>OZ026580.1:21747036-22476346 GCA_964020215.1 Aurelia sp. 3 sensu Dawson et al. (2005)
TCTCTCAATGGTGGCCAAACTAAATTTTCGATATTTTTCTAATAGTTTGGTATGCCTTGTTCCTCTCAAAAGTTATTTTTTATCAAAAATCATATTCCGTTTCATTGATCAGAAAGAGACACTAATTTGCTGTTCAGTCTGATATGCCGGTCCATTATAATAGGTTTTGCATATATGTGGATTTGGCCTTAATTTGGGTGCGTTGGAGGATGTTTTCCGTACTTTGATGCCATTAACGGTAACAGATTGTTGCAGAATCGCTATAGTTACGGTTATGGCCGAAAACATTGCTCGGTTAACCGATATTGGAGCTAAAAAGGCGCGGTTGTGTGGATATCAGATACCCTATAGTGGACCCACTAATAAACATTCTGACAAAACAATCTTTTTCGTTCTACTTTCGTTTTATACATTCTAATAATTGGAAAGTGAATTAGACACTCATTAGACAGAGCCATGTAAGTCTGTGTTTTAGCCAACAAAGCGTAGTGAAAGCAGTTTTCTGGATAGTTCAGTTCAGTTCATTCATTTTAAAATTCATCTAATACATCACTACAGTTCAACATACCCACCTATCTTATTAACAATGATAAACTAAAATTAAATACAGCAAACAAAATAGAAAGAAAAACAGGACAGGATGATATACTTAAAGCAAAATATTGAGAGACTAAATAGGTGAGTATGGAGAGCTGCAGTGAGATTAGGGGAATTTCTTAAAGGAGGGGCTCCCTCAATAGGCAGGCTAATCGAGGAGGGAACACCCCCTACCTAAAAAGATATTGAATTATTATGATGTTATTGAAAACAGGTGCAGAAAGACAAGATAAGGTAAGGTATACACAAAGAATAGTATGTGAATCACTGGGTGTAATTATGGCACAGAAAGTAGATTTTTACCTTAGTTTTAAATGAAGCTTTTGAGTGAGAGTTTCTTAATTCAACCGGAATTTCATTCCAAAGCTTAGCTCCTCTATATCGAATGGAGTTTAGCCCATATTGTAGGGTGTTTTTTCGTGCGAGAAACAAATCACCTTTACTAGCCTGTCTTGTATTATACTTATGCACGGATGAATTCAATAAGAAAAAGTCATCAAAGCAGCTTGGTGACACTCTGTTTACAGTTTCAAAGACAAAAGTGAGAAGTTTAAGCTGAAAGACATCAGATAGTCTGAGAAGTTCTAAAGACTTAAAGATTGGGGCAGAATGAGAACGAGCAGGCTGAGAAGAGATTATTCGAACTAGTTTCTTCTGAAGTTTGTAGACTGGGTCTGTACAAGATGCAGAAGTATTACCCCACACAATAATACCATACTGGGCAAAAGACAAGAACAATGAATTATACAAGCAAAGTAACACATCTGGAGACAATAGGCTCTTAACCTTTGAGATAACACCACAAGTTCTTGCAAGTTTCTTAGACAACTCCTTCAGATGGAACTTCCAATTAAGATTTTCATCTAAGAGTAGTCCTAAAAATTTAACAAACTTTGCTCTTTGAATGGTCTTCTTTCCAATTTTAATTATTGGATTTTCATCTATTCTATTGTTTATTGAATGGAAGATCATGAAGTTTGTTTTTCTACATTAAGAGATATGATACTGATACTGGATAGATATGATACTGATAAAAATTTATACTTGGAATATAGATACTATACACACTCTGAGGCCTTAGTGTGCCAAGAAAAGTTTTCGTTTTTTTGCATCGCCTCTTATAATGATACGATGTAGATTTCTTGCTGTACAGAGAATCACATCTCTTACCTCGAATTGAATTTTATTGTGAAACTGGTCTATCAGGGCAAACCTTCTGACACTCCTACATATTTTATGCAAGCTTCTTTTAGGTTGTATATACAGCCATATACAAGCTTCAGCTGCCAAACAAGAAGATAGCGCTAAAAAAACAAATGGCTATGTACCGATGGGGTACCGATATATTATACTGCAATTTAATTTCTCTGTTGATGGGGAATACTCAAGCAACTACAATATTTTCTGTTGTGTTATAACCTTACCGAAGTTTTTCTAACATGTGATCTAGACTATAAAGTAAAGGTCGATCTTCTCGAAACACACTTCCCAAAATTCTTCATGTACGTCTTCACCATCGGGGCGGTTTTTGTTGGTTGATCCCAGGGAGAGCCGGGCCCTCCCTGGTTCATCCATTCTGCCGATTACTACTGTTTCACTTGTCTTCGACCCCAGGGGGCACTCACCACATTCGTTTACGGGGGTGCAAAGAAATTTTCAGGCAATCCAAAAATATCACTTCAACTTCATTCACTACAGCCCAAAAATATCAGCTTATTTTATACTTAGAACCTGTACATGAACATAAATTATCCCGAAACAATGCAAATAGCAGTCAGAATTGGCTCCAGCGAATCCAGAAATATCAGTTAAAGGTGTTTGCTATAAAAAATATCATGAACATAGTTTCAGTTTTCTTTGGACCCAAAAATATCACTTTTGGCACTGACCTAAAAATATCGGAACTTCCCCGTTTGTGCATGTCTTGAGGACCCCCTGGGTCTTCAACATTTTAAGTTACGTTCAGGGATAGTGACCCTCAAAAGAAAGACGGTAGTTTAAATATTAGGACGAAAGTCACAATTATGAAACTCTTTAAAAGGTCATTTCACTCATTCGAAAAAACGTACGAAATTTTTTCAGAAAAAAGGAATTTTGACGGATTTTTGATGGATATTTTTTGGAAACAAAATGATTTTTGCCAAAGGTGTACGAGATGTTTTGGGAGTCAAATGTCCCTCACTCCAATGAAATATATGTTAGCAAAAGTTATTTGGTTGTTTGTTAGAAATCCGAGTTTCTAATCTGCCAGCGCCGCTGCTGTTTTCATGGTAAACTTAGCTGTGTATAATTCGGCTTTAGACTTCTGCTGTTTTGGTTTGAAAAATGTAGGCTAACACTATAGCTGTGAAATAGAAACAATTATTGCAAGCACCGAAACTTGCTTTGCTTCTGGTTAACTTCAACAGGGCTTAACGACTGACGAATGTTTGGAGTTCTTTCAAGAGTTTGAAAAATCAGAATGATAATCTAAACACTGTCTTATCTGACTTGCATATTTCAGTGGGATCAAATCTACGGTAAAAACTTCCTTTTAACATTTTTGTTCACAAGCATGCTTATATCAACCTCTTTTTGTAGCTAAAATTAACTAACAGGATCAAAATAACATTAATAAATAAGTTTTGATATGAAATTAAGTTGTTTGAAAGACAATTTCAAATGTCATTAATTTGCCATACCCATTTTCCCTGAATCTTAAAAACTTATTTACGACCTGATAAAGAAGCATTAAAAAGCATTTGATACTTTAATAAGCCTAAAATACCCTCGATAATTGAAACTGCATCATTCAGCATAGTTTCATGAGAATGTGTCCATATGGAAGCTTTGAACATGCTACTGTTAGGTGATTTATCAACAGTTTTTTCTGGTTTGGGCAAAGACTTATTGTGAGTTTGGTAGGAAATTACCAGATCTTCTTTCTAAATTTCTGAAAAACTGAGTTGCATCATCACCAATAAAAGGAAGTCATTAAAATCACACTAAACCACAGCAAATGTGAAAAATCTGTGATCTAAGGAAATTATTTATTGTTTCATGCTATAAACCAAGAAACTAATTTTCAGGGGCAAACCAACTCAATTCACAACAACTCTGAATTGGTTTCAAGTGTTAATGCCACTAAAAATTGGTTCTTCGTCAGCAAAAGGGCATCAAAATTTGTTTATGATACTTTACTGGAAATGCAGTTTCAGTTATCAATGATAATGGAAATGCAGCAATACCTACAATAAATAGTTTCTATTTTACTTGAATAACTCAAAAAATAATTCTTTAAGAGCTAAATTTCAACTGTTTATGCAATGAAGCTTCATATGATCCTAAGTGCTACGCAACCAAAATTGCAGCAAGTTTGCACAGACCCAATTACATGCCATTCATTTGTTTGTTTGTCATAATATTCAATTGAATTTGCAACTCGTCCACCAACAGCATAAATTGTATCATTGACTACAGCTACACCAAGACTTCTTCTGCCATTTTTCAACCGTGCGATATCTTGGTGCCATTTGTTCTCTATTGGGTCATACATCTCAACTGAGTCAGCATATCGTTCAATGTTGTGACTGCCCCCAATTGCGTATAATTCATTCCCAACTGCAGCAACCCCAAGACTCCATCTTGGTGTTTTCATTGCACCTATGACTTGCCATGTGTTGTTTACAGGGTCATAGCATTCACAAGACCTCAATGACATCCAGTTATGGTCAAGACCTCCAACAACATAGATCATTCCATTTAGAACTGCTACACCTGGATAATACCTTGAGTGTCGCATCAGTGGGAGATCACGCCACACGAGCTCCTCTGTATCAAAGCATCTGCATGTTTTGGCACTGTTTCCTCCAATCTGGTACAAATTACCAGCATATTCACAAAGACCTGCCCACTTGCACTGAATGCCTGGCCCTTCTGCAATGTAGCACCATTTCCCTTCAATTGTATCATATTTTGACACAACATTTTGTGACACAGAGTAGATTTCATTGTTTGAAACAACAACTCTGAAGTAGTCTTCCATTGAGACAATACCCACATTCATTTTTTTCAATGTTGTCCACTGTAAAGTATCCAAATTGAAACACTGAACAGTACCAAGTTTCTGACCATTGGACCAACCACCTATGACATAGATGTCCTCACTTGAAAATCGTGGGGTGAACTGTTTGGCCATTAGCTCTCCAACTTTTCCATCATAAAATCCTTTGCTTTCACTTTGGTGTGTTAAGACCTCTCTAACAATTTGCTTCCCCAATGCAAAATTTTTCATCAAGAATTTGACGTTGATGCTGTCTGTTAGATAAGTGGGATTCATCAGAGAGAAACGTAGCTCTGGGATGATTCTATTAAATTCAACCTTTCTTTTTTCAATGTCAAAGAAAAGCCATTTCATCACAGTTTCCAATAAGAACTCTTCTGAGGGAACCTTGAGATACTGGTTTGATACCAATTGCTTTAGATGCTCTGTGGGGAGCAATAAAAATCCTTCCTCTTCATGGGGAATTTCAGCAAAATACCAAGTTATAAAGCGGAGAGCTTGTTCATCAAGGCCAACCAGACCATAATACTTGGCAAGGGAATAAAGTGCAATGCAGTTTTGAAACGTCATATTTCTCCTCATGTATGTTTCACATTGAGTAACTAAGTTGTCTAAATGGAGAGAATTCGATATTCCCAAAACGCCTTCAACATTGATCGGGTTAATACAAATTTTACCTGTGTAGAAATAATTGACAATATCTTCGAGAGCATTTCCATCGACTCCTTGCATCTGAACGACTGGTGAAGTAGCTTCTAAGAAATCAGCCGTGAACATAGCTCTGAAATACGGCGAACAAGCAGCCAGAACAGCTTTGTGTGCTGGAACTTTTACATTTTGAGCCTGAAGGTAGACATCACACAGCTCACATGTTTCGCGTAGTTCATTCAGCAGACAGAATGTAGCACCAAAATGTGAACTCTCTTCGATGCAGATTGTTTCGTACTTCATTTTGGAACAGGGTGGATTGGTTTGCGCCATTGGATCGTTATTTGTGACAATTTTGGTTCCTACTTTCCATTTCGTGTCCAATTTCTTGCCGGTTTGTTGTCAAGAATGCGGAGGAGCTGCTGTAGGGTTTCAATGAAAATACGCGCTCTTTTGTTCTGGTATTAGATGCGCACGCAGATTTAATCGGATAATGACCATGCGTCCGTTGTTCTCTAAAACGGGGGCTATTGATGTCTCAACTGCCTTTTATTGTGACGTCACCGTCCGAAAAAGCTGGAGACCTGAAAGGCAACAGAGGAGGTGAATGACTCTCTCAGTCAGTCACGGAACAGCACATAAGGACATGAATAAATCTCATGAGAACCAAAAATAACTCTCTTTGAAAGATGCAATTCAGCTTTCTTGGCTTCTTGATATTTTCAAGAAACCTTTGCTTGATTCTTTATTCACATGTTTCTCGACACTCATAGCCCTTGTCATGAATGCCGTTTGTCAGACAAGCACAGAAATCGTTTTGATGTTTTGTCAAAAGTGGAAAAGTGCGCGAATAGAAGACTACAACAGTCCAAGCCAAAACAAGTTGGGATATATAGACAACCTTCAGTGTTTCTTGTTTTTTCCTAAAATATAGCGATGGAAAACTTTGTGATCACTGTTCAGAACCTTCAGACCTTGAGAACCCCTCCCTTACCCCTCAGTCAATGTTGGGAAGGTTCAGTGGTATTTGAATTGGGAAAGCGGAGACACATAATCAGTAGCGTGGCCAAGGGAGGGCATGAGGGGTCAATTGCCCTCCCACTTTTCAAAAATTGGCAAACATTATGATTGAACAATGCAATAAAAGTGTTTGGGTATACCGTTTTGCTCAGCCAGTCTGAAAATTTAAAAGTTTACCCTCCCACTAATTCTTGTTTGGCCATGCCGCTGCACGTAATCAAATGCCAAAGTACAGCAATTTTGTGACCAGTCCGAAACATTGTAGCTACACTGGGTCCTCAGATTTCTTTGTCGTTGTTGTTGCTAATGGCCAGCTTATTATGCCGCCTCTGCCTGAGACTTGAACAAGGCAATAAATAAACCCTGGGTACCAGAGCCTACCAAAGGTGGGACGATGCTCTGGCACTCAGGGTACAATAGATACTACAGTGCCAAGTACATCACCAACAAAGCATACTAACGGCAATCACACGAAGAAGGATAGACACAAAAGAATGATGAAATAAAACCCATCGGTTAACTGAACTGATTCTCCTTTTTTAATATGATAAAGCTATCTTTAGATCAAGTTAATTTTTAAAAAATGTTTTGCTTTAAAGTCCTTGCTCTTCTGTTTACTTTGATTTAAGTTGTGCGCCAAGTTGGAAGCTGTTCATTTGTTTTCCATCTCCATACCCAACAATCAGAGCACGAAGTTCGCTGATTGTGCCAGAGGCAGTATGAATTGTGACAGTATTTAAACCTGTTCCACTTGGATCATAAACAAGGGCTGTATTGACAGTGCATGTCTCACCAGCTTTTGTACAGATGTATGTTGCCATGGCAGACTTTGAGTCAACTGCTGTTGTAGCAATGATTACGTCATATCTGTGATGAATGAAGAAAGAAAGGAATGAATGAAATGAATGAATGAATGAAAGGAAATGCACGAATGGATGCAACATGGCATTGATAAAGGAAAATAGAAAATGGAAATGTCATAATTTGAATATCAAGGGTCTTTTTACTGCATGCAAAACAAAGAAAAGTAATAGATCGGTTATTCTGTCTTCTTCGATCCATACAGTTATTCTTATTCTTCCCAATTTCACATGTATAAGGAGTGAGCTCGCCATCCAGCTTTCGGGTCATCTCGAACTACTACTTGCTTTACTTACGTCTGTGGCTTACACAATCGACCGTAGAGATCTGCCTGAATGTAAGGTCTCGTTCAAGGACACAGCAGACACAGGGATATAGGAAACAGTTCTTTTAGGGAACACGTACTCTCAGAACAGCTAGCCTATGGCACCGAAAGAAATGTTGAGGTTAAGAAATCGTAGCTGACTGATGCAGAACCGAATTCATGGAAATGATCAAGAAAACAAACTGTTTGATGAGTTTGATATCACTTACATGAAAAATATGATAATATGTGCTTCTCAAATTTCGGGGGTTACTAAATTTTTGTTTGCTTTTGGGGGGTCATAAAGTGTGTGATTCTTGAAAGGTATTGGTTTACTGAAAAACATATTCCAGCGCCCACTCATCATTGATTGTGACAGGTCTCTACGTTAATCATAAACATTACAAGGCAGCGAAGAAGTGATGTAGTTACAAACGCACCTCATTGTTGTTTGCTTGTCAGGGCAGAAATAAAAGAGGAACTCTTTGGCATCCAAAGTCTGCACAGTCTGCACTGATGCTGTTTTCACGATTTGTGACAATGTTTCAACTTCACCTCTTGCTTTCACTGACTTCGCTATTGGGGCTTCGATGCTCCATGCCTCTTTTAAGGGGGTTCTCTTCTCCCAAACTGGATTATGCTCTCCCATCTTCTTAAAATCGACGGCCACTGTCCAGTCCAGATAATTGCTACGTCCTGCTGTCGTTCTGACGAATAGATCCCCGTAAGAAGAATGGTAGGTTATGTTGGCGTAATGAGTTCCAAGAAATTTGCCCTGTTGTTAAAGAAGAAGAACCATATCAATCCGGAAATGATATATCTTACCGAGGAAGCATGTTGAAGAAGATCACTTTCGTTTGGCCTGGTTTCTCGCTGGGTACTCTGGGTACTCGCTGGGTACCACAACCAACAACGAAAAATGTTTTCATTGTTTGAATCCCCTTTGAATTTTTCGAGACTCTGGTACTCAGGGTTGCCTACTTTCAGCTTTGCCAAAAAGCTTTATGACATTGTTTAATTTTATCGCAACCCTGACCTGACTTCTAGTGGAATTTAAGATTTATTGTAGTATTTCATATAAAAAAGATTCTTTACTGTTATACAACGTTGCGCAGGAGCTGTAGTTACTGAGCCGCTGAGGAGGAAACACTTTGAAGCTCAAGTCTGACAGGACTCTCAATCATCTGACTTTTCTGATCATCTTCAGGATCATCCCCTCAGAAAGAGAAGAGTACATTTGCCCCCATACGAGAAAAATGACTTCAATTAGAGTTTTCTCGCTCAAACATATGAATGTTGATGAATGTTGATATTTCTAGAACTTTAGGTCTAAAGCAGACATAAACTTACATTTAAGAAATTTGATGCAATGATCTTCTGGCATTCGAAATCAGTACAAATATCTATTTGTGCCATCATTCCAAGATTTGGGTTCCACCCCAGAGGGATATTGACTTGTGCAGTGGCGGAGTAATTGTCGTATTGCGTTGGTTTGCAAATTGTCACCCCATATGTCCTCGATTCGTCTGAATTCATCCGCTCTGGCTGCTTCGTGACAAAGAGAGTCGGCAAAAAAGAGGGCACCACAGCATCTGTTGTGTGAATGATGACCAAAGAGGCTGAAATGAATAACAAAGGGCGTCATTTTAAGAGCCAAGACCAGGCGCAAATAAACTTCAGTCTGTCTCAAATTTGTTGGCACGTGAAAATCTCCGCGAATATAGCCAATCAAAGAGTTTTGACTGAGAAATTTTACGTCATTGCAAATCTCACGTGACAATCAATTGGACTTTTTGGCACAAGGTTCAGGCCTAACTTTCAAGTAGTCACACCGCAATTTAGTCACAGATGCTACTTGGCTACACAATCCAGTGCATAAATTAAATGGCGCAATATAAATGCCTTTTATTATTATCATTTATTATAGTAAGCATTTCAATTTGTGACATGAATGTTGAAAGATGGAATTTAAACACACACAAACTAGCCTGTGTTGTGTTCCAGACCAGTTGAAAAAGTAAGTGGTCTGTGCAACTGAGTGCAAATCTGTGTTCAGACGATGAATTGAATAGCGAAATAATTAAAGGCAATGTCTTTATGAATCTATGTGTTTGAAACAATACTAGCCGATCGTTTTTGCTCACTACAGACGCAAAAATCAATAGGATTAGCAGGCATTGAAATATCCTATTCTTTGTATTGTGATACGAGTTTCCTGTCGCTATTCGCAAGAGACAGGCTTTTCTATCCCATAACAAAACAAATGATCATTATGCGAATTATTCGTCACATATACTAATTTTTCCTCAGATTCTGGGAAAATTTCTGTACACGAATTTGCGCTCAGTTACACTTTACAGTAACTTTGGTTACACAGACCACTTACTTTTCAAGTGGTCTGGAACACAGGCTAACACAAACTTGTAGTGTCCCAAGAAGTATGTGACTGACGTCTGTAGACCCCACCTTCTATGAGCCCTATGAGCGAACCCTTGCAGTAAAGGGTAGTGGCAATAATGTCAACGACGGTAAAGACTACACTGCGATCAATTCGTCAAAGATTCTGTCAAAGTTGTGTTTTGGTTTGCACATTTGACTCTTCAGTCTTTGACTCTCAACAAGAGCATTTATGACACCATTCTACCGATGGTATGTCAATTTTCAGCATCCTATTTGCATCCACAGCAATTACAAGAAAAAAAACATTGTTGGAACATTGCATCCCTCAGGACTAAACATACAATTTACCTATCTCCCCCCCTCTTCCTTGTTCTCAATCCTTTCTACGTCAAATCGATCCCTTTGATCACTGCCCTGAATAGTTCGAATCTGCTCTTCCTTTAGCTTGATAAAAGTCTGTTCTGTCGATATTTCTTTGCTTGACAACGGTCTATGCTCGAACGAAGTGCACTGCCTACCAATATGATACTTTAGAAACCAGGGATGGCGCGACGGGGGGTGCTTGGGGGGCAGGAGCCCCCCAAAAATTCACTGAGCCCCCCGTCGACACTTGAATTTTTGAAAATTTTTGTGCACTGTCGGCACTCTCGTAACTTGCTTGTTATGCTTTTAGGGAGTGTAGTCGCATTTTAAGCCAATCTGAAAGGTGTGGCCCGTAAAAATTTTGCTCGCTTCGCTCGCCGTCGGCACTCTGACAGTTTTTGCCCCCCCAGCATTTCTTCCCTGGCGCCATCTCTGTTAGAAACCAAGATAACATTAATAAGATAAAGAAGCAAATCGAGTAAAATATAAGTACTTTGATGCAAACTGAAAGAAGCTCGACGTTTCGAGCATAGCTCGTTATCAAGAAGGTCGTTATCTTTATCAAGACAACTAAGGGAACAATAGAACGTCACTCACCCATGATGATCGTGAGAAATGACATCTTGACGTTCTAAAGTACACTTGTAATGTAGCACTGGTGTCTTTAGTTGCACCCATGTCGCACTGCTTCTTTCACTTGTTGTGGAATCGTTCTTGCTCGATCCAGTTGAATATAAAGCTTGCACAAATCTTGAAAGATTTATAAGCACTCTCTCGATTGCCACTCCCGTTTGATTGACATTTCCAGATCAGTAGGTGTTTGGTCCCCGTTTGGACCTTGTGCAGAAACAGCTAATTTTGCAGCACGGGGGGGGGTTCTCGGCTAAATTTCGGTTAGGGGGGTGCCGCCCACAGTTTCAAAATGTAACCGTTGGCTAGACCAATTTTTGTGAAAATGATACCCTTGGCTAGACTAATTTTTCCTTCAGAAGTGCTCTGAATTGGCATTTTCTAGGCAAAAATTGCCAAATTTTCGCCTTTTTTCGACCAAAATTCCAAAAAAGTTGGGTTTTTCTACCAAAAATTACCGAATTTTAACATCTCCTTGACCAAAATTCTCAAAAAGCATACCCTTGCCTAGACTTAAAGGGTTTGTGTAAGGCTATAAGCCTGCATTTGCACAAGGCAGAAAAATCTAAAAATAGCCCATTAAAATTGATGGCCCACACGTGTTGTTAATGATCGATAGCTACAGAAACAATGCTGTGTTTGCGTATTTTCTTTGTTCTACTTATAGAACAGCCTATTTACCATTGCACACTCCCTTTAACTCGACTAAAATTGCCAAAAAGTACACCCTTGGCTAGACTAGGAGTCCGAATAAGTATACCCTCGCGGGTGGCACATCCCCAAGTACCTTTACTATGGAAGAACCCCCCCCCCCCGTGTTTTGCAGCCAGTACGTATCAGCAGCTAAATTTCGTAATGAGAACGGAACCTGAATTCCTAGAACTAAATCTTTCATGCACTTCTCAAAGCTGCCAATGACTGTGCAGGTCAATAAATGAACGTTGGAGAATTCACGACCTTTGACGTTTATTTATCAGTATTGATGAGTCATCTCTCAGATATGGAAAACCAGAGAGGAATCTCATTTCGCAGAAACATTTTAGAAAATACTTTACTTTGCATAACATGAGCTTACCAAGTCAAAAGTATAATCTATTGTACTTGACAAAATTGACGCATCCGGTTTGATTGTGTAGCAAAAGAAACAATAGATTTGTGGGCGTTTCTCTAGCCTATTTATAGCTGTTACGAGATATACATGACATTCGTCATCTTCTTCTGGTGACTCTGTCCTATTCCATCGTTTTTACTTTAAAGGGTTTTTACTTTAAAGGCTATAAGCGTGCATTTGCACAGAGCAGAAAAATCTAGAAATAGCCCATTGAAATTGATGGCCCACACGTGTTGTTAATAATCGATCGCTAAAGAAACAATGTTGTGTTTGCGCATTTTCTTTGTTCTATTTACAGAGAAGCCTATTTACCATTGCACACTCCCTTTAATAACTTGAAATGAAACTCATCATCATCATCATCATCATCATCATCATCATCATCATCATCATCATCATCATCATCATCATCATCATCATCATCATCATCATCATCATCATCATCATCACTTCTATCCGTATGTAATCGTGCACATGCAGAATCACTCTTGATAAGAATTAGATTTATTTTTCATTTCATTTCATGTATATTTCTCAGCTAAAAGCTACGTATAAGACTACTATAATATGCTGCTAAAATCGTACAAATAGTAATAATCGCGTGAGATCTAATTGTAAAGCATCTAAAATCGATAAGGCTGAAGAGGACATATGAAAAGAACTCTGATGGAGCTTTCGAGCCATATGCCCTCAGTTTCGTGGTTATGGATGATAACATCAATGAGAATACAAGAAAATTGATTATACTATTTAAAATACTTTTTGGTTACAATTCAAAATTTATAACTACGCATAAAAAATAGGCAAAAGGAGGATGGAGAGCAGAAGGAGAGATAATAAAGAAAGAGCAAAAGAAAGTTTTTAAACCAATGGGTATTCAATTTTTAGTAAGTCTGGAGTAAAAGATTCTTGTACTGATTTCCGAAAATCTTTTTTGTAAGAGAAGTCCTAATATTTTTTGGAATATCATTTCATATTCTTACACCAAAATTTGTTATGAGCTTACTTTTGTAATTTGTTCTAGCTGGTGGTAGGGAAAATTTTCCAGAAGTTGCTTGTCTGGTCTTAATCTTGTGTTTTTTGCTAGTTAATTGGAAAAGGTCGCTGAAAAACGTTTCGCAGTTTCCTTTGGAGATATCATACATGAATTTGGCACATTCTAGCTTATAAGTGTCATGCAAGTTTAACGACTTTAGTGTCTTGAACAGTGGTTTGCTGTGTTCATCTTGTTTTTTAAATAAAATTATTCTAGCTGCTTTTTTTAGGTTCTTGTTGAGAGGATCTAGTGAGTTTTGATACTCTCCTCCCCAGTTAATAATACCATAATTAATGTGTGGGGAAATGAAGGCATTATAAATGTTTCGTAATATGTCATTTGGTACAAAGTGTCTCATTTTAGCTAAGATTCCAATACTTTTTGCAACTTTAGTGTTAACATGTTGGATATGTTGTTTCGAAGTCAGATTATTGTCAATTAGAACTCCAAGATATTTTGCATAGTTTGATTCATTTAGGTGTTCACCATTTATATTTAATTGGATCTTTTTAGGTAATTTCTTCTGTCTTGGCTTAATTATCATGAAATTTGATTTGTTCGTATTTAAACTTAACTTGTTTGCAACTAACCAATCGGATATACAGCCAAGTTCAGCATTTACGACTTCTTCTAGGACGTTGATATTTTTATGGGAATAGAAGAGGCTGGTAACATCTGCAAAAAGGTGGAAATTCATAATTTTTGATGCCTTTGGGATATCGTTTATATACAACAAGAAAAGAAGAGGGCCTAAAACGCTCCCTTGCGGTACACCATATTTAATAGTCCTGTCTACGGACAGCTCACCACCAACGAAGACACGCTGACTCCGTTCGTTCAGGTAGGATCGAAACCAGTCCAGGGGAATACCTCTAATTCCGTAGTATTCTAATTTGCTAATTAATATGTTATGATTTACTGTATCGAAAGCCTTTGCAAAATCGAGGAAAATGCAACAGGAGAACTCTCCATTTTCAATGGCTTCCATCAATTTTATGCAAACATCAAGTATAGCAAGCGAAGTTGACTTACTGTTCTGTTCTGCGTCACTTTTGAGTGTCGCTATTGATACGCCATACTGTTTTTCAACGTTTAACCATCTCTGTTCCTCGCATGTTTGGTCTTCTCAAATTCTGCGAAAAAGAGACCCTGTTTCTTCTAGATGTGGTCATAGATACCGTATGGAATAACCATTGGAATAACAATGACCCATTTATTTTCAAAGAAATTGATTCGTAAGAAAGTTTATTACAAATATTGGGACAGACCAGGAACATAGCAAGCATCTCAGACTTGGGGTGCAGGAAACTTCGAGGGCACTTTTTCCTGCAGAGAAAGGAGGCATTTTTGAAAATGAAACGGGAATTTCTTAATTTGTTTATTGCAAAATCTTGGGGGTACGTGCCCCCAGTGCTCCCCGGTTCTTGCGTCTATGGGACAGACACTTTTGAAACCCAGTCAAACATAAATTCTGTCTTCTATCTGGAACACATCCACTTTGACACTTTGCTTCCATACATTGTGCTGCGTTCTCATCACATGCTCTATGTGTTTATGCGGGAATGATACAAGATTTGCATTCCATTGTCATTGGCTTACTTCCTATCTTTTAAGCTTTTCGAGTTTCATTGAATCCCATCTCCTTTGCTTTCCACAATCTCAATTCTACCTGTTATAACAAATTCACCTTTCCCTTGAAAGTATGATGTCAGACAAGGTCATTTCAAGACACGAAGTCGAAAGTTTGCATAAGTTATCAGAAAAGTCATTTGACATAGAGCCTTAGGAATTCATGCAGGACAAAAGCATCAAAACCAGTTGATATCCTGTAAGGAATTAAATACATTTCTATCTGATAAGACCTTGGTAAGCTCTGGACTATTTCTCAGAAATGAAGATTTCTTGAAGCAAGTGATCAGTTCCTTCTCGTCCCAGACCTCTGTGAAAGGTCCATTTCCAATGGAATAATATTGTTGCCCATACACGTTTTTTTATAAGAAACTGGTTTATAAGAAACTAGTACTAAGATGGCCAAAATTTTAAGAAACTCTAGTACTATGTCTGAGAAGTGCTAAGAAACTTTTCAAACTTAAAAGCATGAATTTTATAGCAAATAGATCGTTGAACCTTTATCATTACGCAATATTATCTAACCATTTGTGTTTTCAACATACAGAACACTGTTTATTCCTATATGATGTTTTGAATATCAAGAAACATATCTGCAGCAGTGTTAGCGACCACATCGACAATTTATGCATTCAACAAATAAGAAACCAATTAAGAAACTTTTAGTACTAAAATGGACAAAATTTCATGTCAAATTAAGAAACTTTTAGTAATATGGCCTGATCCTAGTTTCTTATAAAAAAAGCGTGTAGATCCTGCCACAACCCTAATAACAATATTGTTAGATCGACTTAAACAAAGTCTCAAACTATCGCATCTGTGTAGAAATCGAGACAATTAAAGCAACAGTTCCTCCGCAACGGCCACACAAACGGGACACAATAATTTGGGACACCCTGTACACGTACGGAATTAAGTAACTACGATCCAGTGTCCAGTGTCTCCAGTCCATTCCTTCAATAGACAATCCTCCTTTGCTATTCTGGAAAAGAACCTAGACCCTGCTGGATCAAACAATATTTTGGTGCATTTTGGAGAGTTTTCGAATGTGTGCATAGGTGATAGGAGCTCTAAAGCCATTCAATCAAACCTCTGGTATAAAATCGTATTGAAATATCACTCGATCCAGGTCCTTTGCAGAATAGCTAGACTTTCTCCTCGCTTTTTCTGCTTGCCCATTGAGAATAATTCACATCTTGACTTGAACTCTATGACGTCATTTTCGTCAGTAGCCAGAGTGTTTTCCTCCACTTCCAAACTTTGCATGGTAGTAATGAGGGATGGGAGCTGCTTGTAGGCCTAGATTTGACACAGCAATAAGAAATCAGATGAGATTGAGATTAAGAATGCAGTCGTAATAGACAATTTCGGATAAAGTGGAAGTGGCCTCGGGGGGGGGGGGGCATTAGTTCAAGATGCATCGCATTTAATGATTGAATTTCTATAGAATCAATTTTTGATTCTATTATAGAACGCAATAACGCAATGGATCTTGGTCAAATGCCCCCCGACGCCATCTTTTGTGAAATCGCCTATTATAGTAAAAGCCCTTCTAGGTTTCTGTGAGGTAATGAGAAAGGTGCTTATTTTAAAGATCCTTTCCAACCTGAAAAGGAAGAAACGAGACACTTGAATCTTATTAATTGCACATTTTTGGTCGAATCCTCACTTCTTTGTTACTGCCAACATTGTCAAGGGTTCCCTGCAGAAACATTTCGGTTAATGTTTTCTGATTATAAAGCATGCTACGTCTTGCAGTTCATATGTTTTTCGACTAGTATGTACTCTGAGAGATTAAACTGATTAAAGTATAGTTGCAATGTTCTCCAAGTCTATTTACTGTAATATAACGCGAGAGGCTGCCAGAAGGGTTACTCCACAAGAGTAAAAAAACATGCAAGTCATAAGGTAACTTATCATCTAATCTTTCTGCTTTTTAAAAAGCCTTTTCGACCTTAAACAAGTCCAGGCAGATTCTATATTGAATAAAATTTTCGATGGGTCAAGGTCCACGCCCCTTCATGACTTCACCGGAAAAATGGTATATCTCTTTGATTTCAAGCAAAATCCTAAAACCTCTGAAAATCTACAGAACCCAGTCCATTCATTCTAAATGAATTCTGAAGTGAATGGTAATAGAGTGCAACAGTCGCAAACCTTTCTGTCAGGACCATTACTTGTACTGTGAAAATTTCATCATCGTTTGCGAAACTTAAAGGGAGTGTGCAATGGTAAATATGCTTCTCTATAAATAGAACAAAGAGAATGGGCAAACACAGCATTGTTTCTTTAGCTATCGATCATTAACAACATGTGTCGGCCATCAATTTCAATGGGCTATATTTAGATTTTTCTGCTCTGTGCAAATGCACGCTTATATCCAGGGAGCGCCGAAATCCTTGCACAAACCCTTTAAATTCCGGTGATAAGGAGACTTTTCTCCAACAAAGTTATGGACGAGCGTTGTGTACCTTTCATTACTGAATGAATTGCACCCAACGTATAATCAATCTGAAGGTATTGTGAAGTTTTATCTATCACTCACAGTATTTCTACTGAAACAGGTCTGGCTTAAGATAGAAATAATAATACTGTTGTGATAGTAATGATCTATCTCATACTGTTACGATAGATTTGAAGGGCTTCAGTAAAACCCCGCAAACAAGAACATGGCAAAAAAAGAACCTGCAGACTGATTTTTTGGAAAAAGACACCCAAAGATAAGGACCAAAAACTGACTGATTTATTTCAATGTTCTTGCTAGATGATACACTTAATTTAGACATTTCATCATATTGTGTAAACAAACTTCCAACTATTGATAACTGAGGACTAAGTTAAACGTCGCTCTTCTCATGCGCCTAATTCAACTATTAGGTTCGGCGCATGAGAAGAGCGACGTTTAACTTAGGCCTGAACACCTCTAACAGCTTTTTAGGGATATGCATATTGTGTTATCAAGCTGCGTGGTATTTGTCAGCAACAGAACACCGCACCCTCCAATATTGAAATGCAGTCATCCCACCCTCAAGTTTATTAAACACATACTGGATAGCTTTACATTCATCATAGTCATAATTGTCAAGTGTCCTTGCGATAAGAACCATACCCTGAAAATGTCATAAGTACTTCATTTATAAGAACCTAGTCAGTCTGTTTCTTAGAAAAATATGTTCTTGTTTGCGGGGTTTTACTGTAACTAAAACTGACAATTGATATAATTTGTTTCCTAATGTACTTACTGTCCTCTTTGTTGTCATTGTCATCATGCGAACCATGCATGTACACTCCTACGTCTGGAGTTGCACCTGAAAATAAGAAAAACAGACGATACGGCAATATTCACATGAAAGATGAAATATAATATCCATAGACGCAGATTAACTTCGCAAGCTCTGTCTCGATTTCATTAATTATAGACGTTTTCGCTATCCTGAAAAGAATCTGAATCGAACCGACGATAATTTATTGCATTTTGTGGAATTTTCAAATGTGCACGATAGTGAAAGTAGCTCTATCACCATTCTATCGAACCTTGCATATAAGACTATACAAAAATTGCACTCGATCCAGGCTCCTTTGTAGAAAAGTGAAAACATCTATTAAGAGAGGATGGGCGTAAATTTGAAATGAGCAAAATGGTCAATCTTAGATAGCAGGAAGGCAAATTTTCTTTGAAAAGGGTATAACCATAGAACAATACTTTCATACAGTCCAAAGAATTTTCAAATGTATACAACAAGTGGTAGAAGCTCTTACGTCACTCAATGGCTCTGACGAGCCTCTCGTATAATGAATGATATATAAAAATATTTCTCTATCCAGACTCTTGAAATGTCTCTCCAAGACAAGTACTTGTGAAAAAAGTTTGCTTCTTAAAGGCATTGAGTCCATGGGGTTCTCATGACCAATATCAACTTCTATTCAATCATGAAAGAAAAATTGACATTTAATCCCTATTGAAATTAAACGAAAGAAATTGCTTAAGATAATGCATGGATTAAGAAGTCCTTGGTCTCAACTGCAAATGACTTTTGCACTATTGTGATATGACAAAGGGTCGTCAGCTCTTTGTCAGCAAAATTTCAAGACAGCGAGGGGATGTTCTTTTAACCGGACCCTACGACCCTACGACCCCGGACCTTACGACCATACGACTCTGGACCCAAGTTTATATTTTTAGCCGACACGTCCTTATTAGCACTTATGGTCGGTTGGTGAACGTGCAAGACATCTTCGATGTATTCGTACTGAGCTAAGAGCAGCACGAGACATTAGAAACCCAGTCTTGAAATTACACTGTCCCCTCGCTGAATGAAAATGAAATCGAGAAATATCTATGTCAAACATCGAGGGGCATTTCACTCATTCGGAAAAGCGTACGAGATTTTTTCAGAACAAAAGGATTTTTACGGATTTTTGATGGATTTTTCTTGGAAACAAAAGGATTTTTGCCACAGGCGTACGAGATTTTTTGGAGTGAAATGCCCCTCGTCAAACATCCACAAATATATGCTTCTTTGCTTGATTCAAATAATAAAATCAAATTTATTCACGTATAAGTTTAAGGCCATGAAAATAACAAGACAGGAGGAGACTGTAGCGGACTGTAGAGCACGATAATAAACGTTTTCATCGTTGGATCTTCCTAGCCCGTTCAAGTTGCTTGGGAAGTTAGCAAAGAAGTAAGAAATCCAAATCTTGAATAAAAATATTTCTCCATTCTCATCGAGATCCTCAGTCGGTGATGAACAGTTATATTTACGCATTTACATTGAAACTACCGGGTGTCTCAAAAAAAAGTACCCCCTTTTGACTGGAAATAGGAACGAAACGATAAGATATCGTCACTCTCCGAGCGGACAGCTAAATTTATCAATCTTCAACTTAGATCCACATACCTTGCATTTAAAAATTGGCCACCAAACACTGGAGATACAAGCTTGCAAAGTCAAAATTTGCAGTGCACCCGAAACCAGAGGTTTTGTAAAAGGGCCTAGCCATGATTTGCTGTAACAGGCATGTTGCACAGGAACTTCGACTTTGACCTTTAGCTTTCTCCATTGAAAAGAATTTTACCTTGAAATGCTTGAATTGTTCTACAAATAGTTATTGCTCTTGCTTTGAGGAATCAATCCGTGCATTGCATTCCACTCCAAGTGTCAAAGAAGAAGAAAAGGAACACATGCATGCTCATTTGGGAGATGTTGCACGACTTCATCATTCTTACCACATTTTTGTTATATTTGTTTAATCAGGGCGATTTCCACGAATCTTTTTTATTTTCAAAAGCGAAAAACTGAAAGTTAAAGTTTACAGGTGCTTTGGAAAAGATCCATAATACAAATCATGGCTAGGCCCTTTTACAAAACCTCTGGTTTTGGGTGCACTGTAAATTTTGTCTTTGCAAGCTTGTATCTCTGGTATTTGGTGGACGATTCTTAAATGCAAGGTATGTGAATCTAAGTTGAAGATTGATAAATTTAGCTAACTACTCGGAGAGTAATGATATCTTATCGCTTCGTTCCTATTTCCAGTCAAAAGGGGGTACTTTTTTTTGAGACACCCGGTACGTGTTTTTAAACTGCCTTCCTTCAGATATTCTCTGCCTGTCTGTCTTATTCTGAAATCTGTGCTAAACATCCCAATCATACCAAAATAATTCATAATCAAAAAGTATAAATAAATCATAGCAAAGTCTTGCCAGGTAAATATATTAAGCTTGGGTCCAGGGTCGTATGGTCGTATGGTCTGGGGTCGTAAGGTCCGGGGGCGTAGGGTCTGGTTAAAAGAACATCCCAACGCTCAAGTATGTATATGGACTCAATTCCTTTGAAGGCATTGAGTCCGTATAAATGGCGTTCTCATCTTCTATTCAATCATGAAACAAAAGTTGAGATTTAATCCCTATTGAAATTAAAGGATAAAGGATTAAGAAGTCTTTGGTCTCCACTGCTAATGACTTATTAGCATTATTGTGCGATAACAAAAGGCCCTCAGCGGTTTGTCAGCAAAAATTAAGGACAGCGTTAACGCTCAACTTTTTATATGGACTCAATTCCTTGAAGATTGGCTTCTTGGCGTTGCTTTTCTCTCACAAAGATTTACTGTATACCTCCAATGCTTGGTGGTAGTCAATTTGCTTGCTTCCTTTCATCCTGGTATTCGTAATGTGTTGTAGGCTTACCTGCTACATAAAGGAAAGTGCAACTGCATATCACAAGAAAAACGGCTGCAGTTCTTATATGCATCTCCAGTCGCTCTGTGAAACAGATTTTCTTATTTCAAAGCTTCCTGGATTCTCTTTTCAACTGGTTGTTTGTGAAAAATCTTCTTTGTTTGATAAATGAGAAAGATCAGTCTGGAATGAATGCAACTGGTGGCCACATTGATCTGTACAAGTCGCACATTTGCCATTCTAAATCTGCAACTATTGTTGTACATTTTGAATTACTCGCCTGAATTTTGTCCACAATCTAAACAACGCAGAATTGGAATTTTTTCAAACAATAAATGCAATCAGACGAATTTTCAAGTTTACTCGTCAACTCGAAGTGAAAACTTTTCAGCAACCAGTCTATTTCTTTGTGTGAATCGTCCGTAAAAAACTTACTTCTGGTCGTCGACATAAAACGAAATAATATCATTATTTAAAATTGTGAAAGATGAAATACGAATTCAAAGAAAGTTTGACAAAACATTAATAGACATCTCTCTAAACACACCCTGAGGCATTGCTGAGGGTGAGCATTTACCTATTCTTTTTGGTTTGTTTCTTATTTAAGCAAACATTTATCATTTCATCATTTCACACACATAGAGCCTGAGAAATTTCAGCTGCATTGTGGCCGTAGGAAGCATCTCAAAGTAAGGGGGCACGACACTTTGATGGCATTTTTTTCCTTGAGAAAAGCCAGGGGTTATTTTCTAAAAATAAAAAGGGCACTTCTTTGTTTATTGCAAATCTTGGGGATACGTGCCCCCAGTGCACCCCCGGTTCCTACGTCTATGATTTTGGGCTTTCATGCTTTAAGTATCTTTTATGCAATATGTTTTTCCTCAATTAGAGTAGACATTCATGAACCTGTAATGTTTGTGGTGCTGCCACAGGGTGCCAAAAGCCAAACATCTGCCCTTTCCTTAAAGCCTCGTTATCAATTGTTTATCAATTTTATTTTCGGCGGGAAAATTTCTGCAGTGATGTGGTGGTGTGGTGGAAGATAAGTGTAGTTGCTTCGCATTCTATAGACAAAAGACCAAGAAATACTTAATTTTGAGCTTTATCAAAGACTGAGAAACAAAGCAAGAAGACATTGTATGAAGTGGAAGTTTTGCACTTGAAATTTCGAGAGCAATCAGGGGCTTACTGCACCAAAAGTTGTGTGTGGACCGAAAAACTAAACTTTAGGCCCATCACACACACAGCGTACACTCGATATATCGTTTGGGATGAGCAAAAGAGCAATTAGAAGTAAAGAAACCGAAGAAATTGCGAACTTAACCAGAGAATGAGTCGAAAGAAGATTGTATTTATTATTGATATTAAACCAGCATTATCGGAGAGCTCTGATTTTAATCATGAAGACAACTGGAAGCAAATACGATTCAGTATTTTGAGGCTCCTAACTTATTTTGGTGGGAAACACAAATCTGGTGGTGGGAAGGTTGGAACTGGGCCTCTTTGGGGATTCAAATTTTATAAATCTTCAGGAGGTCATCTTGAATATGGAAACCATCATTTCTTCGATTTCAAACTGAAAGATTTTGAGAGTTTTGAAGAAGAGTTTAACATGCGAATAGATCAAACAGGACATGAACAGTTGCTAACATCACCTGATGTCTCCAGCCAGCTTTCATGTGCTCTTGCTGAAGTAGTTGCAGGCTTTCAATGGGAAAGACCAGATTTTTACTCTCCAGTAAAAGCAAAGAGAAATGATTTGAATAGAAAGCAGGAAGATATTAGAAATGATGCAATGAACAATTATGTGTTTCTTTTTACACCATGCCCAAGTTGTTGTGGTGTTAGCTACTTCTCAAAGAAGACAACTGTTACTTCCTCTACCTGTCTTAAAAGTTTGTTGATGAAAGAAGAACTTTACAGAAAGATTGTGTTTGAAAGCAAGATTTCTTTGCATTGGATTGATACAGGACAAAATGAAGGGCAGGCAAGTGTTTTAGACCAGGTTGGAAAGTTTGTACTGCCTGCCGAAGATCTTTGGGGCGCAGTTCAAAACTTTGGTGCGCAAATGAAAAAAATTGGTGCGCAGCATGCATGAATTATGGGGATTTTAGTGATATCTGGCACACATGTGAATGAGAGCTCGCTGAACATGATAAGATTATAAAACATTATCATAAAAAATTGGGCTTGGGCCATCCCTTGCTATTTCTGTTGTAATTTTAGTGCACCCTTTAATTTCAAATTTGGTGCGCAAAATTTTATCAGTCTCATGGCATTCGGTGCGCAGTTGACAAACTTTCCAACCTGGGTTTTAGATCAATATAGGATCCTGTGTGCATTCTGTGATAAATGCATGCCAAAGTTATTTGGTGCTTGTGTTGAGAAAGGTGACAGAAAAGCTATATATTTGTCTTAGTGCATCCCAGAGTCTTCAAAGTTGCAGTCTAGAATGCCTGATGTTAACTTGTTATTTTTCTTATATATGGTAGATGCATGACTTGAATTTTTGCTGCAAACCAGTGCCCCATTTTTGTTCAATTTAACTAGCACCTTTGTTAATTCTATAGTAAAAGAATTTGTACTTTGCAGAAGAAAATACTGTAGCTATCTGAATTGCTTCTTACTTTGGTATATCATGTAAATATTTACCTGTTCAAGTTTGAGCTATTGTACATCTTTGATTTTTGCTGTTGTTGCTTTCCAAACATCTGATGTCACCCTATTCTTCATTTTAGGCACAGCAACACTTCCACGAAACTTTATCAGAAACAATGACATTCTTTTCTGGTTCTTTAGTTCCCCTGAAAAATTTATCATATTGGTGGGTTCAAACTGAAAATGAATCAACTGCAAGTATCAAGTCTTGTCAGCCTGCACCTTTTTCAATATTCATTGATTCCATTATTTCCAAGTCAGCAAACAGTTATAGAAGAGATACAGCTACAAAGTTATCAATTGATGTTTACAATTTAGCACTATCTTTAAAAGGTATGCTTTAATTAATGTTACCTATCTGGAGCCTGTAGTACAGCCTTTTGCACATGGCAAGACTTCTTAAAACTGTGATAGGGATTCTTGAGACATGCGAAAGAATTTGAAATTTTGTAAATGAGAATTCTTAGACAGGAAGACCATGTTAATGTGGGCAAGGCTGGTGCTTTGCAATATGTATGATAGTGTTTCAAATCTTAATGAAGTCCTTTTTTGTTCTTACCAAAGATACACAGATGAACTGCTCAGAAAAGCAGAAAATATAGAGAAGAATTAGAATCAGTGAACAAAAATTTGCAGCTTTCGTACTTAAATTTGGAATCATTGCATACTAAAGAAGTGTTTGACTGTTTGATTTTATCAAATTTTGAGAGCAAAATGAATGAGATAAGGACAGAGTGTGGATTGCAAGCTGTTGACAATTATATTGAATTGAATCAAATCTTTGAATTAGAGAATTTACTTGCTTGCTTATAAGTTTTTTTGCTATACAAAAGAGTAATTTTTTATGTTTTATCCTAGGTTCATTTCAAACTTCTCAATCTAATTCATCCTCACTTTTCATCCCAATAATTCTGAGAAATGCAACAATAAAGAGCATCTCAAGGAGAAAGTTCCCTCAAAAGCATATGACTGTAACCAGCACAGTAACACAGAATGCTTGTGCAGAGTGGGTTCAGACCAAAGAACCAGATCAACAACGAAGAACTAATAAATCTGATCAGCAAGAGAAGGAAGTGCGATGTTATAGTATGCAAGGAAATATTGCCATCATTAAAAGTGTTTTTAAAAGTAGTGCTGCATTGAATCTTCTGCAAGATATCCAAGAATCATATTACTGCTCTTATGACCAAATGAATTCAGGTAATTGCAAGGGAATATGTTTCTTCTTTTGTGGCAAGTGTAAGAATTTAGATGATGGTTATTTGACATATTTTGTCAATGTGAAAATTGTTACTTTCCAATGTAGAAGATTTTAGGGGGCATTATTTCAAGTGAAAAATATATGTTTGCTAAAATCATTTTAAAACTTGGTCTACAGCTTGCTTCACATTTTTTGTTGATGGTGTTAGGACTACCTTGTTTTGATTAAATATTTATTCTTTGTCATTTTATTTGTTTCATCTCAACTGGTGTTTTCAATTAGTTATTGATTGAACTTTGCCTTTTCACTTTAATGTTTGGATTTGGTTATGGATTTGGTCATACACATGAATACAAGGCATCAGATTTAAATGACCACATCGAAACAGCTAAGGAATGAGGCCAACTTCAATCAAAGACAAACCAGAGACACAAGTTGAGTTGAAATAAAGAGAAAAACACAAATCAAGACAAGGTAATGTTTAACCAAAACATAGGGACCTTAACACCCTTGATTGGTGCAAAAACCTCCCCAAAACTTTGCAGCTTTTGAAAGAGAGAAGGAAAGCTTCAGAGAAGGTTGTACTTTTGGTATGATGAAGAAATGAAGCTCTCATTACAGCAATCTTTCAAGATTGTTTGAGCCATATTCAGTTTTGTTTTTTCTCCAACAATCTTTTATTTAGATCCAAGATCTATTCATCTATTGGCCTACCAACAGCTGCTCAAAATACTCAAAGCAAAGAAGTTAATTTTGGTAAGTATGTGCTTTGCATCTGAAGATGTTTATCATCACTTATCAGAAAATCTTTGATCTGTGGTGAAAATTTTACCCAGATTGGATTCTTCTTTCTCTTAACGAAATGGATGCATTACAGGGTGTCCCAGAAACATGTCTGCTGCGCTGTTTGAGTGGGCCATAAATCTAGTTTCCCCATTTTTTGAATTTTTGAATGGATGAGATTTCAACTTAGAGTTTGGCACTGGTTTTGAGCAAATCTGACAAATGCTTGATGATTTATGGACCAAGAAAGTCAAAATCATTGGCTGCCTTGAAGCCAGAGGATTCATTATCCTTCAGTATGTTAAAATCATAGAAACTGATTGACAAACAGACTAGCCTGGCTTTCTGATGGTCACAGGTGAAACAGATGGTTATGAATTTGATTTGTGATAACCACAAAAATTGAACACATTTGGGGTTACTAGAAATGGGGATGATGCAACACATATGTTGCAGGCCATGACATCGGTTATTTTTCTTCTCAAAGTGATAAAGTCATTTCAAAGCAACAATTTTGCATTCTGCAGGCTGTCTGGTTAATATTCTTGACTCACTTGGTCCCTAATAAGAATAATTTGATACTCTGCATCAATCTGACAGGTTCTTCAATTGAACCATCCAGAAGGTGGACATCAAGTGAATGCATGTTTACAACCTTGGACAAATATGTCTGCAATTGTAACAATCATCTCAAAACTTGCTCCTCCGACATCTTCTGCAAATGAAGATTCAGTTTTGTCTGCCAAGCATCAAACTACATTGATTGAGAAACTTGTTGATAACATTCAAAAGAAAATTGGTTTGACAAAATTAGCAAGGAAGGATTCAGATAGAGGTAATGAGTTGATTTCTGATTCAACACTGACAAAGTTAACCCAGTCAATGCACAAGGTGTCCTGGCTACTTTAGAGCAGCCATAAATCCAATTTTCTTCTGTTTTTAAGATTTTTTATAGAAGAAATTATTTCAACTTGAAGGTCAACACCGTTGTGAGTAGCAATTTGCGTATCTCTACAATATACAGCACAGAGGAATTGTTTACCAAGGTAGACTGCATTGCATTCTTAGCTATTCAAAAACAAGAATCTGAATAGAACGATATTATTCTACAAGAATTTTCGAATGTACACAATAATGATAGAATCTCCAACGCCACTCAATCTAACCTCTCATAGAAAGCTTCCTCTTTCTGTACTCTTTTTCAGAATAGCTAAAAGATCTATTGGGAGGTAATAACATCGTTAAAAAGTTCCACAGTGCTATATTTTGCATTATCATTTATTTTTGACTTTTTATTCGTTTTTGAGCATGTAGTTAAGATGAAAATGCTTTTGACAGATGCAGTGGAAGAGCTGAATAAAGTTGGAGAAGGCCCACCTGCATCCTCATTTATGCAATCCCTTGATTATTGGTTTTATGATCTTCCATCTCATGCTGTCAATTCATCCATACACGAGAATATTCAAAGGTTTGCCATACTTGCAAATTATTTATTTCTTTAAGAGTAGAATAACAGGGACATGAAGCTTCTCATTTTGTCTCACATTTTACGTCGCTTGTTTTGGGTGGTCATTTTTCCATTGTTCTTGCATTATGCAAGGCAATGAGTTTTATGAGTCATACTGTTAAGGTTGTTTTGGGAAGAACTGGAGTCGACATGAATTACCGCAACAACTTGATACGACAGTCATTGAAGAAGTCATACATAAGAAGGCGTATGACATTTAAAGGTGATGAATCAATCCATGTTGGTTGCTTTGCGACAGCTATTTATATCAAGCAAACAGGCATTCCGCAAAACAAGGGACGGCTTGAGGAGGCCTTTTCATTATACCCATGACGTTTCTGGATTGTATCATCTCATTAAGAAATCAAAGAAAGAAATCAGTATCTCGTGTTCATGCAGATCTCATCCAACAGCTAAGAAAATTGAAAAGTTGTTGAGCGTTAGTACTGAAATTTTTATAGAATTTAACCCTGAATTGTTCTAGTTGCCATAACCCTGTCATCTTCAATATTGTTCTGTTTTCAGAATCAAAGGTATTGATGCTGAAGCTGCCCAAAGAGCAAATCAACGTTCCTCCATCTTGTTTGGAAAACTCAAGAAACATTACGAACAGCAGCGAAATGCCAAAAAAGCAGACAAAAGCGAAGATAAAGCTAGCAAGCCGAAACGACCTGTTATATCAAGTCCTAAGATGAAATCTCTTGCGGCAACACGGTCAGAGCAATTGCTTGTGAAGTCAAGGGCAGTTAAACAGAAAAAGAAATCAGAAGAAGAATTCAAAGAAAAGGAAAAACAGAAAGTTATTGAAGAAGCTGATCGAAAATGGAAGGAAAATAATGGCGTGAATATTGAAGAAGAAGGATGCCCTTTTGATGATTTTGATATCTCCAAAGAATGTCAAGGTTTGAGAATTTTAAGTTGTTTAAAAAGTTATGTGAAACCAAATGTAATACGATGCCATCTTAACTGTTGGAGAAAATGCTTTAGAAATTGCATGTAAGGACTTTACACTTTTGAAATTCACTCTGATCTACTGTTAGCTTGGATTTTGTGCAATTTTATGTTTTCAATCTCTTTTTGCTTCTGAACTAACGTAATGACTAAGATCTTAATCGGTTTGACTAAGATCTTTTGAAATTTCAGTTATGTACAAACCAGCCACAAAGTCCTTTAATGTAATGTTCTTTTTCTTTGTAGATTCTGTTTTGCGTTGGGTGTCAGATCATTTTTCACTAAAAACGTCACACGAATTGCGTTCGTGACATTTTAAAATCATCCCAACCTGACACCTAATGTAGGACAGAATCAAGTACAGTATCCATTAGTTTTTAATCGTTCGTAGTTTGTGATGTGTAAGGTAGATTAGCTTGCTTGTCTTTATATATTGGCCTTGGGGTAGTCATTGTCTTTCGCTCCCCATGGTGTCGTCCCTGTAGTGGTGTAAAGTAATTAGGGCAGTTTTGTAGAATTTTTTAGATGAATAAAAAACACTAACGTAATTTTGATATTTTCATGTTATTTAGATCTGCCGTCAATAGAGAGCGAAGATTTTGCTGAATATATAAAGAAAGAAATAACGGATGTACTACAAAAAGTAAACTTTTGTCTTATCATTGTTGAAAATCATCTTGATCTGTTAGGTACATTAAACCATCCAATGAATCCTCCGGGTGCTTATTTGACTTTGGGAACTCAAGAGGGGTTTTAGAGAGAGGGATCTTATCAGAGAGGAGAGCTTATTCACAAATTCATACGACGAGTCTATAGATGTTAGCCTTTCAGATCTTTACCTCATATTTTGCGGAATTATCCTACATTCATGTGAGTTAATTAATACAGAAGGGAGGTACTGGATACGGAGGAGCTACATAGGGCTTTTACAGTAAATCTATACTTGATATCTAATGATTTCTTGATGCCCATCCTCAAATACCATTCTGCCTTGAAAGTTGTTTACGATTTGAGGGAACGTCAATGAATAATCTTTTGCAGGATTTGGATTCATGTGCAGCAGTAGCTAGGAGGCTGTCGAAGAACTTAGTAATTTACTTGCATAAGATGAACCAAGGCAAAGAAGTAGAAGAGGTAAGATTTCCTCTTCATTTTTCCCCGCTCATTGAAACAAAGTGTCTTCAGATATCACTTTTTGGTATATCGTCTAGTTGAAAAAACCATTAGAAATCCTTTCCGTAGCCGACCAGATCACCCTTAGTAGCAACTCGTCCCAAGGATTGTGAGTTCTACTCAGAGATGAGAAGCACAACACAAGTTTAAAGGTAAGCAGTAGTATTACCCTCAGCTTGCAAGCCATCTAGCTAAGAACCAAAGGCTCAAGCTCGCATTCTTCATCTCAAAAGGCGAGACCCCTAACCAATTGGTCAATCTACCACCTGTGTTGGCTTCTGTTTTGATTTCGAATTTGGGATCAGTCTTGGATTGGTCGTTGTTGATACTTTTTGACATCACCAGTTAACTGCACTTGATTGGTTGATTAGTTAATTTCTTTACATGAAAGTATGATGAATTATTCTGTCTTCGCAAAATTTTGGTTTTACTTGTTGTTTGCTATATATAAAGTTTATCTTTACTATCTTAAATGAGAAATGTTATGCCGTATTGATACAACGGTAATTCACGTCGATTAAACTACTAAAAAAAGCTATTGTTTTCCTTTTATTAGCTTATTGCCTTACATAGACAAAAATTGCTTTCTTTGGTCGCAGTATTCCACCATATTAATGATAGAGTGTAACAGACATTTTTGTTACAACACTACTCTATATACAACTGAATAATATCTTTGAATTGCTGTTGTTTTTTAGATTATCAGTCCAAATGGATTCTTAGTAAATATTTTTGAGGAAATTGCGTCACTGTGCAGCAGTGAACAAAAGTCAAGCAAGGTTTCAAGGTTAGCAATTTCCTTTGTAATGCTTATAAGAAGGTTTCAGCGTGTTCTGATAAATCCTATCACTTATTACTTTTTAATGTTTTAATTTATGAATCTTCTGTGGTTGAAAAGTATTGTTCTGTAATCTGTATTTCTTTTTGAAATAGAAAAGCACAGCAAAAGGAAACTAAAAGGTTCCATGATACTTCATTTCTTTTTTTTGCGCTTACCTAAAGTTTTGAAATAGTTTTTTATGAAGTCTCCTCAAAGGTCTTATTAACGATTAACATTTTACTGAAAAGATATTTGCAGATGCACTTCGATGACTGCATATTGAACCTCTAAAATGAGACACTTTGACCAGCAGGTTGTCCTACAGGCAGCTTTGACCAGCAGGTTGTCCTACAGGCAGCTTGAGCTTGTGTTGTAATGGACAAAATTGGCTGAAGTTTGTTTTACTCATTTCAAGTCATCAAGTCATCCTACCATACTCTTGGGAAGTTTTAGTATTTTGCAATTTTTTATATTCATGACATAAGTTTTCATGGCGCGGAAATGGTTAAAGAAATCAAAAGATGTTATACCAAGAGATTGATCACATGACTTCAAAAAGGTGTAAACAAACATGTTACATGTTACAGTTAGCATCATTTTAATTTGTTTATAAGAAAATTTTGTAAATAGGGTTTTTAGTTATGTATGCTTTTGTTAGTTTTGTATTTATTTGCACGGCCCACTGTAAATCAGCCCTTTAACTGACGTGGCCACCATGCCTAAAGAATTTAGAATCAAATCAAAATCAAACCTCAGCGGATTTTATCTATTAGTTTAGGATTAAGCCTGGTTGTCATTAAATCGTAATTCATCGCCGATCATTGTCTTATGGCATCGGCGATGATCGGCGATGATGCTCTAACAAAATGATGGGCGATGAATTACAATTTAATGAAAACCAAAGTTTATTCCATGTTTTGATATATCTTTAATGGTGTTTGAAAAATTTTTTCACCTATTCAGGCATCTATTATATGTACTGATGGAACTCGAAATTGCTGCATTATTGACAGTGAAGGATTCCAAGAAATCTAGCAAACAAGAAAACTCCGACCCAGGTGGTCATCAAATTAGTAAAGACGCGGCAGATGCTGAAATACCTTCTAAAATGGAAAATATTATCAACCCTGCCAAATCTGATCCAAAAACTGATCCGGGCAAGTCTGATCGAGAGATCGATAAATCCAAGTCCAACCCGGACAAGTCCAACCCGGACAAATCTGGTTCCGACGCGAACAAATCTGAGTCCGACGAATCAAATCTTGAGCTGGAGAAACAGAAGGCGATTGCCGAAAAGGTATTTAATTTTCTTTGGGTACTTATAGTTGTTTTTATGTCGTTATTTTTGCGTATGATGACATGTAAATGGATGAATAGTTGGGTTTGATCAGCCGATGATAATTTTATTCAGTTTTTGGAGATTTCTTGGAGAAAATCTCGAGAAAATCTCTTTCATGATTCTAAGACGGAGTGGCCGTTTCAGGCAGGTAAAATTTAAAAGAAAACGATGAAAAATGTGACGGTAGCAAAATTTGAGCTAGCGTTCACACAATGCCGGAACAATTTGAAAACGGTAGAAACTTGACGGTAAAAAACCTCGTTGCAAGACTTAGATGCTAAAGAAATGTATCTACACCTTAAGAATCGATCAGTGGCGTTCCAAAGCGTCGACAAATTTTCTGTTTTCATCATTTATAAGTGTTCACAGAATATCGTTTCCAAAATGTGCTGGTTAGAGTTCCGTTTTCAAAATCTACCGTTTTCAAAATCTGCCGGCAAAAAATGTGCCGTTTTTGTGTGAACGGGAGGTCTATCCGTCACATTTTTCACCGTTTTCAAAATGTGCCGGCATCGTGTGAACGCAGTCTTAAACATTTTTACTATTGAATGGCATATTTGCTAATTGTATTGTATTGATATCCAGAGAGCTTTGGTCTTTCAAGTGGGGTTCTTTTTTGACTGACCCGATTATAAACACCTGTGTATCCTGTAAGTTTCCTAAGATCAATTCAATTGGAAGGATTAGGTAATAATATTTTCCACGATCAATTTTTGAGCTTTGCAAAGAGTCGGCTCTTATGCTCACACACTGAGTTCTGATGAAGTGAAACGTTAAAAAAAACTATATTTCTGGAAAATTATTATTGATTTTGTATAGTTATCGAGGAGGCTCATGATTTATTATCCTCACATACAAAAGATTTCTTTGATTTTGACTGAAATGTTTGGTTTTTTCTTGTAGATCGTACAACAACTTCGACCAGTGATATTCCTAGAAGACCCTGTATTTCTAGCAAAGTATCTGAATACTACAATACTTCCAAGGTGAATGATTTGAGTTTGTTATTTATGTTACCAGCTTCTGTTCTTAACTGCTTTCAATTTTCTTATTGATTCTGTCTTGTGGAAAGAAGCATTATTTGCCTAAGAATCCCAATTGATTTCCAGTACAACAATTCTGAACCTACCGTCGAACTTTTCTGAAGTCTTCAATAAGTTTAGAATTTTAGAGTGTGTGTTTTCTTTGTGAAGAACTCAAGAAAAAATTTTCAAAAAATTTGAAACCATCACAGCTTTGACGAAAAATGAAATGATTTTCAAGAAAACAATAGCTATGGATGTCTACAATATGGTATCAAGCACAATTTTTTCATTCTTCCGGTTTACGTCCGGTTTACGATTTAGAAATTTGATGACGTCACGTCCTCAAATGAGTTCATATGTAGATTACGCTGTAATTTCGAAAACCATTTTAGATTTCTAAAAATTCCAACCGTGGATATATTGCAAAATATCTGAAGCTTCTTTCAAGCCATTCAAGTAATAGAAATAAGCCATAGAATTTTGTACCCATCTTCTCACAATGATTCAAATATTTGGAGCGTATGCTGTCTCAGAGCATCGTAATGAATTTAGATATAGACTACTGTCAGACTGAAATCTCTTATTCATTGTAGGTTCAAAATGAGGATCCCTAAAATCCTGCGCGAGATTTATGATAGGTTAGGCCAAGAAACACCAAATGAAATTGTCACACCATCAAAAAGAACGAGTGATGGAGATGAATCATTTGAAACAATTATTGATCATGATCAGATTGATTCAGTTGTTTTCAGTGATTATGGATCAAACAATCCTTCAAATCAAAGGTAAATAGATACGCGCACGCAAAATTTGAAAACTTTTTACTTGGTTAATAATAAATACTGCGTGCTGAATAGATATACACAAGTCAGATTTTAAAAGTTTGCATGACCAGTGACTACTGCATAAAGAGTAAAATGATACGGGTTATTTATTGGAAAACATTTGTCTGTTTTGCCTTGATGTATTTAACTTCTAACTTTATCACTGGGGATTTCGGAAGCCGAACACCAGCAGATTCGAGGATATGTTTTAATCAAATTTGTGCAATTTGAATATATTTTTCTGAGCAAAGTTTAAACGAAGGTGATTTGGTAACACGATCTTTTGAGATCCAAAAACAAAGAAAACAAGGTATAGAATTTAAAAATTCTCTGAAGTCTTTCCACAAACTTAAAAGCTGGCTGTGTCGTTTGATAATTGTTTAAAGTTGAACAGTTTATATTCTTGTTCTGCTCTGTGAATACATTAATCTGATAACTTTGACCTGTCTTCTTACATTGGAATATTCTTATCGTAGTACGTTCATTCAGTTTCACTTCTCAGGTTTTTTATTTGTTTATTTATGATTCATTCATCTATTTCTTTATTCAAAAATTGATTTCTTCGTAGTGGTGTGAGTTTACGACGATTTTCAAGCATCAGTGACAACATGGCAAGCAAACGTCAGATTGTTGTTCCACTTAAGAAAGCAAAGAAAGCTTCAAAGAAGAAAGTAAAAAAAGGCTTTAAAGGTTGATTAAATTTTGCTATTAATGCGAATCAATTTTTCGAAAATAGTGAAGAAGTTTGTGTCCTGGTAACATTTCGTCAAAAGTAACTAAACTGAATGTAATTTGCGCTCTTTTTTTGCCAGACAATAGAATGGTCATCTTTGAGATTTGCAGCTGTTTTTATAGCCAGTTTACGTTTTTAATACAGCCCAATACTGAGCCATTAAAGTTTCTGGCATTTTGGGAAGAGCCATTTACTTTCATGGTCACTTTTCGCCTTGCAATCCCACCCATCTAATACAAGTTTTCTTGCTATTTCTTCATCTCGTATTGACAATTCTTTGAATACAGGGAAGATAAATTGTTTGAGAGAGCTTTTCTATAGGAAGTATGTTTCCTGTGCGAAGTTCTGGTTGAATAGGGGGAGCCGCGGCTCCCATTGCCTACCCCTAGGTAGTCCTTCTTAGTGGATATGTGGTTTCCTTACTTTATTATTCATGTTCTGTATATTTTGTACATCATTTTAGCGGAAAACAATATTGAAAGCGAAGATGAAGTAAACGGAAACAAAGGAGGATGGTGTCGTAATTTATTTGAAACTGGATTAGATGGCAATGTGTTGCCAGTTAAAGGCAGCAAGAAGAGGAAATTACATAGAAGATATTCAGAAATGGGTAACTTTAATTTACTCTTATTTGAGTTAGTTCCCTTCTTTGAGAATAAATAAAACAACCACAGGGTGTTCCAAAGATTTGTGCCCCATTTGTGGCTGCTGTGGAGGAGCTGTATGTATCTTCAATTGTTACACAGTTGCACAGGTAAGACTTCACTTGAGAGTTTGAGTCCGTTTTTGAGTCAATCTGATGAGTGGTTGCTGATTTATGGCAGAGGAAAGCAAAATATGGTGTTTCCTCAAAAACATTCTTTCTATTGTTCTCCAGTGATGTCAAATGTAATATCAAAGAATGGGTTCTGGCGTTGCATTTGAATTTTGCTGCATTTTTTAAAGGGTTAATAGTGCTTTTTCTTTATAAGACAACACTGTCCAACCAACCCTTTTACAAATGTAGAGCAACTTTGATTGCATCGCTAACTCCTTTCTTTAAAAATCTAATTAATTTTCAAATTGTTATAGAACAACTGAAATTATGTTTGTGAAGCAACACTATGCCTTTTTTCTACCATGAATTAGCAGCCACTTATCAGATTGACTCAAACATGATCTCAACTCTAAACGAAGCCTGACTTATACAACTGTGTAAAACCGAGACAATTATAAAGCTACAGCTCCTCCACAGCATCTATCCAAACAGGGAACAATTTTTTTGGGACACCCTGTATTAAATAGAAAATGAACCAGAAGCTGTCTTCAGAGATTTCATGATTATAATCGTTATGACCAAGAAGAAAACAAAATACTGTCAACAATTCTGCCAGGATCTCACCTTCATATAATAACACTGTACCAAGAACGATTTATTTTTAATTTACAAACCGCAATGAAATTCAATCGGATAGATAAGAGATTCAGAGAGTCTTTGTCTTGATAATCAGTTGTTCTATTCTCATTTTGCAGCACCAGCTGTCAAAGATACACCTGCCAGAAAACAAAAAAGACATTTCTTTTGGAAAAGACAGCACCAAGAGAGGTACTGACTCTGTTGAATTGAATGAAACTACTTGGGTTCTCGGAAATCCAGGTCTTGTATACTCGAATAAGACTACCCTCACATGGGAAAACTCAAACCGATCTGAGTTTCAGATCGGTTTGAGTATTGGCCTTGTTAGCTAATTTGCTTCCCCCTCACATGAACAGTTTCAGACCGGTTTGAGAATATCAAACAATGCTTGCTTTCCTTCCGCTAATAGAACAATTGTGATTGTTTTGTGGAAGATATTGGCATTGATTCACAGCATTTAGATCCAGCTGGGTGACTTTGAATGAAATCTTTATTGTTTTGATTGCCAAAGGAACGCCTGGAATGTCAATCACACGTGCTTTGAAAAGTCATTTCGCCCCGAAATGAAAAATTTTTCTGCTCACATGAAAATTTCAGGTCGACCTGAAAACTCAGACCGACCTGAGAAAGCGAAATGAGTTTCAGGTCGACCTGAGTTTCATTTCGCCTGTGTCATGTGAGCGCGCTAAGGGCTTTGACCGTAGAGCGAAATGAGTTTCAAGCCGATCTGAAACTCAGACCGGTCTGAGTTTGCTCATGTGAGGGCACTCTAACAAAGTTGGTTTTATAACAATCTTGTATACTCGGTCTGTGAAGTATTAGTGGCTTCATTCGTAAAGAATTAAAGATAGGCATGGAAACGTTCTCACTGAGAAGCCTAGTGTACTTCGAACATTTTAGGGATTGACATATGAGCAATAGATTGTATGGTGCCAATAGAGATTTGCCTGTTTATACAGAAAAGGCTAGAAGGGTACACACATACTGAAAGTTCGTCGATTACAATGCCTCAAGTGTGTTGTATTTTATGGAGATGCTCCTATTCATATTTGTCAATTTCCTTTTCGTAGACGAAAGACAGATGGAATAACAGATATTACAGTAATTGGTGAATCTCCGTTGAAAGATTGTCATATTGCAGAATCGCCCGTCAAAACTAGTGGAGGTAAGATCTTCATAAGTTTGTGCAAGGATTCACAGACACTTTTAGATATTGAGAAGTCAAAAATGCTTGCAAAGGGAAAGTGGAGAGACAAGAATGGAATGTTAAAAAGACTTTACTGAATCATGGCGTTCCTCGGAGAAACTGAAACAAAACATAGATCAACCGAACTCTGTTATTCTTTATGAATTCAAAGTTTTTAACCGTTAAATCTGACACAGTCAAATCTGACACAGTCAAATCTGACACAGTCAAATCTGACATAGTACAGCTGTAAGAACGTTCATTTTGGAGCTTAGTCTGAAACCCGACTGTGCTGTGTTGGTCTGAAATTGTGATCCTCAAGAAGCCGCATAAAAATTTTCAATTTCAATCTATGATACTTTTCATGTCTTTCCACCTACGTTATGATAAAACTGCATCCATTGTACAGAGATGCAGAGCTAAAAGTAGTCCCAAAGGGTCCTTTGTAGTAGTGGATGTTTTATCGACTTATTGCATTCACGCTTGTTATCGATAAATATACTTGGTTGTTTTATAACATTTTTAGAAAATTTTCTGATTCAACTTACTTTTCAGCTTCCAGATTCTTAAGTAGATCGCAATCATTCAACTGCAAGACCTCACCAAGAAGATTTTACGCTTTCCAACGAAGACGCTCGATCATACAGGCGTCACCGAGGAAACCATTTGGAAGGAGCTTTTCTTGCCTTACTGAGTCAGGCAGGGTATCAGCCATCAAAACCCCAGATAAAAATCATATAACAGAAAGACCTTTGAATCAGCTAATCAAGACTTCCCTCGATACATCACTGGATAAAACGATCACTAATGAAAAGACTGAATCATTCAATGGCGAGTCACCGATTCTTTTCGCCACGCCTAGAAAAGGCGATGGCATATCGCCAGGGCGCACTCCATTGAAGAGAGAGCCAACGTTTCTGGTAAGTGACACTCCTAAAAAGGAAGACACCCAGAGCGTTGTGACTCCACGGAAAAGAAACTCGTCTTTGGATTCAAATTTAAGCAAGGATGAATTCACTTCGATCATGGATGGAACTCCGCAGAAACGGCGAAGATTTAGCGAAGCAACGACATCGACAGGAGACTCATTTTACGAAGACTCATCTGATACTGCTAGGCCAAAGCCTGTCCTTGATTTGTTAGATATAGCAAGTCAAAGTTCTAGTGGCGGTTTCGATGTTAGAATCTCTAGTAAACCAGTTTTCTATTCTGAAGATTCGATGGATTGGGTCGCAATGTTTGGGAACGATCAATCAAGCCAAGTTAGCCAAAATAAGATAGAAGAAAGTCCACTTCCAACCGTGGATTCTGTGCCCAGTTTTAAAGGTTCGGAAAATGGATCCCTAACTGGAAATTCCCCAAATCTTTTCACGCCGATACGAGAAGGGAAACAGCCTTTTTCGTCGCCATTTTTATCAGCTAGTAGTTTGGAGACATTGGAGAATGCGCCAATATTATCGCCACGTTTGCGAGGATCAAAATCGAAACGGGAATCAACTTGCCGAAAGCGTATCGAAATAACGAATGAAGATTGAATTTTGATTTCAAAGAGGAATACACGACTCTCGCCCGGGGGGGGGGGTAACTACCATGTATGCAGGTACTGGATGTGCCATTTTTTGGGGTGCCTTTTTTCGAGCAGAAAATAAATTTTGGGGTATCACTTTTGGTAAAATCACAAGTAGTCATAAATTTTGGGGTGTCATTTTAGAAAAATGCCTCTTTAGGGTGTTGATTTTGATCTACTTTCACTTGGTTAAAATTTTTGATGGCTGTCACAATTTTAGGGTATACATTTTCAATGGTCTGTAAATTTTGGGGTATCTTTTTCGCGAAAATTTATAAATTTTAGGGTGCGATTTCAGACATCAAATGGCACACCCCCGTCACCCGTCTATTGAAGTTACCCCCCCCCCCGGGGACTCTCGTAAGCATCCTTTATATCACAAAGAATATTCCTAGCTAGGTTTACATTGTAGGAAATGGAATAACTGCTGTAAAGTTTATCTGAGGTAATTTATAACTACAGGACGTATCATGATAATTATACGGACTAGGTTGGCTTCAGCAAAGCGAATTTAGCTTCAATCGATGGCTAACCACTCTTCAAATGTTCCTCGATAGTTAACTTGAACATAAGTACCTTATTTGTTGGTACAGATGCTTTGATAGCAAACATGTTAGTCTCGAAATTTCAAATTTGCATCCGCCTGCAAACCAGAGCTTTGGCATTTTGGCACAAACAAATTCTTGAGGCAAGCCGTGGGAAATTTTGAATAATATTTAAGATCTTGTTTTATTGTGTTTACCAGAAGTCACTCCAATCACCAGTTAGGTAGTCTATTAATTTTCCTTTAATTTCAGTATTTAATTTTTATTTGGTTCAAGAATTTACTGAGGCCATATAGCCACAACTCTGGCCTGAAGGTGAGTACAAACTTGAGCTTTGATATTTCTGCTCTCAAAGCAACAAACGAGGTATGTATGTTCAAGTTAACTGCCAAGAACTTTTCTATAGTGATTAGCCATTGATTAAAGGTAAATTCACATCGCTGGGCCCAAGCAAATCTGTATACTTTTTTTGCGACACCTGATAGTCATCCCGAGTACTGATTTAGCAATGAAGATGAATGCTGATCAATTTAAAGGGCAAGGATTTTGTCTTTTATTTAAAGATCAATGTCTACGCATGATTCTTTGTGGCTCCAAAGTCAACTTTCGTATGTATGACATAGCATAAAAGTCGTTCTTGGCCTAGGTTCTGTTTTCTTTGCTTTAATTGGACGCGCAGAGGATCATGGTTAGTTACCGTTCTTTAAGACAGAAATAAGACTATCGCAGTCGATAATAGGGAATAGTTTAGCATTGCCACGCAGTTCGTTTTTAAGATAAAGTGACCGTAGTATCTAAAATTGTTACGGAATAATGCAATCCTGCCTTCGCTGATGAACTGAGAGATTTGATAACTGAAAACTCAAAGTTCAGATTACGCACTATCAAAATGCTTGGACTAAACATGAATTGAAACTTGGAGGCGTTTAATTTTCAGATCCTCAATCTTGGATGATAGATGTTTTACATCTCTTTACCATATATTTATATATATATATATATATATATATATATATATATATATATATATATATATATATATATATATATATATATATATATATATATATATATATATATATATATATATATATATAAATATTCAACAGCTAGCGAGCAACCAGGATTTCTCCTTTTTTCGGTGCAAACGGAAACAATTTTTTTTAAAATTCTCAGGAAAATCGAGAAAATTAAAACGTGCCACAGCCGGGAATCGAACCACTGATCTCCTGCTTTCCGGGCAAGCGCCTTAACCATTAGGCTACCGTAGCACGTCTTAATTCTCTCGATTTTAGCACCTTATATATATATATAGTAACATATGTCACATCGTTTCCTTTGACATTACCTTTACGCAGTATATAAGATGCTTTTTTTGATGTTTCTTTCCATTTAAATCAATCATACCCTATTCATAATTTTGATATCAATTGTATTTCACTTATGTGTAATTTCTATGAAGAAAATCAATAGCGAGTTTATTCCCTGCCTTTCTTTTGATGTAATCTGTCTCAAAGATGACATTTGGTCTAAATATGGCTTTACAAACACAGGTCATTTTGACGAAAAAGCAAAGCCTATAGCCTTACTTTTTGCCAAAAACTCGGTATTTCGAAAAAGGGCCTATTTCTGAAAAAAAACCAAGGGGTTAACCTTACTTTTTGCCCAAAAATCGGTATTTCCGAAAAGGGCCTATTTTTGAAAAAAAGCAAAGGGGTTAACCTTACTTTTTGCCAAGAAATCGGTATTTCCAAAAAGGGCCTATTTTTGGAAAAAAGCAAAGGGGTTAACCTTACATTTTGCCCAAAAATCGGTATTTCCAAAAAGGGCCTATTTTTGGAAAAAAGCAAAGGGGTTAACCTTACTTTTTGCCCAGAAATCGGTATTTCCAAAAAGGGCCTATTTTTGGAAAAAAGCAAAGGGGTTAACCTTACTTTTTGCCCAAAAATCGGTATTTCCAAAAAGGGCCTATTTTTGGAAAAAAGCAAAGGGGTTAACCTTACTTTTTGCCCAAAAATCGGTATTTCCAAAAAGGGCCTATTTTTAGAAAAAAGCAAAGGGGTTAACCTTACTTTTTGCCCAGAAATCGGTATTTCCAAAAAGGGCCTATTTTTGGAAAAAAGCAAAGGGGTTAACCTTACTTTTTGCCCAAAAATCGGTATTTCCAAAAAGGGCCTATTTTTGGAAAAAAGCAAAGGGGTTAACCTTACTTTTTGCCAAGAAATCGGTATTTCCAAAAAGGGCCTATTTTTAGAAAAAAGCAAAGGGGTTAACCTTACTTTTTGCCCAAAAATCGGTATTTCCAAAAAGGGCCTATTTTTGGAAAAAAGCAAAGGGGTTAACCTTACATTTTGCCCAAAAATCGGTATTTCCAAAAAGGGCCTATTTTTGGAAAAAAGCAAAGGGGTTAACCTTACTTTTTGCCCAGAAATCGGTATTTCCAAAAAGGGCCTATTTTTAGAAAAAACCAAAGGGGTTAACCTTACTTTTTGCCCAAAAATCGGTATTTCCAAAAAGGGCCTATTTTTAGAAAAAAGCAAAGGGGTCACTCTTACTTTTTGCCCAGAAATCGGTATTTCCAAAAAGGGCCTATTTTTAGAAAAAAGCAAAGGGGTTAACCTTACCTTTTCCCCAAAAATCGGTATTTCCAAAAAGGGCCTATTTTTAGAAAAAAGCAAAGGGGTTAACCTTACTTTTTGCCCAGAAATCGTTATTTCCAAAAAGGGCCTATTTTTAGAAAAAACCAAAGGGGTTAACCTTACTTTTTGCCCAAAAATCGGTATTTCCAAAAAGGGCCTATTTTTGGAAAAAAGCAAAGGGGTTAACCTTACTTTTTGCCCAGAAATCGGTATTTCCAAAAAGGGCCTATTTTTGGAAAAAAGCAAAGGGGTTAACCTTACTTTTTGCCCAAAAATCGGTATTTCCAAAAAGGGCCTATTTTTGGAAAAAAGCAAAGGGGTTAACCTTACTTTTTGCCCAAAAATCGGTATTTCCAAAAAGGGCCTATTTTTGGAAAAAAGGAAAAGGGTTAACCTTACATTTTGCCTCAAAATCGGTATTTCCAAAAAGGGCCTATTTTTGGAAAAAAGCAAAGGGGTTAACCTTACTTTTTGCCCAGAAATCGGTATTTCCAAAAAGGGCCTATTTTTAGAAAAAACCAAAGGGGTTAACCTTACTTTTTGCCCAAAAATCGGTATTTCCAAAAAGGGCCTATTTTTAGAAAAAAGCAAAGGGGTCAACCTTACTTTTTGCCCAGAAATCGGTATTTCCAAAAAGGGCCTATTTTTAGAAAAAAGCAAAGGGGTTAACCTTACCTTTTCCCCAGAAATCGGTATTTCCAAAAAGGGCCTATTTTTAGAAAAAACCAAAGGGGTTAACCTTACTTTTTGCCCAGAAATCGGTATTTCCAAAAAGGGCCTATTTTTAGAAAAAAGCAAAGGGGTTAACCTTACTTTTTGCGCAAAAATCGGTATTTCCAAAAAGGGCCTATTCTTGGAAAGAAGCAAAGTGGTTAACCTTACTTTTTGGCCGACACTGATCACTCTCAAAATCTGCCATTTTAGGCCCATACCCTTTACACTAGACAATTTTACATTAAATAGGATGTGATATATGAAAGAAATCGTATTTGAAGAAAAGAAGGTAACTGAGACAAGATCAATGCTCTGCCATTTTATCATGGATTCTGTGTATATATTACATCTGAATTTGATAAATATTTACAAGATCTTCTGGCAACAAATAAATAAAAAGTGCAAGTGCAGACATATCTACAGCATCATCACCTTGAAACATGCTCATTTAAAAAACATACATCGCTCAAATACAAAATGCTTGATTAAATATCTGTGGTGTTGAGATGAAGAAGTCAAATCTGTTCGAATTTAGGAGTTGTGTGGCGTTTGATTGCAACTCTTATTTTGGTTTCAACTGTGTTGACAAAGAGGTCACATATTAGGTAGATTTTAGCGCAAATACTGATGAATTCAGTCTGAAATGCAATAAATAATACATTTCAATAGTTGATGTTTCAATAGTTAATGTTAGGTACCCTGCTTAACAATATCGGTGAATGAGAAGTTAAGATATCAATGTTTGATGTTTCATTTGTTGTTAGCCCGAAATCAACTAGAGCTATCAATTATTTATAGACAATCTTCGATATTTGTTGTTTGAATTTGTCTGCCTGTTTAAGACCCTTCTAAATGCCTTTTCCCTGACATATTTATAGTCAATATATATGATTCAATATATAATAGAAATATATATATAACTTACTCTCTAACTGCAAATTTCGTTGCAAACTTCTATCGCTTACTGCCACCCAGCATCTAACTTGGAACAAACTGGCAGGGAGAGAGACTTTAAAACTATCTAGGGGACTAACAAAATGTTTCAAGCTTCTACTGTTCCCACAGATTCTACATATTCGTAGTTCGTGGCAGGATAAAGTAGTTTGATCAACAGAAACTTTTGATCAGGACTTCGTAAAGATCTTATTTTGTATAACTTTCTCATAAGTGAAACTATAAACAAATAACAGAATAATTTTGATCTTGCAAGAGCCATTAAGGTCAAAAGGCAACGAAAAAGGAGAGAATTCTTTTGATTGCCTAAATATCAAAGAGTTCAACTATTATGGAAAAACTGTCAAGAAATAGATAAGTAATTTGGCTTAGTAATTTGGGAGGATCATAGAAGACAAAACAATTCTCAGATCAATCAATCTTGCCATAAATCTACTTATTCTGATGTATAAAACTATCCAAAAGTCAAAATGTTGTAATGTGCGTGTGGTGCAGTTAAAAACAACCTTTTTTGAAATGACAAAACACATGACAAGTAAAATCTGAATGAGCTGCATGTGATCATCTGTTACAGTTCTGTTGATATGCTGTAATTTGCCAACTCATTTTCGATCTCTTTGTTTACTGGCGTGGAATCTGATTTGGTGGGAGGCCCGACAACCTATGAAAAGAAGCATAACATAAAAGGCAGTCTGTCAAGCATTTGATTTGGTGACAATCGAAATGCAAAGAATAGGGAATTTGAATGGATGCTAATCCTTCCGACTTTCTACGACCTTAGAAAATAAAAAAGATCAGTCCTTATTTGTTTCAAACGAGTGGAACCTCCATACGACGGACATCTGTAGGACCAATGCTGTTGTCCGTTGTAGTGAAGTGCCTGCTGTATGGAGGTGTCACTTTTTTCATCTGCATTTGGGACGAAAATTGTTTTCCGTTCCTTGGAGGTATCTGTTGTATAGAAATGTCCATTAATGGAGGTTTCACTGTACTAAGATTCACAAAGGAATCCGTAGTGTTCATCTCTGACTTTGCTGCGGCAACGTGACTGACTGCCTTTGAGATACAAACAAGGATAACATGTTTCCAGAATTTCAAATAAATACTTCACTAAACAAGAAAGTAATCATAGAAAACACCTATAACGAAATAAATGACTAGGGGACACTGCTCAGATCAACATCTCCAAACTTTTTCAACATTCTTTATCAACCCTTCAGCTTCAGCAAATCAAAATTACCCAATGAAAGCTATCACTTGCAAGGGCTGAACAGAGAGTGTGACCTTTAAGTGACCCTCAACTCAGCAGGGGGCGAAATTTGCTAAATATTTTTAAAGGAAACAGCTTTTGGACATCAAGATGGGAAGGTACAAGAACAAATTTAGGATTACCTGCTCAACAAACTGTCTTGTGCCATTGTTATTTGAAGAATCTTCATCCTTGAAAAGAAAAGGGATGATGAATAAATTTGCTTGTATCATAAATACCAAAAAATGTCCAGGAAAAATGTGAAAATATTGGGATAAAGGGAGGATGCCAGAAACCTATAAACAAACCCGTTCACGAAAGCTTAGAAAATTTCTGTAAAATTTTTAAAAATTTTAGAATTTTTTTGGAAATATCAATTTTGAAGTGAGATCTATATAAGGGAGAAATGTTTTTTTAAATACCCATTGCTAACCATGCTCCTTAGTGGCGCCAAAGTCGACTTTCGTATTATCTGAAAGTCCTTTTTGGCCTAAATTTCCTTTGTCTTGCTTTTCATTCGGCGCACAAAGGGTCATGGTTAGCAATGGCTCTTTAAGTGACTTGCTTATCAAGGAAAGAGAAAGAGACTCGACACAGGAAACTCCAAGAATACTTTATTTATGAAAGGAATAGTGAGTATGGATCTACCTAGAGCAATGATCTAAAAACTTTGAGAAAATTTTGACAGCACTATTCTGAAACTATCCTATAAAAATCCTGCCACCAACAAAAGGTCAGAGACCAGTTTCATGTATCGAAAGCATACCTTTCTACGGGGTTCATTGACGACGTTCCTGTAACGAAACGAAACGAAACGGCCATTAGAGCAAATTCGTTTCCATTACAGATTAGCAGCACCGGAACGTGAACCAAACAATGTCTTGACAAAATAACAGCTTCAGCCATGTCGAAAAAGTGCTGATACATTGCGAGAAATCCTAAACGATTTCATCTCGTCCCGGCGATTTAAGAAAATAACATTCCTGGATCCTCAATTTCCACTAAAGTCATATTTTTCAGTAGGGTTCTTTCGATCAAAAAGTCTAACCATCTAAATAACTGATCACGAGTTAACGGGGTTCACACTGGCTATCAATTTTTATTCTGGCAGCTCAACTTTACCCGAATATAGCAACAGTCACTAACAACAAGATCGAGGCATTGAAACTGAATCTCTGCTGTTAAGCTTCTAATGTACGGATCCTCTGTTTATTAAATATAAATTTGATACTGCAGCAAATACTCACGTTGGTAGATACTGTTGAACATATCGATTTCTCTCTCCCGGTCTCCCTATGCCATTTTCTTTGGATGGTTGCCGCATAGGGTGTTGATACTGATGTTGAGTATTATACGGACCACCCATTTTACCTCGTCCTGGATCAATAGGCATCGGATGATAATGGTTCCTCATAACTGGTCCGTTGTTTGCTGGTCGTGGCCCATGTTCCAGGTAATGATACCCCACAGTAACAAACTTCATATCTGCTGAAACAGGGCGTTGACTAGGCTGTGAGTGATTGCGATAGTATTGATCCGGGCGTTGGTTTTGATTTCGTAATCGAGGATCAAACTGATTAGTTGATCGAATCATTGGGTTTGAGTGATTCATCTGACGGGAACGGTTCATTGGATGAGAATGGTTGTTTTGATAAGAGTGATTCATTTGATGCGAGTGATGCGGGTGATTCATGCCGTTCATTGGATGAGAATGGTTCAGTTGATTAGATTGATCAGAGTGATTTGATGATGCGTTCGACTGATTCAGATTCGCTGGCTGTGACTGATGGGTGACAGGTTTTTCTTCCGGGATCGATGATATCGTGCTGTCTGCTCCGTAGCTATTTTCGGATTCAGGAGGCGCAGTGTCCGGACCAAGTTCCAGCAATACCTGAAAAGTACACACATAGCATCGTAATCTATCTACTAAATCTTGTCCTATAGAATCTAAATGGTTCTAATCTAATTCTAAATGAATATTGCTGGCAATGAATATATCTTGATTAATAACACAAGAACTCTGATATGATTTTAAACGATAAAACCTTCTACTTTCATGCTGAAAGTCTAGGAACTGTGTAATCCCTTTGCAATCGTTTCTTGGATTTCAAATATGGTGAATACACAGCTACATGTCTTTGAAATGTTTTGTTCGTCAAAACGCAGGAGATAGCCTTCGTGAAAGGAACAGCACTTAAACGGTCATCCAACCTTCCAAAGGCATCTTCAAATTTACAAAAAATGCTTGAGGTACTGAGAGAGTTTGGCTGGGCAACATCAAAGTGATTACACCTCTTTGAAAAAGTTTGAACTAAAACCTCTCCAAGCAAGCATTTGCAAATGAGATGTAACATGGCCAAAACTCAAACTCAAAATTAACGAAAACTTCAAACAATTCAAATCCTGTCTTGAAAACTCCAGAACATGAACAAAACACTGTTTGATTCCTGCAGATCGTTCTACCATAAACTACTTTTAGTTTATTGTTCTACATATTGGATATTCAGATTGCAAATTGTATGGATTTATCTTTTGCTTTGTACGGGGCAGTTAGGAAAAAGGTTTCTGTAGTTAATCGATAACTTTATCCTCTTCAAATGAATAAAAGATGAAAATGAAAGATGAAAAACATTATAAACATGAGAATTCTTACTCTAGCACTACTAGGATCGAAATTTGGAGGGCCACGCGGTCTACTTTGATGGTGATGATGATGATGATGCCTGTGATGATGATGCCTTGGTCTTCCATTTGGATTTCCAACCATGGCAGTTCCATTTGATGACCGATATACATCTAATGCAGGAACCATCTCACTGAAATTCAAATATCAAACGAATTATGAAAAAATTTAAACTGACAAAACAGACCACGACCAATGTTAAGAGCAATTTCTTTGTTCTCCAAAAATGATGAAATATATAGAAATTATTTGTGGGGCAGAATTTGAAAAGCCCTGAATAACGGACTCATCACACCAAATCCACAAAAACAACAAAAAATGTAGTCGGTGGAAAGAAAACTTTTAACTCCTGTAAAAAACAACAACTAAGATAAATTTGTAACTCGGGCGAAAAGTGTAAAATCCTGCATGAGAATGACAAAATAAGGAAATGCTGCGATTAAGGGCTCCATTGCTGCGGTACAATATTTTCCATTGTTTGAAAAGGGTTAATCGTATTGTTTATTGAAAACGCAATGGCACTGAGCAATTTAAAACATGCAATTACAACGCCAGAATCTATTCTTTCACAATTTACGTAATTTCGACACTTTTGGAAGCAAAGAAAGTGCTGTATATATTTGAAGTTATCACTTATTTTGCCTTTCCTGTGCGATAAATTACCAACCAATCCTCCGATTGGCAAAAACTAGGTCTCAAACGCCACATTGAAGCCTACTTCCTATGCCACTGTATCAAGAACGGAGCAATAGAACGTACAGCTCCTCTACAGTAGCCACACAAACAGGGCGCAAATTTTTGGGAACTCTGTGCAAAGATAGAAGCAAAACAAACAGGGGAACATACGTGTCAGATAGTCCCGCTCTACTTCTATGTCCTCTATAATAATGCTGTTGTCTTCGTTGTCTTGTGTTCTGTTCACCATCGCTCTTTGAACCTGATTCCCTTGGGTAATGTCTGTAGTCACGTCCACCTCGTCCATCGTATGCGCTTGTAGCTACGGATCTGCAGGAAGAAAATTGAATGAAAATTGGAACTACCGTGACCAGTCTATCATGCAACCAGCAAACAAATACCGCAAAAGCTCTATTAAGCCCCCAGGGGGCTTCTTTAATTTCAGACACTCGAGGGGGATTAAAAGTATGGTTCATTAGAGAGGGTGACTTATTCACAAAATCAAAAGTGATAAGGATATAAATGATATCTTTTCAGTTCTTTTGCCTCATATTTTGAGGATTCAACATACAATTTCATGAGTCGAATATATGAAATCGACAAAGTTTTTATCCCAAACCATATCAAAATTCATTCAGCTAAATAAATGAAAAATAAAATTGGTAATTTCTGGAATCTGATATAAATTGGGGACTTAACAGAGAGGGGGGCTTATTTAAAATTTCAGCTCGGAGGGAAAGGGCTTATTAGAGAGGGACTTAATAGGGATATGGGCTAAATAGAGTTTTTACGGCAGTAAGCAATTGAGCTATGGGGCCATGAGTACAGTTAATGCTAACAACTAGGTTCATAGCCTACTATCCCAAAATTGACCCAATTCTGAGTACTTTTAGCAGTCTTGAAGATGAAATTTCGCGATGGTAATTAGACTTTGGTAAGTTGCAATGTGGAAGGAACGAAACCTTTGAGTTACAATAACCATCCTTATATTGTTCATAAATAAGTCACCATATGTCCTTGAGCAATCGTCCACCATACTATATTCTACTGTCACAGAATACAACCAAGGTTGTTCCCTTTCTGCAAGGTTCATACACAAGATTATGACGATAAAGTAGTACAATTGAAAATCATAGCAGCGGTCAGCATTTGAAGCAACTAGAGAACTACAGTGTGGTCTGGCCTCTGTCTCCATTGTTACATGAAGCAGATAGGAAGAGAATCCTTGAAAATCAAGAAATCATACCAAAGGTTTATAGGCGCACTAATTTCGCATTAATGTTGCTACACAGTAAAAACATTGTTATACTTACTCTCTGCTCTCAGGTCGTTGCCTGTGAAAACCATCGTGTTGTTGCTGATGCATCATCATATTCCGGTTATTACTACCATGTCCTTGATGGCCACGCATGTACGCCATATTAGGCTCTGAGCCAGCTCTACGAAAAAACACGAACCTTATAAAACCGTTTCTTTTGACAATTCTGTTGATTAATAAAAAATGGTATCATCCATGGCAGAGCGAAGTGAATAAATGTAAGAGATAAAATAAAATCCTTGGAAAACAACTTTAAAAAACGCCATGTTCTTGCTTCATGCCACTGACTATCCAGCAGTGGAGGTGAAGTTGTGGTTTTTAGCACCAAGCGCTGGTATCACAATAGTAACAATGCACTAATCGAGTCCGCGACCCCTTGTCATGACGCTCAAGTATCAAGGCCCTACTGGGTATCAAACCCCGTCAGCCTGACCATTCTGACTCTGAGGTTACACCACTGCACCACAACACCTTCAATCAACCAATCTACACAATTCACTCTACAAAAATGAACTTTCCAAATCAAGTATCTTCAAGTAATTCTATATGAAAGCTCTTGCATCACTTGATGCATTCTTAGTTCGAATGTAAAAAAGGGGAAATTACAAGGAGTAATAAGGTTCAATTTTGTTGGTCCGATGATAAATTTCCAAAACAGCAAACATTTCAAATGACCCTGCCATCCAGCACAAAAATGAACTAAGATGCTACCTGTGTTTCATTTTATGCACAGATTCGCCTTCACTGGCTCCACTTGTGTACCCACTGTAGTAATGTGATCTAAAGTTGAAAAAAAGAGTATCATTAAATCTGTTGTAGGCACCTTGATGATCAATATGCTATCATACGATTGTCTCCTTGCCAAAACTCTTGTCTATTCTTTGAACAAATGACATTGAACTAATCATTTAACCGCACAAAAATATTAAATCCAGAAAAACATCTGGGAGTCGATCTTGGAAGAAACTGACGCAGTGAATTTTGTAAAAAGAATAAAAGCCTCTTCAGTATTGAAAATGTTCTAAGCAAGCAAAAGACAGCATTCTAAAGTATTTTTGGAAGCTTATCTACCTCAAATGAATATCCCAATCTAAAACAGCATAGAAAAAACAAGCTGCTTTGGTTGTACCTCTACCTATTTAGTGTGTATGGTTGCAAAATTATTTTTATGTACATACAGTACAGCTCATTTGTAGCGCAATACAATTTTGTTCGTAAGAATTTGTAACTTAATACATCTTCTTAGAAATTCCCTTAAAATCGTAATGATTTGCGCGATTTTCCCGAATTCAGAGTACGTCAATTTCATCGTCATCGTAGTTGAAGACATCATGCATTTCTAAGACAACGATGCACGCTAAGAATCAAAGATAACTGGCGAAATGGTCAACGTTTTGTCCTTTGGTTTCTGACTTTGAACGCATCAAATCTTATAAAGTTTGAAAATGCGTTCTTCCAGAATGCGGGGATGTTAAGTAACGAATGAACTGAACCGCATCATAAGTACGTCTAAACGGCATGGATGATTTGAATACACAAAACTACTTCAATCCTACGCGTCGAGAAGTAGATGATAATTACATTATAAGCTCGTTCGTTTGTATGTATGCATGTAATCGTTTATGCGTGTGCATGCGTTATTTGCCTCACCTTTTTCTTCTCGCAGTAATTTCTTCACCAGAACTGTAGCCAGCATGGTAACTAGATATTTTCCTGTGCAATAAATATTTTTATGCAAAGTTTATTTTATTAGATTTATGATCATGTCATTTTTACAAGAATCGAATATTTATTGTTACTACATGGCCGATTTGTTGTATTACTGTGGATTAAAACCAATCACATTAATATAATTTAGATTAAACAAACATTTGAAATTTTCGCATCTGGCTAATCATTGCAGATGAATTTTTGGCAGCACAGAACGTAAAGTTGTAATAGAACAGAAACAGTAAGCAAGAGTCATTCGAATTTTTGTATTCCAGAAATTTTAGCTAAGCAACTAGCACTTTCATCAAGACTCTTGCTGTACGAGATTTGATTCGTGCAAATAACTAGGCAATCGATGGGCTGCATCTTTGTGAGGCACACGCCACCAGCCTCTCTCTTGCTTCATTGGCACACTTATCTACAGCAAAAACTGATACCTTTCACGTAGCATCTAGAATGTTTATGCCTTCCAGCATTGAAAGCATAGTAAGATGGGGCGTCATTCTCAGTTATAAAACATCGATTATTAGATGGTCAATGATTATTCGTTATCGGTAAAGTTTATTGGTTAACAGTCCAGTCAGATGTTGATACGTAGTAGTCAATGGTTACAGGAAACCATTCAAGATTAGAATAAAAAATTACATTTGTTTTCAATGTCAAGCACTGGTCTTTCATGTCCTCTGGTCCTTGTTTGTTAGGTTTGTTGATTTTCATTATTAGTTTGCTTTTCTGCAAGTCTCACTTGAATTAGATTAAGATTTTGTTTGCTTTGTTAGCATGTTAATGACAATTTTATTCGTGATAAGGTGTTAGTGTAACTTGAATCCCTTGCATAAATGATAAATGATAAGTTGTTAGTAATTATGTGCGACGTGCAGGCAGTATCAATGGAAACCTCAAAATAAAAAAATGAAGAGTCTTACCGTTTAGGCATCTCCACTTCGCTGTGTAAAGACGTCGTCGATTTATGTGGCCTAAAAGTAAACAAACAGAGAATGATTAAGCTCAACAAAATCTCAAGTCAAAGAAAAATGAGCATAACAAGAAAAAGATGCATTTATTTGGGTCAAACGAACAACCGGAGGATTTCGAAAACGTTAAAATAAAAGACAAGAAACGCTTTCAGAAATATGATTACCTCATTTTGTCATATTTTAATTTAATAGCTTGCACTGTCTGCACGGACAGCTCGTATCCGTACGGCTGTTTCAAAGGCCATAATCAAAAGTGCTATACTTTCTCTCTACTCGTTAGAATATGAAATTGCGTCACAATCCATCAAATCAGGTCAAAATTACGTAGGAATGACAAGGAAGCAACTACAAAAAGATTGCTGAAAAATCCATCAATTGACAAAGACTTTTATCAGGTTTTATACAGCAAGGAAAACACTAACCTGGGGAACCTTGCTGAGACTGGGACTCCAGCCGCTGCACTTTCATTCATGACATTTGCTGTGGTGGAATTTGCTGATACATTATGACCACTTGTGTATAAGCCACTGAAAGATAAGGAAAGTTCATTATAGAACGATGGAAAACATTATAGGGTTTGTGGAAGGTTATAAGCTTGCATTTGCAAAGAGCAACAAGATATAAAAATAGCTTATTCAAATCAATCTCTCACACGTGCTGTGAACAATTGATAGCTAAAGAAGTAATCCTGTGTCGGAGTGCTTGCTATGTTCTTTTTATAGACAAGCCTCTATACCAATTTATCACCTGACTGAAGTCTTAAAAACGAGGCAGCACAAGAACCCTGCCACTCCCACTGGTTGATCGCACATTTCCTGCGGTTTTCCCGTAGCCTTGTATAATGATACAAGGATGTGTTTTCATTGTCACAACAACAGCTTTAGGCCTGTGAGATATACGATAAGTTCAGCGACGTAAGAAGCGTAAAATTAGAAGCTGTCAGGTAATAAAACTCATACTTACCAGTTTTGTTCTTGTACATGAAAATTTAAGCCCTTGGTCTCAATTCAAAGACCTCGCAAGCTCGACCTATACTTTTAAGACCTCAGGTTTTATATTTTCCTGTCCAACGAAACCGGTTAGTATGCGTATAGCACATAGTATTTCTAAACTGGCACTGACTTCATTAAAATCAAAAAGGCATGGTGTTAGAAAGTCGCTGTAGCTCAAAATATGAAGTCTATATTCCTCTTTTAAGGTATGCGTACATCACAATGCACTATTTTTAAACATAACTAAAAACAATGAACCTTTAATGGCCTGAAGCCTTCCTCTAGTCTTTATTTCTGCCTGGCTACAAGCATCGCTAATCAACAAAATCTGCTCAAGAATTAGAAAAAAAAATCTTCACCTTTTCTTACTGGATCTTTGCTCCCATGGAGGAGATGTTTCACCACCATCAACTGAGTAAAAGGTCTGGGTCGTTACGTCTCCATTCGGTTCTGACCTGAGAACAAATTTAAAAGCAGAACCTAAAATCATTCTATAAAGAAATACTTCGAATATTAAAATATAGTTCATAATTAATTAAAAATCAGACTGCATCACACAGCATGTGATATGGTGCATCAAAAATTTTTTAACTCGTTATTCAAGGTACATGGGAGGAGATTTGGCCACTTTTGTCAAGTGCAATTTAATGACATCATCAGTTAAGAGATGTTGATGCAGAATTCAAAGGATCCCATTTTTGAATATGAATATCCATGCTCGATTGAATAGGGCATTTATTGAAGCAGTCTCGGTTAGTTGAGAAATCAGCATTTTACAGCCATTGCCTTACCTTGTAAAATACTACCTGAACACTCTGTTAACACTCCTGTTACCACTCCTGTTACCACTCCTATTACCACTCCTGTTACCAATCGTGTTACCACTCCTAACTGCAGAATTTCAGCTTTTCTTCATAGTTACTTAGCGTTTGTAAAAGGAGGATACTGACTTAGTGAAATGAAATAAGGCTTTGGATTAAGCGAGGCATTGCACCTAAGAACTTTGCATAGACCTTGAAAATAAATAGTAATATATAACCAGAAAGTTTTAAAATGTGGTTCTCACCTTCTCGAATCGTTTGGCGCGTTTGTTCTGTTGCCAGCTCTATAATGATGGCCAGGGTTTTCTGAAAAAACGACAAAATGCTAATGAAAAAGCTACGGTGCAATGAAACAAAGAAAGTCTGATCAGAAATGGTCAGAAATGTTTTCTTGGAAATTAAAGATACATTTAAGTAAATTGGCCCAGCACTGAAACCTTCTTTAAACTACCAGGTTTTGATTGCCAAAAGTTTCTTAACAATTTTTTAGAAGGTTCCTCAAATGGACATTGTATTTATCGATAGAAGATCTCCTGTGCCTTCATGAACATTTCATAGCTAGCTTCATGAAATATGCATATGTCTACAATTACTCACGTAGCTTCGAGTAACAAAGCACAACACGAAAGTCGAAGCATGTTTCAGATGAATAAGCAGCCTCAGACGAGATACAGAAATTTCCCTGGTAAGACTTTCTCAATTTTTTAGTGATCTGAGAGTTGCATTCCTTATTAAGAGTTACTTATAAAAATAAGTGAAATTCAATTCCGAGCAAATCACTCACCATCCGCACTTGGTCTCCTTGTATATCGCTTACTTTGAACTCTGTTCGGAAGGAATTTCAAATGATTAGTTGAAGGAGAAATATTTTAGGATTAAACTGATCATACTGGAGCGACATTTTGATACACTTCTACACGAGAGGCTCGATTGATAGGCGGCAGAACTTTTTGGGCCACCCAATATTTTTAGCCCTATTTTGGTTGGAGGGCAAACTTGCCCCCCTCCCCTTAGTAGATTTTTTTAATAACTCTACCAGAAAAATTTTTATGGTCATAAAGAAACATGTTGACATTTTGCAACTACTTATTATAAAACTTCTCAGAAAGTTTCATTGAAAAAATTTGAAAAATGAGGGGGCTTTTGGTCACCTTGCATTTCAAGTCTGTGCCAGTACTTTATCATCGATGCAAGATTAGAAATAATAAGTGGAATTTGACCTAGCTCCCCAAGTACAGCTAGAGATGAGCAGTTCCTCTTTAGACCAATTATTTGCTTGCAAAATTTCAAGTGAACTTTGTCAGTGTCAGTTTTTAGAGCGTACTCTACTAATGCCTCTGGGTTGTGATCAATAATTCGGTAGAATTTCTATCACTCTTATGCACATGCGAGATTCTTCAAAAAATTCGAAGATTCTTTTTTAGAATAGCTATAAGGTCTATCAACGTGTACCATCCAAATCTCATAGCACAAATTTGTAAACTAAACAAACCCCTGATATAAAGTAAACATCTTGCTAACAGCTCAACATTCAATTTTCAAACATGACCTAAACATGGTCAACTTTAAAGCAAAACCCAAAGGAAAGCACATTGATTCTCTTTGCAGGAGATGTGGGTCGGGTCCTGTGAGGAATACACTGAGCACAAATGGGACTGTCCAAATTTTTCTTGAAAACCAAAGAACAGCAAGACTTGATTGGTTAGATGTAGGCCCAAAGTTATAAACATATCAACAAAACTAAAAAATTCCTGATATCAAGGGATGAAATAGATAGATAAATGGATAATGGTCGGCTGTTGTGAGCTCAAATCTAGCTTGTGATACCTAGTTGTTAGAAATTGACTATTTATATCATTATTAAGACCGCAATTTTTCTGTTCATATGAAATTTTACCTTCTTGGTCTCTGACACTGCGAGACCAGTAGCAAACCTAGCTGTACGTCAAATCTATGCATTCACGTACTGTGAAAGATATCAGCAAATCTTCATATATTCTCCCGCTTTAATACTACTGACATCAGATTACAGGAAAGAAAATACGAGTACTTTTCTTGGCAGGGAGTAGATAATCATATCGTGGGAAATATTCTATGGCCTCCATAATCCCTTATTGTTGAGCCGAAACTAGATAGCTATAATATGAAACATGCTTTTTAGCTTGTCTTTTGACCATAGTAATCGTCAAATGATTATGAAGAGGTTGACACTTTGAGCTGTAAACTATGTGATGCCCACTTGATGAAAGAGAGTTTGAAAATCTTGGTCAAATTACTTGTTAACCTTGGTTATTATGACCTGCGTTCAGCAATAGACCTTTTCAGCTAATCTAAGCAGGAATCTGGATGGAATAATATTTAGCTATTTGTATATATTTCATACCAGGTGAGTCAAAAAGTTAACGCGTTTGCAAGGCCGTGGAATAAAAAGTAAGTGGCCGATATTCAGTACTGAAATACTTTGTGCTACTACTTTCCGTGCAACCATTAGAAAAGAATCTACAATAAATTTCAACCGTGGCAGTTTGCAGTCTCCATTATAAATGTTAAATCATACAAAAAAGTAAAAATGAATTCATTACCTCTGAACAACCGGTTGTGGTCTTTTGACTCTCGAATTGTCTTCCATCAGTTCTTGTTGTGTCCTGCCGCTGTAATGACAACAGTGACGACATTTAGAATCTTTAATGGTGCTCAAAACGGGGACGAGAGAATTCTTAGTAAAGATGTCGCTTGCTCTCTTGAGAGCCTCGAGCATGCCTGTTATTTGTTGTATCGAGAAAAAACTGCGTTTATCAAGGCATTTCATGACTGATACACACAAATGGAAATATTGCAAGACCGCAATGATACTTCTTATTCAACATAAATCACTCTCCAATATCCTTTTAGCTCAGATTTAGCTTGAAACAAAAGACCTTCAATGCTGCTTCGAGAGTTAGGTTAATTTGAACAAACCTGAACCTAAATCCTGATCCCTTCTTGAACAAAAAATTGTACGCTGAAGCTGGTACGTCGTTTGCTTTTTCCAGCCTGCAATGAAGAAAAAGCAGAGAAAATCATTACATTTAAAAGTGGAAAAGGCTTTATCCTAAATAATGTGATTTTCTTATTTGTCCTGAAACCATGAACGATGCAGCTAACGTTTGGGAAGATGGCTAGCACACATCCCGGTTTCGTGGGGAATTTTAAAGGGAAACTTTTGTTGGGGGGGGACTGTCATGTATGGGCTTTGCAATCCATTTGGCAAAAAGGCCCACCAAGGGAAAGAGGATTCAGGAAGTACAAAGAACAGCAGTGGAGGATTTCATGTAAAATGTAAACTTGATTCTAAGCGCATTTAGTTTTAAAATCCAACATACCTGAAGAAAGTATGATGCTCTGCACAATATTTCCATAACTGTTTTGCAGCTGCTTTAGTCTCTAAAGAAAATGTATATTCTTTTTCCTCGTCCTGAAAAATAAGTTATATGCACCAATTACAATCAACTATTATACATTTGGTATCAAGGAAATAATTCAAAACGGCTCTTAAGGATTGTTAAACCCTCCAGTTCAAGCCTACAGAGACAAAACTTTGTTTGCATAACCAAAAATGAACGTGGTAAGCATCCACTGAAAATGACAGGAAGGCAAGTTGTTTTTGAGATTCAATTTACGAAAAGGGCAACAAAAGTTTAAACCTTTCCACGCAAGTTGCAACCACTTACATTTTTTCCCTGGTTTACTCTTATGATGAACTGATGTCCCTTGAATTTCAGCTTCGTAATCTTTGGCCTAAATGCAAATAAAGAATTACAAAGGCAGAGAACAAATAGTTAAAAAATCAATTGTTTTAAAAAGCGGTTTTATCGTGGAGCCATGTTTTCAATTTTTGAGACTTGTTTCATTTAAAGGCTGATCAAGAATTGGAGACGTTGATTTCAGTCTGATAAGAGTGCGATTGCGTTTTGATAGTGATCGTCTTTTAATTGGTTTGCAATGAATTTCTATCTCAAAAATTGATTTCTATTCTGTTCACTGTATTACCGATATAAAATCAGTGATGTTCAAACTTTAATTCCGATAACTTGCAAATACTTCACTTACCAAATAAAGCTGCCAATTTTATTTCGATTTCTGAATAACACAATTCCAGTGGGAGTTAAACCAAGATAATATTCTAGATTGTCTTGACCCTAAAAGGTAAAAGAAAATTTTAATACAGAGCCATCTCCGATGTACACTAAGGGCATTTTTTGGCATTGTGCCGAAGAAAGGTACGACTACATAGGTATCTTAGGCACCGGAAATAGAGAAGACTAAGCAAAGGGAGACATGGTCAAGAAAGGAACACACGAAGGCTGCTAGGAAGACTATTAAAGAGAACTGAGGTTTTAGGAATGAATGAGTTAGAATAAAAGATTGTTTGAATTGTTCGAGGTCAAACACGGTATATATAATGGATAAAAGTGGATCTGGCGGGACGACTACCTCAAGCATGAAGATTCTGACCTCCTGTTACAACGGGAAAGTTAAAGGTGATCTGAAGCGAAAATTTTTATTGATGCAGATGAATAGCACTGTTGAACGATGAAGAATGTCATTAAAATTTTTTTGATACTTTGTTTCATCTTCGAGTTATCCATCAATTTGTACGATTGGCTGATGACGTCATTTTGTTTGCAAAAAGGAGGAGAAAGTATACAAGGATGACCACGTTTCCAAACGGAAATAAAGTCAACGACCTTTCCTTCAAATGAAATGCCTTTCTAAAGGTCACATTAGTTGTTGAAACAACGTTTATTGCATTGATTCTGCTCAGCTGAAATGTCTCCTAAAACTGTAACCTTCCAAAGATCAGATATAGCTTCTTTCCATATAGAATCCTAATAATTTGCAAACAAAATGACGTCATCAACTGACACTTGAAATCGCTGGAAAACTTAAAAACGAAATGAGATATCAAAAAAATGTCAACAGGATTTCTTATCAATTGACAGGGCCCTTCATTTGAATCAATAAAAATTTTCGCTTCAGATCACCTTTAAGTTAAGGGAAAGTTTACAGTGAAACCTCCATTAACGGACACCTCTTCTCAACGGACAATAAAATTGGTTCTACGGGTGTCCGTTATATGGAGGTTCCACCGCAGTTAAAACCATATTTCTATGGTTACAACATAAAGAAGACTCACCCTAACTGGATGAAGATCAACTCCATACATTTCAAGCCATTTAACTCTTTCCAAGAAATTAACTTCAGCTTCGGAAGGAACCTGCCCTCTGCAATAGAGAAGAATCTCTTTTGATACAGAAACGTAGATGTTACTGCAGCCTGTTCATATATCTGCAGAGCCCCGCATGTTACTCCCTTAAAGTCTACTAGCAATCTATCGACTTTCGCTGGAGATATTTATTAGAAAAAAAGTGGGATGACAAACCTGCTTATATTTGTCCCATACTGGCATAATAAAATCACCAAACAGAACTCTGTTTTAGAAATTAATGAGGATGAAGAAAATTTTCAATACTCTTACCTGAGTATTGGGTGAATTTCAAAATTTTTAAGTCTTACCTGAGTTTTGGGTGGATTTCAGCAGTTTTCTGCTCCAACGTCTCGCTCTGAAAAACAACAGTGAAATAATTCCTATTACCCCTGTTTGACACTTTCCTACCTTTTAAAACAGTTGTGTAGAATAAGATATGTTTCCCCCAGTTGCTCGGGATCAAGGCTAGAAAAATAGTTTCAAAATGTGGAACAAATCATACAGCAGACTTACCTGATTTGGTACAAATCTGAATTCAGAGACGTAGTTTTCAACGTGAAGAGTTTCGTCATAATCGCCAAGTTCAGCTAAAAATAAAAAACAAATATCATTAACATGATAAGATCAATGTTTGTGATAAGCAAGGATATTTGACAAAATGCTATTCACTTTTCGTCATATTTGATAATGTAAAGAATAATTGCTGATCAAACTTGCTTAGTGAAGAATCCTTGAGAGTTATTGCATCCATCAATACGTATGGCTCTTAACTTTTACAGATGGTCATATGCTTTTTACAGATGGTCTTATGCTGTTGGTATTAGTTTGTATCAACGCATTTCACAGTTTTCCAATACTCACATTGAACGGCGTATGCAAAAAGCTCAGCAGCTACATTGGGGCTACAGGGTAACCTGAAAGACAAGAAATACCACGCTTAATTTCAAGTCCAATGTTAAGAATTACACTCAAAGCGGAGGAAGCGCACCACACGTGTTTTCAATATTCAAAATAGAACCGTATCTTCATCGAATTTTCTTTACTTCACAAAATCCTTGTATAATCTTATTCATTGTGGCGTCCAAGGGGGAAGAGAACTCCTATTGCAATCCACTATGCTCTGCCAAATGGAAATATTCGAATAAAACGGCGGCAAACGTCAAGGCTCTTTGTGTCGAAAAATAAATGATTGAACACGATAAGAGCGGGAGCACGGAGTCATTGCCAGGAGCTCTATATTTCTCTTCACAAAACAACATAAAGAGATGTCCCAGAAATGGCAGGAATGAAACCCTGTTAGAAGGTGACAACTGAGGAAGGCTTATTCAAATGATTACTTCAGGGTTAAGTGATCTTAATAAGGGTTAACTGAAATTGGTTTACTAATGGCGTCATCAAAATGACTTGAATAAGGTTTTTCAGAATCTCAAAATTTTTACGTGTTAAATATTACAAATGTAAATTTCTTTAATATGGAGTTAACACATACTAAATCCTAATCCGCATGTTAAAAAACGCATACTAAAATCAAGCATAATTATTCGGACGCCGTGCTCATTTATTAGCCCATCCGAGAAAAACAGATACAGAATAAGACAACATTCTTTCGTTTGAAATGATACTATTCCTGCACTCATGATTAAATGAGATTTATAGAAAATCCATCAGCTTTAGAAGCAGATTATCATTAAATAAAGTTTTCAGGTTAGCTTTTGAATACATCTAACCTTTGTTGTTTCCAAGTACGAATCAAACTAAGTATCATTAGTAACTAATGCATAAAATGGCGGCGGTTGCCACAGATATTAAAATGCTTGAAAATGATCACAGTGTAATTTGTCCTTGTTTTATCAATTCTAATCATAAATTAAGGAGAAGGCGCTAGTTTTATCCTAAATAATTTGCTTGAAAATTAAAGGAATCATTTCCAACTTTACAACCAAATCTCATTTTGGGGGCAACCTAAAGCTTTTAATTCACAATTCATACGGATGAAACCAAATGTTTCAAACCTACAATCAGTTGCAAAATTGTTGAGCCATTCTAAAAAATAAGGTTTTTTGTCATTGTGCCCCCCTTCCCCCCTTTGCAATGTTGAAATCAGTGGGAAAAGTCGTAAATCGTTAGTTGCCAACAGAAAAAGTCACGTTTGTTTCCAATCAACATTGCAATGGGGGGAGGGGGGCAAAAAACCTTATATTTCCTCAATGGCTCAACAATTTTGCAACTGATTGTAGGCCTTTCATTCATAGTCTATTTGACATAATTTAGGTATGGGAAAATAATAACATCTAGTCGAACCAAAACACCTTCAGTTTACCTTTAAATCTTAGAATCGACATAGTTAAAAGCTAGCGCGAGCCAAGCTTAAAATATACCCTATTCTACTTTGAAGCGTGCCGTTGCCATTTCAATGTCTTGGTGCATAGTAATTTCTCTAGACTATTTATAGCGGCCACTAGAAGTAGCCAACACCAATGAACTAAATATTCCAAGGTTTTCTCGTCCATTTATGAAAGCTTCATGCATTTAACAGAAAGTTGTTACGTGATTCACATATTTTACTAAATAGCAAAATAAGTCATTCAATTATTCATTGAGAAAACTCCTTCATTCACGTGCTGAGATTTTCCTTGGGCAGTGACCTAGTACCCATATATCTCAATATCACGTGACTTCAAGTGAAACAGGGCCTATTATCGAACCTTGAAATAAGGTCAAGGAATCACGAAGGCCCTCAAGGGACATTCTTATTTAAAACCAAATCAAATCTATATCCATAAATTAACAAACACAATTGCCAAGGCGCCAATGATTGGTCACGCAATTGTTTCATTCCCATCATGAAAGGATATTGGTAAATTCGTCTGTCCTAGACTATCGTCTATGGATTAGAAGGAGATTTGAAATATATGTTGTAATAATTCTTCGATTTACTTTCTACAATTGTGGTGAGAAAATTTAGTTACTGTATTGCTTTAGAATTAGCTTAACTATTTTAAGTGACCAATGCAAATTGACGTGTTGTTGGAATGTAACTAGAGAAAACAGATTTTGATCTGTTGTCAAATTCTTATGTTATGTTGTTCATCTCGTGGCGAGGTCCGAAAAAAAATTTGAATTTTATTACCTTCCTTGCAAGATGTCTTTCTTGATTTGTAGGAAAAATTGGTATCTAAAAAAGGAACAACGTGAAATGTGAATAATATTTTCGAAACCTAACCACTCTCCAATACAGGCGAGTGAAGAAATTGTCAAATTAGCCAGAATATGTATGTATATCATTATTCAAGTCATCTCTATCCTTCTCTCACACATTACTTCATAAAAAAAACTATAAAAAAAGATGCACAAGGATTGGCTGTTTAGCTACTCTACCAAAGAACGTCAATCGAACGATATTTCTATACATTTTGAAGAAATCTGACAAATTTTCGATTGAACAAAAGCTCTACTGTCATTTGGTCGAAACTTTCTTATCAAAATGAATAAGATTCCAGTCGATCCATACTCTTAGTGGACTAGCTAAAAAGGCCTGTTATGCCAAATGTTCCTATATATGTTAGCCTGTTTTAAAAGACAGAAAATGATTGCTTTATTCATAATGGCTTCTGTCCTTCTGTCCTTCTGTTCTGTCATTTATTCATAACATACGAAGGACAGAAGTCCGACCTCGAAACTATATATTTTTTTCTGAAAAAGAAATCAAATCACATGGGTTAACGTTGTCAGTCTAAGCTACGGCAACTGTAAGAAGAACGTGGATGCTTATTTGGCTAGTAACTGTGGAACTGTTGCACAGCAGAAACATTAATCTATATTCTTGAAGCTTTTACCACAATAGCTGATAAGAAGGTTTTAGAAAATGCATTCGTACCGTGTAAGCTCTTCTTTCAACTTTGTTGGATCCGCAGCGTAGAACTTCACACCAAAGTATAAGGTGTACGGTGGACCACCTGCAAGAAGAAGATTCTCTTTCAATATTTCCACTTATATTCAAAAGGAGGAAGAAATTCTTCACTGAAAATTTTATAACACATCACGTACATTTAGATGAGAAGTTCAACGCTGACTGTGTGGGGGAAAACAAATGCGCATTTCCGTATCCCCAAGAAAAGACTTGGTTGAAAACATTTTAACAATGCTGACAACGAATAAAAGGGCTGAGGCCCACATTTTGGTTACCTCATCCTTATGCTAAATCTTTCAAATGAACGAAATTCTTGAAAGTAAAGCTCAAACATCAAGATGGTTTACAGTTTCATTGCATTATTAAATATAGGAGGAGCCTGGGAGCCTGTGGTTATTGGTTCTGCAAAAGTTCATGAAACGCTCCCCTCAAAAACAAGTCTTGTTATGCTCTCGAATAAAACCCACCATCCTGAGCTACAAAGACCTACGTAAACTAAGGGTTTGAGGATTCTTGAGAATCGAAGTGCAAACTCCAAGTAAACTCTCTTTGGAATCAAATTTCACATTTCGTTCATTTACAGCCAAAAAAAGAATTCAAAATCTGGATACAGTTTCAAGGATTATCGATGACGATTTAAGCCGTAAATCAAGCCAGAAATATAACCCTAAAATATAAGAACCTAACGTCAACTGTAGTAGGATCTCATTTTGAATGACAATAATTTTGATCTTGACTGCAACTTATATAGCCCTACTGATAGACTGTTTTTGGCGATAATCATTTGTTTTCAGAAAACGACTTTGAGGCAAGTCATATCATTTCACAACACAATTATTGTCTGTTCTTGTTCCTTCATTCAACAGTATGAGGCCATCAAGGTTATGTCTCAAATCAAGATCTTCCATTGTGTATGTTCAGACCGGCGTTCCCTGGTTCAGACCGTACAAAACAGATCTACCAGAACGATAACCAATGCCCGGGGGGGGTACTCCCATTGTGGCCTAACAGGGGGGTCCAGTCAGTTTGAGGGTCTTACCAATTGGCTACCAAATGGCCCTTTTAGTCAACCACATACTACCAATTAGGGGTATTCTAAGGTTCGAAGCCATTTATTATGTTTCAACCCGGTACGCTCCTCCGCACACCAATTTAGTCATTACAGCATCAATAATAAATGAATTTTGAAAAATTTCTTGCTTTGTTCCATCAGTTTTGCATTAAAACATCTTGAAAAACCGTAGAAAATTTTCATCTCTAAATGCAACCAAATGACCCAGTTTTCAGGTTCATGAACTACCATGTGAGGGTTTTTGTAAAAAGAGGGTATTTTTCAAAATTTTTGCTTTGGCCCTCTTTAGCCCTGACTGGACCCCCCTGTCAGGCCACAATGGGAGTACCCCCCCCCCCGGGAACCAATGGCACTTTGTATGAAAAGAACCAAGTTGTAAACAAAACAAATCTTCCAAATACCCCTCATCTCAAACCCCTAACTAGTCTTCAAAACCTTGCAGGAATGTTTGAAAAACTTGGAGAAATCAGAAATTTGAATAATTGTGTAGTTTACATTCGTATTTCAATTCTTTATAACTAGTTAAACATGAGAAACTCGACAAAGTTAGTGAATATATATCCCAGGGGGGGAACTTCTATTGGTTTGTGACGGGGGGGTCAGACACAGTCAATTTTTGAAAAACCCAAAAATATACTACATTTAGGAAATTTAGACCCCAAAGATATACTAAGCCCAAAAATATACTGAAATTAGGACATTTGTAGACCCCAAAAATATACTCATAGCTTCGTTGTACATGAAAATTAAAGGTTTTATAGCATTTTCGGCAACTGCCCTGCGATATTTTGGTGAAAAACTCAGCCTAGCACTCACCTTGTCAAATTTTCTCATCAGCAACCCCAAAAATATACCGATTATGCTCCAAATCGCGTACCCAAAGGTATACTAGACCACGTTTTACAAACCCAAAAAAAGGTCTGATCCCCCCCGTCACTTACTAATAGGGAGTCCCCCCCTGGGATATATATTGAGACCCCGTTAACAAGATGTCCGTGGAAGTTGAACACGGAATAAAAAAGTGCCGTTTTCCCTTCCCGTCTACAAGATGCCGGCATAAATTCCAAATTCTGCCGGCAAAATCTTGTTTCGGTTAGCAAAACAGCAAAGTTTGTAGCTCTTACGTTTCAAATAGTTGTTTTATCTATCTTGATTGGTTATTGACGTTAGTTGCTATTTTCTATGGAAGCTAAAATTCTACCGGCATCGTGTAGAAGGGAGGCCAAAACGGCACTTTTTCATGCCGTTTTCAAATTCTAATCGTATGGTGTTGACGGGAGCTCATTTTCCATAGCAGCATAAATTTCTGCGGTTTTCGAATTCTACCGGCATCGTGTAAACGGGGACTGAATCTCGTTACAAGTTTCTCAAAGACAGCAAACTTCATTACTCAAAAGAAGAGATGGCCAACGACAATTAAATGAAGACGGGATAAAAAAGGCCAACTTACTATCTATTTGCTTCTTTATTGCCTTGTCAGGGTCTAACCATTGCTACAGGGAAAAGATAACGAAGAACATTACATTTCATGCCAATATATTACCTGAATATGAGGTATGGCCGTAGCATGGTAAGAACAGTCATGATGAACTGAAGTAAAATAAAGACAACGAATGAACAAATAGAGTATGGGGATAGCAAAGACCTTTTAATGCTATTCTAAAAAAGAATTTGGTCAAACGATATTCGTATACATTTTGTAGAAGTTTCGAAAGTGCATTTTAGTGGTAGAAGCTCTATCATCGCCACTGAAACGAACCTCAACCTCTCGTTTAAAAATGTGTAAAGAAATCGCTCAATCCAGGCACATTAGTCTTTCGTAGGATAGTGAAAGTCAAGTTACGGTTTTTAGCACAAAGCGCTGGGAATGCAAAAGTAATGGTGGGGCCTACTAGGTATCGAGCCCACTTCGCCTGACTGTTCTGGATTCAATGTCAGAGAAATACACCATTGCGCCACAACACCTTCATAGCTAAAAGGTCCATGGACACCTTTTCATTCCGTACTTTCACTGGCATACCCTCACTGAAAGGATCTCCAGGCAAGCGTTTTCACCTAAAGTAATCAACAACTCTTAGCAACAGGAAGGACGATATAAAGGTGTGAGAAAAATGAAACTGACACTCAAATATATAACAAAGTAGCCATATCCTTGCTAGATATTGCAAGTCTGTAAAACACAACAGACAGAAATATTCGAAAGCTTTCTAGTTCTTCCGTTTTTATGCTTTTATTACTGTTAGCTTACATCCATATAAGCTATTTGTAACATGAAACAAACTGTGCTCTTCTCAACACAATTTCTTACCTCAGGAATACCTCTGAGCCTTACCAATTATGACTGCTTTTGAGAAAATACTTGCAGCTTTTTAAGTGGAACATCAGAAATCAATGATACTTGCACATGTCCTGTTTACTGGCTTTTATTGGTAACTGCCGAAACCAACTTTCTTATATTCGTAGAGATGGCATTTTCATAGTCCGAAATGGATGAAATTTGCCAAAGCTGCAAGTCCTTGTTGTAAGTCGGAAATATCGGAGAAATTTTATCGTGATTTTCGGCAGTTTTGAAAGCTTCTTGAAGGAACTTACTCAAGAAAGTACCTTATAATTCGGACCAGAGTGTTTGATTTCAGTCCAACAAAGTCATAAATTGTTTTAACAGATTCGACTTGAACAGTTCTTGACAGGTTTGTGAAGGTCTAAATCAAAACAAAAGCTTTCTCTTTGCATTTCATTTCAGCATCCTAAAGATTTGCAGTACCATATTGCTGGTGGTACGATTGCAATTTTTCTCTCTCTACCATGCCATTTCAAATCTACAACTCTGACATGAGCAAGCAGCAGAGGATACGACAGAAACACCTGGTAAAAACTGCTAAGCCTGTACTTGTAAAATTCAAATTAGCATTTTGGTTTAGGCAAGCTTCCAACCTGCTCTAGAATCGACTGTCTGGATGTCTGATTCAAAAAATTCTAAACAGCTTGTTCATTCAGATAAGCTGAATGGCTTCACAGGTTCCTTGAGAGTGGAGGCTTGCCAAAGATGATAGTCGGTAACAAGCTTAAAAAACCAGCAACGCCCTTCTATTTCAAATCTTGCTGCCCATTTTCAGTTTGAGAGCTTTCCTTTAGCTTTCTAAAGACGTTTGAGAGCAGATGTTTGTTAAATTCTTACTAACTTAAAAGCTGCATTTTCAAGCAACCTGTTTGTTTAGCCACCAGCTCTTACTATTTAAAGACATTTGTAAAGTTTTGATCAGACATTGCATTACTTAACAGACATAAACCTGCTTGAATGAAAAAAATATGCTATTGACATCTTTAAGGTTGCATTTCCCCAAATTACTTCTTATCAACATAAGTGTACGAGGCATGGGGGCTGGGGGCGGTAGCCCCCAACTTTGGAAAAAGTTTCTAAAATCAGCCCCACTCGGGCAAAATTTTGCCCCTAGTCAGGCAAAATGTTAGTAAACATTGGGTTTTGTGCCAGGCAGCCCCCTAGATATTTTCTTCCCATACGCTTACGCTTATCAAGCTGTTTATGGAGTGAAATTGCAGCATACATACTACCTTTGATGCATCAGTGGCTAAAATGGACTCTTTTGATCAGTTTCATTGATATATTTTTGCAGCTTGTTGCCTTTCCTCTTAAAATTATATGGATTGATTGCATACAATATTCAAGTTTTAATATTCAATAGTTTACAAATCATTTATCAATTTTGGAGAAATTAAATTTGCTTAATAGATTTTTAACCATTCTGAAAAAGAATCTCAATCGAGAGGCGTTTCTTTACATTTTAAAGAGTTTTTCAATGTGCATAATAGCGATAGAAGCCCGAACGCTACTCCATCAAACTTTGCGTATAAATATGTATAAAAATATCGCTCGACCCAGACTCTTTTGTAGAATGGCGAAAAGGTCTATTTGATCTATTCTAGCATGTCAAACTCAGTGTTTTGCCTCAACCAATAACTTATTTGGAAGGATTTATAAGCAGCTGCATGGTTACACTTTTATCTTCAAAATCCATCATGAATTTTTTATACTTTCCAAGGAAGTTTGAAGCTTTGTGGGATTTTGTTTCAGATAAATTTTAAATAACGAAGATACTTCTAACCACTTTGTTGAAAAAGTTGTCCAGATAAAACGTAATCCATTGGATCAGACAAAATTATCAGTTCAGATATAAATCAGCAGTGAATGATATTTCCTCAGTTTAGAAAGAAAATAGGAATTATAAGGTAAATTGGGCATATCCCATCCAAAAAGATCAATTTTGATCAGAAGTATTGGCCACTAAGTAATATGAAAAACTTTCAAAGATAATGCCATCAATCAATATGAAAGTGATTGGAAAAATCCCTATGATCTCACAGAAAATTTCACACTGAAGTGCATGAATAAAGGTAAATTGTGGATATCAATGTTTGACAAAGTTTTTGAAATGGTGGGATGATATCCACTCATATCTTCCCATGGAACCACCAACAACCTCATACTAAGGATTTTAAGCCTCTCTGAAGAGAAAAATGTAGAGCGCTTTGCTTGGATGACCATAAAATAAACAGGCAGTGTTCAATGGCATAAGATGCATATAAATGAAAATGTAATACAGGACTTACAGTTTTATCATCAATGTCTCTGAAACGCAATCCAAAATAATCTCTCTCAAAAAGATTCAATGACAGGAATACTTTATCCAGCAACTCATATCCTTTTGTTTTGCTCTAGAAATGAAAAAAATTCAAATTCATCAACAAACTAGATAAATTTCAAAGCTCATAGGCTTAAGTAGGAAGCAACAAATTCAGTTTTTGATTCCTATGACCTAGGAATCCATGTAAAGAGTAGTAACAAATTTCAATAATTGCATTAAAATAATTTGAAATGATAGAATTTTCTCTCATTGGTTACATCAATTTGAAAATGAAGATTGTTAAATTTTGTGGACAGAAGGTCATGTAATCCTTGACCTGGCTTATTGTTATGACAATTTGCAAAGCATCTAAATGACTGAAGACACAAAACAGCCTCTTAGGATTAATACTCAGGCACTTTTTGAAATTGCTAACTGATTAAAATCTTACTTAAATGTGAAGTTTTTTCTCCATTTGTAGTTGTGATTGTCAAGCTTAAGATGATGAGTTATGAACTGAATTTTGATAACTTGGTTTGCTACACAACCATTTTTGACTTGTATTTGAACAATTCAGGAACTAAATCCTTTTTATGACAAATATAAATTGTTTATAAATCAAGAAAACCACTGTTTTCTTCCACAAACATATCATGATCTTCAATAAGTAAATTTTCATGATATTTAATATGATGAAAATTTACATATTGATAATCATGTCATTTTGGTGGATAAATCTAGCACCAATGGTTTTCTTGATTTATAAAAAATTGATATATAATTGTCCACGAGGGGGGGTTCTTCCATAGTAAAGGTACCTGGGGATGTGCCGCCCGCAAGGGTATGCTTTTTCAAACCTTCTAGTCTAGCCAAGGGTATACTTTTTGCCAATTTTCGCCCATTTAGTCTGGGCAAGGGTATACTTTTTGGCAATTTTGGTCAAAGAAATGTCTAACTTCCGTAATTCCTGTAAAGAAATCCAAATTTTTTTCAAACTTTGGTCCTTAGAATGCAAAAATTTGGCAAGTTTTGCCTAGAAAATGCCAACTCATGGGTATTATTTTCAGAAAAATTGGTCTAGCCAATGGTGTCATTTTGAAACTGTGGGCGACACACCCCTGCCCAAAATTTAGCCAAGAACCCCCCCCCCCTGTGCAACTGTCATATCCAACATTTACTGATCCTGTTATCAATGGCAACCGAACAGTCAAAATACATCCTATGTTTTCAAAGCTCTCACAGAAAATGTAATAAAAATCCAAAAACATTGGCATATTGCTTTGAAAAGACCTGGAAAGGCTGCAATGTGGATTACGGTGGAAGTTTTATCTATGTAATAACAGAAAAAAAGAGTATTGTCTAAGACTGGCAAGGTGGTGTCATATTACAAGGAAAATTTAATCAAAATTTTGAAATCCAAACAAATGTGTTGAGTAATGCAATGTCTGGATTATGGATAAAATTACTTCTGTGAAATGCAAACATGTGAATACTTTTGAATTAAAAAACTGAATCAGTAGATTTTGTAAGATTCAGATCTCATTGAGTTTAGCCAAGTATCAAGTTTCAATGGCTCTGACTTAGCATGTCATGAAAATTGGAATGGAACTTCCTTTCAATCTAAGTCTGGGTGATGTTACCATGCCATTCCTAACCAGGGAAGAAGGAAGTATCAAATACAGTATATATATACAAACCGCATTCATTCAAATTTTCATTTGCACTTAATTCCCTGTATTCTTGCACCCCAAATTTCCATGAAGATAATATCAAGCATACTGTACATATATTTTGATATGAAACTGCTTACAAGAAACCCAACCCTCTGATCACCCAGAAAGTATGAAACTCCATTACCAGAAACATAACTAAGGAAACAATCTATCTTGATAAGGGAAAGCCTTAACATAGTTTTACTCTCTTTTCAAAGGTTTCATCCCAGAATGTGATGTTATGACATTGGGAAGGCTTAGGGCTCAAATTCTTAAGTTTCTCATTACAAAAATTTGAACTATCTTGATTCTCCTTCAAATCAAAAATTACTAACCAGATATAAATATAACCTTAAATTAGTCCTGCAATTCATGCATGTCAGGGGTCGACCAAATTCAGAAATCTGATCAACAATGTTATTTTGACCTGAGCAGGAGAGGCCATACCACATTGTGGTTTTTTAGCATAATCATTTTTAATCAATGGACATTGGTGATCTCCAGCTCTTCAAAATCTGCAGTTCATGGGCAGATTTGAATGATTCATATTCACAATAAGCCCAGAAATTTAAGAAATTTTGAGAACAGTTGAACACCTCCAAATTAGTGAACTGTGATGGAAAAACGCCTCCAAACAGCAAAATAGACAACCTAATATTTCTTTGCAACCTTACAGATATAATATACAAGAATAAACAGGGTAGTAAACGGTCAGTTGAAATTACTCCAAAAGTATTTTCAACAAAATTTTCCCCAAAATATCCTTACATTCAACTTATAGAAGTTTCTTTAGCTCTCAAACATCGTACCAAAGTTCTAAAATTTTTGGCAATCTCTATGGTTTCTAATAAACCTTGTTTCTTACAAAAACCTGCAAATGAAACGATTTTAGCCTGTTCAAATCTTTCTTTGAGATACAATGTGTGTTATCATTTTATAATTTGTCAAATATCCGATAGTTCTTTTCTTTATCATGTCTTTAAAAATTTGACAAAGGCCTACACAAAGCGAAGCATTGTAACAGCAATTACTTCAGCTCTGATTTACCAAGCTCATCGAGTTTGTTGATATACACACGAGAATCCTTTATCAGTCTCAAATCAAGATAATACCTTCTGCGTGATTTTAATGCCAGACAGGTATCGTTGATGGTAATACAAAATAAATTGCGCGTTTAAATGAAAATAAACGCATTTGTTTGTGCTTTGAAACTTACGGATATTTCATGCGTTATTTCGCTGTCATCAAGCAACAACACTCGACAATGATATTTATGCGAACTCTTTCCACTGCTGCCAAATGAAAACAAAGGCATCTTGGATGAAAACTAATGTTTGTATTCCTTGTAACTGCTTTCAAATAACACTTGGGTGTAATATCTTTTTACTGATGTCTTTTTAACTGCAGTGTATCCGTGATGCGAGCGGGTGAACGTAGCAACTTCATCAATGATACAGCGAAGCCAAGCAGGTTCAAATCATCCCCACAGCATCCTCACATCCAACAACAATTTTCGGCATTTCTCTCGACATTCACCACCTTTAATTATGCTAGTTATAATAAGCAGATATTCCTTTATTAGAAACAGATAATTTCATCCTGCTATGGGATGTTTCTCAATAATTTTCACAGCGATAAACTTTGAGATAATTTCCTGCACTGCAAATCGTCAATCCATCATCACTCTCCAAACATCTTTCAACTTGCCTCTCTTCCTCAACAACTCCGTAAATAAAAGACTCTTTGTTTATCTTATCTCTGATTGGGTCATCTAAACAATGGCTAGAACCCTGATTATTGTTAATGAAGGATGTGATTGGTTTTTAGAACAATAAGTACAATTCCTGCTTATTGATTGGTCAACTTTCTCTATTGTCAGTTCCGGATTCAGAAATTGCGGGCTTGTGTCCCTCGCAGAGGCTTCAAATGATTCTTTTCTGTTTCCTGCAATTTTTATGAAAATCTTTGGGTTTTTGAACGGAGTTTCAGGGGCATACCTCTAGATACCTCTCTCTAAAAGCAAAAAGACAATCGAAAAAAACTTTTCTACTCTCATCAGCCCGTTAGAATTATCGATTTTTGTCCAAGAGACCTTCTGAAATTTGCACCACTTTCAACTCTTGCGCCAGTAAATGAATCATTGCGAAATTGTCGCATAACATTACACGAAACTGTCAAATCTTGTCACTGAACTTTCCGGCCCCCTTGCAGTTCATTAGTCGGTGTAAAACTTCCTGCGTGCTTTTCACAGCACGTATCAAATTTACTGTCAGTAGTGGCATAAACACCAAAGCGGGAGAGGCATGGGTTTTACTTTTTCAAGGTCAACTCTTGAAAGCTATCTGACTTGTTTGTTGTTGTTCCGGTCATGCAAAACATCAGAATTGATTAAGGGGGAAACCCCCTCAAATTACTAAATTTGAACTGGGCTGTCCAAGGTAGCAAACAATACCATAGTTGTAATCACCACAATGCCTAGTTAGGATTTTACATCTATAATTGTACATAGTTGCCATGGTTACCAAGAACAAAGGATAAATTCCGACAAAAGTGCCTCCAAAAGTGAAGAGATTTCTCTACTTTGGCTTCAAGGAGAAGCACCAAAGTTATGTCACATATTAACATAAGGTTGAACTGTGATTTAAACCTCAAATGGTTTTATTTCCTGCCTCTGTTCTGCTGTATAAGGAAATTTTGAAAAAACCTAAAATTTTCAGATGCGCTTCTTATTTTGTACATCCGCCATTTTGAAAATATTGAAACAAATCAAAATATTTGAGGTTCACATCACATCATAGTGTTAGATTGATATTGTGTCCAAAATTCAACTTCATATCTTTAATAAACTCAGAGATAACTTTGTACTTTCTAAGCTACCAAGGCAAAATACTGAAACTGAGAAAAAGCCATTTAAAGTTAATACTTATGGTACAAGAACAAATTTTGTTCAAAACTGCCCATTTGTCATCAATAAACCCTATTTTAACTATTTCATTGGTGATATGCACCTGATTCATAAGTTGTGCCTCTTTTTTAAACATCCTGGTCCCTCTTTCTCCTCAAAAATCCATAAGCAACGTTTTTTCTCATTTTTGATTCACCATTTTTTGTACTCAGCAAGTCCAAGTTGCCTCTTGTTTGGTATCACGGCCTCTTTGCTGTCTGTCTTCCAGACTATATGCCTCACCTTGATAACATCAACAATGATGCCTACTTGTAAATGTTAAATTTACAGCCAAGTCACAGGTTCCCAATTGCAGCTGATTAAATGATGTAAAGGAATCCGCTCCCAGATGATAGCATTGCAGCTTTCATTCTCAATTTGGGTTTTACCATGCAAGCATTTATCTAGAAGATCTGAGCTGCTAAGAGCATTGTTTATTGGATTTAACAGTAATGTCCAGTGGAAGCCAAGGATGTGGCTTGTTGGTGCATTTGCTTGCTCTTGTTTTTAAGAGCACCAACTAAACTCTTTCTTGATAATAATTGTACCAGCTGTTTTTCAAGCTGATGCCACATGAAATAAACCAGCATGAATGACATGAAATATGTGAGAATCACTGCCATGAAGTAAAATTGACATTCACATGCTACCTCCAGACTTGAGGCTAAAGACCCATTCATTATTGTGATTCTTCTTGAGACCTCTCCGTCAGCATGTGTCTAGTTATATAATTCACCAGCAAGAGCAAGGCACAAAGATATGATGCCATTTGCTAAAATGACTGTATCCATTAACCTGTAGCAAAGACAAGAAACTTCATGGATGTGCTGTACTTTCTGGAATGATGCAGTTGACGAGTGCTGAGATGATATTGCTGTTGTATTGGTAAAAAACTGAAGTTCCATCAGGCATGGGCCTAAATAAACCTGCCTAAACCCAACTATCATCATGCTGTCCATCGACGTTTAAACTTTCTCTGGCACTTGTTTCTTTGGATTTCCTTTCAATTGCCCTGTCTATACCCATCATGTCCATAAAATAAGTGCTTCTTGAAAAGCTGAGTATGTTGTTTTACTCTCAGTATCTTTGCTATAGCAGAAGAAACACGAAATTGCAGCAATCACAGGGACCCAAGAGGCATACTGACTTCCTCCTGTCGCCTCTCATTCAAGTAGAGACAAAACTATTGGACAGAGGAGTCAAGAAACAAGGACAAGTTCATCTAAAAATTTTTTCCCAGTGGTTGCTATGCGGTTGCTAGGGAGAAAAATCATACTACTCCTGACAAAACACAGATTTTATGAATATTCAGTGCCTGAGAACAGGAATGGACCAAATACACATATTCACAAGTTAATGAACTGTTGAAAATTGATGAAAAAAAATTTTCCATTTTTTGGTCAAATTTTGAGGGGGTTTCCCCCTTAAATATTGGTTCTCTTTTATTGACCACCTAACGTGTGTATTTGCTTCCTATAAATCTCAGTTTGTCACTTGGATAGGATTTTTTTTTCAACTCGACAGGTTGCCAGAGTCTCTAACATGGTTATTGTGTTATTATACTTCTTGGTGCAATGAGTTGCTCTTTACGACTTATTTTGAGAAGAATAACTGTTTATTGTCACGGGGTTCAAGAAGCTCAAACTCTGAAAAATGCCAAAGAAACAAGTAGTTAGTATTTGCCACGTTAGTACTTTTTTTGCCTCAAAAAAGTCAGCCATCAATCGAACAGCTACAGACTTGTTAATGAAGTTAAGAAAGTGCTGCTAGCGGAGGCACCAATTATGCCTTCAATCCTATCTAATATGAGCTAATATCTATTGCATTTTGCTACTATTTTTGTTAAATAAGGATGATCGTTGATGCAGCCTTCTAAACCAAAACTCCATCTCCCCTCAAGTATTGTAAACATCACAAACAGACAGATAAATTGTCAAACGTACGGAGAAACAGTGCCAATTACTATCACAAAGCGTGGAAGCTTTGGCAAGGTAACAGTTGGAAGCTTCCAGTTCACCAAAAACCTTCTAGAAATTGTGCTACTCAAACAGAATCCAGATTTGACAAATAAAACGACAAGACTTTGAATGTTGAAGCTTCTTTAAATGATCATTTTCTTGGTCTTAGACCTACATATTATTTTGTATAGAAATTAAAAGAAAAACGCGTTGGTACTATGTCTAATTATAAAGTGAATATTACATGTCTCAGAACTGATTACAAAATTAATTCATACAAAGCTTAAAAAGACATTTAAAGACCTGATAAATAGTTAGCTTAAATACGACAGAAAAATCAAACCATCAAAGGAAAGTCTCTCAAGTTAGTTTATCATTGAAAGAGAAAGTTTCATTCTATGGAATATACTTCCAACGTGATTTTATTTTGTCAGTTTATCATTTGAAATCAACATTTCATCAGAATAAAATGCTAGCCCCAAACTCATTATTCAGGTAAGTAACGCTTGTACGATAGGGCCTACAGTTTGCTCTTTATTTGCTCTTTTTATTGGAAGGACAAGTTGTCTTGTAAAAACAATCTATTCAAAGTACTTTTCAAGAGAAAGTTTGAACGATTTTTGCTTTCATCCTCCTAGCTTGTTCTGTAGGAGACAACATGCCTTATCATATTTTCGTGGACAGCATCGACGACAGCTAAGCTAATTTCTATTCGCTTCTTATATCCTGCTTGTCTCCATGAACAAATAAATAAAATCTATTTAAGTAGTATCCGCCTAAATTTACAACAATTTCAGGATTAGTCCAGCAAATTTAGGATATCAAATCCAAAGTAAACTGGGGGTACTTCATTCTATCATTGGTAAAAACGATGGATGTTACATCAAAATTAACCCTAGCCATTTCAAATGACCAAAGTTAGTTACAATTTGAAAATCAAGGATGTAATCATTAGTTCATAACGGAGCCTTTTGTTTTTAATGGGGGATAATAGAGATAAATATGCATAGGTAGCTTTCTAATTGGGTCATACGACATTGGCACTGTCCATATGATTGGCTTTTATAGATTCTAGACAGGGTTGTATCAAACAGCAGAGGCGTAAAGTTAGTCGTTAGCCTGAGCACAGCCTCAAAGGAGGAGCTGAGGCTGCACGCAAGCTGGTTAGTCGTTGATAAGATCGAGATTAAAACATTACATGAAATTTAGGAAATGCAAAGCATATATTGCCTTAAATTTGCCTCTGGATACGATCAGAACACTTCAGATCTCTGTCTGTCAAATATCAAATGGGTGTTACCTAATTCAAGCAAGAACCCTTCAAAATAAATGCTCTTTGTTACATAATAAAAATCAGAGGTACATTCAACCCTAGGGATAACTCTACGATAAACATCTATATAACTAAACAACGCGTATAAAAATAATTTTGTAAAAAGGATAATTTACAACAGCACTCAACGCATGAAACATGATTCCACTACTACATTGGCTAATAACTACTTTGTTGGGAAGACGAGATATGTTTTGTCCGAGAAAACTTATGTGTCCCCCCGTGCAGTGGCTTAAAGTTCATGCACAGTAGCGTTTTGTGGTTGAAGCTCTGACGGGCGCATGAGCTTTAACCCACTGCACGGGGGGGGGGGCGCATTAGTTTCCTCGGACAAAGTGTATCTCATCTCCACAGCAATACTGTATTCTACAATGGATAAATCTATTTTCCTTTAGTGTTCTATACTAACAAAGAACTTAACAACTCCCGTCACGAAGGTTGTAGTCCAACTCTATGCTGCACAGTTCTAGCATAGGCTCCAAATCTTTAAAATTGTGCGTGTAAAATTCAGCGACCTAATCCTGCCGTTCAACTTTTCTGAAATCTACAGTATCTTCAGAATTAGGGTATGTTTCTTCCTTTTTGAAGATTGAAGTAATATTCAAAAAGACTTTAAACTGTCGCAGTTTCTAAACCATTTGACGCAACATGAAATAATTTCCAAGAAAACCATATTTTATGGATGTCTCCAATATGTTACCAAGTAAATATTTGTCATTTTTGCGGTTTATGATTTAAAACTTTGATGACGTCACATCCTCAAATCCGCGAAAATTTTAAATGCACTGTAATCTCAAAAATATTCAAAATTTCTGAAAAGTCCAACGGTAGAATTATGGATAGGTAGTTAAAGTTTCTTTTAAGCCATTCAGTTAGACGAAATATTTCATAGAATTTTACACCCATCTTTTTCTTAACCGATTTAAAGATTTTGAACCTATGCTTCTTAGGCTATGGTTCTTAGTACTTAGTCACAAAACTAAGATTTCTCGAAGTACACTGACCCTGAACCCCCAAGGAATAGTATCAACTGCGCAAAACGTGCAACCCCCGTGACGAAGAGGGATACAAACTAATAACTGTACATTACATGTACGTTCTTATAACAGCAAGATGCTCGTAGTCAAGAGGGATAAGTTGCTTGAATTGTTACCAAACTGGTAAAAATCGTTCAATAGCTAGTAACTGTGCATACCAACGTATATTAACATTAGCTCAGAAGGAAACAAAGATCAAAACATGCATGGGGGAATAATGTAATTGTAAAATTTGTAAATAGCCTGTCCATTACGTTATGTAGCTTGGTAATTATTTCTTTGTAAATTATATTGTAAATAGTTGGTATTAATTAGTTTTTTCTTTAAACTATGTCAACCCAACTGTAAATAATGATTATGACTTGATTTTATTTGATTTGATTTGAGGAATACATAGGTTAATGATTGAGATCAACGCATTAAATGAAAAGGCGATGGTAATACAAATTACTTGCCTTAAAACATGCTAAGGCCACTATTATCGATATCATAAAATTTGCGTGCGTCCTTAGAGAGTTTCAGACGTGCAGTCCCTGGAAATCCACAGTCTTTAGTCTCATAAAATGAGTTCGTTCCCGTTCTGAATTTTAGTAGTTCGCACAAATAATTCTTATTCCGTTAAAATCCGTGTGCAAGCAAAAGGTTCCTTTTAATGCCCTGTCGGTACCTTCCATTGTTTTCAGTATGGTACATGGATAACGTATCAACAAGTGGGGTGTTCCCATGTTGCTATTGGACTTTTAATTAAAGGGATTTTGTAGGAGGTCAAAGGAATTATCTCATTCAAAATTTCGATTTACAGTTTGGTCTGATTCTCTTGATAGCGAACAGCTTCTCTCTGTTCTTGGTACGGCTCTGACATTTGGTTTTGCTGGGAGCATTTGCAGCTTACTTCGAAATAACCGAAGCAGTTATTATTAATACTGTTGAAGCATTACCTTGCTGCACTAGAGCAAGTTTTACAGCAATGATTGAAGTACCTTGTTGCAGAACAAAACTTTGCAAGTTTCACCACTCTGCAAAAGTTTTTACTCAGTTTATCGCCATCGCACGAATGCCCTCTTGGTTTTCCTGGAAAAGAAGACATTGCCGTGTAAATATTAAGTGTTGGAAGAGAACACGTGATATGCAGCAGTTAATCTGGAGCATGATCAAGCCTTATTTCTTAAAATGGTAAAATAATGTCTTACTTAAATTAGGCACTGCTTTTCTGATGATACCCTAAGAATCGATCAGTCTCGTTCTATAAGCGTCGAAAAATGTTCTGTTTTCATCATTTTCGAGTGTTCACATAATGCCGTTTCAAAATGTGCCGGTTAGAGTTCCGTTTTCAAAATCTATCGTTTTCAAAATGTGCCGGCAAAAATGTGCCGTTTTCATGTGAACGGGAGGCCTATCCGTCACATTTTTCACCGTCTTCAAAATTTGCCGGCATAGTGTGAACGAAGTCTAAGAATGAAGTAAAAATAAACTTACGATGATTATTATATGCAGCTACTCGACATCGACCCCCTCTACATGCTCTCGTTACAGGGGGTCGTGTCCGATAAGAACAGGAATTCGCACTTTTTAATGTCCCAACGGCTCTGCATACTACAGTTCGCCATTGTACACAGCTCTTTGAACACTGTAAAGCAAAAGAGAATGTCTCAGACTTGGCAAGAAATTTCAATAAACTTATGATATCATTTTAGTTACTGTAATTGAATTGAATGACTGGATTGGCTTGATTTCAGCGAATCTAGAACTGCTCACCAATGATCTGCTAAACACAGCCTTGAATATACGAAGAAAAGCCTTTTTGGCTTTTGAATCTGGTTCTTCAGTGATTCGTGGAAACCAACAGAAAACCAAGTAATCGCGGTCGATTTCAGTTGCAAAGAAGTTTTATTAGGAATGTGGAAGAATTCTGCATGGTCTAAGAAACTTCTACCAAACCATTATTTGAGAAATATCAACAACAGAGCGCTTTTGGGGAATACATTTGCAATGAAGGGGGGAAGGAAAGGGAGCAACGAAGTTAGCTCCCCATTGTTTAAGCCAATGGAAAATGGAAATTACCTCGCCCCATTGTCCGGTTCTCCATAATGCACATTCTTTTTTTGAACATGGCCTCCTGGATGGCGGTCTTTCGCTATGTTTACATCTACGCACTATTGGACAACTAACACTTCTGGTTTGTGTACCATTTCCACAACTTCTTGAACACTGAAACACAAACAGTATGTTTCTCATAAGACAGCTTTAACATGATGTTTTGCATCAACAGGAATTGGGCATCAACGTCAGACAAAACTGTTTGCCAAAATGTCCCAGGAATAAACTCCAGCCTTTGGCATTAAATCAAAGCTGAACTAAGCCCACAATTAAAGAGAACCAGCGGAGATAGAAGTCCCGCACAGAAGGGGCCTGTTCAATTTCTATTTAGCCACTTAAATTTGAGGATCTCGAGACGCGTGTGGAAATTGCGCAGCTTTAGAGACAATTTGGTAAGTAGTCATTTTCTTGTCCTAGTTATAGATCATTCCATTTTGCTCCATTCAATCACTTCTAAGCTTCAGTGGTATGCTTTTCAATTTACTTCTCCTTTTGATATTTGATAATGAAATTGATTTTTTCTCTAACTTTCGGCCAAGAGGATTGAATCGTAACATTCTGTTCTGATGGTAGAACAGAGAGAGAAAATTTTTTCAAATAATGACATACCGGTGTCCACGCAGTTGTTGTCCATTTCACACATTTTCTTTTATAACAAGCCTCTTTATCAGTTGGTTTAACCTCTTTTCGACATTTGACAGGATTAACTTGTCTCGCTTTAACTCCATCATAACAATACACGGACCTTACTCTAAATCCAACTCCACAGTTTGCATTACACTGGGAAAGAAAAACAAAATTTGTCATGATGCATCAATTCATGGATGAATCAACTACCCAACCAACCAATTTGGGGTGGACATGTCAGAAAAATGAAATTTTTGTAAAGTTGAATTTACCTATATTTGTAGTGCTGGTAGGACAGCGAGAAAAATCACAAAAATACTTTGATCTTTCGGCTTCTAACTAGAATTTGAATGATTCAAATCTGTGAAGTAGCGTTGGTGTTATGAATTTTCAAAAGTGGGAACTTATCTCTGGCTCACCCGGTATAAATCAAACTAGAATGAGAAGGATAACTTACCACTCCCCATGCACCAGTTATCCAATGCGGGCATCGTGTTCCATTACAAAGTTTCATTCCGGCAGGTTTTGGTAGATTCCTGCACATATTGATATTGGATGAGCTGCATCTGACGTTCCTCTGCTGAATTCCCATCCCACAACCTATGGAGCACTGCAAGGAAAATGGAATTAAAAGGCATGCAATTTGGTTGGCGAACCAGAAAATCTACATGAAAAAACGTAGAGGAGCTCGTGACAATAACGATACATGGTTAACCGTATCAATAGATGTTTTTGTGTTACTTTAGGAGACGCTGTTTTTTCTTCACGAAGATACATGGTTTTAGCTATTCTGAAAAGAATCAAAATCGAACGGTATTTTGCTACATTTTGTCGAATTTTCGAATCTGCACAATACTGATATAGAAGCTATAACGCCACTCGATCGATTGTCGCGCATTGAAATTTATAAAAATAACGCTCGATCCAGTCTCTTTTGCCGAATAGCAAAAAGGTCTATTAGCTATCTTCGTGGAGAAAAAACAGCGTCTCCTAAAGTAACACAAAAACTTGGTCAATCTGCCATAAGCCTACAACTATTAGAGACATGGGGAACCAACCCCGGTTGTGCTGGGAATATGATGATTTTTTTATCATGGGCAGTGCAAAGTTGGCTTTCTATTAAGGTATGGAATTTAAAAGCAGTGTTTTTGGACAAAAATGTTCATTCTAATGCTTAGATTCTTTGCGTGTTTCATCCGAGTGATCGCTGTACGTCGACTTTTCGTGAAAATGATTATCATATATTCAAAAAATAAATGCCAGTATATCTTAGGATGGCCCTAATATGACGTATTGGTATTAATGTAATAAATGATAGAGCTAGCAAACATCCAAGCCTTTCATCGGATTTAGGAATGTTAATATTTTTGGCAAAATAAAAATAATAACTTCCTTCGACTAACCTTTCCCCATTCTCCCATCAGCCATCTTGCCCTACATTTGCCTCTATAACAAGTTCTCTTTTCCTTTGGTTTCTTCCTTTTATCGCATTCCTCATCACGTAATGCTAATTGTTCATCTTCTTTTAATCTTCGTACGCAAAATACTGATCTGCGCGAAATTCCCACTCCGCAATTTTTTGAACATTTCTTCCAAGATCCAGTCCACCACCTGCAAGTTTAAAAGGCATCTTTCAATCCACTGACAATGTCAGCAAGTGGAAAAAACGACAGCAGTAAAAATGATTAACTTTTGATTCACGAAAGCTATGACTTTACATGAAAATGGCGACAACAAAGGCCAACCAAGAGACGACACGTACAAGGAATGCTGGATAAAATAGACCCTTTCAGGTAACTCTGCTTTCCGCAAAGTGGATTCATCTCCGAAACTGCTCGAAAATTTCTTGAGTTTCCTTCACCCCATCTTTAGTCAGCCTTTTCACCTAAACCTTTGCCATGCCTGATTGAAAATGCTTGATTACACTTCCTACAATCGAATTTCATATACTTCTATTTACTTTTTGACAGCATAGGGAAACAGCCAAGCTAGAAGATGTTAGGCCATAGAAACAATGATAAGATCATTGAATTTCCAAATAATCGACACAGAGGCTTGCTCGTCATGTTTCGATTTGATGTGTGCAGGGAGAAGTTCTGGTCGAGAAAGCCTCTTTTGAGCACCAGAAACAAGGTTGATGAGCCGCTAGAAGAATGTTTACAGAAATGAAATAACAACACTCGAGAAGATCATGACAAGATATAGCAGGGCAAAGCAGAGTTGAACTTACTCGGGAGGACAACGTTTCAAATTGCATGCCTTCTCCAGCTTATTAGGTGTTTTGTCGCTTGGACAATATCGATAATCCACTGGAGCATTCAAATTTGTTTCGATACATTCAGGCAAGGATGTCTTGACACCTAGAAAGAGATTACGAGAAACACTGATTTGCAACCCACTTGCAATGGTATTATGATAAACACTTTAAGATTAAAGTTTACCTGGAATCATGTAACGTGGCAAAAATTGAATGGGGGATAGTCAGATCTCCAGAAAAGTAGACCACGATGCCTTCTACACTTATAGCAGGTCGTGTGGAAATAATAGCACGAATTTTGCGATGTAACACACATTCTTGAACCTTGCATAGCTACGTTAGCAGGATCTATCAATCACAGTCAAAGGGCTTTATCGCATGATGATTTTGTTTTGAAAATATGTTGTATCAAAGCAAAGTAAATGTTTACTGCTCCTTGATTCACAGAAAGAAAACCTTCATAGTTTCATTCATTTTCAGTAACTCTTATTACCCAATCAATATCCGTTCTAGCTAATACTCTGGCTGGCAAAGTTTGTGCAATCATCTTTAAGAAGTCAAAGCAAAACAAAATACGAAAATCTAACACAATTATGAAAAAACAACCAAAAATAGTGTTGCATACCGATGCCACATTTAGCAGAACATTTCGACCACGATCCCTTTCTCCATCTATAGGAAGGTTTTGAAACTGTACCATTCGCTTTTGGAATCGTAAATTCGATATTCACTCCTGGGTTAGGTCCTTGGACGAACAGCTGGAGGAAAATTGAAAATCAGTAATAAAAGGACGCTAATCTTTGCTAGAAATAACCAATAAAATATCAGAAAATAACGAAGATAGCAAAAATAATGAATAATATTGGCTGCACTCAAACTAATGCTCAAATCAATAAACCTTTACATAAAATCTTGTTTCGCCTTTACATAAAATCTTGTTTCGTGAGGTAAAACCTACCTTCTTTGGAAGCGGAGGGGACTACCGATTTCATTTCGAAAAGAATCATAGGAATGCTTGCTGCTAGAGTTTACATCTTAGCAAAACTATTATCATGCAGCTTTTATTGCGTATTCAGTTGTCCAAAAAACATATGCGCAGTTTCAATGGCTACTTCGAAGGAGCTATCCATCAAATTTTCCAGTTTTTCAAATTCATGAATAGACAAGACTTCCACTTCGATTTTGATGCCACACTAGAGTAAATCTCACTAGCAGTTGCTGATTTATGGAGAAAGATAGTCAAATTTTAAAAATATACCCCCGTTAATATAGCTTGTTATCACGATAAATGGCAGGAAGCCAGGTTATGGCAATCAAAAATTTGTCGCCAGAGTTTTATCAACGATTACCCTATGGTCAGGGCAGCAACTCTGTTACGCAATCTGATTGGCTGAAAACGTTCGAATATGACGTAAAGATAGGGCATTATTATCCGGTAACACCCGATCATTACATAAAAACTCAGCTTCGAATTCGAAACACAGATCAGTGCTTCGAACCACTTCGAACACTTCGAGCAACAGTTTCGAAAAGCAACTAGTGGATTCATTAGCAATGGCTTCATGCTAGGCCAACGATAATTTTGGCTTGAATTCATATTTTTATTTTGATAAAAACGAAAGACCTGACCCTGCCCTGACCATAGGGTAATAAACTATATAATAACTGTTTCCTTCGGGCAGTACCGAAAATATTAACCCTCAGCCTCAGTACAAAGCCTCGCAAGCGCGGTCGTGTACTGACGGCTTCAGGTTGATATTTGTTGCTGTTGCCTTTGGAAACCGTCATTATACACTTATTACAGAAAGATGATTAAGAATTCCACGAAACAAAAACAGAAAGTGCTTACCAAAACATAGAGAAGTTCTTTAGTTGGCCCAATAGCACGAAGTTGATCTTGTTTATTTCTCCTTGCATAAAATACTTTAGTTCCTGCTGCATCATATTTCCCTGTATCTTGAATATTCCAATGTCCATTTAAATAATAAACACCAGTTGATGACTTCAATGCTAGATAATTCTCAGCGCCTCTCACTTCTTCAACGCGAATATAACGAGCACCAGCGGGGATTCTCGCCGTCTCTACATATTCTAAAATCACAAAAATTGATGTGTTAGGTATTCATGAATGACTATAACAATAACATTTCAATAGTTGCATGCCTTTTTTTGAAATAATTCAATCTAATACAATAAACCTTTTAGCTATTCAGCAAAAGAGCCTGGATCGAGCGTTATTTTTATACATTTTTATACGCGAGGTTCGATCGAGTGTTGTTAGAGCTTCTATCACTATTGTGCACATTCGAAAATTCTACAAAATGTAGCAAAGCCTTGTTCGATTGAGATTCTTCTTCAGAATAGCGAAAAGATCTATTAATGTAAGAAGGGAAATACCTCAAGTTTCCAGAGAAACACGATAGGAGACTACATATTGAAAGATGGCATGCCTTACGACGCAACTTTTACGCTGTTTCACACCGCAGATCCCAGTGTAAATTCTGTACAGTCTCCTTGTTATTCGATTATCTCATTCATTTCAGATCTGAACCAGTAAAGCTAAGATCAATGCTGACATTATGAAGGAAAAGAGGGACTTAAAGATAATCGAAATGGTTAAAGCTGGCCCAGGCAAAAATAAAAATATACCCTATTGTAATTGGTTACTTAGAAACATGCCGTTTTGCTGTGTATTGCTATCGATATAGCAGGTGCGTTGGGTGTTTCTTTAGCCTATTACCATTCCAGCTATGTCCATCCCCTTTAAGCTTCATGTATCCACGAATAGAAACAGTTATATCTCGAGTTTTCAGCATCAACACCTAGAAGGCCTCCCTCATAATTTATGCATAAATCAAACATAAAATATTGAAAATAAAGACTTACCTCCACGAGACAAATATGTTTGGTTAAACTGTGATTTGATAGTTTGACAAGATGACCCATCACCATGACATACACCGCATTTATCTTCAGTTGCTTTTGACTGCAATACCCAATCGCATCCAACAGGCTAGAAAATCAATTAAATAGGTCTCATAAAATGGAAAAATGGACTCAAAGATTCTACGTTGTCTGACACAAAACCTAGACTAATAACGATGAGTCCCATGTCTCCCTGCAGTATAAACATGCTCAGTAATTCATAAATCTCGCCATCGGATAGGCAATCTATAGCCAAAAGTTTGGGCCTAAACAGAGTCATTTTGTAAAAGTGATATTATTAGTCTCTGCTGACCCAAGAGCTATTATCAAGTCAAAGAGCACAGGGAGGCACGGGATACCAGGTCATAAGTCTACAATAAACCAACTCTAGAATTAAATCCACTCAAAAGAAATATGAAAGGACCATTGGATGAAAACAAATCAAAATTTGTCCACCAAAAGACAATATAAAGATACGATAACTAAAGTGCACAACTCACCTCACATTTGCCACCAATACAGATGTCATTATGTCCTTCTCTACAAGGTGTCCCATCAATAACCTCTTCTGATATTTTGATTGAATGAAATGATCCTCGGTTTCGGCAATGCAACTCACATGGTTTATCTAAGTTTTAAATGAGAATAGAAATAAGTTGAAAAATATGATCAAAATCTGCAAACATTATGTAGCATATTTCATCAAAAATACCTGAATTCGAACCGTTTTCAGGACATTACAGGAGCTGCATATTAGAACATTTAGTTGAAGAGACATCATTCGGCATGGATACAGCGATTGTAACGTCCATCACTGCTTATTATAAAGATTGGAGGAAATACCCGTACAGGACTGTCATTGAACATTGCAACGACTATTTGCGATGACCTAAGAAGTGTTCGATAAACCGCGCATTCGAGACCAAGGAGACATATTCTCAAAGATCAAATTCAAGGGGTGCTCCAATATTGCAAGGGAATACAAACTGTTCGGATGGGATGATGCAGCAATGTTGCAAGTGAATTGCTTGAATGGGGTTGAATGGTGAACACTTAGACTGATTCAATTCAATTCAATTCAATTTTATTCATAGAAGTACAACCTAATACAAAGCTATTGATAAAAAGTGTACTCTTTACGACCCAGGAAAAGCATAGCTTATCAAGTCTGAGCCGTTAACTAAAATGACAAAATAAAGATTCTGATGGAAATAGTGCTAGTACAATGTAACTATTTCAAAATCTATATAACAGAGATGATAAAATATATATAGGCTGAATAAAATGGGTTATAATGGAGTGGTATGTTGGCTATCGTAATCTAAGTTAAGTCAGTATTTGTTTATTATATTTTGTTTAACGTGCTTTTATGCAATGATTGCATGTTCGTAGTTGTGGCTATTGATATACGTTGCTGTTGTTGTCACTGTTTTTGTTGTTGTCACTGTTGTTGTTGTTGTTGTTGTTGTTGTTGCGATAACCGGGACTACGTTGTTAGTCTAGTAATCACTTACTAGGAAAGAAAACAGATTCAACTCTTGATCTGGAAGCGATGTCATGTGGAAAGACATGCATTGCGTAATATTGGCATTGTAAATCACGGAAGCCAGTTGCTCTTGCGTCACATTCCTGGAAGAGGTGAGTAACAGAACTAAGACACTGGAATCATTTAGATAAGATTTAATGATAAGTGTTAAAGATTTGATCACTTCTGCTGTTGGCAACATGAGTGGCCGATCGGCTTATGCAGCTAAGCTCGGTCGAATGAGGTCAAACTCCGGATGGGTGACCTCGGAGGTCTGCCCTTGCAACTAACCTCGCCGTCCTTCGGAAGGGACGTTCAACTAAGGGTCCCATGCCTCACTGCGGCATGCACAGTGGGCCTAAATTAGCTTCAAGTAGCTAGAAATCCTGACAAGTCCACTCAAGACAAATTGCTACAGCTAGTCATCAACATGAACATGGCAGCAAAATATAGTTGTTCATTAACAATATCTATTCTTAAATTACTAACTAGGCTATGCAGAAGATTTAACTAAGCTGCTCCAATGGCTGCGCTTATTTTCCGTAAAAAGGAAAGGGCTAAATACAAAAATTTCAATACTGAAAAGTAGTCATACCTTTTTATTGCAAATTTGGTACTTTTTGTACACGCCAAGACAATATTTTCCACCATTTTGAGGCCTACCAAAATAAATCAATACATTTTGCTAAATCATGCAGATTTTTATTTCCAGAAAACAGAAAAAGACGTAACACAACAAGAAATAAGTCTATACAATTTTTACAATTAATATAGTTACATTATCATGTACTGTCTTTGGAAATGTCTAACACCATCATTTAAAATTTCCTAAATGTCACTTGAGAAAGAACAGAAAGTCATTAAAATCTAGATCATATTGCCCTAAAATTTTGCCTATTAAATTTGAGTATCAACACAAGATCACCTTCAATGGAAATGACAAAGAAAGCAAAATCGGCTAACTTACTTTGGATTGTCACAATGACGTTCTTTGAATCTAACACCTCCTCCGCAGGACCTTGAGCATGTTGACCATTTGCTCCACGGACCCCATCCACCATCAACTGCTTGAGGTCTCGTTTCTTTCCTGATACATCGACCACGGTAACACCACTACAAATCCGAAAATAAACTTTTTTGAAGTGGCTCTCGCAATGTGGGTTAAAAAATATACTACCCTGTGTTTCAATCAACTGCAGGATGTCCAAAAAAAATTGTATCCCGTTTGCGTGGCTACTGTGGAGGAGCAGTAGATTCAATGACCTCGGTTTTTACACAGTTGCATAGGTCCAGCTTCAACTTAGAGTTTGGGCCTTGCTTGAATTAATGTAACACGTGGTTGCTGATTAATGGGCAGAGAAAAGGCAAAATTCGTTGTTGCTTCAAAAACAGCACTTCTATTGTTTTCAAGCAATATCAAAATAAAGTAAGTTTTCAAAGAAAGGGTTCTGGCATCGTATTAAAATTTTTACTAAATTTTTTAAAAGGTAGTAAGTGCCTTGTTATGAATAGGCAACTCTGCTAACCCTTAACAAAATTTAGTAAAAATTCTAGTATGACGCTAGAATCCTTTCTTTAAAAACTTACTTTATTTTGACATTGATGGAGAACAGCAGAAGTGCTGTTTTTGAAGCAACCATCAAAATTTTGCCATTTTGCCATAAATCAGCAACCACATGTTATATTGACTCAAACAAGGTCTCAAAAATCTAAGTTGAAGCCTTACTTATGTAACTATGGTAAATTCTTGTCTGACTGCTTGAAGAAAAGTGACTCTTGATGAAAGATCAACTGTAACAACAGTAAATGATTGCCAATTGCTTCCAAATTGGAAGCGGCTAACTCTAATTATCATCATTATTATGTAAAAACTGAAATAATTGAATCTACAGCTCCTCCACAGTTGCCATACAAACAGGGCACAATTTTTTGGGAAACCCTGTATTACGGCGATCATTACATACTGCTCAAGTGCCGCCATCGAAAATTAGGTATGGACGTAGCCAAAGGTACCCATATAGGACTGATAAACAACGTAAGGAGTGTTTATCCTCGTCATCAGGAAACACATTAGGCACAAAAAGGTATGAGTATCGAAGAAGGGTTCAAGTCTTCCTATTCCGCCTTCTGATAATATTTATGGGATCATACTAATGTAATGACTGAAGCTGTGTGATGTTTTCATTTACTAAGTTATGATCCAATAAAATTACACAAATGATTAGTTTAACCTAAAATTTCAAATAAGTGTTAAAGTCAACCCCATTAACAGAAAACAAGCAACTTTTATCATATCAATATGATACTGTTTTGGCAAAAACGCTTTCTTCTCCATAATTCAATCCTTAATAGTCAGATGTTAACGGAAGATGTTCTAGGTTAATCATCGTATTACGAAATTCTCAACTTACATGTCCATGTTTGCAATACGTTCCATCAGCTGCTGGTTTGTTTCTCATGACACAAGTTGTTGTTGACTGATATTCAAAACGACACCAAAGCCTCGAACATGGGTCTCCATCTTGAATCTATAAAATTAAAACGGGTGCTTTATTCAGAACGCAAACAAATGCTAGAGGGCAAGCATCAATGCACGTAAAGGGAGAGAGCAAATTTCTTGAGGAAGGAGTAATGTTCCCAAAAAATCAACACAAAATACGATCGCCTATATTTCAGCGTTGTCGTCAATCTGTTTAATTCTGTCCTTCAAATGCATACTGATTTGCTTTAAATGTTATAAGCATATGATAACATATATAATTATCTCGTATTTATAAAATCAGTTACCGGTGAAGATTTTTCCATGCAATATTCATAACAAGAAGCATCTGACAATAACAGTAAAAATTTTCAGAGTTAGTATTACATGTTTCAAATGTTAGGTAGGGAGGTAGGTAAAAATTTGCCACGAAATAAAAAATTTACAATGGTAAGAAGGAAGAGCAAATAGATAGACAAAATATTTACAATACAATTTACACAGCAAATTAGTTAAGTACAAGTTAAAAACACCCTTAATTAAAGTGGCAGGGATAGCATTAAAAGATCGAAGTGACCTTATTTCCATAATGATCCCCTTAGAGGTGGTTGCAAACATAATAAACATCATAATCTATGTGCTTTTGGATAATTTAGCATAATTTAGTAAGGCCAAATCATGAATGTGAGAGGATGTGCAGTTTTAGTAGAACAAATACATATATATATGTCTTCTTTCTCTCTTTGTATATTTTGGAAAAAATGTCCTTGACAGTATCCTGACCCGACCGTCAATATTTACAATCTACTTCCAGTCTTCGATGTTATCTACAAGAGTTAATGTTTTTCTCTTTACATACCCATTGGACATGACAAACTCCAGAAGATGGTCCATGTCTCATTTTACATTGCTGATCCAAATCATAGATAACACCAGGCAAAACAGTTGAATATTCGTACTTATGGCTGCTAGGTTCGTCATCAAGGCACCAACCAAATCCTTTGCTGAAAAGTAAATCATAAACATAAGGATAACTAGGACATGAAAAGTGTACGGAAACAACTCATAAACCATATGATTTATCATTTCATCTGAAAATCTTGAAACAATGAAACCTTCAACATGATTTCTTATCAAAAAAATTCAGTTCAATTTAAAATTCCACTACGTACAAATATCATTAGAAGAATCACAAAATACTACATGAAAATACAAACCAACAAAATAACGATTCTATAAGGAAATTTATATGCAGGAAAATCCCTGAAGGAGGAGCTCTCTCAATAGGTACACTAATCGAGGAGAAAGCACCCTTGGTTAAAAACACACTTTGGACAACAACAACATTCCTTCTTTGATCGAAGAAAAGAAAGCTTCATAGATAAAAAAGCTCTGGCAAGTTGTTCCTTGGCTAGGAATTCGAGTGTTTCTGCATCAAATCTCCCGCGGGGTAGGGGGTGAGGGTAACTTCAATAGGCGGATGACCGGGGTGTGCCATTTGACGTCTGACACCCTAAGCATTACAAATATTCGCAAAAACGACAACAAAAACGAAATTCGCAAAAATGACATCTAACATCCTAAATTTTATAACTATTCCCAAAAACGATACCCAAAAATTTACAGGCCATTGAAAAGTATATACTCTAAAATTGTGACAACCATCCAAAATTTTAACCAAGTAAGTGAAATTTGATCAAAATCAATACTCTAAAGAGTTATTTTTCTGAAATGACACCCCAAAATTTATGACTATGTGTGATTTTACCAAACAATACGCCAAAATCTATTTTCTGCTCGAAAAAAGGCATCCCAAAAAATGGCACATCCCGACTCACTAGCATTTATGGTAGTTACCCCCCCCCCCCTCCCCCCACGTCAATTTTTACCAGATGCATGAACAGGACAAACAACAAGAGCTAGTTTCAAGCTATATCTTGCACTATGAATGAAATGTAAAATGCTCGCGCCAACATGATCAGTGCATATTACTATATATGTTGCAATTTCAAAAAATCGATTAAAACAAATAATTGAAACAACTTAAATTTGACTCAAATTCCCAGGAAGCACAGATCAAAGAAAGCCTACTAGTTCGAAGACACATAAGATTGCTGTAAACTTTATGAAAGAACTTACAATAAGAATTTTCTGATGTAGTTTCTGCTGCATGAAGACCACATATATGGATGATTTGACAATGACTGCGTTGGTGACATAATATATCTGTCATCATTAATTGCATATCTACATGGATTTGCTCTTCCATCGTGTTCCATGCCAAAACTGAAAAAATTATACAATCGTCATCAGAAGCTAAAAAAATTAGATAAACATTGCACAAAATAAAGGGAATTACGACAAAAAAGAACGAGCAACTAAATTTAATTATATGATGAAACTTGTCAATATTAGTCTTGTAAACTGTGCCAAAACTAACCGCATTTCAGAAACAATAACAGTTATACTCCTATCGGGGAGGAAACGCAAATCGAGCAATTTTCTACTACAGCTGCAAAAGAGACTACCAGTGACATGACTGGGCTAGTCCTGCCAAAGCAGGCTGAAATCAACTGCAGTTTTATCTATCTTTCTTCATTTATGTGCTTGCTGTACATGACAAAAGGTTGATGGTCTACTCACTTATGCCCAAGTTCATGAGCCACAGTGTAAGCAACGGACAGTCCCGTATCTTCATTTATATTACAACTTCTTGCTTTTGAACACATCCCATTCACTTGTGCAAGACCAAGTGTCCCACAGGGTCTATCCATGCCAAGGCAAATGTCCAATCTGAATAAAATCATATACCTTTAGACGAACACCAAAGTTTAAAATACCATTCAGGCATTTTTTCAGCGTATCGTACCATGGTCACACTTTTGGTCTTTACTATGATTACGAAAAATAAATCGTGAAATATCTTTCCTCTTCTTTGCAATTTCAAAATCTACAAAAAACATAAGGTTTAGTTTTTCCAAGTCTGTTTTATTTTTTAGGTACAACTAACTATCCCTCTCGTTACCTTTCTAGGGCAACATTGCGTCAAAATGATTGTCTCGAAAATTCTATAATTTTCATTCAGCTAATGTAGCGTTTGGGACTTCCTTCAAATTTTGCATAAATCATAAACTATTAAACAGTTTGGATCATACACAAATCTTTTCTTACCTGGTGAGCAAAATAGCGACGTCGTGATGTTGTGGATGGTATTCACTTTGGGGATTAACTTTACTTGACCACTCACAGAAGCTTCCAAGGGTGTTTTCGGCATGATGAGTAATTGTTAAGTCATCCTAAAAAGAAAAATATTCAAAAAACCATATAAGAAAACATCGTACACTCTGATTAAAGGACCATTGTTATTTATTAATTTTGCCAGATCTTCGATTTCTTGCAAGTTCACTAAGCCACAGCTCCCTCAGTTTAAAATTTCTTCAGTTAAAATTTTTTTGAGCCTTCTGCCAACATAGCATCGTAACAGGGTCGGTAAGGCATTTTTCTTCTTTTCTGTCACATGCTATTGGCGAAAAATTGTTCTTCCATTTTTTGCATTTCATGTTAATTTCCTATGCACTTACTTTTTTATTTTGATTTGTAAATATTTGCCGTCGTCCCCCGAAAAGCAGTCCATATGGACTGCCGGGCAACCGTGCCTAGACAGAAAACAATAGAATTGCAATATATCACAGTATTTATACGTGGAAAACTAATCTTCTCCCTGTAAATAAGTTCATAATTGTAGCATTACAGTAAGTTAGGTACTTGATAAATTCGGAATTGACACCAGTAAATAATATTCTATATGACAATACATTCAATCTCTAGCTATTCAGTACACGATTTAATAAAACCGGCGGTCGAAAAAACTTAGGCCCATCAAACAACAACAACAGCTATCTCAAATCGAGACTAATCGATGAAGTCATCTAAACTACAAGTGTCTCGTTTGAGGGGGCATCAAAAACAAAGGATACATTCATCATAAAACAATGATCAATAAGATTGTTAATACATTTCACAATTACAAAATAAACATATGAAACAAGATGGGGCATACCCGTTGACTATCCAAAATGAAAAGTCGAACAATGACAACGTTTATTGCAGCTCCAATAGATGCATCATGATACAATGCAGCTACCTACAAGAAGAAAATAGAATAAAATTAGTTTCAAATCACCTATAAAGAAGGTATAAAAATCTGTCTTGAATTACATAATAAATGTTATCATCATGCTGTAAACTTTAAAATATCTTCCAAGTTTACCGGGAAGATCGCCAAAAATGGCTGTGTGAAAAGATTGTAAACATGGCAGCAGTTAAAAAACGAAACAAATTGTTGACTCTTTAACTTTACATTGATATTAAATAATCTAGTCTGCTATATGCAACCGGCAACCGTACAAAAGTAAACTAGTCAAAATCAACATACCATATTCATGACTGTAAGGACATATTGTTCAAGATTTTGGCCGTGGTAAAATGATAACATTGACTGATCAACGACAATTAATGTTTCGACGTATCGTTCTTTCGAAATTGATCGTCGATGCCTTCTTGATGCCCTTCTGAGTGCCCTTTCTAGCTCCTTCGATCTTCCCGTATCTCTTTTCGCTCGCAATGGTCTTTGTTTGTCTGCTAATAGAATAAAGTAAATTTGTTACAAAAAAAGCAATTTTGAATAAAGTAAACACCCGTGTATAGGAACCTACACTTGTGCAAGTCAGCCTGGATTCTTGTACAATAAATACAACGGTTTCTTCTAATAAAATGGGGATTTAATTTTGCAATTTCGGCCAGTAGGTTCTTTATGTAGCTGTTATTGTATGTTACTAGCAGAAATTAAGAAATACAAGGATGAAATTAAATGGGGGAGAACACCTTAAAACAGTGAACGAATGATTAAAAGTATGTCACAAATGAGCCCTCCTTTGCATGCAATATCTTGCCTGCCGAAAAAAACACATTATCCCAGCTTACACGGTTTCTTTGTTTTCTTTTTAAGATTGGAAATGCTAAAACGCGTAAAGCATTGGTACATAAACCTAGATTACTGCAAGCATTGTATATTGTTGCATTTTGCACGAAATGTAGGGCAAATCGATGCCTCTAAGGGAGATTCATTTGTAGGGTAGTAAACAGAGGAATTTATCGGGCATTATTCTGCCAGTCTTCATAGGGAATATCAAGGGAAGCTTGTAAGCAAATATCATTTACTCATACATAGGATGTATTAAGCTGGTGTAAGCGGCATTCATCTGTTGATAGATGGAACATCGGAGTCTGCAACAACTTACGACAACTCTCTGGCGAACATATTTTAATCTACAAATGGTGCAAATTTGTTTACCACTGTTTTTAAAGATCTCGAATCCATTTAGGTGGCCATATATTTCGCTATAAATACTTCTCTACATAAAGACGACTGTCCCACTGCACATCCCTTACATAGACCTATCCGAGAATGAATTTTAAAATAAGGGCGTAAGATCCATCAAGTATGGTTCTAATATCCCTATTTGTAAGGGCTTATCCATGTTAGAGGAGTTTCAGACGGGAGCTCTAGACGGCACATGCTGAGATCGTAACTGTGACTATCTCTCCCTAAGAATATACTTTACATAACTCGAAAGGATTTAACTGTCTTGAAATAAAAATAAAGAATTTTGAAAGGATTTAGCTGTTTTTAAATAAAAATATACTGATCAACATCAGTTTATCATAAATCATATTTTCAAAGTAGCTCATCTCACAATGAAAATGTTCCAAGTTGAATGATAGTTATTGAGGTTTTGGTTGGATTGAGCAACTTAGAAAAACATATTAATCCAAGAAAAGGATTCGCATGTAAAATAATCATATTGAGAAAAACTGCTGGGATCTGGTTAGGGATAAGCTTACATGTGATTTTAAATTGATCTCATATATCTTCGTTGCTTATTGTTATCTAAGCCAAAACGTACAAATCAGCTGGTTGAATAGAATAGATTGTTTCCTACTGATCGCTTAAATAAGATTTTGGTTTCTATCTTTCTTCTAAAAGGATATTCGCTTTATTACCTGGTCTATGATTGACGGGTTGCTGGTCCGATTAAAAATGCTATGCAAGTTAAGGATTTCTTTTCTCTATAGGGGGAAGGAATAAAGCCTCTAACGAGAATATTTCTCTCTGTTCTAAGTCTGTATTAAAATTCATCCCAGGCAGAACGGAGCCTGTAAATTCCGATGATGTATTGCATACCAGTTTAACATTCATTCATCTTCGTTATAGGGCGTTGACATAAAATTCTAACGAACACAGTTAAATATCTGTTCAAAAGCCTTTTAAATTCATGTACCATAATAGAATTGAGGCTATGAATCCCGTAGATTTCCCCATGCTTTACACAAGGCTTTAGCCTGCGTGCAGACTATACCCCCCTCTTCAGTAGCACGCATAAATGATACAATAAGTCAGTAAATGTATTGCATCAAAGAGCAAGATAGATCTACGCACACCTTGACAGAACCTGAAATGTCTGCCGACTTCGTGAAACTGACTAGAGGAGAGAGACTAGTAAGGAGCGAGACTAGTTCTACCAATGCCTCCTTGACTCTAATCATGTGACTAAATTCTAATGAAGCCTACTTCTTTTGCTTGAAAAGAATCCAGAACCCGTTGATTTTGCATGTGTTGCGAACAATCTTATTAACAATGATTGCAACATCTAGCAATCAAGAGAGACGAAAAAACGCATGGAAATGCAAGGAGTCCTTCAGAGCATATGGACCTTGGAACAAAAATGATAAAAATAAGAAAGTTGTAAAAATAATTCATACCTGAAGTTCCACATGTCAACTCTTGTTTTTTAGTTCCAATACTGCGTACTTTTCGAACGGAACTTGCACGATACAGAAGATGTGGGTTGGCTGCTTCTCCTGTTTGTTTATGGCCTATGATTGGCTCAATTAAGAAGTCTTCTCCTTTGTCTGTTAAGACCATTCCTTGCTACAACAAAACAAAGACAATACTCAATAATCATAAAGAAATTATTATTAAGATTAAACCAAACTATACAACTAATTTTTGTTCCAACATTTCTATTTTTCTTGACCACTCGCCAAACACAAAAATATTGCTGATATCAGAAGTCAGACGTCAAGTCATGAAAGATTATATGCCACTGATCACAAGATAGTGAACAGTCACCAAAAGTCTACGATAAAGGATGACTTTGCAAAACTGAACGTGCCTGACCTAATGTGCATTTGGAGGAAAATCAATTTGACCTGGCTACGACACTGAAGTTTTGACGACAGCATAATAGGGCAGGACAAGAAGAATGGCCTGCAGAAATTTGCTTTTGGCATGCACCAATACTTCAAAATTTTATGAGCGACCAATCCAGAGACCTAATCGTGTTCCAACACATGTACCCATTTTCACCTCTTATCAAAAACAGAGAATTATTGATATCAAACTTCTCAGATAAAAAGTATATCTCTTGATTGCCAATTATAAATCATTGGCTTCTATCTCCACACAAAAAGTCTCAGCATAAAGTATCCAAATGTTCTTGAACGGACATAAATTTTACTGCTTTATAAATATCAGTGGAAAGAAACATTGTTAAAATCTGTAAAATTTATGTATTTGTAGCTAATTATCCTGTATCTGATTTCTTTTTCGCAAATTTTACTTTTTAAGATAATAGATCTTGTTAGCTCTTGCTTTATACATGCATGCCTACTTTAGATAAATAAGTAATAATGATAATGATAATAACGGTCGAAAGGCAGTCTAACTACATTTTTGCCCCATTTACTCGCTGTTTTTTTGCACGTTTTTGCCTTTTTTGGTATCCTTTGTTACTACCCTATTTAATGGCAATTTACGCCACTTTTACATGCTGATGATAGGTCTTGAAATGAATCCGAAACGTTTTAATATAATCATGGCTTAGCCACTCGTTTTATGTCTAAATTCATATACTTGGACTGACCTTTACGAAAAAAAGTACTCTTGGACTTGTCATCTGCTTTAAAAATGAATTAATGGAAAAGATATACTGAAATGAATAAACCAAATATGACTCGATTTGTCGTCGTGCTTGCCTTGCCCTCCGATTAATCATGAGACTGCGATTTCCACGTGATATTCTAGTCTAACTGCATAGGTAAAAGGTCTATCGGCAGTCTAGTTACATTGGAACACTCGAACACTCGTTACTTGTTCTTGTATTGTATGTATTGTACAGATAGTCACACCATTATGAAGAGACGACCTTAGATCCTTAGATCTTAGATCCCTTGCAGGCAGAAAATGTTTACACCATACATTGATCTGCCATTAAAGGATTGTGGACAACGAGGAGCCAATATGAGAAATGGCTGTAATTCTAAGAGGATTCGGCTACACTTCTTTGACGAGGGATTTTTGAGGTGTTCTTCAGCCATGCAAGCTTACTAAAACGTCGAGTCTAACCGAATATCAAAGGACTCAATCATGCTTGGTACCAACTCACATGTTTTGGTGATTCCCTTGCTTTGGAACCCATTTAACACGGTTTAAGGTGAATCCACCCTCCTTGGTACCTACTTTAATACTTTAAGAAGTTTTAGCAGTTCAATTAAACTGATCTCCTAAATGAATGATTTATTCGAGGAAAAGAACCACTGGAGACATTATGCCTCAGGGTTTTCTTTGACCCAATACTTCACCTGTCAACAACATATGACATCATCAAAGTATTCGATAAGAAATCTATGAAAATCTAGATATCTAGCGTTCGAGCTTTCCGCGATAAAAGTATACTATGTCACGCATGAAAGCCCAGGGAAATCTCAATACACGTCTGTTACGAGTTGCTCAAAAGTTTCATAACAATCTTCATGTTCTCTACCTGTGCCCTCCTGAACATTTCAAAACAATGTTTATTGAAGCATTTCCAATGTTTAGATATCACTCAGGTACCCCCTGAGTAATGTGATATAGGAAACAAGTGAAAGCAGAATAGAATAAGTCAAGGATTTTCTCTATCAAAACAAACAGTTTCATAATTTAAAAATTCCCAGTACTGGAGTATCTTAATATTTGGCTATCTGAGAATTGAGTTTCTTACAAATCGCTGATGCTATAACTCATTGGTTGTTCATGAGACCGTTTTACATTGAAATCGATATGCAAATCTTTCTTCTATTTACGGAGGCGTTTCGTTCTAACATCAGACAACAATACACTAAGCCTGACAGTGTCACGATTACTTGGAAACTGAAACAAGGCTTCTCCTTTCTATCTCATTAAGTGATTCCTGGAGATAAACAATTCAGAATAGCAGCCCCAACGAATTAACCTCTCAATGTGGCAGCCAAATCTTCCATGTGCCTCAAAAGGGTATTCTGAAAAGCCCATCAGGACCACTCCCACTTACGTAAGCCGATCAACGGTGAAATAATCAGTTGGGGCACTAAGAGTAATGTCGGAAATTATAATGATATCTAAATCGACTTTTTCCCAGCAACCAACAGCTAGATATAATATATACTGCTTTACGTGGCAACACAAATGGGAAAGTTTATCATGCTCTACTCCCTCCCCCCTTCCCTCCCCCAACCTCCCCCTTCCCTCCCCCAATAGACAACCAAAAATTGAGACTGTTACGGTGAAGTAAACTTAGTTAGAATTACCTGTACAATGAAATACATGCCCCTCTGTTTTAGGAATGCTTTTCGTCTATGGAAAGAAAACTGCCCCACTTAACTGCCTCCCTTGTTGGCAGATTTACATTATATATCCCAAATTTTTAGTCCAGATTGCATATTTCACCATCACCTAATACATTATCGACAAATAAGTACAATCAGTGAAAGAGATAACTAAAGCCTAGAAGCTCATTTCAAGTCCTTCTCACATACTAAACAAAAAAGCAGAATCCTTGATCTGGCAACTGTAAAAATGTGGTATAGGGAGTTGTGCGAGGTATAAATTTGTGGCAAATCCCAGATGATTACAAAAAAGATGTGCCATATTCAACTCAGGACATCTGAGATGATTTTATTGTACTGTAATAATCGGGAATAATATGAAATCTCGTCTTATATCACATAAAAGATAGCAAGACGCCCAATCAAAATATAATGGCTGACAAGACTACAAGTTACAAGTTTAAATGTGTGCTACGTAGTAGCTTAGTTCCATCATTTGAAAGTTTCTCATTTGCTACGCTTAACTTTAAACTGACGATCGGTGAGAATGCAAAAGTAAGGTCTTGGGGGGTTGGCTGTCCATGAAAGGTCCATTGTTTACGAAGGCTTTGCGCGACTTAAGGTGGGTTTTGCCGGAGGAATCCTCCCTATCTTTGAAAACTTTTCCAATGATAGGGGGCGGGCAATCGCCCCCAAGCCAGAAGCCTCCTACGCCTGCTCAACATTACTTGCAATACCGTCAATCATAGCAAAGCTTTGAGTTTACTGTTGCGGCAGCGAGCTAAACCAGCTTTTAAGCAAAAATTGAAAGCTTCAAAATACATATTGCAAACAATTATGATCCCTTACAATCACGACTCAAAGTTATGGTTAGCATTGCAATGATGGTCCTTAAGATTCTTGAAGATATGAGGCAAATAGAAAACCAGTAAAGGAACTTACCAATCCATCACAGTTGCTAATAGCAACAATAGATTTCTCCTGTCCAGTGATCTGACCTCGATATAGACACGAGGTTTCATAATGTTCAATTTTGCCACTTTGTCTTTCAATAACAAAACCAGGTGAGAGGATGTCTTTGCTTGGTGAAAGCTTCAAGTGAAATTCTGATGAATTTGAGTTCAATTTCAACTTATAAAATAGCGGCTGCTCATCTATGGTATTACTGGAAGAGTTACTGTCCAAAGAGCGTCGGAAACGGTGAACATGTTCAGCGTGTACACCATGTGACAGGAAGTCTCCTTGCTCTGATACAAGTGATGGGTATACGATGTCATAGTCATCTAGTTCTGCCTCTGCAAAATTTGCTGCAAATAAAGAAGACAATAATTAGATGTAACATCATTATCTTGATTGTTTTTGGATTTATCGTGCTTCTTTCGCTTTGGTGAAAAGCATTACCTGACTTATACCATCAGTGTTGCATTCGAGGCAATCTAGTTTCTTTTAGGTACATCCCCGGTACATCTCAATTAATACAACGATACATTAGAAAGAGAGATCAAGATTCTGTCCATCAGCATGTAAATAGTATCCTTTTACCAAAGGCTTTTCTTAAGTTGAAAGTAAATAAATTCTATTAATAAATAAAATTCTCGAGAAGGCTTTTTCCTACTTCGACTTTGCTCCTTGTAATTTTTTTGTGTCGAGATGTACAGCAAACACCTGCATATAAGAACTTGCAGTTTGCAAGTAAGGCTGGGTACTTGAAAAGTGAATACAGTGTATTGGCTCTGTAAAAAAATAGGGGTCGTGGCAGACATAATGAACACAAAGCATCACCAAATGAAACTGCGTTGGACTGATAAAAAGATGAGTTGCTGAGCAGCAAAAGCGAACTGTAAAACATGACCAGTTTATTTTCTAATGTAACTAGCTGGCCACTGGTAAATGCAACTGGGTGGGAATTTCCCTTAAACTGTTTTGGCAACCAGTTCTTAATTCTCAGCCAATGCAAATTAGAGAGAAAATGTGCAAAACCTTTCGTAAAACTGAAGGACGGGCAGTACGGAAATCTGCATAACCAAAATTTCATCCATAACCAACTCGCAATAATTCTATTACCATGGAGACAGGAAAGCTGTCTGCGGCACAGATGAGGTTTTCAAGGCAGAAGAAAATCTAGCCATTGTCTCTTTGACCATTAAGCCGATGGCACCAGTCTCTATCCGTAATATGATATAGTTATTATTTGTAATGGAGAAACAAGCAACCGCGAATTTCAAATGTATATTATTAAATGCATTTGAAGCAGTATAGGATTATCGATGATAAAGGATTTAAATGATTGTATTTGCCTAACATCAGGAATCAAAGAATAGTCTGTTTGATGTAACGACTAGAGACGAAAGGGCCTAAAGACAAAATGTGGTATTTCATGAAATAAAACAAAAACAAACCAGCTTATAAATCATTGGCTTTTAATATTGTTGTGAGCTTTCTAGTCTAAAACATTTCCTAATAACTTCAACTCAAACAAAATAAGGAGCGCCATGCAGAAAGGGTATTTAATTGCGCAAAGACACCGAAGAAATAGTCTTCAAGGTAAAATGATTGGTATCATACACAGATTTAAAAATGATTTATTCTCAAGGTTACAGTTAACCTGAAGACCTCCCAAAATGTGGAAATAATCATTTGTTGGCAGGAAACATGAAGAGTGGGCAGAGTTGTTTCAAAAAAGCTGCAGGCCTCCCAAACTTTTCTTGATAGTCACTAACTGTTTCGACGGGGATTCGCGCTAAGTGCGAGTCGGCCTAAAGAAAGATCTTGTAGCTACTATGGCATCTCTGGCTTGCGCAACAAGACACGTAAAAATTCAATCATATGCTTGTAAACTGCAATTTCTACTGTTGATTGGTTGAGGCGTTATCATAAAGACGTCAAGAATCATGAACTGCCAAGGGAATGATTTTATCACGAAGAAAACCCCCCAAAAAACCGTGCATCGAATGTAGATAACATACCTAAAAGTCTACCGATGCATTTTTCGATTTCTAGTCAAGACCACTGACTATAGATATTTGAATAGAAGCTTACGGCTGTGGTACACCTAGATTCACTCATCTACTTCGATAAAACGTTAATGCTTTGGTCAAGTCAATTTACGCATGCACCGCAAGCCCCTCAGGCACCCAATTTCAGTTTTTCTTATACGACTTGATTTTTGCATTTTGACTAATCAGCCATAGAAGCTGCTTTATTTACTCGAAAAGTCGCAAAAAATCTTTGTTCTTGCATGTCAATATAAAATCGAGAATGCAAAATATTACAAATATGTCACTTTAACAAACATATAGTCCACCATTGAAGAGGGCCTGGTATTCGAAGAAAACAGGCATCAATTTGGTCTTGACGCTTTTCCTTTTTTCTTTCATTGCTGACAAATTTCAGTCAATAGGCTATCTTCAGAGCAACGTTTAATTCACTTTAACAAGGCTGTATCTGGCTATATCCATGGACATAAATATATTTCTAAGGCAATATATTTGGTAAACGTAGTACGTAAACGACCTTTTTTCGTTTCTTGCATCTGCTATTTCTATACTATATTCTAAGGCGATATATATATCCTTCTTTTTAGCTATATTCTCCTAAGGAGGCTTGTGTGTGAACAACATTTCTGGTGACTTTCATATTTCGCGATAATTACACACACTTTCGATATTAATAACCTTAGTAGCTTCCTTGGTTTCCCATTAATATTCATATAGATTCGATTAATATTTCTTGTGGTACCAGTGGCAAGACGCAATTTCACTAACTGGCTCATCAAATTCTGTAAATCCCTGGCCAAACACACAATCATCTTTACCTTGAAAGGTTCATTTCAGCTGTGTGTCAAAAAAGTTGTAAGTTTGGTCTCTCGTTTTTCTATTGCCTATGGTTTGATGAGCTGTGGAATAAAAAGCAAGCGGTTGATCTTCAAAATTTAAATGTCAAAGGCTCACTTAGATGTGAAAATTTTGTTTGCTCAAATCACTCATCTTTTCGACTAAAACAGATAAGGAAAAAAAATGCTAGTAACGGGTTTGGGTTCGTATGGGGACGCGAAATTCCAAATTCAAATATGGTCTATCATTCACTTGCTACTGAAATAATTCCAATATTATTTCAGAAACTGACATTTGTACTGAATGAAAAGTAAAACTAACCACTTCAGTTTCGAATATCGGCCCCATACATTTTATTCCAGAGCCCGGCAAACGTGTTAGCTTTTTTTGATTCACCCCGTACAACTTGGGCACAGTTTTGGATAACTTTTACCAGACAGACTATGGTGCCAAGGGTTATTGACAGGGCCGTTGAGAGCCAGCTCAGGCCCTGGAGCGATTAATCGGGACGGGCCCCCGGGGGTTTGGGGGCGCGGCCCCAATAAAATTTTCAGTGACCACGCCCTTAAGTCTCCCGGAAAATGAGGGACACGCCCCTTTTAAGAACAATTATTCTAAAAAAATTGCTTCAACATTCCGTGTAACAGCTATAAAAAATATTGAATCAAGGACATCGTTCATGCTAGTAATGCCTTGTTCACACCAGGTCGTTGCAGTCGCTTGAGGTACTAGAGGGAACGAGCGACTCAAAGGCCAAATAGATTGAATGTGAACGGAAACTCAACGACCTTACGACACCAACGACTGACTCGTTGGGACAGAACCAGTTTCGATAAATTAGAATTACGACGGTTTGGTCTCTGACATGAAAACTGTCATCAAAGTCGACGGTTCTTCCAAATACCCTTTCAAAGCAGATAAATTGCCATAAAAATGCACTGCAAAGATATATAGCAATAAACAAAATTCTATGGCGTATAATATTTACGGGCCCCTTCGGGGCCCGGGCCCTGGACCTTTTACCCCCTTTTACTCCCTTCTTGACGGTCCTGGTTATTGATGGTACTGAGCACTGGCCCCCAAGAACGTACCTGGTACTGACACCTTTGGTACTAAATAATGGTACCAATTATTGTGGTAGCGAGGACATTTTTCGAGGAATGGAACGTTGAAACGATCATTTTTTGATTCCGAACCGAATTTTTCCCAGTATTTTTCGCAATTTTCTGTTTGAAGTGGTACTGTTTTCCTGCTCCGATGGTCCCTGGTACCGATCTTAATGGTACCGGGTAACTGACTTTTTGGTACCTGGTACTGCCCCTGTGGCACATTTTGCCGATCACAATCCTCCAGATACCAACAAAATAGAAAACGGCCAACTGTTTAAACTCATGGCGAGCTTGGCAACCAGCTCGCTTAGCAACCTGCTCGCTTAGCAACCTGCTCGCTTAGCTAAGTACAAACAAATGTTGTAGCGTCCATAGGATCAGTGAACTCAACTCTAAAATCGTGCAGGATTAACAACAAATTAAAGAGAGAGAAGTTAGCCATCAAATCACCAATCGAATTGAAAGGTAAAGCATCGTGGAAAACCAAGAAAAACTGGAAAATTATCGCTTCGACCATCCATGAACTATTCCTTCCGTTTCATTTAATTTGCGGTGCTCATATGAACTGTAAGTTCCACTTTTCCTGCTCTCCCTGGACCACATGTTAGGTGGAGTTGGACCATAAAACAATTGTCACCTGGTCCAAACGTCATCAATCTGACGTAGGTTTTTAATTTTTCAAATCAATTAGAGCCATAAGAACAAAATTCAAGCAAGCACTCTTCCGCCACATCTTTTATATTAAGAAAATCAATAAGCCGCAGTTCCACAGGTCCACCTCTGGTTGCACCTTTGCTTTTCCTGTACTCCCTTTCAGAGAATGATTTAATGGCTTTAAACTGCAAAGAATAGCTTTTCATGCTATCAGTACAAAACGTAAAGTGAGTAGATTCGCCAGCTCTCTATAACTCCATGTAAAAGGAATCACGCGGTGTTCTCACAAAGATATAAAGCACCGGACACTGCTTCGATAAGCTCAGCTTCTCAGCGTTCAAAAAACGCCTTCCGATGCTAGGTAGACTTATAACCTGGAGTCCTATGTTTCCCTGTACTCCCTTGATTTGATGATGGCGCTTCGGTCAACAGAGATTCATAACATTACTCTGAAAAACCTGACCCTATTTAGGCCCAAACTCTGAGCTTCCTAGAGTACCAATCAGATTGCAAGATTTGTGAATGACTATGCTTACGGCAAATGTGATAGAATTCTCGATTCGATTGAAGAACTAAGGCCCTGTTTATATGAGGAAAAACACCTCACCTGCCAGACCCGGGGCTGAGAGGCGAGGTAGATTTCAGTCACTGTTTATATCACATTTTTCACCTCACCTGTCAGCCCCGGGGCTGAGAGGTGAGGTGGAGTAAAGTCTCTCTTCCGTGAAATCAGGATGAACTGACCAATGAGAATCAACGAATAAATTCAATTCACCTCACCATACCGGTGGTGTTTCGTTTATATGGAAAAATTTCACCTCACCTATGTGAGATTCCACCTCTATTGAGGTGGGACTTCACTATACCGGTGGTGTTGCGTTCCTCATGTAAACGCGAAATGAAAGAACAAAGGATTTTATTGGAAGGTGGAATCTCACCTCTCAGCACCGGGCCTGGCAAGTGAGGTGTTTTTCCTCATATAAACAGGCCCTAAAACATTCCCACGAGATTCGAGAGTCAAAGCCATGATTCCATCATAATTCCATTGATGATTACAGAAAATAGGGTCAGCTTTTTCACTCTTGCATTATGGGACCCTGTTGAGCATGGAAGTTACAGTTCCACCACCTACACACTGAAAATCTCTGTACCTACTGTACCACTGAGATCATCAGGCAATAGACCTTTTAGCTATTCTGAGAAAGAATCTCAATCGAACGATACTTTGCTACATTTTGTAGAATTTTCGAATGTGCACAATAGTGATAGAAGCTATAACGCCACTTGATCGAATCTCGTGTATAAAAATGTATAAAAATAACGCTCGATCCAGGCTCTTTTGCAGAATATCTAAAAGGTCTATACCAAGCTACGAATTTACCCTGTTCAAATCCCTCACAACAAGCCCTGTCAAAACAGCAATCCGAAGGCATCGCAAACGCAATGCTTGAAGGCATTAGTGTAATTGATGAGGTAATTTCCCACATGTAAAACACAATCATTACAGTGGTGAAACTAAGCTAATTAGCACAGTCCTGAATGGCAAGAAATACATCCTGTTCGCAGACGAAAGAAACAATATGACCATGGCCCCAACCACATACTATGAAATTAAAGGCACCAATGAATGAATAATCAAGTTCCATTCTACCAAATACTAGCATTATGCAAAGCAAAAGCTACATGACGGGAGGGAAATTCGAAGAGTTGCTCACCAAAGTAGACATATTAAAAGGAAAAGAGGGAATTTAGTAAACAATACATTCCTTTCCAAGAAAAAAAGACTTAATTTAATCTATGGCGGGAGGGAATTCTGAAAAGGCTGCAGAACAAATAAAACATTCTGAAAGGAAAGTAAGCAACGTGTATCGTGGACTTTCATTTTACCAACACATAATTGCGACCAGAATCACAAAGCTCCAGTTCAACAAAACTTATCAAGAGCTGACTTTATCTTAAACACATTTTGTGAGTTGATATCAAAGTTGCTGCCTTGTCCTTTTTCTATCTATGCAATAATATTCTGTGACAAATCCTAGACGATGATATTTAGAAACACTTCAGCTCATCAGCCCAACCTTGGGACATTGGCTAGTGTCCCAAATGTCCCAAAATAAATGCCGCTCAAAACACGTGCCACTGGTCTTTATACGTTCAAATTTCATGTCCAGGCAAAAATCCGTGCGATTAGTCTCCCCCCCCCCCCCCCGGTGTCATGAAAGGAGCTGTATTGTGAATCTATTCTTGTACATAAAAAATTACAAACGCATTTCATAGATAAAATCGTACCATCTTGTGAGGTATCAATACATAAACTGTCCAACGCGTAACCGTATAATTTGAGTAGGGGCGGGATACATCAAAAGAAATGAACAGTTGAATCAAGAAACGAATGACTATCCAACAAACATTCGAAAAATGAAGATAAAAAGGAAACCAAGCGACGAGAGACTTTAAGGCAGAGTAGCGATGGTATTCTTTGTCAAAAAGTGTGCGTAGGCTAAAAGACTAGGGTCAATGTAAAGTATTTGATTTCACAAGAAATAAGAAGGCCATTTTACAAATGAACACCAAAACAGACAAGTACAATGATGATATAACAGAGCAATGACGTGTGGGAGGTGCTTGGAGATATCACTTTCCATGAAATATGCAAATAGAAATCAAGATAAAGCCAATGTCAAGACAAATCAAAGTGTTGGTCATTTCATCTTAATCTTTCTTGCTGATTGCTTGCTACATACTCGATTATAACAGAGCCCAGCGAAGAGACGTGTTATTGCTTTTCATGAGAGTGCTACTCTGAATAACTTTGTGAGTTTTCAAGATTACACATAGAAATAAATATGCTAATGATTAACTAAATAAGGATTGACACGTGACAATACGTGCGACATTAAGTGCACGTGATATTAGGTCACGTGATCTAATGTGTGCACGTGATTTGTATGCAAATGAGCATTCATACCTCACGATGGGGGGGGGGGGGAATAAAACCACAAAACAGTGTATGAGGTTGATTTGACCTTTCTTGAGATTGATCGCGAAAATCTATGATTTACCTTTGTATTCGACTTGGTTGTTAAAGAGCCATTGCTAACCATGATCCTTTGTGCGCCGAATGAAAAGCAAGACAAAGGAATTTAGGCCAAAAAGGACTTTTAAGGTAATACGAACGTCGACTTTGGCACCATGAAGAATCATATGGTTAGCAATGGGTCTTTAAGGCCCTCAAGGCACCAGAAAATGAGCTGTGGCAATAAAGTGATTATAATCCATTGGTAAAAAACTTATCAACTAAAAAATCTGGATAATCCAACTATTTATCAGTGCATCCAGATATAAGAAGGTTTGCTTTGAGTGTATCAACCAGTATTAAGTGAGTGGTTCATTGATAGGTAAACCAACTGGTAGCTGATATGCTACTTAATCTAAAATCATGAAATAGAGGGTCGTTATCTTTAATTGAGCAATGCTCAAATATAACTGTTGATTGACAACCACATAACATCATGAAAGATCAAATATTGAGTACATCATTGTTCGGGATACTATCAGTGAAAGTCTTTCGGGTTTTCCCCAGAAGAGCCAGACGCCGATCGAAGCGCTTTGGAGTCTGCGCAGTATCGATCTCAGTATCATCGGGTCATCGCCCTTCATCCTTCCTTTGTGAAATTGCGCATGCCCCAAAACGCTTCGCTCGTCCCATTGATCAGCGAGCCAATCAGAGTTAACGTCATTTCCTTTGTGATTTACAAAAGGGGGAATTCGCAGTATCCCGAACAAATCAAATTTCAAATAAGAATACAAGGAAGAATACAACATCAAGCAATGGCCTGAAGCATTTGTGCGTTCATCAGTCGCTCTTTCCTTGGCAGCTTTTTACTGTTACCCTGAGGACCACAACCAACATCCAAAGTACTGGACAGCTAGATAGCTATTTGAACTGAGCTGCCTTGGTTGAACAGCCCCTTTGGTATGATAAGACCAATTTTTGCACTGAGAATGGAATGCAGCACATCGTTCAATACAACACAAAATACGCCTTTTAAGTCACAATAGTTACTAAAATCCTACTAAAATTGACTTGCAAAGGTGGCTGCTAGGTAAATAAAAAACAGACTGCAAATAACTGAACAACCTTTCACCGTTACAATATGCATATTCTACCTTTCCGGCGCTGCAAAGTATTTCTTTAGGTGCATTAATCAAATGTGCTGCATTCGGTTTTTTAGCCTTTGTTGAAGGGACAAACACTTGAAAATTCAATACAAGGTCAATCAATTGCATGACATATTAAGGAAGTGCATGCGAGGAGAGGTACAAGCAAGAATGCCACTTTGAATACATGTTCTTTCAAAGACAGTGATACCACAAGATCTGTGATGCTGATATCGTAGAAATAAGGTATTCGATGAAGTAATACTGTTTTCAATTAACCAGTGTCATGCAATATTTTGAAAAGCATCACTTCTCTAACGCAATATCGAGGCCTTTCTTTTAAACCCATCATTACATTGTTGTTTAAACTGCATTTTCTCAAAAGACCCTACTGGCAGAATACACTGCTTTGTAAGTCTCTTTGATCACAAATCTGTATTCAGAGTAGACAACATCTGCTTCCTGACCATTTCTAACTTTGCAACATAGCTCAAACAAATCCAGAGTGAATAACCCATTTAACGTCAAAAAACAACTTCAACAATAAATTCATTACATCTGCTAAGAATATTTGCTGTTTCATTGATTGGTGCCTTTGAAGTAAAACCAGTTGGTGTGTCATGAACATGAATTGTCAGCAAATCAGTTCGATTTTACAGAGAGTAAGTTCGACCTTTGCATGAACATTGTGTCATTTAAAATATGGTTGCCATAGTAACAACTCTTGCTTCGATCTTTGTACTTTTTTGGCCATTTTTACCCCAATTTTGCTAAACAATGACCTAAGACTACGAGGAGATTCCAAATTTTTGTGAATATAGTTAAACCAGGGAAGACTATGGACATCAATTTAAATCTTCATATCCACCCATATCCTGCTCAAAGTCTTTTTCTTTCCTCTAATCTATGTAGGTCTATTCTTACCAATATCTTGCAAAACTATGACTTGATACAAAGGGAATTTCAAATTGTTATGAAAAATAGTTATAACGGTTAGGACTATTTACATCAACTTCCAGCCTTTGATATCTACTTATCTCCAGCAAAAAGTTGTGCACAAGCAGCAGAAACATTGGGATTTATGTGTAGATTTTGAGATGAAATTGTTTCAGATCAATGTACAATGAATGTTGAGTAAGTAAAATGGATCATGAAATGAAGAAGTTGCTTGCAAACCATATCGAGCTTATGCAGTCAAACCGCTTGCAAATTCAATGAAAATATTACAATGTTGGCAAGCTAACAAAGAATAGATCATGAAACATCCAATAAAGCGCTGTCTGACTTTTGCTTAGAAGGGATTACGAGACAAGGAAACCAAAGGAAGAAAGGCTTTAGAGAAACCAGACATTGTGAAATCCTTACGAAAACTTGCACTGTATCAAAGACAATTGTGGATAAAAAAGTTGAAAGAAAGATTGAAAAGACTTGCTTCTTTTTTCATCTCAAATCTAACGGGATAAATGTAGGCAAATGATGGACGGAGGACAAGGAAGATATATTCTGTACGAGTCAGATAGCTCACGTGACCATACTCGTAGCAGGGCGCAAGGGCGTGGGAGCCGATATGTACCGGGAGAGAAGCACAAGCAGGTTAAGTGACATGGTAAGGTGCGAGCTGCTGATGCGAGATGCTAGTTGCTCGAGATGTGAGTTGCACTTATTTTGCGAGTTGCAACCTGTGTGGAAGTTGCGCGCTACAAATTCGAAAAAAACTGCATGAGTTGAAATTGACTGGGGCATCAGAGCACTTCCAGAATTTATAACTAATGATATCGTATGAGCTTTATCTGCTCCTATATCAACTGTGCTTACTGCAGTTGGAAGGTAATATAGCAAATTATTCTACTTGAATTGATCGAACAACCATACAGGGAAGACAGATTGTGCGTTGAATCCACAAGTGCAGGAAGCATGGGGTACCAGGGGATTGGAGCCAATCCAACCACGGAAAACTATCGGAGTTCGGGCTCCATTTGTGTAGTTTTAACTCACTGAAGCCGTCATATATGAGAAAAATCCATGACAAGCTCCCCTAAACGTTTTGCATCCCCTACTCTGATGGTTGAGTCTCGACAGACTTTAAGACAGGGGCATCTGACCTTGTTTTCATATTTCAAACTGATCGCTAATCATGGAAAGGAATCTAAGGGCGTAATAATTTTTTTATCATTCTAGTTTCTGAATAATCTTAGTAAGATTTGCAAACAGTTCAGCCATCACTTTGGATAAACTTAAGGACAGCTCTGTCTACGTGACCTAACAAGAGCGGTTGAGGGAATTCCAAGCGCATACTCTTCTAAATGAATACGTTAATTAGTTGGGATATCATGAAAAATTAACGCTGCGAATTTCTTCCTGAAGATTTGGCCGGATGAAATCTGTCAGGGCAGTGATGCCATAAATCTTTAAGAGGAAAAGAAGGCAGTTAACTTGAAGAGAACTTTTTAAATAACTCCATCTGTTTCTCCATTTAAAAGATACAACATCTTACATAAGAAAGCATTAACTATCTCTTCTCCAAATAACCTCTTTCTAAATCACGCTAGAAGACTTTAAAATAAACATCGAGAATTCTAAAGATGAATTCTTCAATTTTCCAGTCAACAACACAAAAAACAGGCAACACAATAATTAGCTATAATTTCATGGTCAATCACTTTTTAACTTCAAATGCTGGTGTAACTCGAAGGAAGCTTCAGCATTAATAGCCAACTTTCAAACAAACATCAAGAAATCTAAATACGAACACATAGATTTTCCAATCAACAACAAGAAAATAGCCAAGATAGCAACTAGCCAAAATTTAACAGACGAGTCAAAATTTTACAGTCGATCTTCGAATGCTAGTTAAGCTCAGCTTGAAGGCAGATTTAGCATCAATGTAGAAAGGAGATGGTGATCTCCTAACGTCCAGTGACAATGTAAGTGGCATTCGTGCTGAGCAGAAAGACTTCAAAAGAATAAATAAAATTGCCCAGCAATAAAATATGTACAAATTTTGAAATATGATTTAAACAAAATTTCTGCAAAGTAATTAGGTTGTTTGATCAAGAAAACGGAATTTTAAGAGTTGATTAATGAAAGTTAGCAAAGAGAACGACGTCCTAGAATGGAATGCAAATGTCGTAACAGATATCACTCTGTCAAAGAGGTATCTATTTACTTTAAGTTGAGATAATATTCATGTGATAAACCTTTGCCCTTTTTGGTCACATATTATCATTCCTCTGGTTTTCTTACTCCACCATTGGACGATGAAAATCCATGCGACAAACTCGATATTAATAATATACTTGATGGAAAACTAGATTACGGGTGAGAACGTCCGATTTTGAAACCTCATCAAGAAAAGCGCTTTCACAAAAACACTAAAACTGAAAATAATAAATGCAGAACTTGAAATAACTTTGTGATGAATATCATAAAGGGAGATACCTTGCTTGTCGCTGAGAAACTTGAAATCTGTCGGCTTGCCGTGAAGACATATTAAAGAATTTATGATGACAATTGCCAGCATGCAAATAAATTTTGTTTCATCTTGTTTCGGCATCTTGGTCGTGAACTGTCAAAAAAGAGGAGAAAATATTAAGTATTTCGTTAAAGATAGCGTAAAATATCATCGCTAGTAAATACAATGAATGATATATACCACCAAGTTGAATTTTGACGTTTAACAGAATAGCAAATGACATAAAACAAGAAAATGTCAGCAAAATCCTAGTTGCGTACCTTAAACGCCGTTGCGACCACTCTGTTCCGTATTGTGTCTTGTGTTGGAATAAAAAAGATTTAGAAAGCTTCAAATATTTGTAAAAGAGGTTTTGCCCTGATTGACCTTCTGCTCTCCGTTTGCGAGAGATTCAATCGTGCAATAGTCTCTTTCAATCCAATGAACTTTATTCTTAATTTCTACCATACACAGAGAGGCCGACGGTGGTTAACCGAGCTAACATTGCAAAAAGTTAAACATTGAATCCATCATAGCCCCCGTCATGAAAATTGCCCTAAGCTATAGTTTTATGTAGATGTCTGTGCTAAAAAGATAGGGAATTGTTGTATGGTAAGGGGGCGCTGTTCAATGTTGTAGCTGAGTAATTTCACACACAAGGTTAAAGAGTATTGACATCAAAACTTCGAACTTAATAATCGGTTTGCAACCGTACATGTGACTGACTTAATTTGATATGCGAGAAACCTTTTTCGACTTGAAGATAATAAGGTAGCCAAATCAAGCAAAAAGATTAAAGTATTTTCCAGAAGAAACGCTTTGAAAGAAGCCAAACCCTCTGACGACCACCAAAAACATTTCAAAAATTGGAGTTTTGGAACAATTATTTGGAAAACTATTTTCACTGTGACTGAGAATTAGAATTCAAGAATATTTTCGCTTGTTTCTTGAACTGTATTACTTGGTACTGTTTTCAGTAATTTTTAGACAGAGGCCATGGTTACATAAAATTTTCTGCAAAATGTTTCCGTTTTGCTGACAAGTGAAACTTCTAAGAATCTCTTATGATAAAAGTCTGAGTACTCCAATATGAGAATTGTAAGAAAGTTTCGGGTAATGGGTCGAATTCTTGATTTCCAGCGAAAAATCTGAAATATGTGATGGAATATCCATACAACTCCAAATACAATCTTTTGAGATAAACTTTATAAAGGATGGTAAAGGGTATTTTGTGAAACGTGATTTGTGATATTTTTGGCCCCTTTTTTTTCTTGTGAAACGTGAAAAGACAATATTCATTTTCGTGAAGCTTGAAAGTGGCCTATTTCTTTAACGTTAAACGTGAAATTTAACATTTCATTTTCCCTGATTCGTCATTCTGACCCCCCCCCATCCCTTTACCACCTTCTTTATAGTAGCGAGTTGCGTAAAACTTCTAAACAGAACATGAGCACTTTGTGTTCGAGATTAAACATTTTCCTGGCACTGTATAAGGTTTTTGTTATTGAATGTTTGTTGAACGATGGGGTGTCCCTTGTTTCTCTCAAAAGACTTCTAAATGATCATAAACCAGGGTCACGCAGGTCGGAATTGTCATCTCCAAACTGTGCTGGATGTGTTGGGAAAGAAAGTTAAGGCTACTTGCAGCTGAAGTCACAATGTTCCGAGGCCCTGCTCACATGTTCCTTTCAGCATGGTTCCAGAATGTGGAACAAATGACAGACTATTTAGAGATTCTGTGAAAGGATCCGGTTCGAGAGACATTTTCGTCCAATTTTGTTCAAAACAACTACACTATTGTGCATATTCGAAAATTCTTTGGATTTCTGCACTTGGCTTCAAAATATAGCTCGATCCAGACTCCTTTGTGGACAGCCAAACTGTCTATTACCGTATAAGCTCCACTTACCAACCCCCTATTATGCACCCCTCTCTATAAAGCACCCCTCTCTATTAAGCCCTTCCCCTCTGAGAAAAAATTATAAATACGTCCCCCTCTCTATCAAGCCCCACACTTATATCACATGCTAGAAGTAACCAAGGATTTTTCGTTTATTTAGGTACACAAGTGTGCATGTTAATTTTGATATGGTTTGGGATAAAACGGTGTAGAATTTACACGGGGGGGGGGGTTCTTCCATAGTAAAGGTACCTGGGGATGTGCCGCCCGCGAGGGTATACTTTTTCGGCCTTCTAGTCTAGCCAAGGGTGTACTTTTTGGCAATTTTAATCGAGTTAAGTCTAGGCAAGGGTATGCTTTTTGGGAATTTTGGTCAAAGAGATGTTAAAATTCGGTAATTTTGGTAAAAAACCCAACTTTTTTGGAATTTTGGTCGAGAAAATGCGAAAATTTGGCAAGTTTTGCCTAGAAAATGCCAATTCAGAGCACTTCTGAAGGAAAAATTAGTCTAGCCAAGGGTGTCATTTTCACAAAAATTGGTCTAGCCAACGGTTACATTTTGAAACTGTGGGCGGCACCCCCCTAATCGAAATTTAGCCGAGAACCCCCCCCCCCGTGAGAATTTATGTATTTGACTCGCAAAATTGTGTTCTACTTGCAAAGTATGATGTAAAAGAACTAAATAGCTATCATCTATATTTCTTGCTACTTGATTTTCTGAATAAGCCTGTTCTCTTATAGCCCTCTCTCCTTTACGCCCCCTCTTTAGAGTATCAGAGATTGAATAAGCTTCCGGGCTAAACAGAACTTTTACGGTAGTTGGTACACTTGTGGATCAGGCTTAAAAAGCCACTGTCACCCAGGGCCCTTTGCAGGCACGCTGCAATGTGAGACCACTGTTTCAGACTATCTGGAATCAAGTTTGGCCTAAGCGGAAAGCATGGATGCACAAATCAGTAGTTGAACTAATAAAAAAGCTTGACATCAGTTGATTTTACTATCACTGCAACCGCTGCAATGTGTACCTGTCTGAAGGTGCAGCGTGACCGCAAAGGACCCTGGGTGGCAGTGGCTCTTTAAATTGCAGTGCAATCTACTCCTTTAACGTGCTGGTCAACTTTAGCATCGGTAGCACTTCCATGGAATTACAATAGCAATCAAAGGTGGCACATTCCATTGCATCTTAAAAGAAACCGTTAACAATTCAAATATCAGTTATGCACGGGCGTTCACATTTCACAAGGATATTAAGTGTAACGATCACAATATCGAGTTGCATTTGTGGGTGAAATGTATCCCCATTGCACATGTTGTGATGAAACCTCGAATTAATACTAGGTGCCTTCTAGGCAGTGGCCTTGCCACTATGCTCGTACTTTATGGCTACTCGACGTTGTTTCTTCACACACAATGTAAAAGAGACTGCAGACTTAACACATGCTTAAAAGCTTTTGCCCCAACATATGTGCTGGAATATGTTACAGCCATGTGTCAAAAGGAACAACACCAACAACAACAACGGCAGCAACAACAACATCAACAACAACAACAACATGGCTCAAGGAGAAATGAAAGCAAAGAATATCAGGAAAGATCACGGGCAGTAATGCACCGTGATTTTAGCTTAAAAATTGAAGTTTGTTACCTCGATAATGCTGCTTTTCTTGGTTGTTTTCTCTTCGGCCTACCATCGACACACACGAAGCCGCCATTGCTATTGCAAGAAAACAAATTCAAATAGCGCCTGCGCACTTCAGCAAAGCGATATCTCCTTCACATCGCTTTGCTGAAGTGCGCAGGCGCTATTTGAATTTGTTTTCTTGCAATAGCAATGGCGGCTTCGTGTGTGTCGATGGTAGGCCGAAGAGAAAACAACCAAGAAAAGCAGCATTATCGAGGTAACAAACTTCAATTTTTAAGCTAAAATCACGGTGCATTACTGCCCGTGGAAAGATATAACAATTAGAAATCTCAATTTTTCTCAATCTGTGCTGACGACTTACGCATGATAGAATTAATATTTCACAGGATGATTGGTTAGGGTTAGGGTTAGGGCAAGGGTTAGGGTCAAGGATAAGTTTAGGGTTAGGATCAGAGTTAAGGTTTAGGTCAGGGCTAGGGTTAAGGTTAAGGTGCATTCCCACGTCGAGAATATTAAATGAAGTGGTCCTGATATTCAACTGTCTAGCAAGAAATGTGCTAGTCAGTAACTATTCGTTAGTGAATTTCACAACAAGGGACAGGGGTTTAAACCTGGAGCATGTATGGGGTTTAAAAATCTCTTGGAGGAGAGCATGGGACAGTCATCTATTTCCTGTTCTTTTGAATAAGGCCTAATTGCTGCGTTTTCACATAGCTTTTTCCTTCTCTCTGCCACTTTCCCCTGATCATATGTGCCAAACACAAGATAACAATATGGTGCGCTTCTTGATCTCTGGGACTATATGGACAAAACCTTTCTCCCTTCCTGCAAGCGAAGCATGACAACAATAAGAGTGAAGAGAAAGATTCAGAGAAAAGTACCCCACGAATGGAACCTTAACAAAACCACAAAAACCTCGTGATATTGGATGAAAGTTAATTATGAAACCGAACTCTTTTAATTCTGTCTAGTTTCCGGATCTTTCGGCAGCCTAGTGGTCGAAGCGTTAAACTGACAACCACAAGTTTAGGCCTAAACTCCCAAGATCATTATGGATGGCCAGTCGAGGCTTGTCAACGTAGGAGTCCGTCTCCTCCGCCTCTCATAGATAGGTAGCACGAGGAAAGCACTTAGATAGGGCGGATAATCCAAAAATAGGCCAACCGTGCCAAACAACGCAGACATTCAAAAGCATGGTGGACTTTACCAAAGGCTTCTCTTTTCTTTGTTAAAATATGCAACTGATCGAAAAGTGTTATAGAACTGGGAGCAGGGCCTACAAACATTGAATTCATTGACGAATGATTAGATTGCAAGCAAATATGAAATGAGAAGGTCAAAACAATGTCTATCGCAGGTTTAGATCAGAAGATGAACATTTTTCTATGCGCTTGATTTGATTTTGATTTTATAATATTTATACAGGGTAAAACATTCAGTTGTACTGTTTTACAATGTACCCTGTTAAAAAATACTTACAAACGAAAAGAAACCATCTAAATTTACATGTAAATCCAAAATAAAACAGGTATTAACAAAGTATATAAAAATTGCAGGTATGATGTAGATATGATATAAGAGAGAATTAGGTAAATGCATGGTTTGCTATGCTTTTTTTGAAAGTTTTCAAAGTCGGGGACAATTTTGATTCTAGGCTGAGGCGATTCCACATTGTCGCACCTTTATATGAGAAGCATTTTTGGCCATTTGCAGATTTTCGCATGGGAATTTCTAAATCAGATCTAGTATTGCGTAATTCTCTCTTACATGTATCCGAGAGCCTTGAGAACATTTCTGTAAGGTAAGTGGGAGCCAGATCATTGATAGATTTGTATACCATACTCAAAGTCTCCATTTGAATAATTTCACTAACAGTGTGCCATCCAAGTTTCTTGATGATAGGCTTTGCAGAAGCATCATATCTACTGTTAGTAACTATTCTTGCAGCCCGATTTTGAAGTTTTTGTAGTTCGTTTATTGCTGTGGAGCCACAGCTTCCCCATACAGGGCAGCAATATCTGAAATATGGTTCTACAAGACTTTTATACATGCTTTGTATTGTAAGAAGAGGGAGATACCTCTTGGAGTATTTCAACATCCCTATTCCTCTAGAAACTTTTTTCTTGATGGCAGTAATTTGTTCTTTCCAGTTCAAGTATTGATCAACCATAACTCCCAGATATTTTGCCTCCTTGATGATAGAAACAGTTTCTTCCCCTACATTAAAGAGAGGCTTTACACCTCCTACCTTTTCTATGTCGTTCAAACGCTTCCTACCACCTATCACGAGACTTTGTGTCTTGGTCACATTGAGGGACAATTTGTTTGCGTTAAGCCAAGATTTAAGGTATCCAAGATCCTCGTTGACGCATTCATTTATCAAATGAATTGACTTTGAAGAGAAAGAAAGGCTTGTATCATCCGCGTACATGTTAACATCTGAGTGTCTCAGAGAGAAATGAAGATCATTTACGTATATCATGAAAAGAAGAGGTCCTAGGCAAGAGCCCTGAGGAACTCCAGTCGTTATTGATTCAAGATCTGATAGCTGCCCATTTACCTTACAGCACTGCTTTCTATTGGTTAGATACGAGCGGAACCAGCGTATCTCTTTGTTTTGAACCCCATAATGCTCCAGTTTCTGTATAAGGATGTCATGATTCACCGTATCAAAAGCCTTTTTTAAATCAATAAAAGTGACGGCTGTATATTCACTGTTCTCTAGATTGAGATACCAGTCATTGGTACATTTTAAGAGACAGGTCAGTACGGAATGTAGTAACCTGAAAGTACGCTAGTTCTTTTGTTTAAAGACAATGCAGTTCAAGAATATTGATTGACATTTCATCTCGCTTTTCCAACCAAATCAACTAACTGAAATCATCGACGATCTGCATTTGATCTAGCCTGCGCGCAGACTTTGGTTACTGGGGAGGAGAGGAAAGAACACATCGGTTACGTTTGAGCTGAAATCCAACTTTTACACTTCTGGACTTCCATCATGCTTCGCGGGTATAATAACAGCTTTAACTTAGAACTTGGTCACAGATTGGCAACTTGGCTTTGGGAAGATCACAGTATTTGCTTTTCATAATTGATCTTGGTTTTATGAACGGAACCGGAGAACAAATTTTGGTGAATTAAAAGACTTAATTTCCCTTGAGAAATGGTTTCAGCCCCTCCTTCTGGTATCATTAAGCTTTTAAGGGGATACTCGAGAAAGATGCAATCATTTTTAGAAACCAAATATCCTCTACCACATTCTTACCTACTATTGCATTCAATTTCCTCTCTTCATATACAAACAAGTCCCCAAGCGAAATTTTTTATTATTGGCACTTATAATTTAATCAAAGTGGTATAATGAATTTGACCGATTCGTTACCATGGGTACCAACTTTTTATTCAACTCTGGTACCCAGGATACCGATTCGTCCGCCCGGTGTAAAAGATGTGGCCGGTGTATAGCTAACCATGCGGTATATCTACTCAGTTTGCCATAAACTTTCAGCCATTGTTATTGAATACTTTGGATCCCACTTTTCATCAAAAACTGCAGCAAATGGTCTGTTAATGAGTACAGGACCATCATAATTTGGTTTTCTAGTTTCAACTCTCCTTAATGCCTACTCACAAAGGAATTATGGTATCATCTGTAAGGATTTTAGCAAGGGTAATGGGAAGAGATACACTTTGCCGCAAAAGATAGGCGCACTTTTTGAAGCGACTCGCTCAAGCAAAAGATCCAATTTTGTGACACCAAAAGAGCCTACTTGAATATCAATGGTGCATTGGTTCGTCCCATCATACCTTACGTAATGATGTCTGCAGTTCGTCTGCGGGCAGGAAATCTCAAAGGATCGTGTTGTTAGTCGTTTTAGGTAGTACAAAGATAATCAGTCTTGATAGTGATAAGATGTGGATGTCTGTAACATTTTATAACTTTTCCAAATTTTATGGTCAATCATCTCTTTGTTAAAACGTTGTATGGAGAAATTGTTCAACATGAAATGTTTAACCTCTGAAAATTAATCTCATTTCGCTCAAGGCTTATTACGAATTGCGAAATTATTAGCTTGGTAGAATTAGAAGAAAAATGAGCGTTCTCTTTTCTGGAAAGTCATTCTTTGGCTGTACAAGACGATCTTAGATGGAGATTAGATAACAATTGATATTTGTTGCATCTATATGTGAAACAAGGCTCTATTTGAGGCAATATGAGATTACATGACTTTGGGAATATTTCTCAAGCACTTCAGATTAATGTACCGAACATGACCCATCACTCATATGTTCCCAGGGCTGTGGGTCTAATTAAGGGACCATTTCATACCCAGTATTAAAACGCAATTGATAATTGATACATCTATATGTGAAACAAGGGGTCTATTTGATGTTATAGGAGAAAACGCGATTTCAGGAGTATTGCTCAAGAACTTTACAGTAATGTACCAAACATGACCCATTCCTCGTATGTCCATGGGAATGTGGACCAAGTTAAAGGACAATTTCATACCCAGCATTAGATAACAATTGACAATTGTTACATCCATATCTGAAACAAGGAGTGATTTGAGGCAAAATTAGGTGCACGATTTCAGGAATATTTCATGAGAAACTTAGACTAATCTACCTGCTAGGGCCCATCCTAACTTATTGGCCCATTCTAACTTATTGGCCCATCCTAACTTATTGGCCCATCCTAACTTATTGGCCCATCCTAACTTATTGGCCCATCCTAACTTATTCGCCCATCCTAACTTATTCGCCCATTCTAACTTATTGGCCCATTCTAACTTATTGGCCCATCCTAACTTATTGGCCCATTCTAACTTATTGGCCCATTCTAACTTATTGGCCCATTCTAACTCATTGGCCCATCCTAACTTATTGGCCCATTCTAACTCATTGGCCCCCTTACTTTATGTCCGTGAATTGGGCAACCTCGTTCCCAGGGCCTTTTGTATGGCAAAAGGCGCTGGGGACGAGATGGAGAATTGGGAATTCCCCTGAAGGCATTAATTCATTCCCACCGAAATGTCTTTCCATCCGCCGCATCTCTACTGTGAGAATAATTTACAAGCCACATTGCAGAAGAGGACAAGGTTGTCGACATGCTAAAATCTATACCCAGGCTATCCATCGATTAAGGTCTTATGACATCGAATATTCTACGGCTGGCGCATTTGCCAACAGTCCATGGTCTGCAGAGTCAGGTTATTTTGATTTCAAGTACATTCCATACGCTGAAGAAAGACTACGCTGATCAGCTTGTCGGGCGTTTAGTTTTTAAACGTACTGTAAATGTCATCAAATACTTTCGAAGGCTTACGATCTTTCTAGTGGTCTAAGATCTTGCAGAGTTGAGAGCTTTCATAAAAATTTGATCGTAAATTTGCCTGTGAAAACACTGCAGTCATCGAAATTCTAAATTTACTCCCAGGCTATCTACGGCACTGAGGGCCTAATAGGGTAAAAGAAAATTCGAAGTCTTGCTCTCTTTCTAGCGGTCTAAAATCACGCAAATTGGAGCTATCCTTGGAATGTGACCTCTAAAAATTTATGTACGTCAAAAGAGACCATCAGACCAAAATCATCAACATTCAAAATGTACTCTCAGCTTATCTTTTGTAATTAGGGCCTAATCGAGTTGCAAATTTGAAGCCTTGCTATCTTTGTAGTGGATTGCAACAAAACCATGCAAAATGATGATAATGTGAGAACCACTTAAATGCCAACGATAGCTGCTACAACAATTTTATCTTTATTTCCTCAGCAGACAACAATTATGAAACAAGTTGAGATAAAAAATAGTTTGTTCGTCACGAAACGAGACTCGAATAGTTCGAAATGTTGATAAGCCGCGTACCGACCAGAGAGTGGCTGTCGTTAAAATCTGGAACGTGGAATGGTGGAATAGGCCTTTTCACGGAAAGAAAAGCATGCTGGGAAAAAGGGAAAATTTCAAGATTTCGACACCACGCAGCTTCGAATTTCGCCAGGTTTTATCGAGGCTTATTTTCGCAACAAAACCTCTCTCCTGAGCGAGCACAAAGACGTTAGATATCTTTTGTGCATATCGTTAAAATCCTTGAACTTCAGAGATTACGAAATGGCAATATGTTTTTCAATCTGATTTTTAGAAATCTTTTTACATAGCCAAAAAGAAACACGAGGAAGTTTCCAAAATCGCAGAATTATGCTTAGGCCCTTGCGACCAAACGCCACATTTAGGCACATAATTCTGCTATCAAATGAGGAAATCAACTGAAATTCAAAATGAAAGCACTTCATTTATCCGTGTAGTCGGATACAAATTTGCAGGGTGCTACCTAAACGTATATGAATGTAGGGAGGTCAGACAGCTCAGATCACATGTCGTCCTTCCCAATGAAAACTTCCGAATAAAGTATCTTTACAGAAACTGGGTTCAATTTTCCTACAAAGCGAAAGAAACCCTTTTACTGCTGATTTTTTCATCCAAATATTGTCGATAAAAGCATTTTCCAACATTTCATTGATGTTTCTACTAACTGCCATTTTTGAAATATCGTCTCTTTAGAAACTTATTTTAGCTCGTAAATCCAAGTCAGGTTTAGGCCTTTGAGTTTGACTGTTACTTGACTAAAGCTAAAGCGATGAAAACTGAAAGCTCCCATTAAAAATATTCTGTTCCGTGAGATATTTTGGGCATTATCTCCTCATCTACTATTTAAGCTAAGCAAAAAGATTTAACATGATATCGAAGGCTAATGTTCTGAGAGTTGCATGTCCATGACCTTTGGAAAAGAAAGAAATTAAATTCATTTTGATGCACTTCTCGCTCGCTATTTGTGATTGTCTCGATCTATTGTTTTAGTCTCTGCATTTCTTCTCTGTTTTAATGTAACAAACACAGCTGACATGATTTAATTCCAGCAACAAGTCGAGAATAAATGTAGAGAATGAAAGATCTACAAACCTTGTCCAACTTTCTTTCTTGTAGTAGTTTCTAAGCATATCCATGAGTTCTGGCACTCCCAACTCAAAGAAAATGTTCACGATCTCTCGGAGGAAAGCGAGACAAATCAGAAACGATGAAAGAAATATTCTGCCCGTTTGATGAAACTAGTATCAACAGTGACAAAGGCAGCCATAAACTGCGTAAAATATTTTCCTGGCTTCTTGTTGCAACTTTGAATTCCACCTCGAATGAAAATCGATTTAGAAATAACGTGTAACAGAACTTAGGTCATGTGACAACCGCACTCGTATCTGCACTTTTAATCATTGACTGATTAATCTAAAGTGGTTTTAGCAAACTTCTTTTTAAATATCATTTTCTTGCACACGTTTTCTATTTTATAAGAAACTGGTTTATAAGAAACTTGTGCTTGGATGGCGAAAAATTTAAGAAACTGTAGTACTCCGTTCAATTTGTGCTAAGAAATTTTTGTAAAATCAAAGACAATTGTGAGAAACTTGTTGTCAAGAAAGAAATATCTGGCAGTGATAGAAACCACTTCCATCCAAGAAATAAGACACAAATTAAGAAATTTTTAGTAGTAAAAAGCTGAAATTTTCATGTGAAATTAAAGACACTTTTATTCTTAGAAAAGAACAAACGTGTTTTGGAAACATATCAATGTAATAGACCAAGGTGTTGAAGACGTATAAGGTACACATAAGTTTTAGAGGTAGCTTAATGTTTCAACAGGGTGTTGTGGAAGGAGGGGGGGGGGGCAAAAAATCTCTAAAGCATACTGTAAGTGCAAGCCAATGAAACACAGAATACGATGCCGGTTGATAATAGGGGTGGAAACCAAACAAGATTGACCTAGCAAGAGCAATCCCTGTATCGACTCACAACTCAAAATGAAACTTATCATCAGGTTGATTGTCAATCATCATGTTGAATCGTCACCCCACAAGTTATTTTTTCTGCAAGAAACTGCTTGTAAGAAACTCAACCATCGGATCGTCAAAAAATAGAGAAAATCAAGTACTGGAAAAATTTCTAAGAAGCCACTTACTTTAGTGGGGAAAATCCTTCGCATATGTTTACTTTATTTTAACTTGTTTGTTGTATCGTATTAAGGAACTACTTAATGTCTAAACATTGGGAAGGCTTCATAAAACCTTGTTTCGAAATATTTCAGGATAGGACAGGAAATAAATATGACGATTGTTATGGAACATTCAAAAGAAACTCCTTAAACTCTAATTACTCAAAATCTGATAATCTTTAGAAACTTTCAATATTGGCCGAAGTTCCTAGTTTCTTGTAAAAAGAAAGTGTAGGTACTTTAATCAATGCTTTCCTCTCGTCATTTAATAAGACATTGAATGATTAAAAGTGCAGATACGAGTGCAGTTGTCACATGACCTAAGTTCTGTTACACGTTATTTCTAAATCGATTTTCATTCGAGGTGGAATTCAAAGTTGCAACAAGAAGCCAGGAAAATATTTTACGCAGTTTATGGCTGCCTTTGTCACTGTTGATACTAGTTTCATCAAACGGGCAGAATATTTCTTTCATCGTTTCTGATTTGTCTCGCTTTCCTCCGAGAGATCGTGAACATTTTCTTTGAGTTGGGAGTGCCAGATTTCATGGATATGCTTAGAAACTACTACAAGAAAGAAAGTTGGACAAGGTTTGTAGATCTTTCATTCTCTACATTTATTCTCGACTTGTTGCTGGAATTAAATCATGTCAGCTGTGTTTGTTACATTAAAACAGAGAAGAAATGCAGAGACTAAAACAACAGATCGAGACAATCACAAATAGCGAGCGAGAAGTGCATCAAAATGAATTTAATTTCTTTCTTTTCCAAAGGTCATGGACATGCAACTCTCAGAACATTAGCCTTCGATATCATGTTAAATATTTTTGCTTAGCTTAAATAGTAGATGAGGAGATAATGCCCAAAATATCTCACGGAACAGAATATTTTTAATGGGAGCTTTCAGTTTTCATCGCTTTAGCTTTAGTCAAGTAACAGTCAAACTCAAAGGCCTAAACCTGACTTGGATTTACGAGCTAAAATAAGTTTCTGAAGAGACGACATTTCAAAAATGGCAGTTAGTAGAAACATCAATGAAATGTTGGAAAATGCTTTTATCGACAATATTTGGATGAAAAAATCAGCAGTAAAAGGGTTTCTTTCGCTTTGTAGGAAAATTGAACCCAGTTTCTGTAAAGATACTTTATTCGGAAGTTTTCATTGGGAAGGACGACATGTGATCTGAGCTGTCTGACCTCCCTACATTCATATACGTTTAGGTAGCACCCTGCAAATTTGTATCCGACTACACGGATAAATGAAGTGCTTTCATTTTGAATTTCAGTTGATTTCCTCATTTGATAGCAGAATTATGTGCCTAAATGTGGCGTTTGGTCGCAAGGGCCTAAGCATAATTCTGCGATTTTGGAAACTTCCTCGTGTTTCTTTTTGGCTATGTAAAAAGATTTCTAAAAATCAGATTGAAAAACATATTGCCATTTCGTAATCTCTGAAGTTCAAGGATTTTAACGATATGCACAAAAGATATCTAACGTCTTTGTGCTCGCTCAGGAGAGAGGTTTTGTTGCGAAAATAAGCCTCGATAAAACCTGGCGAAATTCGAAGCTGCGTGGTGTCGAAATCTTGAAATTTTCCCTTTTTCCCAGCATGCTTTTCTTTCCGTGAAAAGGCCTATTGGATAATGTAGTCAACGATGAGAATGATGGAATAACTGTTGAATACTGATAACTTGCATCCCGGTTATCAAGTCTACAGAGACTTGGCACTAAAACAGCACAGATAAATAGGGCAAATACGCAATTTTTGATTATGGATAGCTACTCAATCATTCTAACTTCCACTCAATCATTCCATTATTCCATATCATCATTCCACATTCCAGGTTTAATGATAGCCACCATCGCACTAAGTCTCCATACTGATGGTATTCTTTCATCGTGCTTATTACGTTTGGTAACATATCAAGAAAGTGAAAAGATGCGGTTACGACGACCCCGTTTTGTTTGTAAACCATATTTTGTAGGCCTACAAAGAAATGACGACGCTACATAACATTAATTTCATTTGGAAAGGTGGACTCTAGTTTTCATTGGCGGCCTCTCTGATCAGCTTCAACTTCGCATATGAAAGAAAAATGAACCTTTTGTTTCATTATGAACCATTATGAATCAATGGGCCTAAGATGAATATGCCTTTATGGAACTTCAGTTTGCTTTAAATCCCTTTTTTCATGAAGTAAAATTGTTTTTGCTCGCTGTAATTTGATCTCATATGACAATTCTTAGTACAAATAATTTCTTATATCAAAGAGGTGGCTGACAACAATGAACTTATGAGACATTGTCCTGTTTGTATCCTTTAGATTGCACCAGTTTATGAATGGTATCTAGTACTGTATTCTTGAATACCTATTGGCTCGAAACCAACGTTTTTGTCTCATCATTTTGATGTTTTAAATTCAGTCTCATTTGCACCAACATGAGGTGATGAAATTTTTATCAAATCAGCAATATACCAGGTGAGTCCAAAAAAGGTTTACATGTTTTCTATATATCCGTATACAATATTAGAACATAAGCTATATTCTACTATACTTTAAGATAACTACGCAACACTACAGAACGATGCCATGGGAGCAAAAATGAATGACAGCACCACGGCCATAACATAAAGACATGAAACTAGACTAACAACTACGATAAAGTTAGCTAATCATGCTATTTACAAATTACTATGAGGTACTACTACAATATTTAAAACAGAGACAAAAAAGTTCAAAAACAACGCTACGATTGGGTGGCTAATAGACCTTTTAGCTATTCTGAAAAAGAATGTGAATCGAACGATATTTCATCACAATTTGTCGAATTTTCGAATATGCACAATGGTGATCGAAGCTCCAACGCCACTCAATCGAACCTTGCGCATCAAAATGTATAAAAATATCGCTCGATCCAGGCTCTTTTGTAGAATAGCTAAAAGGTCTATTCGAAGGTTGTGGTATAGGACTTAAATCGAATCGACCAGTTTTATGGATAGAATTTAACGTAAGTTCAAGGATATGCCTATTCACTAATTACTAAATCAGGAAAATCTTTATCACCAAACAAGAACAGTTGTAACAAAAATTTATTTGCAAGATCTACATATCCAAGTGGTCGTAATAATACATAGACTACAGCGAGCAGGTCCTTTCTATGTTCATCAAAATAACGGTTTACATGTTTCGCGGGCTGTATGTGGCTGATATTCAAAACTAAATCGTTAAAGGGAATCGACATAGGTAAAAGCTGGCCCGGGCCAGGTTAAAAATATAATCTATTGAATTTGATAATTTCAACACGTGTGGCTTCATTGCGGAGCCAAGGAAACAATGGATGCGTAGGCGTTTTCTATAGCCTATTTATAGCAGCTACGAGATATAGCCATGTCTATTCCCTTTAACTTGTCAGTCACAGGCTAACCTAGATGTGAAGAATTTGTTTGGTATCTTAAAGACCAAATAATTAGCAAAAAGCAAGTGAGATGTATGAATGGGAATGGAGAAATCCACGTTCCATTCTGGTCCATGATTTATTTGGGATTGAAATTACAGTCAGTGCAATTGTCGGCCTCAGGAATAGAATTATAATTTCCATAGCACGTAAATCATACTTGAGGTATCATACATAAATGTTTTTCCAAATTCTGCGTTTCCTACAACCCGTGATGAAACAAGATTTATCAGGATATTTCCAATACCCGTCAGACAAGGCTACCGATGATATCGAAAAGAATATCAACATTAAAAAATACTTACTGATGATCTTGTACACTTATGCCCATTCAGTTAACTTGATCTTTAGACGATTGTTCCTAACGGACAAAATACAGAAGTTAAAGACTGTGTCACCATGAAGAGACAAAGCAGGCAAAACAGAGGCTCTAAGCTCACAAACAACAACAAAATACAGGATGTGACCAATCATACGAACACAGGATTTGGGTTGAGACCGCAACCAAGAATTTTAGAGGGTGAAATTAATATGTTAAAAACGCTCCAGGTTCAACCTAAAGAAAAGATCATTCTGAAACTTTCAAGGTTTTTCATCCCCTGGGCATGCCCGTGATTCATAGTAATCACTATATCACAGACCTGATGCATTATCTATGGCTTCTTGAAGCAGGAAGCGCAATGACAGCTCTAAAGCAAGGAATATCTCTTTGCCTCTAGGACGATCAAGGCTAAGCATTGATTTCTTTTTTCTCTGCCGTTTGCACACTAGGTAAAATGGATCAAAATGCATATCGGCGTTAAGTATGGGCAAAATGCTTCTAAACAATGAAGTTGATTGGAGCAGCACCTCCAATTTTTGTGTTCAGCATATGCCCGCTGATGTCCCTACATCATTGATCTCTCTGCAGATAACCAAATTCCTAAAGCTATACAATGCTTTCCTTCAAGTCTACACAAGAAAACCAGCCTTGCCAGTTCTCACACAAGAAAACCAGGCCTCAATGACCAATTGCGTAAACTTGAGCTCCTCTTGCCTTCACCAAATAAGGTAGTTAATGAAATTGCCAAGAACATGTGATATCAATAAAGTAATTTGCATGAAAGATTGCACAGTGGTGTAACCTAAAACTGATCGTAACTTTGCTCCACGTCTACCTTTGCCTTCGCTAACAAAAATACATTGATGAAATAACCAAGAAGACGTGATATAAATAAAGAACTTTGCATGAAAGATTGCAAAGTGATGTTATCCTCATGCAATGACCTTGCCTTTAATAAACGTCAAGTTGGAAATCACAAACGCACTTTGCAGAATGCAATAACGAATACCAATGTAAACAAAGATAATAAACGAACGAATACTCATTCAAACGGAGAATTTTTTGGGCTTATAATGTAATCCCTTCTTTTCCGTCCCATTTGCTCCAGCTCACGACTAATTTCGAACATTTCTTCTAGCAGTGAAGTAGAAGCGTACTCTTGAAATTGCTTTTGTGGGATATAAACACTGCATAGCTTAGAGAGCCACTGTCACGCAGAGCTCTTTGCAGTACGCTAAAGTTTCAGACTATCCGAACATCAAATTTGGCCTAAAGGCTGATTTCCAGTCAGTGGAATTTTCCGAGCGGGCGGAAATTCTATTGTTTGCGGGAGAAAATGTCGCTCTGAGATTGAATAGATAGTTACGGCTGAGCAACTTTTTATTGCCTAAAATTCCGCCCGCTCGGAAAATTCCGCTGACTTGAAATTGGCCTTAACCGGAAACCAAGCATCCATACTACCGAAGTAGAACTGATAAAACGTTGTTTTTTTTTACTTTATTTGAATTGTTCATGGGATCCCGGGTGAAAATGGCTCTTTAAAGCTTATTTACATGCTTACATCCTTTATATCAATGTAAAACAGCTATTCATGCGTCAAATGTAACACTCAACGAGCTTAGGAAATCAAAATCGAAAAAAATGCAAGAAAACGGCAGAAGGATAAGATTACAACTCGTACCACAATATCTGCCGTTTATTCAGGAAAATGAAGGCAAAATTTACTGCTAATTTCATAACTGAGACATTACTATGCAAAGGTAACCAAGTCAGACTGGGGGATGATGGTTATTGTGGACTTGTTGCAAGTCTCTCCCTCTCTTGTCAGCACAAGACGCAAAAGGGGCGCAAAAGATAAATGCAGAGAAGAGAAAGAGGGCGAAAAACCTTTCGACTTGTGCTGAGAAGATAGACTGTTGAAAGTCAATGGTGTATCACAAAACTACTTGGTACCTGGCCTAAATTTGTGTAGCTATTAAACCTAAGATTAAACTGTGACGTTTGGTAATCAGACGTTCAACACAGACAGCACAAAAGGTAATTGGAGGAAGAAATTGCCATTCTATTCAGTTTGATTTAGCTTATTTCATCTTTACGTTCTCTTTTTATAGCCTTAGTTATATATAACATTGTAAATTAGGTTAGCTTAGTAAATTTCTTTTGTTATTAGTATTAGTGCTTATTTTTATCTTTTAAAACAGGTCAAGTTGAAAAACATATATATGTATGAACCTTTAACCTGTATAAATATTATAAAATGAAAAATGAAAAATGAAAATGAATAGGGGACTTGGTCGCCAACAGACAGAGACGGGGAGAAATTTTGGGGAGTGGATGGATTTCTGCCCTTTGTGCCCCAGTACTCGCTGCTTATCCACCTCTGGGCGTTTAAGTAAGAAATAGCTGGCTTAACGGCTTGATGCTCTGGAGTTTCACTTACAAGTAAAAACAACCAACGAACTGCAAATCGACTTCATTCTAAATTGAACATCTTCCAAATTTGCCCTGAATAATTCTGATATCATATATCCAATAAATCCAATGGGATTCATCACCTTTAACTAAAGATTAAATATAGAAATATTTGTCCTGCGGAAAAAGGCCATCATTTCCAAATTAGTCCATTTGTTGGCGAGGTAAATCATTTCAATTTGGTTAGATTCCAGGAAGACTTAACCTCTAGCTTTTAAAATTGTGGGAGAAATTGGGCGATAAAAAATGACTGGGTTACGAATGAATGAAACAGACTATGATCTCTTCTGATGGCAAGTTGATAAGAAAAATGGTCAGTGTCACAGAATCAAAAGGCCTGAAATTTATAGGACTTAAATGCATTGGTGGGCTGTAATTGTAGCGAAGAATGGCCTAGCCATAACAACTGAGCCAGCTATGCACTGACCGCGACTGCAAGTAGGCATAGGTTGAGGACAGTCACGTTCAGTGACACTTCCATCACACGGCTAAAATTTATGTGAATTAAAATACTGTGATGGGGGATCATTGCCTGGAGTGAAATTGAGTTTGGCCGAAGTGCAAACCAAGAGGGTACTAAAGCATGATCTTTGGCGAATTTAGATTGAACACATGTCCAGCGTCACATACAGCGAAAGGCCTACAATTTATACGAAAGGAAATAGCAAGGAGTGACAAGAGACCATTAGAAATGACCGCTGGTGAGGAAACGGGTAAAAGGAGAGAACTTCAGAGTCATAAATCAATAGATTTAAAGTTCATGAGAAAGTGTATGGGTGGGTGATAGTGGAAATTATGTGAAAGCAGACTAGAAGCCTAGAAGGGCACTGTGAATCATGTCCTTGAAAGAATTATTGTATATAGATAGACATGTGCCGTGTCAAAACTACTTTAGGTGGCCCAATATTGAATATACCATGGGTGGCCAGCAGCATGTGTGTAGACCTTACTTTTGCAATGCGAAGGACTAAACACCACACAGCCCAGAAGTGGCAAGAGAAAGCCGTTTTGCTGTAGCCAAAGGGGCATTGCATACCATCTTGGTCAGAATAACTTTCATCCCAGCCTCTTCATCACTTTTCTCCTTGACAGTAAATCATGAGATTCAAAAACAAGATGGTTGAGATATGAAAAAAGTAGAAGCCTTGCTTCATAATGTACTGCAACGAATACTAAAGATGATAAAAATGTCATAATCCACAGAAAAACATCTGCTGTTTATCAAGAATATCTGCCATGAAAATTGCAAGGATATTCACTGTGCAAGTATATGCACTATCTATTTTTTACCAGATTAAGCAAGCTCGAACAGGAATTGTAAAACTGCTGTGAAAACACATCAGATGATCAACATTTTCAGATAAAAATCCTACGAATCTCTCTGAAAGATTCTTTTGCATTCCAAAATTAATGTAATTCCCAAGACTCTTATTTACCAGCATTTTGGGCAAATTCCTTGATTTGGCGGAACACAACTGAGAATTTGCAGACCAGCATTTTGTACACAAAGTCGAGTCGTGGGAATATTCGCCAGTCTGTGTAAGCCGTCTGTAGAGACTGATGATAAACAGACAAGGATGGTTTATTTATGCGCCTTTGCTTTCTACAATTCTGCGCTGACGATATTTTGCGAAAAAATTTACCTTGTTCCTGGGGTTCCTGGCAAGTCTCCTCGGCAGCCTTTTATATCATTATTATTAAGTAAGGGAACCTTTAAAGATCTGTGTTTTCAGAAGTTTCGCTACCCGTTTTCAAACATTATTCCAAACAAATTTAGCCTTTAACGTAAATTACTCTCGCCAAAACAATGGACTTCAGCGCAGCAAAACTGAGACTTTTTTGGGGTTTGGCATTTTCTATCTTTTCCTTTTATTCATCAATTATCAAGCTAACTTTATTGCATAGTGTCATGGTTGCTTCCCCTCAATTTGACCACAGCAACACGTCCGGCGAAGTGTCCCCGTACATTCTATCCAATTGATTCCCCCGATTCAGTCGCCAGACAAGCTGTGAATCTCCCCGGTACAAATCGCCTCACAAGCGAAACCTCGGCTTCAAATCGACAAGCTCCGGAGAGCAATTTATGAAGTTATTCCTATGTGCAAAGACAGTTTCCCGCCAATGATTATGCTGTCCTCAGAACATCAGTGGAGCTCTCCGGTGAAACTTTGACCATGTTTTTCGACCACAAGCACCCTGGTGAACATCTGACCTCTCGCTGGGACACTTAGATGGGGTATACAGCACACGTCGTAACTCCTTCAGCATGGAAATAGAGAGAGTCAGTGACTCCCCTCACTCTGGGTAGCAGGTTCTACATGGCGGGGACTTGAATAATTGAACTTCAGATTGCTAGTAATGCGCGTTACCGTCGTATTACCATCGAGCCATCCCCGCTCATCATATGCTGCAGAAGGCAAGGTTTCATACATACTTTACGAAGAAACAAATCTTCTCTTCTCTGAATGACGCAAAACTGAATTACCAAATAAAAAGCAGTTCTTACCACACAAATAATACCTCGACACCCCAAAGTGTTCTTCCGTCATAACCAAAATTGTAGACGTGTTTGGGAGAATGAGGTCAGAAATGAAAACAGAGATGTGCACCAAACTCGATTTAAAGATACCGATGAATCAGGGTGCTAATCAGTGGGGCTTTCACCTCTCAATTTGCCGGTAGTTTTCCATCTTGCGTTTGTTTTATTGATTATTCAATGTTGATGCACGGATATCAAAGAGATATTAAAAGGATGTTTTTTGTATATCCAAGAATCATGGCGTCTGATCCATAAAAAGGGTTCATAATATATCGTTTTATTTTAAGGGTAAATAAAGGTGAATTTTGTGTCTTACGGTCTTGTGCATTCTGTATGTAAAGACGTTCCATCGTGTAAGCCGTTCTCTCGACCTTTATTCCTTAGTTTAGCATTCCACCAGCATTATAAAAAGCCCAATGTGTATTGCGTCCAAGAAAGTAGGGGATGAGTAAAAAAGGAGGAACCTTATTATTAGCATTTCACTTTCTTCAACTTAGATTTTCATCGCTAGTAAAATGCAGTCTGATAAATGTCGGCTACGATACAGCTAACTGTTATGTTGCGATGGATGGGTTGTACGTGAAAGCAAAATTTAAAAGTGATCAAGGATAATTACAAAGATTAGGCTAGGCCATGTTTGGTTAGGTCGGAATGAATCAAGGCTGTCAGGTGCGAATGAATGATAGGATGTAGTCTCGTTTTGGTGAGCAATAACTTGGACTCACTATTATTAGTCTAGATGAATTCACTTGCTTTGTGTCTTGTGGCTCCTCTAATAATAGTCCTAAAAGGGCCTAAGTGGGTGAAATACTTGGCACTTTGCCTGGCTTTCGTGCACAGAAATGATTTATAGGTGTCAAAGATAGAGTGGCAGAATTAACTCGAGTTTACTTCAGGATTTCACACGATTCTTGTGAACAACGGTCGGCGTCTAGTCGTCTTCCGCAAAATTCCAGAATATCACGAGAGACCAAATATAGGTCAGCTTATTTAAGCAGGGTCTTGAGAGGGAAAATGGGAATTAAGGTAACTTGAAGTCATGCAGTGGGACTAAGGGTAAGCTGGGACTGATTTTCAATGAATCAGGACGGGAGTAAAAACAACGACAAAATCGACTAAGAATGGGATTCGATCTTTCGATCACAGATTGTTTGTTTATCTACGAATAGTGAGTGACTAGGTCTTCCAAAGGACCATGGCTGGAAAAATGGACCCCCTTCAGGATTCTCCACATCTTCAAGTGATAAAAATCCAAGTGAATGATGCTAATATGAAAAAAATATAGATGAGAATGAACGAAGCTACCTTTATAAAACTAATTACTTTTTACTTGCCTTTGGTCAAGGAGTTGGTTCGGAGAGAGCAAGGTGCATTAGGGTTTTTCGCATAAAAATAATATAAAATGAAAAATAAATCTGCTTACTCAAACAGTTATGAGAAAGGCTGACAGAGCATGGAGAGCTCTTCGCCAGTTTAGGCCCAACATGACTCATTATGTAAACTGTGAAGGAAGCATGGCTGCCATTTATGATCCAGAAATTTCTCATGATTCATGAAGTCTGAAATATTTCAATGTCAAAAACAAAATTGCGAATATGTTGAAATCGCAGGTAACATAATTAGGCCTTGAATACTGAAAACGTCACACGCATGAGATGATAAAAGAGACTGAGCCTTACACATGGAAAGAGGTGGCTTGAAGGTCGTAATGGGGCATCAACAAGATTCTCTATCATTTTAGGGGGACGAGGGTTGCTAAATTTCGAGAGTGGATATTCGTGTTGGAAAATATAGCATTTCCTTATATAAAACACCTTAAAATGCATGTCCTGTAAGATGGCAGCTAAAATGATCTATTCACGTGAAACCAAAGAATACTTTTACGTCGTGCAACAGGCAAAATATAATCTAATGATAAGAAACAGAAAAGGCCTTCAAAGGAAATCCAAAAAGACATCTTTTCGGTGGATCAAATCAACAACTGTCAAAAGAAGCATATAGAGTAATAATGCTCTGTTCATGTAAAAACAAAGAATTCTCCGAGTTTACTGCATGAAAGAGGCAAGAAATTTCATCCACAATATGAAAAAGAATGGTCCTAAAAGGAACTTCAAAAGTGACATCTTTTGGGTGGAGTGTACAACAAGAGAGGGTCCCTGTCATCAAGTAGAGTGGATGAATGGGATGAAGAATGATGATGATAAAACACCTGGATAGACAAGAGAACCCGAATTCATAAATTAATGAATGAACTTCCATAGATGCGATAATACTTTGGATACAGCATGATCAAACGTGTTTCACTCTGCCCGTGTTTGAGGAAAAACTCCACTTTGTAGGCATTATTACATACCAAAACAAGCTAAGATTCTCTCATATAAAGTATAACAATATCGCTCGATCCAGGCTCCTTTGTAGCCCTCATCTTGGTTTAGGCGAGTCCATGGCACAAGACTCAATCACACTTGTGCAAGGCATCATCAAATATTAGGCCTGTACTATAATCTTGATTGAGCTCCATCCTGGGGCACTATACACCAAAGCTTTGCGAAGTAAGGCCTCGCAGAGTTAAGAAAAGAATGAATGAATGAATGGGGCCTGCAATCACAAGGTACTCCATCAAGTATGAAAACGGTGAGTTGAAGTGGCAGTGAAGTTGCGGTCTGTAGTGCCATGCACCGGAATCGCAAAAGCCGAAAAACAGAGATGACGCTCAAGCGGTGGGGCTCTACCTCGGATCAAACCCTCAACACGTTCACTGCACGATAAAGCACTTTCTTTCTCCACATGATGAAATTCTTTCTTGTGCGTGCATTTCTTCGCAAAAGAAAGGCATCAAAAAATTCTGGTTCCTTGCATGGCAAGGAGGTACCGGAACAGATTTTACATTCATCACTCTATTTACTATGAAACATATAAGGTAATAAAAATGTCATGAAGTAATGAAAATCACGATAAATGATTATTAGTGTGCTCAACAATTATTATTTACACAGCAAATTCTTAATGAATTATCATATGCCGGACCCTTTTGACAGGAAACCGGTTCAGACTTGGCACGGACTACAAAATTAGCAACTTGTCACTTTCTCTGACTCACTTGGCATCTACTTTGTCATCTCTGCAAGAATGAAAAGCAGAGGAGCGTGTGCTAGAAGCATACCATAAAGCTCTCTTGCGGCCCCAGTTGACTTAGCTGATTTCGGCGAGACTCAAGAGGGTGGTTCAAAAGAGAGGAAGCTCATTCACATAGTTAGATGACAAGAATGTGAAAGATAGATTTTCACTCGGATTTTTAGTTCCTTTTTTCCCATTTCGGCGGAATCATCATACAAATTTGACATAGATTTTATCCAAAGTGAACACAACAACTTTTTTAGCTAAATAACTGTGATATCATTGGTACCCCCTGACATTTGATATAAGTGGGGAAGGGGGCTTAATAGAGAGAGGGTTATTTAGGATTCTACCTTAGAACCGAAGGCTTATTAGAGACGGCAACAAAAAGGCTGCAGACGTCTCATGGTGGAGGAGAAAGACATTCTACGGTTGAATAGCAAAATGTCGAAAGACTGTTCCAGTACAGTCTTGCGCCACTGTGGAGGAAGTGGTCTCAATATCGAAGAAAAGATTGGAATTTGTCGCAAACAGAGGTAGAGAAATAGCGATCAACAAGATTATTTTCGTTACCCTATCTTATTTTCCAGCTAATCTCCAGCAAAATTGAATAATCTCCAGGACTGATCTGGCTGAGGACCCTCGATGTTATGAGCTGCATTCCAAATGTCGTGGCCTAAAACTCTTCGTGGGATAATGATTCAAAAACTCATGGGGGGTCCTCAGGAAAGCATCTCATTTTCAAAGTTGACTATAACCAAAATCTGATGATGCGATTCATACTTGTTTTCATGCCATCATTTTTCTGGAACACTTAAAAGAAAAATGTCTGTCTGCCTTTCTTATTCTCACCCGGAGCGGAAAAGTGTCGGTACTGTATTTGTTGTCTAAGCGGAAATATTTACTTTCAGCAGGAATCAGATTCATTTCAAAACATCCCAAAACTGGAAAGGGTAGCAATGCTAAATAAGTCTGTTCACCCTTGAGTAAAGATTGCTTAAGATTCAAGTATCTCAGGCTTTATGAAGGATTTCTAGGGGATTTCTCGTTGTAAGATCTTAGGTTTATTGTGTATGCATAATTCAACATTTGGCTGTAGTTTGGATTAGTATTGTTAACATATGAAAACCAATCAGTTGATATTGCAGTTGAATAACTGTGACAAGATGGCATGCCTTCCAAATAAATCATTTCCATCTGAAAAGCGAGGATATTTTAAAACCTCCGTGTTATGCCCATTCATTTAACCCGTACCTTTTCAATGCACTGTGAGCCATAGAGCTGTGAAGTGTGATTAAACAGAACATCAAAGGAACCGGGTTGGTTTTTGGATGCCCTTTCCAAGGTAAAGTAGAGCAAGGTGTTCACATGGCCGGGTGAAAATACCATAATTGACACTGCCGGACTGCTGACAAACTTTCAACATTAGCTAGGCAAACGAGGGTGTTTCTGATACGTGTAAATACAAATTTCAGGTCTTGAGCACACAACGTCTTTTCAAACTTCAATCACACTACTACACTTTGCCAGGACGTCTGAAACATTGAACAGTGGGGGCTGATATTTGTACGAATCTATGTTCATCACTTGTCTAGGCCTAACCCTTGTCATAGCCTGTCTGTGTGAATAAATTTTGACAAAAAACACACAAAGCTTTGGAAATTAGTTTCACGTTGGGTTGAAATCTGTAGCATGACTCAATGACCTGACAAACACAAACAAACAAGTTAGGAATATGAAATTAAGAGTTGTCACATACCTCTAATAATACAAAAATCTTTGATCTGCTTCGCTTGATTTTGTTCGACTTCAATCGTGAAATTTCTCACTGTTGTCTCTGGCAAAATTCCTCTAACTTTACTCCTACAGCGAATTCACAGTTTGACAGTCTCAATGCGGGTCGAAAACTCTCAGGTGCGCCAAGCCTGGAAAGTAAAGATTACAGCAGTGAGTCAAAACTAATAAAAAGCAACACTATTTACGCAATCATAGGCAATCACAGCCAAGTGAATTTTGAAAACTGGCCATGAAATGTCAACAAAATATCATCGAGAATAAATTCTCAACAAAATGAACCTCACCAAAAAGACCAATATCATACTAACGCTTTAATCTTGATAACAGATTTAGCTCCTTTACCACATAGGTGCTCTCCCGGAAGCACACGTTCTTTGCTACTGGCGGAGGAATGTTCCAGCCGTCTACAGATAGATAGATTGATAAATTGACGGCAGCTAACTCTTCTATTCAGCTGCGGTGAAGTAGAGCTGGTTTACGTTGAGATTGCTTCAAGGTTTTACAACTTCTATGCAGATCTTACCAGAGGGAAACCAGGAATTAATTACCGCTAAAGAAACACTAAAGAAATCATTGAGAAATTTATCCTTGCCCCCCCCCCGTGCGTTTTGAAGCTTGGCCATTTTTGTACCTTGGTCCACTGTGCTGCGCATCCTTTACATCAAAACGGAAGTATAACACAGGGGGCCAAAACACAAATGACCAAGCATGAAAACACACAAGGGGTCAAAGAAAGACCAATCGATTTCATGGTTTTAAAACGATTTCATGGTTTCCCTATGATCTTACATCTCCAACTGAGTTGAACAGTGATCAGAAACCTATCCCTAAACCATGACACCGAGATACATGAGAGACTTTCACACAAGCAGCAAAGTCGAGCGAAAATATCTGTGCCACGCCACCGGTGTCATATTGCTCAGGCAGATTAGACCTTGTCTCTGAAACGAAGATAGCACCTCACAACGATTGCTGATCTAAAAATGTTTTCTATTCCTGTGAAAAGCTATGCATGTTTCCGTAAAGGCCTAACTGGTAGCGCAGCAATATTTGTGCCCCCAAAAATTGTGGAAAGCAAACTTCCGTTTCAAATTTTCCCAGAACGAGTTGAGCTACATCTAATTAGGGGAAGTCGTGATTTCTTAGCGAATTTGTTTGAATTTTTGCATTGATGACGCTCTTTTTTCTTGTTAATCTTTTGCTAACATTGATTGCAGATGAAAATCCAAATCTAAACGAATAAACAAACACTGTCAATAAACACGATCCAGAAGCGCGACATGCTAAGAACTGAAAGTCCTTGCGATTAAAAGATGTTTTACGGGGCAACAAAACGAATTGTAAACAGCTGAGGCAATCCCAGACGCACAAAAGAGGGTGGTCTCTGGTTACCTATACAACAGACTCGAAATCTACGGTTGTATCAAGGGTTCTATCAAATGTGAAGATTAGGCCCAAGTTTTAGACTCATGCTCGTCCTTGTAGAGAAAAACAATCATAGCTTATGTTCCCTGTTCTTCAGCATTCCCTGACATTCTAATCTTCTTGGTTCGTGTAATGTTCACGTCATTCACATCACTGGTTGTCCTATTTTTGTGGCCAACTGTTTGCCCTCAGCCAACATGCTCCCACAGTTTTAGTTTGCCCTCAGCCGCTTAGTGTTCTCGAGGTTACCTCGCGAATTGGAGAGGATTTCGAAGAATGGCAGGGTGCGTTTTATATCACCCTTAGTCGTATCAAGTATCTTGCGACACAAAATTTGCGTAACAGAATTGCAGAAGCATCTCTGACCTGAGATCAAAGTATATCTCCCATGAAAATGCAAGCGAATAACAGTAAATTCAAGTGTTTTTTGCAGAAAGAATTTTGCGTAATCGCAAATTTTACGTGAAATTTGAGACAGACTGTAGAAAACATCATTACTTTTGGTAACGTGCAACACTTTTGGTAACGCGTATCACTTTGGTACCGTTATCTGAAATATCTAATAATTCAAACATGTAATGTTGAGCTAGCCAGCCAGGGCTAGCCGAGTTATTGCTGACTTTGTGCAAATAAATGTAACTTGGGGACAATATTACCAACAATTCTCCTTCCTTCCAAAGATGCCAACATGACCTTGCGCCTAACTCTTATTGGCCAATGCACGTTTAGACCTACCACGTTGTCTCTGTACCAAAACAGCAACAACACCAACAACAACAACAACAACAACAGTGACACAATGCTTAATAAACCGTTTGCTCAAACTGGGACTCAAGGACTTTCAAATAATAATTTACGACAGCCATGCACAGATAGTTACCCTATCCATCAGTCTATCAATAGCAATAACTGTGACTAGGTAATCAGTTTTATAAACGTCAACGTTCTTCGGCAGACAACTTGCCAAAATCCCCTTTGAAAAGATCAGTTAATCTTGATACATTATAAATCATCCACCTGTCACACACACACAATTCCTGACTATATACCAGGTTTCATTTTGCATCCAAGATTATGGCAGCAAGACACCTGGACGGCTGATATCCTATGCTTTATTCTTACCTAAGGGTGAAAATTCAACACTAATCCTTTACCTTGCACGACAGCCTCCATGTTGCATTTCTTTCTTGCCGTGTATTGGCAAAAGTACATTTAAACCATAAAGACTATTGTGCCGAATATTTACGAGATTTTTCGTTTCTCGTATCTGCCATTTCAATACCGTTTCATCAAATCATAACATGGGACTTTCCAGGATTCAGAGATCGATGGAGCCAACCCTAAAAGTTTCAATGGCATAGAGGAACTAAATGTTACAGGGAACCAAGGAACATATAACAAAGCAGCATAGGACACAAGAAAACGAGGGTTTCTCTGGACTTGCCCAGTTTCTCTTGTAAGAGAGGAAGGGACATCTCTTTCTTAAAAGTCCGGAGTATCCATTTCTCTCTCGCAAAGAGTACTGTTCTCCAAACATGGGAGAAACTTCAGTTTTTTGTGAGAGAACTGGTTAATACGAAGACTCTCTAAACGTTCCTCAGAACTGCTTGTTAACGTAACTGAGGTACAAAAACCGTACTTACCAAAAGTAGCTCAATCTTTGTGCGCTCTTATCGAATTCTATATCTCTGCAAAAGAAAATAAGAAAATAGGGTACCAACAGATCGTTTGAGAACGTTCCACTTTTAGTCCACAAACAAAATGACATGTTAATGGCAGCTTTGATTGAAAGAAGGCTCACACTTAAAGTGACTGTGAGCCCTCGAGGTTTAGATCAAATAAAACGAAACTAAACGAATCTAAATTAAACCAAACAAATGAAACCAAAAACCAAACTAACACATAAGCAATGCCTAATGGACCATTCACCTTCTGTGATTAAATTTGACCTACCCTATAAACTTAGACTTCAGAACAGCAACGTACGAACCAAATGTTTCTCCAAGTCAATGTAATCAGTCTTCAGAATGTACAAGTGTGGAATATGGCACAACTTAAGTCTTCAATAGAGAGTAGTGGCATTTATGCAATGCATGATATAAAAGATCTTTGAAGGTAGTGTAAAGTCGACTTAACAGATGACCAGATAAAGGGTCACTTTATTCTTTCCAGCAGTGGTATTAACAAGTGGTTTCTTTCCCACTCAACATCCAGAAAGCACTCAACGTTGGTGTCATGTTTATCGTATAATACCTTGACGAATGATAGGTGTAAAGCATTGGTTTTGAATCAAAGAAAGTATTGATTCTGCACTGCTTTAATAAAATTTAGTTCAGCTCAGTGCGTATGAAGTTCAACAGACCGTTCAGTCTTGGCATAAACTTGAAAGGTGTGGTCATGATTTGAGAAAAGTCCACGGTAGCAGAAGCGGACTGGCCCACCGGGACACCGGGAAATTTCCCGGTGCGCCCTTGGCCTCAACTTTCTTTTCCAAAATCTTGTTATATTAAACGGCAAACATTTATCGAATTGAACTAAAATGATTACAGCCATCAATTGACCTACATATGGGAAAGAACTATGTTTTTGTGTTTTTTTCAAAATATTCCCTTTTCAGAGGTCTATAGCCCCTGAGAAGTTAATCGGGATGACACCCCAGGTTGTTCAGAGGTTTTGTGAGATGTTTTCAGACATGTTATTGACCATATAACAATGAGTATCACGGAGCGCTTTTCTTCAAATTCAGAGTTGATCAAGGACACAGCTTGTTTTGACACCAATCGTTTTGAAGAGCTCTCTAAAACCGGCCTGTCACTTAAGGGCCTGGAAAAGGTTGCATAATGGGGCGTTTTCCGACATTCTATGTGGCCCCGGACCCCCATTTTTCTCGCTTCGTTCGAGACTTAGCCCCCCAATTTGTAGACCTTTCGGGCAGTCCATGGTGACGGTTTCGAAAAGATATAAGATTGCTGTGAAAGAAACTGCTTCTCCGCCACACAGCTTTCGAGATCGTGTCACTAACCCCAAAGTTGAGCAGCTGGACCACCTACTGTGGCGCCCTTTTGTTGCTTTTCCCGGCGGGTAGAATGGTTGCCAGTCCGCCACTGCACGGTAGCATTAAAGTGAAATAGCTAAACTTTCTTTGAAGCCATTTACTTCAAAGGAATAGGCACTAGAATCTACACCTAACTTTTTCAAAGATTTGGAACGCATGCTCCTCCGCAGGCACGCTGCAGTTTCATACTGTCTGAAATTCAAAATTTGGCCTGGCCTTAGAAGTAAATATAGATCCACACTGCACAGGTGGAACTGATAGAAAAGAATCGGTGAGAGCTTTTTGTCGGCCTTGTGTTCCAGTAAGAATATGCCTTAGGAAGGCAGTTCTTGCGAACATAAATCTCGTCCCCAGAGCGAGTTCGTTACCCTCTACTCTGGGATACCATTCGTATTTTTCGTATTTTCGTATTTCGTATTCGTATTTGAATCTTTTAAGGAGGGTAGCCCTTCGGCAGAAGCCATTTGACAAGAGGCCGTTCTGCAAAGTGATTGGCTATTCAAAAACAATAGCAAATATGAATTATTCCTTGAAAACATTCTAATTATTCGGATAACAACAATGTAATCTTGTCACTAAGCAACAACCATTGTGATGTAGCGTTGATGTTTGGAATGGAGGTTGGATAATTAGCGTTGCCTAACAAACTGCAAATCCATAATAGCTCCTAATCAGTCCATATTCTGCGCAGATTTGATGGATTTGATCGAAGTTTACCAAGGTGCTCATTCGGCTTCATAATCAGCGTATGACGTAAGAACGCCCTGGGAGCGAGGTTGTGCGATCATGGCTTGAAGAAATATTCATCTGAGTGCTTGTAGACAATTTCATGGTACAACAGTTCTGGAAAACTATTTTTTGTGATGTTTTAGGTTCGGTGGCTTTGAGAAAAAAGTAGCAGATGATTTAGGCCTAATTGTATTGGCTATATAGAATCAGTACCAGGCTAATCTGTTTCTGGCAGCGTAGGAAAATGAGTCATAGCTGTAGCGGTATTAGTTCAGTTAAAAAAGCGACAGTACGACATGTATGGAGTCTTGGTTCAGCCTCTATGCGTGGCACAGTCAGCAGAGAGAGGGAGAGAGCACGTAATCAGTGAACCAGTTATGAACGTAGGTCGGCCAAAGGTTCTTCGTTAAGTCTAGACAGTATCTTTATAGTTTTGCGACATTTTCTTAGCGTTTTGTTTAATATTTTAAGGTGAGCATATCGCTCCATCTTTAGAAGATAATAAGTCATAACAGATCAAGGAAATGGTTAATAAAAAACTGAACTTGGCTATGTAAACTCAATCAAATATAACTCAAGCTAATAAAAAATGACAAGATTGTCTCTTTATCGTTTCATTTCATTAATTTCTTTGTCATATGATACATGTGTGGTGATTATATCTTTCCCGGCTACCTGGAAGCGACATTTCTAAAGTTTTCTCTCATACATTGAATATGTTTCAAAAACAATGACTATTAGTTCAAATCTGGTGCCTCCGAATCTGTTAGCCCCCCCCCCCCCCGAGGCCCAGGAGGCACTTTAGGGCGTGTGGTCCCATCTTCCAAAACATACCCATTCCTTACACGAAATTTTTTACACGAAACGCACACGAAAGATACCCATTCCTTACACGACGCGTATACCTGAATCTAATATCAATTTCTCAAAAACATATCCATTCTTATACCAGACTTCATTCACAAATAAGTTTGATTTCATCTGAACTGGCATTTAATCACAGTACAATGGGCAATATCATCCATTTGCTCAAATAAACCACCATAGCAGGGAATGCTCGCTCTCTGGAACTATGCAGTGAATAGAAGAAGTAGTAAGAAGTAGTAAGTAGAATAAGAGAATAAGTAGAGAATCTAACTGAATGAATTTCTCAACTATACTCTGCACACGAACCACAATTAGCCATTGGGACACTGATATGGATAGGAAATTGTGTAATGTGAATACAAAGCTTGAAAAGAACGACAACAATTTTCTATTCGCAAAGTTCAGGCCAATCATTCTTTCTAGACCAATTATAATTTCACTAGATGCCTGACTTAACATCCAGGACCACGGTCCACAATATTCTGTGTTGAGGCGGCCATTTGACAACTGTACCAGCTTGCCAACCCCGGGTGGTAACTCTAATCTTGGGATAACGCGGACGTGCCACCCAGCATTTAGGGGCAAGAATTTTCGGTCGACTTTCATACCATCTTTTAAGGATTCTTGGGAGTAAAAGCCAGTGCATGGAATGCACCATGGACCCATTGCTCTGGAGAGGTACTTCATTATCCGATCATACAGGGATTTGTGCCATCCATATGGGCGGCACATATCCGTTGCTCCATATATGGAAGTTACCACCCCGAGTTGCCACCTTGAAGACGTCAGGAGTATCACATCAATGAAATAATATTCGTTTTGTTGATGTAGATGCAAAACACGTTGTTCCTGTAAATTCGACAGTGAGTCATTGGACAAATCCTAAGTGTAATGGTCTCGGTGGTCCAAAAAACCCATACCATACAAGGTTTACATTTATATCCACTATAGATAATATCATCTATGTGACCATGTAAAAAATAGCAGTAACAAAGATAGATTTTGTAAAAAATGGCATCTACTGTTTTGATTGACACACCAGTACAAATTATTAAAACACTGAAAACAAACAGATTTTTCTAAGACCGACTTGTCAAGCTGCAAACCTAAACAAAGTAGACTGTAATGATTCCCTGAAAACCAAGGTAGCCAGTTCACTCATTGTGCATGTGAAAAGGACAGGTGCCTTTAAGAGAAGAAAATGACACATATTGGAAGAAGAAAGATATATTTAAATATTTGACTGGAGGATCTTATCAAGCGTCATTTAAGGGTCTGGACATTACCTCATTTAAAGCTTCTTCACAGCATGCACACAAACAAGGCACAATTTTGGGACACCTGTGGGCCTGCAACAAACTTAAAGTCACACTCGTACATAGCGAAAAGGTGTGAATCTAGCTTTAATCTCTGGTGGTCCACAGACCCAAGCCACACAAGGTTTAAATCAATGATAAGGATGAAAAATCAATTTGGAGTTACACCCTTATGTTCATAAATACAGAGATGTATTGTAGTGTGAATATGCGTAACATGGCTTCAATCTTGATAAAATTACACAAACGATAAAATTTATGGTTGATTCCAAATGCTATGGTAACTGCATCAAAGGCCTTTTAATAATTCGGTTAAAAAAGATTAGGGATGGAAACCTCAAAGAAAACTGCTGCAGACGTGATTTCATTAGTTTATGTTTCATTTCATACGCAGGTTATAGATTTAGAAGCACCAGAAGATGATTTGTAGAACTAACTATGGTTCATGTCAATATCTTTACAAAATTTTTTTTTGCTTTAAGATCTAATCTGAAAATATTTCCTAAAGGTGCAAAAAGTTAAATTTTTTAATCTGCAGTCCCTTACAACAGTATTGGACTCTTGCGAAAATCCATGTTTTAGAAAATATTGTCCCTACTGCTCTCATATCAACGTTGTTTGCTGTGGGGAGTTATTCTTTGGTAGATCTGCATGAGACAAGCCTTTTTGCAATGCAATAAACATTGAAACTGGGAAAAGAGGTATCAGAAGACAATTTTTCAGAAGAAGTCCGGCACTTCTGTGAGAATTTGTAGCATTTACAAATCAAACAGCCTGGTTGCCTTAAAAATTGCAAGGAGAAGGAACAAGATTCCTTAATTAAAGGAAAGGTTAAACGATAGGATGGGGAAAATGGTCGTAAGATTGCAAGACTCTCGTTTTCAACCATTGACCTGTGATACTCAACGTCTTCCAAACATAAATTTTCGAGACACACATTTAGTTAGACAAAATCGACCATGTCATCCTCGAGTTACTGGGGATTTTATGAAAATGTTTCCATTGATGAACTTCTTTTGTTCAATCAAATTAAAAGGCGTCCCCAGTTGATGATTTATACTGAGGGGCCTGGTGACGAGGCTTAATCATGTATGGTTCTGAATATTTCAAGTTATATAAAGTCATCATGCTAGTCATGTGACTAAGCTAATTGCCTTTTAGAAAAAAACATCTGCAGAAGTTGCTGAAAGTTATTTTTGTACCAAACATGCATTGATCCTTATCTAACCAGGATCATGCTAAGAAATTTAGTGGTCACAGGCAAAGGGCATTCACAAACGTAAAGTCTTTTATCTTGGTGGTTGGTTTCCGCAGTACGGATATAAACAGACAATCCCCAAAATGGAAAAAAAATTCTATTTACGATAAAAGGAAATCGAAATCAATTGAAAAACGTTGTAACACAGGGAACTATTTATTAGATTATACATCTTCCTTAGTCACCACGAAAACAGTTACACATTTGCCAGAAAGTTCACATAGGCCCATCTATTTGAATCCTTTATGACCCAGTGATATTTATCATTTATCACAGCGAATAATGCCCCGTAGATTATGGCCTATATTATGATAAAAATTGTATTCTTTCTCATTGTGTTGATTCTCTTCGATGGGATTGCGAGAAAACCTTGGTAAAGATGCTTTTCCTTCGTCCTCCTCTCGTCACAACAAGGACTGAATGTCACCATTTAAAGTTTTCAACAAAATTTCAAACTGTCTTTGCACCTGAGCTCCTACGCTACGAAGCGATACGGCTCGTAGATTCAGAAACCACACAGTAAAAAAAACAATGTTGATTATAACATTGGCTACATCAACGGTGCACCATTGCCAATGCAGAAATTAAAAGTTTCAAATCCATTCTTTGATCGAATTCTATTAGAGAATTTTGTAAAAATTCTAAATTGGAACGCAATGCATCTTGGGAGAAGCTCATCTCCACCATATTTTGCGCAATCGTATTTTATGCGACTTCATGCTTGACACATACATTGATATGTTCTGCTTAAAAGGAAGCAGTCTGGTGTCTGAATATTTGTTGGTCTATCAAAATTGCTTTATTATTCATTATTGCCAAACGGATACACTTCGCAATAATGAAAAATCTACAATAATCTATCAGAATTTAAAGATGTAAACATTAGTGGTTCAAATCTAATGCCAGAGATAGAGAATTGCTTCATCAGATCCTCTCATCCACAAAAAAAGGAATAAAGCAAATAAAGAAAGGTATTAAGAAATAATAGAATGAGAAGTATCAGATTTAACGAGATTAGCTATGATAAATAAGTAAATCACTGTTGTTTACTGAGATTCTTTATCTTTTGATGATTCAGGCAAATTACAGCAACTGTGTTTCCACAAAGTTTGCAATCTTGCAGAGATGAATGGGAAGTTAGCGTAGGGTATGCGATTAATGGTATCTGAATTTATCAGTAGCCAATCAAATGACTCGTGCGCGACGCATTGGAATGCCTGAACTCAATACACCAGTTTGTCGTTCCGAGAGCAGAACTGTTGGGGATGGAGTTCAGGTCACGGAATTTATAGAAAAGTTTGAATAGAAAATTACAGAACTTTTGAGTTGATCAACTGATTTTATTCCAATCAAAGTAGACCAAGTACAAATCCCTTGTTTATAGAAACTGATGGCAACCAAACTTTTTAAAAAAGAAATTAAAACAGCTTCTTACATCAATTTTCACGAAATACGTTTTTAAGCAGACATATTCATGTTCTTATTGCAAGAAAAAATTAAAACTTGACATGATGGCAATTAATTCGTTCTCTACATTGATGAGGTGCTGTAAGATGATGCCACCTTAATGAATTTTATCACTATAATGAATGAGTAAAAATTGACATGCGTTTGCCGAATTGTTTGTAAAAAATTTCGCTCCAAAATGCAGAATCAAACTTACATACTGTCTAAAATTAGATGTCACCTGAAAATGCTGGCGCGACTTTGTGTTGTCGCAAATTTCATGTGACTTCTAATTTGTGACAGACGTTAGTATTTCGTATGTGATTAAATAAAGTAGGTCTGCTCTCGAAGTAAAGATCAAATATGGATTGCTGAAGCCTACTGAAAAACTGAAAGTTCATTTCATTTCTGCTGCGAGCAACAACAATGTACGGAACAAGCAAGGCATGGAAACGAGCAAGGAATGAAACAAGCAAGGGCAAAGCGACACATCCCAAATAATAAATCCGCCAATAATCTCCAGCTTCCAAAGATAATTACAAAACTCAAAGAAGTCAATAAATATATCATGTTAAATGAAGGAACAACCGATAAATTTTATTTAAATGATAACAAAAAAGTGTTCCCGAACGATCTCCAACAAACTTCGAACAAGTCTAAAATACCTTCGCTATTAGTGGTGCGCAATCTCAGGTTTCTTAAAGACAGCCGTACATAAATTCAAATGTCATCGGTGCAGTGATACCAATCCAAAAAGTAAGATTCAAGGGGCGTTTCAATCCCAAAAAAGTCCAGTTCACCTCTAATAGTGTGGGACTGAGTGGATATTCTCCCTCTCGCTTATTTTCTCAAACGAAGAACATGACACACTTTTGGCAAAGTGCTTTTGTTTTCAACAAAAATCCTTCAGGAATCCTCAAAAGTCCGTTTCATTTGAGAAAATCTCGTACGCCCGTTCGAAGGCGTCAAATGCCCCCTCGGCTAGATTGCCGAACGTATGTCACCTTCACAGGCCAATGATTAGCTAAACTAAGCCTCGAGCCAGAGCATGCTGATCAATGACGTCATAGACATAAGACAGAGATTAAAAATAATGATCATAAATACTACAAAAAATGCGGGCTTGTTGCTTAATGGATGGATGAATAAACAAATTAATGAATGAAAGAATGAATGAAGGAATGAAGTAACCAATAAAAACTGCCATACGTTTGCAGAAGCATTTGTAAAAGATTTCACTGCAAAATCAAAACGATTGTCTCACTCTTGTCATTATGATTTGGAAGCACACAAAATGCACAGTTACAACAACTAAAAAGCAGTAGGCCTGACAAAGGTGGTCCGAACGAATGATGTAATAAAAAAGTAAAAAATAAAGCAACATGCATACCCATACATATAATAAAATCTTCCACGTAGAGAAACTCGTCTCATCTCAAAAATATGCTTTCGAGCCAAACCAAAACAAACCGCTGCTGTAAATTTTTTTTTATATATATATCCATCTTAAAACCTAACTCAACAATTTGAATACAACTAATGTACCATCCATAGCCAAAAATGACACATGGTCACCGAGTTCTGGCTATGAATGGTACTTACAATTTTCAACTTGTTACAATTCTAAGGATGAAAAATAGGATAAAATAAATAAATGAAGAAGTAAACTGAACAAAAGAGTCAACAAGTATATCTCAAGATAAATGCCAGGAGTTTCTACGGAACTAAGGATATAATAATTGAAAGATTAATTTCAAAAATAATTCCTGCAGACTTCTCCAGCATCTATCCTGAGACAGACATCTTAGAAAGAAAAGTAAAAGCTGCTGCTGTTTAGGATAATCTATCCCTAATCAAAACGGCCCGTATCTTTGATGTAGGATATTGTAGACTCAAGAATAATGTTATTTTCTATCACACTACAACGGGGGCTTCCATATAGAAGAAGATTACATTGGGATCTATCATCGAGACGAGTGAGATCGATTCCTGAGATGTCAGAGAGCTGGCCAAAGAGATCCAAACGAAGGGTGTAATACTGTGTGCAGTGCAGGAGGAAATGTTCGTTATCCTCATTGGCTAAACCACAATTGCAGACTGGAGAAAGGCAGTCAAAGGCATGTCTAAAGCGATGCTCATTCAAGGCACTAAATTGAAGACGGAGCCTAGATCTTCAGCTTACAAAAGCCAGGAAGTGCATGTCGCAACAACACAACACAGATATGAACTGACAGAACCTATCATAATCACAAACTTTTCAAATGACTCATTTTGGTTATTTTGGGCTCATTTAGAAACACTATTCCTCATGAATGAGCCGTTACTATTCTATTGGTGGTTCTAGTCTATGCCTTACGCTAAATGAAAATTAAAAACCAAATTCACTATTGAAGCGCTTTGATTGCTACTGCCCAAGAAGACTCTCATATGCCAACGCTAAGGTAGGAGCGACATGAATCGCAAGCTGTAATTGAGTAGCATCAAGAAACTTCGTTAATGGACTATTCAATAATTTTGACAACAACGTAAAGCACGGAGCTGCTGTTGTGAGTTGGTTAAAAATGTCACTTTTTTATCGAAAACCATGCATCAAAATTTAAGTTAGAAATCAAGCTGCAGGTTAAACTTCGACCGGTTGATGCTGGCCCTGCTACTTCGAGACTGCACCTAATTAAAGCTGACCATATTTTCTGGTTCTAGGCTGCCTCTCCCTTGGCGCTTTAAGGTGGACAACTATAAATCTGTGTTACGTTAGATGCCACGTGATTTGGTGACAGCGCAAATTTACTCATGAAGAGCTCGTCACTTGGCTTTATTCACAGACAGCCTCACTTGGCATCTTTTTTTATATATATTCTCATAAAATTTACAAAGACAAACAATGACAATACAAAAGCTAAGGGAGCATGTAAATATATAACAACCCTAAGACTTACACTTAACATGGAGACACAAATATTACAACAAGTTACAAGGTATCAAGCTACAAAAAAAAATAATTAGAGTTGTGTTGCCCATCCTGCCCGTCACAATTTTGAGTAAATCCTCACTCGGTATCTAATGTCGCACACAGGCCGGTTCTCCAGGGTACTTTCGATCGAAAACAAAGTCAACCTTTCGAAGAACTTTACACCTTCCAATTTTGAGAAAAACACCTTTTAACAATGCAGTGGAGATTAATGTCAAGCAAGGAGCTGGTGCTGTAAGGTGGTTAATAACGTTAATTGCAGCACACAGAATAGTTCTATGTAGTAAACAATGTATCAAAATTTCAGTTAGACTGCAAGTTACAGTTAAAATTTTGACCGGTTGAAACTGCCCCTGCTACTTGGAGACTGCACCTGATTAAAGCTGATCATATTTTCTGGTTGCGCCAAAAAGCAAACATTTTGGACTAACAATACAGACGTCTGTCTCAAGTTTGATGTCACAAGAAACGATCCGTGAAAAAAGCAAGTAAAGATGTTTTAATGAGTAATTTTGCGCTATGGCAAAGCTCATCTGACACATGATGTAACGCAGAATTTAAATGGCATGTGACTTGATTGGCTAATGCAATACAATCATCTCTTTTGTTTAGTACAAAGCACAGTAACGAGGCTGAATTTTCACGGGAGTAAAAATTCATGAAGCAGAAATATAAAGTCACAAAAAATGAAATTCTACTTGCCTTTTAAATCAGTTCTTTTCAGCATACCATTCGTTAACGTTCTGTTAACGGCATGCGTTGCCGTTCAGTTTGCAATTAGGCTATTAACCTGATCTCCTTGATTATACTAAGCACAACAAAATAGTTTTGATATATCTTTGAAACAATAGAAACATTACGAAATAGGATATCATATAACAAGCTTAAATTACTCCTTAAATACCTAGAAAACTATGAACCATACCTTAACATTCTTTGGTTCTAACAGTTGAGTTTATTGTTAAAATCAGCGGGCTATTCTTAATTTTATCTCAATTAACATATTCCTGAAAATCCTTCTTTAAATTTGAAGTTTGCAAACAAGTATCAACAAGAGGCCCACATAATTTTGTAAAGCAGTGGGTTATTCTCAATTTGATCTCAATTAGTAAATTCCCGAAAATCTGTTTGAGCCTTTTTAAATTTGAAATTTGCAAACAAGTGCTATCAACAGACCTAGATCATCGTTGGCAAATCGTTTATTCTGAGCAGTACGTGAATGGGAAAAATGTAAATCCCAACTGTTTTTAACTTAATTCCCTGTCGAGAAAATTGGTAATCTTAAGATCAGGAGTGACCCTGTTTGAAAAGAGAGAATAAAGACCCACGAAAGAGCGAATGAGAGCGAATTGAGATTTCTTTCACATATCTTGCTGATACAAGTCAGAAGAGTCAGTCGGATCTACTGAGATCAGACAAAAACCACTCTTCGTGGATTTACGACCTGTGTGTAGAACAGCCAGACATCGACTTTGCTACAACTAAACTACTTTTCAGCATAGTCAGCCAATGAAACGCTAAGCATTGAGCCCCGAAAAATTATCTATGGGTGGGAGAATAATATGATGAGGATATACAATGGAAATTTTTAAATGACAAATAGACATTAATAGATATTCTGGTGAAATGAGATCAAGAAATAGATCAAATACTGGGAGAACACCAGAGTTTTGCTTATGACAATTTTTGAGCTATTGCAGCTCCAACGGACATCTAACGTTAAACAGTCTTGAGTACAATATTCGTCATTTTGGTTTTTTAAATCATGTGTAGCATGTATATAAAATTGAACGTAGTTTTGACTTGTTTTAAATAATGCCACGGGACAGTCATAGCCTTTTGCTCCTCATGGCCTAGTTCTTGCAGCAGAGTTATCCTTTACACGTATTTAAAGTTTTATTCAATAATATGTGAAAGACAGAAGATAGATAAACTTGAAGGGGGGAGAGAAAGCGTGCTGGAAGATCATAAAAGAAATCATAAAATGTTTCCCCTCATATAAGGTTATGTGGAGTGAAAATTTACAGAGTGCTCTTAAGATATGAAATCTGGCTTTCTATTTACTTCAAACGAAGCGCCGACGGTGCTCCGACTATTTTCAGATAGTCTTATCAACTGCAAAATGAAACTTCCTTTAAATCACAGAGAGGGAAATCTTTGAGAACAGCAAGTGAGAATGGGCTGAGCGCCCCAAAATATTAAATCTTTTCTCTTACAGACGGCTACGAATAGACTAAGAAAGTAACTCGGAGTCGACAAAAGAGCAACATCTAACGCTGTTTATACACAATGCAGGAGACAGATCTTAAAGACTGGCTAATGATTGTTATCGAAAAGTTGCTGCATCACTTTCAAGTGCACTGTTTATCATGGATTTCCAATGTCCTAAGGGTACCTGGCTCATTTGAAAGACACAAGATATCCCAAAATATCACTGGGTTAAACGTCATCAAAATTTGATCAAACTACCAAACTACTGTTGTTGAAAATGAAGCTCAAGGACCAAATCACTAAGAAATAACAACAATTTTGTTCGAATGGGTGAAATTCATATGTGGTCTTTGAATACCCGTAATCATAAAGGGACATAGCAATGCTGTAGAGCATCAATTTTACAATTCTCAGCAACATCCTTATCTTACCTCGCATATCCTCTTGTTCTATTGAAATTACAAATTTCTTGAAGGATCATAAACATAATTTCATCTGTTAAGTAGTTCTAGCGCGGTATGCTTTCGCGAAGAAACATCGCTACATGTCCTGAATGCTCTGCGAAATTTTCACATCCAAATTATCTCCTTATCTACATTGCATAAAACATGAAATAAGGGTTATCTGAAAACTTATCAAAATATCTTACAAATTATCAGTGGGTTTACAAACAAGGAAAGGAAACGAAACATTTTCATTAACAGATCAGAAAAACATAGAACAACTTTTTAAGATAATTTCAAAGTCGGTCACATGTAAAAGAATTTTTTACTAAATATTAAAGTAGAACACATGACATCCTCATAATCTGAGATATAAAAGATATGCTGCATAGATGCCAGTGAAAGCTTAAATTAAATGAATGTAGACGAAAAGCGTGCCAAACGAGATCATAAAGGCTTAACCCCCCTTGCGTTCCAAGTACTGTATCACAATGTGAACAGGTTTCAATACTACAAGTTAGCTTGGCACAACAGTGTATTACAATACTCTTATTACCTGACTGAAGTTTCAAAAACGAGGCAATACAGAATCCCGCCATTCCTATTGGTTAGTCGCACATTTCCCGCGGGTTTCCCGTAGCCTTGTATAATACGATACAAGGACGCGTTTTTGTCGCCACAGCAACTGCTTTAGGCCTAGGCCTATGAGATTTGCAGTGAACTCAAACGACATAACTGTAACAAAATGTGTTTGATGAAATGCGAGTCAAGATTAGAAGATTGCAGGTAATAAAACTCATACTAACCGGTTTTGTCGTTGTACAGGAAAATATAAAGCCCTCGGTCTTAATGCACAGACTTCGCAAGCTCGGTCTGTACTTTTAAGACCTCGGGCTTTATATTTTCCTGTACAACACAAAACCGGTTAGTATGCGCATAATCCCGTTATAATTAACAGGAAAATCTTTTTCACGGCCAATAATATTCATATTGCGCAAAACAGGATTCAAGAAAATATGAAACTCCATAAAAAACTTCAAGTAAAATGCACCTCTGCCAAAAGTTTAGAATAAACATCTACGACTTGCACTATATTATTTGCACCGATCAGAATCAATTCAAGAAGTCAGGTACCAAACTGGTACTGGCACAACAATCATATTGCCTCTTATGGCCTCAATACATGGCTCTCTCTCTCCTATCAACGATTTTCAAAACAAAGATGAAATGAATCATGGCCCCATGAAAAGCAGTTCTCATGGACTGAAGGGGCTACCGTACCATAACAAATTTTAAAAAAATCAACAAGTAACTAACTTCAAGGACCCATAGCATTGGATGACTGCAAACTGGATACAAACAAACACGACTAGAACGTGTCAGTGGTCTGTTTATTTTACCAGATTTGAGGTCTGGAACGAGCATTCGAAGTCGGAAACAACTGAGTTCGAATCTGCTATTCTATCATTTGCCAGAAAAAGAATCTGAGTCAAATGATATCTTTATGCATCTTGTAGAAGTTTCAATTTGCAAAATAGAGATGGAAGCTCGAACGCCACTCGTTCGAACCTCTCGTACAAGATTTAGAAAAAAGAGCTCGGCCCAGGCTTTTCTTGTAGAATAGCTAACAGACAGGTTGATTTCAACTGGCAATTTCTATGCTTACAAAATTAAAAACAAATGAAATTTTACCGCTTTTTGCTGATTGTTGAATATTCAAATGTTCAAATGTCAGCTGCTTCTGTTTCTGCAAGAAAATAAAGAGACGATTACCTATTCTAAAGATGAAACAAGATCAAAGACTTTATCCTGTCAATCTCTTCTTGATTGATGATTTCAACTCGGTTCACCAATTGATGATTGTGATTAAAATATGCGTTGAAAATGATTGACATGTTGAAGTGAGAAGTACTAAAATTACATTCAATGATGGGCTTGGCTTCTCACTAAATTACCATAATTTTGTCACAATTTTGTCACAATTGGTGAAAGCATGAATGAAGTTTCTGTCACTGTAAAAATTTACATTACATTCCTTGCGTACGCCTACAAATCAAAATTTGTTGTCATTTCAAATGCATCTTTATTTGCTAAGGAAAAACAATTCCTTTAGCTAAATGGGCTGCTAATGTTGATGTATAGAGCCTCACACAAAGTCTCGTGGCACAACATAACTCAACAAATTCTCGACGCAATATTGTGCTTACTTATTTTGTTAAAATGTCGCGTTGATATAAAGCAAAACAGTTATCAGGGGTAAGTAAAGGCTGATACTTTGTGATGGTGCTACTTCGAATTCTATTTTCAAAAAAACCATTCGAAAATTAGTGTTGCCTGCATTTAGTTCGAATTCATACCTTGTAAAACAACACTCAGCAATGTTGCGTTGCAGCAAAATCGAAGCACAACAACTCACAGCTAAGGAAGATTATCTATAATGCTTATATCACTCACATCCAAGGGACGGCTGCACTTTATATGCGAGAAAACTTTATCTCATCCCTTTCAAGAATCTAATGCAAACAGCCATTTCTACTTAAAAGACTGTAAAACTAAAACCAAGAATGGCTAGCACGGAAATTCAAGAGCACACCAAGGGTTATATGAGTCTCTTTACAATTCTAACGCATACCCGACGAATACCTACCGTCTCACTCTACATGACTCACTTTCTATTTCCAGAATCAGCGTACTGCCTCACCATAAAGGTAACTCCGTCAAAATTATACCATCAACACCAAATGACTGATAACCAATCAAAGAATAAATCAGTTTAAAATATTTGTCTTGCTTATTTTGCAAAATCACGTCCGGTTTGCCTAACTAATAAGTTAATGTAGCAATATGAAAAACATTGATCCTCACAAACAAGCCTTGGAACGCTCGCAGCCTGCTGATATTTAAGATTAGTGGTCACGTGTTTCGTAAGCCCTTCTCTCAGCATTGCGATCCTCCATAATCTTTACATTAATGCCTATTGTAACAGAAATATCCAATTATATACCTCATACAAGAATCTACCCACTCTCTTCAACTACATGCTTCTTATTTTCAGTAGGGGACATCTTTGAATATTTGTCCTGTCTACAGTGTCGCAAGGGCCAAGGATTGAGGCTCATTCTCAAGTCTTTGAAGTTATGCCTCGCCAAAACTTTCTTTTATTTCTCAAAAAGGAGCGACAGAACAACTTTCAATGCTCATAGACCTTTCTAGCTCTTCTAAAAGAATCTGAATTGGAAGATACTTTCAAACAATTCGAAGAATTTTCCAATGTGCGTAATAGGGATGGAAGTCCTAGTGGTCCTAGCGCTCCGTCTCACGCCACTCAATCGAACCTCCTGTACAATAAATATCACTGGTTACAGGCTCTTTTGCAGAGTACGGTACATTTACACAATGTCTTATCCAACCTTGCAAGGCAATAACTATTTTTAATCGATACAATACTCCCTACTTTGTCACACAGGTAAATGTAAGACACCTCGCAGCCAAATCCAAGTTCCTGCCTCACGTAACAAACTATTGTCGAACATACCATACTAATATGCTATTTCTGCCAGTCTAAGCTTGCCTTCTCCTAATAACTGCTATGCTATGTCGACACCTGCAATAATGGATATCCTATGATACGGGCTTTCGTTGGGCAAGAACTGGAAGGGGCTTAAAAGGGCTGTATCCTTAATACCAACGCTAACACCTATATCCAATTATGTACACCTCCCACGAAAACTGAAATACGGTATCTGTTCAAAAGATGTCTGCCATGTCTTGACTATGTAATTCAAATCATTCAATAACAGTGAAGTTTTCAATTACAGTAAAACTCTGCATAAATGGAACTGTAGAATAAGAACGTCAAGGTCGATCTTTTTTATAAATACCTTTTGCTGGGTAAATGAAAAACAAGTTAAGACGTTTGGCGGGCTGTGGAAAAAAAAGTACGCGGTCGATGTTCAAAACTTGAATTTTAATCTATCAGTCAAAGATTGAATCACCCATCTTGTAGGCCAATGAATTTGGAAAATGCTGATAAACGGAGTTTGTATGGAGAACGAAAATTCCCTTTTTCATTCTGGTCCAACAGAGCAGAAACTGCGTAAAATGACGTCATCGACCAATCTGAGATAAGGAAGTGTTTGAACAGAAAAGCTTTTTGAAGAAAATATCAAGTGTTGCCTATTTTGGGATATGATGCAGGGAGCTAGGGGGGGGCGGCTCAAAGTTACGAGTTTTCGCGCATGCATGCGCAGTTTCTACTCTGTCTTCTGGTCCATGAGTTTTGCCATTGAAATTCAAATTCAATACATTCAACAGAGTTGTCAGTTTCCCAATTCTGACACTGTAACGTAGCATTGTTTCTTGGGCTATTGATTGTTCACGGCGCGTGCGCTATTTCAATTTGAATATTTGAATGGGGCATTTCTAGATTTTTTGCTCTTTGCAAATGCAAGCATTAGCTTAGCCTTGCACGAACCTTTAACGTCAACGATCAGCACATAAAAACGCAAAAATTGTCGTTGGCCCATGCATTATTCATCCTTCCCTGACATACATTTGGCTTTCATTCATGTGAATATAATTGCCAGTTACAACCAGTTACAACGAGGTTAAGTTAAAACGGTCATAGCAGAAGCCGGTGGTTAATACGAGTTCAACAAAGGAAATAAATCAATTATGTCGGAGACACTGGTTGTACAAGGATGGACACCGTGCAAACCAAATGTCAAGGTCCTCTGCATTGATGTTTTCATCGTAAATTACGAACGTCTTCCTGGGCAGGGAATTTCCGAAAACCAGCTTACTGGGGTTATTGTAGGTTATTGTTTCTCTGCCCCTTGTCAACTGTCTTCTTGGGTTGGCATGATTTATCTTTATTATGCAAGGAATCATGTTCCAATGACCAATTTAGACTTTTCCTTCAAACTCAGTTCAGTCATCCATCACCTTCCCCATGCCATTCACTATCCAGCTTCTTGAATACTAATCTTCGAAATCATTAAATACACATTTTGAATTCCAACATGCATCTCCTTCCACCAGCCTGTATCATCACTTGAAAACAATTGGTCCCTTAAAGAGGATTTTTTCTACACATTCGGCGTATATATTTCGGCGTATAATCCTCTTTTAGGGCCAGACATAGACCAAAATAGTGGGCTGCCTTTTCGATGGAAGTTCTGTAAGCTACTTTTTGATAATCATGGCAATTTCTTGCAAAATTTCCCCGGAGGGGAGGGGGGGTACATGACTTGCGGATGGACACTGGACAGGGGTCTGCCGCCCGGTTTTCAGAAAGGTAACCTCACCGAAACTTGCGGTCATACCCACTTTTATGATGAATTTTGGCGGAAAACCACCCATTTTTTGCTATTTTTCGCCAATTTCTAGATAACCCACCCTTGTTTAAGGAAAATCTGCCGAAAAAGGGACCCTTGTCTAGAGAATCTGGGGCCCACCCACCCATATGGGCGCCACATACCCGTACCCTCAACATGTTATGTACCCCCCCCCCGGGAAAATTTCTATTTGTTTGAAGTCAAACTCACTTTCTACGGAAGCGGAGCACTAATGCATCAGACAACAGACCAAAAATCAAAGAACAGAAAATGCAGTACTATACTTGAAAGCCCCTGGAAAGCGCTGTGCCAAAGTTACGGTTTTACCAAAACTTTTAGCTTCCAGACCTCTATGAAATAAAATCCAATCCTGTTGGCAGCCGTTGGCTAACAACTCCACACTTAACGATTTGTGGCAAGATTGAATGTTTGAATATTAAATGAATACAATTTCTGACACATTGTAATCATATTTTGAGACAGTTTCAAGAAGGTTATCTGAGATGCAAGTCAAACTATCATTTCTATACTCCTGTGTAACTGATCAAAATCCTGACGGCATTTCATGTTTTAAAGCAAAACGAAATTCTTATTACTTTGACCAAGCGACTTTCGACATTTTAGAACTTAAAATTCGGGAGACACTGTTATCATGTAAAAATCTTTCCTGGTATCTAAAGTTTCAAAGCTTGAATATAGAAACGCTGGGCTGGGATGCACGTATCTCAACACATTTTCGATTTCATTTACTTCAAAATGTTAGACTCCTTATGAGTCATTTTGCAGTGAGTCTAAAACATCTTGACTGGTTCGTACAAGTGATATGAACTGTCTGGCCGCCTGATGGATGACATCAAGAAATTGAAATACAGGACTAAAGGTCTGTAAATCCAGAATCTTTTGCGAAATAGGCAAAAGGACGATTGGCAAAGAATGAATAAAGAAATACATGTGATAAGCAACGAACCTTATAGTTGATAAATGATGAAATGCTACAGGAAATCAGAAGACTGTCTGTGCTCTGTGATCATGAAATTCACGTCTGAACAGCAGTTAAGAACGTTGTCAAATGAGCAGCACTCGTGTCGAGTTAAGCAAAGGTCTTGGAGGAAAATATGATTGTGGTTTAGTGTGATATCACCAACTCATAATGTTTAATGATTGTTTAAACCCTGTAAGCCTTTTTATTGTCTCTCTTACAGAAACGAATACTCAGATATCATGCCAGACTGTTCACATGATATCAAATAAAATTTGGAGCACTTTCGAGGTTACATATTTGCTTGGATTCGATTTGCAAAACTTAATTGAAGTGCTTTAGCCGAACAACTTGAATCGGTTGGTTTGTTACATTTCTTCCGTCATATCAAATAGAGTTTGAAACAATCTGGAGGTTACTCATTTGCTGCCAGGATTCGATCTGAAAATCTCTCTTGGAAAGAGATTTGAATTTGGCTGGAAAATTTTGAAGCAGTTAGTTAGAATTTCTGGCCTATCAAACGAAACTTCAGATTCATGGTAAACCCCACTTTGATTAAAAAGATCTTGGTCGACCATGATACTTCGCGGCCTACTTGTGACATTTTTTCTATTTTGCATGGACATCTTGTTGGTCTTGGTGGAGTAAAATTCAAATATTTAACTTTGGTTTGTCCACCATCTTTTCTGCTGCTTAGCAAAAGCCTTGGATCACATGGGCTCGAGATGGAAATGGGTTCGCAAAGGCTGTCGGTCGAACAGGGTCTTTTAAGAGGGCTTGTTCACGAGTCAAGCCTGGCTTCTATCTAAAAATATTCTCTTTGGCAGCAATGTTGATAGCAAAGGTTATCTTTGCCTGCATGCATATCCGACTGGTTCCTTTTCCGAGGTTTCTCCTCCGAACAGAAACCTCTCTTAAAACAGACGCATGCGAAGAGAGGGGCAGAAAGAGCAAAAACACAAGAAAGTTAAATGTACTTATCAGAGATTGGCCAATCAAAAATAAAACACGATTTCCTTTCACCAATGGCTGCCAAAGCCATTCAGGGGGTCACTCGTGCAAAACACCAAGAAGGTTAATTTTTGTTCATTTGTTCATTGATTAATTGATGTTCTTGCAGTTGAGTGAATGTGCATTTCAAAGTAGAGGAAAATGCCAAAGTTGACCTGAAAGGAATCTGGGACAATCATCCACATAATTTTAGATGATTTGATTGAAGAAGACAAAGGACCTTGGAAAAACATTCCTTGCCTCCTTGCCTTAAATTCTTTCTCTCGCAAACATGTTTCAACAAATATTCGAGCATAAACCCAGGAATAACATTTCTTGCAGCTTACACAAAGGAATACCAATCATTGAAAAAAGTTTGACGATATCTAAATTTCCGAAATGCACGAAAGTTCCCCTGCCAAGAAGAGATTTGTTGTCTGTTTTCCTATTTGTCTCTTCAAAACTCATTCGATGACCACAGGTTTTTGAGGAACCAAATAATGTGCGTAAGATGGTCCTCTCTTTAGATGGAATGAAGTGATTTTCATTTAGAAAGAAAATAAACCTGGCCATGAAAAGTCGGCAGAGATAAAGAAAGGATCTTAACTTATCCAAAAAGCACATTAGACTGGAATTTAAGATTAGAGATCCCATTAAGCTATAAAGATTTGGTTAAGTTATTTTGTACATGTAATATCCTAAATCTTCTCATCCCCTTCATTTCTAACTAATGTTCATTTCACTTATAAGGATCGAAAACGCAACGGTTTTCATTACCTGTACTAATTACATGGCTGTAGTTATAACTATTATTGCAAGGCTGCTGGACGCTCCTAACTACCAATATGAGCGATCTCGGTTTGGTGTAGTAGTCTCGTTTTGAATAGCGATTACTTAGACTCATTGTAATCAGTCCACAGTAAACCAGCATATGAAAGCTTTCCTCGAAAAAGAACCTGCAGCCTGACCTTCAATAGTTACTCCTTTGTGTAACAATGGGTTTTCACAGGTTCTCATTCATGTAGTTTGTTAGCTATGACAATCTGCAGCACACGGGGGGGGGGGGGGTTCTTCCATAGTAAAGGTACCTGGGGATGTGCCGCCCGCGAGGGTATACTTTTTCGGACTTCTAGTCTAGCCAAGGGTGTACTTTTTGGCAATTTTAGTCGAGTTAGGTCTAGGCAAGGGTATGCTTTTTGGGAATTTTGGTCAAAGAGATGTCAAAATTCGGTAATTTTTGTAAAAAAACCCAACTTCTTAAAAATTTTGGTCTAGAAAATGCGAAAATTTGGCAAGTTTTGCCTAGAAAATCCCAATTCAGAGCATTTCTGAAGGAAAAATTAGTCTAGCCAAGGGTATCATTTTCACAAAAATTGGTCTAGCCAACGGTTACATTTTCAAACTGTGGGCGGCACCCCCCTACCCGAAATTTAGCCGAGAACACCCCCCCCCTCGTGCTGCAGCATCAATTTGATGATTGTGAAAATAATAAAAAACCTAAAAAATTCCCCTTAGTCATTTAATAGGCCTAAACAAATCTGATACATACTACCACAATGTTAGTGTTCCATCTTCATTCCTCTATCAAAGTATTTTGATTTCAAACAAAGATCTTTCAATGAGACGAAAAAAGCGAGAAACGTCATTGGAATAAACTTTCTGGAAAAATTTAAGAATCGAATGAAAAACCTACTATATAGCCTAATTTTATGAATGTTTTCGATTACATAAGAACCAACCCGGCATAGTCTGAAAAATGTATACCGGTTGATGCGTCAAAACAAAAATTCACTTTTTAGATTGAAAACCATCAACGAAACTGTTTGCCCTCGAGTTCGAAAAAATTAAAAATTTGTTTCTCGACAATTAACTGGAATCGTAAGCAGCCCATCTGTTTCTACGTTTAATGAAAATCTGTGAGTTGTGGTATACATTAACCGCTGTAGAGGGGCGCAAAAATGGACGATGAGTGACAGTGTCAATAAAAGTGACTCATTTCCTACCTAGCAACTGTGTTATATTCTTGGGTCTTTTGTAAAAAAAATTGCGTATTACATTCTTGCAATGTGACTAAGTATCAACCTTTATTTAATCTCGATTCATCTGTCATTCTTCGCTCAGAGTTCATCCACTGTTCTTTTTTATAAGGTGACAACACTTTTTCCAGTAACTTCTTTTTTTAAACCCATTCCCTCTTTCCAGTTGCTTCTTTTTTAAACACATTCCCCAATTTGAGCTCCCAAACATAAATACTGTCATGGAACATTTAAGAAACTTGTAAGAAAATTCAGATGATTTTAAGAAACTTTAAGTAATAATGGCTCAAATAGACAAAATCAGACAAGGCTTGTTTACACCCATTTCAAGTCATGTGATCAATCACTTGATGCAACATCTTTTGACTTCTCTAACATGTTTCGTGCCATTCAAGACGTAGCATACAAATAGGAATTCCCATGAGTCTGGACACATGACTTGAAATGGGTAAAATAAACCTTAGCCGATTAGGTCTGATCATACTTCCCTATAACAAATATGTGCAAATCAAAATTATCTTTGCCAAGAAATAAGACACGGTGCTTCGAAATGGAAATTCAACAGATCATGGCAAAAATAGACAATTTCAAAACTTCTGCGATTGTATTATTACTGCAATTATATCACTGATAAACTTCAACTGGTCATCCTGAGCCCCCGACAGCATTATGTTGGACACACATTGTTTACAAATAGAATCAGAAAATAAAGCAGAACTCACCAGCTCACCCTCAGCATAACAGCAAAAGCAAGACATCCACCGGCAGCCGCCTTAATGATGCTAGTGGCGTGAAGAGCAGCGTTGTTCAAAGAAATATTCCACAGCAACAACAGAAAATTTTCTCTCCCTGAAATGTCAAATATTCAAGCTTATCATACCGCAAAAACACCAAACTTTTAAATACAAAAAAAGCAATTTATAAATAAACGTCACTCCTGTCTGCAAAGGGGCCGCAAAGGGGAAAGAAAGTAAAGCTGGCCGCAAAGGGGAGTGAAGTTAAGGGGTGTGAAAAGACAACCCCATTTGAGTTAAAAAGAATCAGTAGCGGATACTGAAATGCAGTGAAAATTAAAAGGAATCGACATGGCTAAATTGGTCTTGTGCCACATGTAATATTTATTCTTGGTCTTTCTCATAAGCATTAAACTTTCTAGAATTGAAGGGGGTAGGCAAGAGGCAAAACTTAGCAAGAAAACATACAAGTGAGAAAATTATTTATTGCAATGTACGTAAAATGATAGCCCTGGTGATTACGGTTACAAATTTAGTTACTGCTTTCAGCTATTTTAGGCCGTATGAAACTGTTTTTAGAAAGTGTGTGACAAAAATTGGTGGTAATAATTAGTGACACATGCATGTGACGGAAGTGGTCTTAGAAACCATCGAAACAATAAGGGTGGCACTGATAACAACAAGGATATCTGATAAGAATAAAAACATTTATCTTGAAGTGCAGTCCTCACTAGAGTACACGAGGAGGAATGGAACGAGCGAGTCTTGCTCTGGTAAATGGCGGGAAATTCAAACTCTACGAGGAGAACATCAAATACTAAACTCAATGTGATTCTTCAAGCCAACGCAGAAACACAGAAAATGGTGTTTCTCACAATGGAATTCAGACCCTAGAGTTTCCACTACACTACCTATTGTTTAACCTTTCGCATCATGTACATTTATGCGGCAAAGAATGAAGTTTCAAAAAGTCGACGGCCTAAATTCCACTCATCAAATTACCTTTGCAAGATTTGAAAGACAAGGGTCATTTTCTGAGATTAAAGCTTACAGAAATGTCATCACAAACTTCTCAAAGCGAAACAGTTATTGCAAACTTGGTCAGCGTTGATTTATACAAAATCGGGTGAAGAAAAGAGTTGAGACCACCTACAGTAATACTTAAATCACAAACAATGTTTCAACAGTAACCATAATTTAATAAAATGCTACAAAAACATTGTTTACATCAAATCCGCTAGTATAACCTCGATCAAAGAAATTTTGTAAAGATGCAAATTCGCGCGATGCTGCGTCTTAATTATCTTTTAATGCCTTACGTATACGCAAGTCTCCGTTCTTTTCTATGTAACATAAACAGGATATGCCAAAATCCAGTTTGGTTTGCAATTGATTAAAAGAATTCGTTCTTCGTTATATCTCGAAAGATAAAAAGAATCGAAAAGTGAACTCAAAAGAAATAAGAGCATCTGACGCAACCAAAATGATTAACTGTCGCTTAGTACATAGAAACTGACAGCTACATGGACAAGGTAGAAATTCGAAGGGTTTCAGTATGCATCGGTTTTCGTATGAAAAGTGCTTCCACGAACTTCACCGTAGTTGCCAAAACTACTCCTGAGCCTCATTCCTGAGGACACAGATTGGCCGTCTCACGTCTCAATATTTTTGTGAAAGCACAGGGAAACCAGATTAAATTCTGATTCATGATCTATTCTATTTTTTTATTAATTTTGTTATTTGGTAGGGTAATCTATATTTCATTCACTGTCCGTAACTTCAACTGTGCTGCGCAGCGAACTTCCATTGGGAAGAAACTGCGAGGAAGTCAGAAGCAAGTGAAATTCCATAAGTACTAGTTTGTTGTTGTTGCTGTTGTTGTTGCTGTTGTTGTTGACATTGTTGTTTCGATAACTGGTGCTGTGTAATGAGTCTAAACTGAATACAGAATACATACTGGTCCCATCCATCGCGGGGAAAAACATGCGGTTCCCAATTCATGTGGGCCACGGCCACCTTTAGTGGAATTAGAGAAAATCCAGCGCAAAGAAGACATAAATCTGCTCATAATTACATAAACCAGTTCAACGCGCAATATTTGGAGTCTTTCGTACCAAAGAGATCTGCGATCAAGTACAAGATTCATTTCCAATTTTTTTTCATCTTAAATTCTTTACACAAGATACCAACTGTCAAAAACAAAACAATTATATAGTTCTTGTGGTGTCTCCTGTTGCAGGAACCTTGAAGTTTTCTTCAAACTACATATCAATCAGTTGAACCGATTTCATGATGAGCTGGAAATGGAAGCTACAAATTGCTGGGTGACGAATCACCATGTTTTTACTTGTCTCACCTTGCAAACAACATCTTGGGTCAAAAGGACCTTGGCAGTAAGACAAGAATTTAGTTCCAAATTATATTAATCAGTGTAGCTCGTTTTATGGGGAGTTTTGCCAGACGAAACAATTCAAATAGAGGAAGCTCACCGATCAATTATGAAGCTTTCTTGATCTGTCTCCTCTGTCAGAAAAATCTTGGGTCACGTTTCTTGCTTGTTTTCTTGTTTTAACGGGGGTTTGCTGCACAAAACGGATCTTAAAGAAGGAGCTCACTAATCAGTTATAAAATTATTGAACTGTATCCTCTGTCAGAAATTCTTGGGTCAGCATATTTCTGTTAAGTGGCAAGAAATTCATTGCCATTAAACTATATCAGTCGGTTTAGGCTGTTCTTTGGTGACTTTTTAGACGAGAGCGATCCAATCAAAATCAAGAAGCTTGCATATCAATTATTAAATTCCCTGTCTCAGCGAGTGCAGACTGTAATTAGTGAGTCGCAAAAATGATGAAATTACGCGGTCAAGTCACTTGAAACTTCCCGAAAAGTATTCGTGAAATTCAATGTAAAGATTAAAGGTGTGTCATAGCTTTTCTATCTCCTTACCACTGTTTAAAATTTATGAAAAAATCAAGAAGATTGCTTATTACTAGATAGTTGCAGAAGTTGGACTTTGTGACGTCTACAATCGATAGCAGAAGAATTGTAAGAATTGATCAAAATATCTATGGCCTACAGCCTGCATAAATGTAAACATCAAAAGAACGATAGCCTTATTTCATCTAGATGAAACACAGTCCCAAGGCCTCCTAAGAAACTGCGACGAAATACATTGTTCAAAGCATCAATTGCCCAGCTTAGTTTCGGAATTAGACGAACAAACTTCGGTTTACTTACATTTGGGCTCGACTAATCGGTCATAGAAAAAATCATTTTGCAATAGCTAATCGCTTCGTTTCGTACTGAAATATAACGTTATAGAACCTTCTTTCGTTTCAAGAGCAGTTGCTTTTTCAAAACATAAGATCCTTTTGGATGATTACAAAGTCCGTCCTGAGCTAAACAAGCATAAGAATATCTGATTATTGATTTCTTCATAACCCCAAATGATCGTTGATTCTGTTTTTTGCTACAGTCAGAGAGATGAGTGTTGCTCCTAGTATAAGGACAAGAATCGCCTCAAGGTCAATGGCAATATTTTGGTCTTTATGTCAAACGAGAATGATACGCAAAAATCAAAAGTCATTACCCCTAGTTTGATTATAGTTCGTGCACAAAACTATTGGTGCATCTGTGTCAAATGAGATGTCATGTGAGATTTACGATAACGCAAAATTATCCATGCAGAACCCTACAGAACGTTCAGTTGTTGCTATTCGCGGGCATCTAATTTGAGACAAGCAGTCACGAAGATTCCTCTGTGCAGAATGATATGCATGAAGATGTTTTGGTTCAGTGTGATCACGTCCCTTCCCCCAGTCCATGGCGCCATTGCTTGCTGGGATTCTGCACCTTTCGTCTCAACTTCACCTGCGATGATTGCATCCGTTGCTGTGTCCTTCTACCTTTGGTTATGCTGCAAATGCTAGCCTCTGTGCAGGCCGCCGGTTACATCATCCTCTAAAGTTGAGTTATTTGCATAATGAGTACTATCAATAAGTGGCTAATGATTCGTTCGTCCTAGAAAACGATTGTTTTGACATAATTAAGCTGCTAATGAAGTCAAGAACGTGCCAATTCTGGGTGAATTTGTTGCTGTGCCAGGGTAAACATCCTAGTAATTTATCCATCTTATGGTGTCAAATCTGTCTAACATGAAATAAGCCGACGTCCAATGTTGCTATAGGATCGCGGGAAACTTCTGTCTTGTATGCGCTTTATGTGCGCTTTCTTTATTTCAGTGCCAATTAGCAGAGATAAAACGTTAATCAATTGCTTTAACGAGCGTGACTTACTTTCTTTCTTTCTTTCTTTCTTTCTTTCTTTCTTTCTTACTTTCTTACTGACATCGAGTCCCCCCTTAGATTACAAAGTTGGACTTTGTAATCAAAAACGTCATCTGCAATTAGACTTATGCCCCTTGGTCCGTTGTTTCCCTGCGTTCTTTGATTTGCTGAAATCATTTGATCAACAGGGAATCATAACATTACGCTGCTACATTTAGGCCCGCGTAGAGTGATTCGTATTCACCAATCAAATTGCTTGAATTTAGTTTTCAACCAATCAGGAGGCAACAGAAAACCATTGATGACGCGTGGAGTTCTCGCAGCTTCGATGGATCTAGTTTGCTTCTACAGGGGAAGATTACTGCTTGAAAGGTATGCATTTTGTGATTTGTAGGTCAAGACAACATCATTCTTTGTACTAAAAGTTTGCTCTTCCTTCAATGTTCGAGCTCTTTAAACCAGATTTTGAAACGACTTTGTTGAGTGTACGAGAACTCCGACTTGCTTAGGCCATTTACAAAAAGTGGGCCTACTTTTTAAGCGTAACATTGTGAGTCCCTTCCCACCAAGTGATATAAGCAAATCAAAGAACGCAGGAAAACAAGGAACGAAAAGACATAAGTCTAGTCTTCAATGCCATTATCACATTGGGATGGGACAACCATGTTTCATTTCCTTTGCGTACTATGACAAAAGTCCCTGGGGAAGATGTTGCCAAAAAGTGTGCGATGTAGAGGTTTTCTATGTGCCCCACTTTTTGCCAACCTTGTACCCAGGAAGAGATATACCGTAAGCAGACTTTTATGCCAGGTCAAACCGATTTCACCTCCTAAAAAATTCGCTAACAAGATAGCAATGGTAAAATCTCGCAAAACTAATCTAAAACTTTCTTACGATATTTCGCTAATACAATCATGATGAGATAAACAGATCAAAAAGGGTGGAGAAGAGATTCCATCCCTCATCTATAGTGTTCTAAAACTTATCCTTTTATCAAATCAACCAATTTCACTGACCAGTATCAGACGAGTATCAATCTCTATTTCAACGAAGGCGGGGAAAAGCTAAGAGCAACAAAACCAGTAACCAAACAGCGTACAGCAAGGGTGAATTTTGTAAAATATAGCTTGTTTTAGACCATAATAATGGTAAAACTAGATTTAACGCCTTTTACGAAGCCAGCCATGGTGTTCTGCTTTCTCTATTTATTTAATCGAGTTAGAGTGCACTCAGAGGAATGAAATATACAAGGGTGAAGTCAGAAATCTTCCGACAGAGGGGCTAGAGCCTCCAACAGGGGGGGGGGCTAAAATGGCTAAAAAGTGTGCTCTTTTTGCGTCAATTTTGCCAAATTTGCTCCATCAAGAACCCAAACTCGTCCCCAGGGCCTTTGAGACGGGAAGGCCCTGGGCACGAGAAACAGCAATTTAATATCTACACAACGACGAAAAAACTTTTCGTCGCTGTCCCAGTATGGCAAAAGGCCCTGGGGACGACGTTGAGAATAACCCAAAACTTCCTCCAACGGGGCTAGATGCTTATGGCGGGGGCTGTAGCGGGCGGGGGGCTGTAGTAAACCAAAGAATGCAGGGAAACAAGGGGCGAAAAGGCATAGGTCAATGCAACAGCATGGCGCAGCATGGTCCCACTATAGCAACAACAACAACGCTAAATCACTGCAACATCGTGCCTCCTGCTGTCCAGAATTAAATCATCCAGTACCAACAACTAAGCATTATATTGTCTAGAATTACACCCAAGAGGAAAACGGGGATAGTTTTCTCAGAGTTTCTCTTTGAATAAGAAGGAGAAATTATATTAGTTTGGTTATGCAAGAAATTCCAGAGAGGGAAAAACTGTTTATTTGAATGGACAATGCAGGCTTATCCCATGAATTCAGTAGCAAGCATGATATGCCCATTGATTTTAAGCAACATTAGATGACATGGCTTGGTTTATATCAGCAATATCTCGATATATCAAACATTTCAAAACTTGATTAAATTGTTTCCTGATGTAAATAAATATAGATATCATGGTACTGAAATATAAATAAACATAATGGAGCGATAATAAAAAGGGATGGTGGTACCAAAGTAAATATCGTTCAAATTCTTTGTTATGGAGGGTAATCAAAGTCAGTAATGCTAAAATGCCAGATTTCTTGCTAATTTCTCGATTTCCTGGTAGACATTTCATGATTGACTAAAATCAAATGCGTTTTGCATTTATGATTAATGCAGTTGCGGAAACATGGACTGCGAAATCATGGAATGGAACATTGGAAATTGAGTGTGGACAAGATCTTGGTGTGGACTATTCAAAAATTAGGAACAGGAAGGCTTTTGAAAAGCATGGCAATAGACTTCGTCTAACAAAGAAATGTTTCAAATGCAGAATATTAGACCCCTCATCCAGTTTTCAAATCACTGGCTTCATCAGAGTTGATTGAAAATATCACTTCAAGATGAAAACTAACCTAATCTGCTGACCAGAGGCAGAAGACCAGAGTAACCACAATTAACTAACCAATGCCAAAAAGCATAATACATAATCTATTGCACGTAAGGAGCTTCTTACCTCAAGCTTCAGATTCCTTGGTACCTTGTCTTCTCTACTCAGAATCCGCATAATGTGGCCTGTTTCGAGAACGTTCTCAAATCATTTAGAGAAATTTGGTCATTTTTGCTTTAAATATCGAGTTTGTTGCGACGAAACCGAAACATAGATACTTCCTTGCTTCAGAAATTTCCTTTTTGAAATCCCTGAAACTGAATTTAGAACTGCGAAGAAAATCCCGTAAAAACGTCATACAAATAACTGTGTGCGGCGGCTGTACTGGAGCGGTTGTCTGTGTCAAAATATTGATGGTCTCTACTCAATCTGTGACTCAATGTAGCGCGCAGTTTCGTCTGTATTGCATTTGGTTGTATGTTTAGATCAACGACGGTACCGAAATTCCAAAAAAATTGAAGAGGATAGATGGGAGCATGCTTGCAATGGCTATCTCTAAAATATGGAATATGGAAGCATGGAATGGAATGGTGGAATACTTCTTATGGAATAAAGGAATGATGGAATAGCAGATATGGAATCGTCCTATAATTCTTCTTATTTTCATAAAAATTTCCAGTTTTTTTGAAGAATTAAATGTGAAACTGTTGCGTAAATACATTTGGAGGGTTTTGCACGAAAATAGTGCAAGATTTTGAAAATATCTAAACGTTCCTTATTCATGATTCCATCATTCCATATGCATCATTCCATTACTCAAGTCAATTATTCCACATTCCATATCATACAGATAGCCTGTTTGCAATATCATCTCTGATGCAATTTCTCGTTTTGATCCAATAAACGATAGGTAAGGAAAAAGGCATTCAAAATAACATATTTGAGAATAAATCATCAATCCCTTTCAGACTATGCTATCTGGATTTTCGATCACAAATGAATTTTTGGCATGGTATAGCGTTCAAAATCTTTAGAAATGTTTATAGCCTTGGAAAGAAGTCAGTTGAAAGGCTCAGTGAGAGCGCTAGACATTCGCAATGAATGGATTAAAATTGTGAGCTGATTTGCCATGCTCATTTACTTGGGAGCATGCAAGCATGCACAGACATGAATGCTCAGGGCATGGGGGTAAAGTTGGTTGCGGCAGCTGTACCCCTAAGCAACTGGTTCTGTTAGAATTTGATCTTCAAAAGTGTCCAAGGCGAGGGGGGTCACTGAAACGGGTCTGGTATGCATGTGGCTTTGAGAATCCAAAGGCTGGACCCATATCCTGGGCAACATTTTGAAATATACCCCGAAAACAGGCCCAACATTTTCACTAAAATCGTGACAAGAAAGGCTACGCGCCATTGGTAGTTAAACTCATTTTTACAAGAGCCATCTACCCAGAAATACAGCAGATCTTTGTGAAGCAGACCGATAAGTAACCCAGAGGAAGCTGACAACACTTGAACTATAACCAGGGGAAAATATCGCAAACCAACCCATAACCCGGACAAACACATGCACAGATATCATTCCTCCTGCAGGAGATTTCAGAGACTACAGCCTACACTTGTTTACTGACTCTTGATGATTCAAGATATTTCGAACTTTATGCACTGGTCGACAACACGTTATTGATCAACAGATACCACCCAAAAGCGTTCTTACGATGTACTGATGCAATTTAGAGTTATCACAACAAATTTCCTGTTGTTTCATAACTGTAACAGTACCAATAACGGCAAACACAAACACAGACAATCCAAATCACCTTTGATATTGTAGCATTACGGGAATATGCCTGCCACAGCATGTAAGCTATAAAAATCCTGAAAATAAACGTTGAATTCAAATCGGTAAATCCCAATATGGATTCTGACAGGAAGTTTTAATATCCTCCAATCCTCATAAAAATTTCGTCATTAAACTATGCTAGTGACCATGCCTCAGAGCCAACGCAGCAGAATTTGTCTACTGACATATAACAGTATTAGCAGGCGGATAAGAAAGGTAAGTCATAACGGATCAAATGTTAGTTAGAAGATAGTGATTTGGCAGTGCGCTAGGTCATTTTATTACACCTTGAATTAGGGTCACTTTTTAGTGTAATCCTCAACATAGGGTCGCCAGCTATTCTTTACGCAAAAGAGTGAGATCATAATCAACTATGGCCAGCTAGAAACATGTGAACAAGACTTAGCGTACATGGTTGGGGATTAAAGATAACGAGGGAGGGAGCAAAATCCATCGTTTTTTTTTTGTTCCTCGTTGTTGAGTATGATGGGTGTGTGCTGTTTTAATCAACAGCTTTGTGTCAGAAGACAGCACAATGCGGCATACTTGGCTGAATGGGTTGTCATCTCTCCTTGCAGCTGCGTTCAAGTTTCCCTCGTACTTTCATGCTTCTTGGCATATTCTAGGCAATTTTCAGACCAACGAAACCTGGAAAAGCCTATGGCCGTTAGATTTCCTGCGCTTGGTAACTGACTACTGACTGGGGCGTACACCACAAGGTACAACAGAAGTAACATAGCATTTGTCCAATATGTTTACCCGGGCAGCAGCCTATAATTGACTAGTGCGCCTCCAAATTGTCGATGAGACAACAGAGCACTAGTAAAGGTTGTGGTACTTCAGAATGCAACTCTCTGAGTCCCAGCTTTTTAATCGTGCACATCATAAGCTGAGCATGTACAGAGATACGAACACTCATACCTTGAAGAAGACGTAAAAACGTTTATCATTTAACCCTCGAGCATCTCCTTTATCCCCTCACTTATTATTGGCTAAATATTTCAAGTGAATTACTGATGAAAATCCAGTTTTATGGTTTACACCAACTTCAACGAAACAAACTCGATCGAGATGATGATTAATCTTCTTTAGCACAACAATATCCGCTTTTAAAACTATATTTAAAACTTTATCGCACTATAAACACAGAATCATAGCTCTGAACAGTTTTTATTGGTAATTGAAACGTAGAGGACCCGAACGTTGAACAAATAATGTAAATCACAAAAAAACAGCTAAGAAATAAAGCTTGTAAAGCGATTTATCAGACAAAAGAGATTGCATTAACATTACCTGGAATTTCGAAATCTAGGCCTTCTTTTTAGATGCGAATATTTCTTCAAAACTTCCTTCTGTAAATGAATCCTCTGATTTCTTCCTTAAGTCTCTTATTGTCTGGTGTTGCTCTAGATACCTTCAACTGTGCTTCTTCAGTCAGCAGCTAACAGCATCTCATGATCACAGCCTCTTCTCTCGAATCTATTAAACGAACGCCTCTTTCTCCTGCGTCTCCCCAACCTGGATGTGAACAGAACTAATCCTCACCGTCAACAGGGCGTCTTTGTTTTCAATGAGCAGAATAAGTCTACAAGATTAATGACGATGTATTTCAATGTTCCTTTCAGCCGACATAACCACTGGACGTGACCCATATTAGTCTCAGTCTGGATGCTACAGCGCAGCGCCGGGTCTGTTCTGAACAATCTGGTTCCCTGATGTCATCTTCGAAAAGGGGGACTGAGCTCCAAGGAGCACATCTCGCTCCTCCGCAAAGATTTGACAACGACGGTTGGGAGCCAGGCAGTGTTTTGAGGTGAAAAGAGAGTTCAGTCTTGTGCCACGCAGCGTCCACTCCAGTCCAGTTCAGGCAAGGGTTCAGCAAACACTCTTTACGCAATCTCGATTCGCTTCCTGCAGGCTACAGCATCAACAACGATGGTGTAGCGAAGGAGAGGTGCGGTGTAGCAAAGGAGAGGTGCGGTGTAGCAAAGGAGAGGTGCAGTGTTGCTCTTGTGTTTAGTTTCACTTTGACATGAGTTTCAGCAATAACATTCTTCGAGTCAGGTACGTGTGGCAGCGTCACTTCATTGTTCGGAATCAGTCTGGAATAAAACGGCGTCTCCCTTCCAATTGGGAAGCAGCTGACTGTGTTTTGTCACGGTATTTCTACCTTGTAGTCCTGAAAATGAATCGCCTTTCTTGCTTACAGCATCCATCTATGAATGTGGAAAGAAACACAAATTTCAGAGATCATTCAAAAGGTATATCCAACAACAGACACAACGATTTGATTCAATCTAAACTTTTGGTGCGGCACCAGTTTGAACTTTTGTCAACCGTTGTTCTCTCTAATGCTTACATGACGAAACTGGTTCATCATTTTCGCACCGACGTGGAAAATGTGGAATAGGATGAACCAAGAAAACATAAGAACTGGTTCTCCTCTTTCATTTTCGATAAACCAAATGCATTGAAACGTAACAGGCTTATCAAAGAGAAATATGGCATCAGTTTTCCACAACTATTAGGTACATTTGAAGGAATTAAAGTGTATTGTAATAGACTCGCGAAATAGTCTGAATTATCGCAACAACAACAACGATGACAACAACAACAACAATTTTATTATTGCGACAATAGCGATATCTATGAATATGCAGTCTAGTATTGTAATAATATAAATGAAGTAACTTGCTTTTACCATAATAAAACTCGAACTTCCATGTCTGATTTGAAAATATCCAACACCACCATGTTAAGATCACCCCATTTGTATTGCATTCAGTTGCATGCTTGTCTGTTGTCAATGATCCCCAATTCAACTAAATTCATCTAATAATAGTAACACCGTGAATGCTCTTTTACAGGACTTCATCGATGCAGGGGTAAGATATTCTTCCTTCTTTCGATAAATCATGCAGCAAAACTATTCAAGTTGCGAGGACTTAAAGATGGGTTGAAACAAAAGCGACAGAAAATGCGAAAAGAGGGACAAAAAAGAATGGAAAGAGGCAATGATAGGTAAAAGAGTGAAAAGAAAGAGATTAGAAAGCTGTACTTTTTGTTGGTGGTCAGCTGAGCAACTGAGCTAGCAGAAGATGAAGGAGGACACTTTTAACTGGGGAAGATGTGGAAATTCTGTTTATTTCGGTTCTTTAGCAAGCAGTTTACTCCTAATAATGAGCTACGTATGTAAAGTTACAAATAAGAAAAAAAACATTGACCAAATTACAATATGAATAAGTCTTTGAAGGAGATATCTTTGACGAATCTAGTGAGAACAAGTTTATTTGTTTACAGAGTAAATTAAAGTTCCAAATTTTTGAAACATGATTTGCGAATACCACCTCGATTAGTTCCCTCTGATCTACGCAGAAAGTGCTCCATTTTTGCAATATCATCAACTATTATAGACCTTTCGGAACTTATTGGAACTGTCTGAGATAGCCAGATAAAGGCAGTCTAGTTTTCAAATTCAATCTTGCATATGATTGGTATTATTCTTAACCCTGTTATCGTACCTAATGTAGGGGATTGCAGAATGGAATGAACTTAGCTATATCAAATAAACTGCTCTTAATCAAACCTTCTTAGGCCTCATGTTGACATTTTAAGGTTTCCCATCAAAACATGTCTCAAAGGAATTGGTTGAAGGCGAAATTAGCTTAAGAAAAAATTGGTAAAACATCGGTAGGATAATAAAAGCGGGAATAAAACTCATGAGTTTTTTAGGCTTTAAGTTTTGTCTCGAAGTAATATCAGAGAAGATAATTGACCATTTTATTTACCAGAAAGTCCAAAAATTGATGTCATTTTAACAATTTCTCTGGGAAAGAATCCAAGTGACTTCCATGTTGCTATGATATAACAAAATGCAATATCGCTTCGGTTCTTAAGGGGACTTCACAACAAAATTACTTCATTCCCAAGCACTTAACAGTCAGTTCAAATCTCATCTCAGAATCAATTCTACCAGGAATTCTTCAACTTTCTTTACGTTTTGCCGAAAATCGTAGCAAAGTTAGTTTTTCATCGAATTGAATGGATCTTGTTGTTCTTCTTGCTTTAAAAGATCTTGTTCTTCTTGCTTTAAAAGAGCTACCGACTTAGTTAAGGTTCAAAGGTGATCCTATATTCTTGCTCATCAACTTTGTAAAATAGGTTTTGATTATTTCAAAATTTAAGAACTGACATTACATCATAAAAATTAGACTCTTCATTACATCAAACCCTGCTTTCACTTGATCAGATTATATTTACTTCTATTTGAAGACACTTACCTAAAACAAACTAAAAATCTCCTAAAAACTCAAGCATGTTAGCCTTGCTTTTTAGTTCAATTTCTTTTTGGCAGAAACTGTGACTAAAATATGGTCGGTAAGCAGAAATTTGTAGCTTTCGTGGTTCACAACTTAGCAAACATGATCATTAAAAACAGCACAGAGCCTAAAAAAGAAGAGTGCATCATATTCATGGAATGAAAAGATATATCTGAAACAGTTTCATGTTGCTGGCTTTGAGATGTGAAGGAAGGTTTCAAGCTCCATGACGAGAACTCTAAATACCATACTTATCAAATAAAAGAAAATCAAAGATTTCTATTTGAATTATTAACACTGATTTACCATCTACTATTTTTATCAAGCAATCATGAAAGAAGAATTTTGATCCTAACAAAAAGCACAACCTAATTGTTCACAAAAGCTTTCAGAAATATGACAAAAGGCTATTTGCATATACATACTTGAAAATAACCACTCATCTAAAACCCTATGCACAAATTATCAATCCATTTTGATTTGGTTAAGCCTCTACATTTGGTCCCATTTTTTCTTCTCAGCCAATTCTTGTTTCACCATATCCATCAATGGAAGCAAGTAGTGAACATCCTACAAAATGGATTTGGGTTTGCCTCTTTTTAAGAGAGTTTTTGAACAAGGGTGCAGCAGAAGGAATAATGATTTCTGAAAGTGATGGAGTGTGCTACACGACATGCAAGTATATGTAAACTATATAATAATGGTCTTTTTAGCAAACAATTCTCAAGAAATTCTTAAGAATTGTGATTATTACCTCTCAAGAATTTTTATCTGCACTCTGCCGATAAATTCCTTGAGGATTCCTTAAGGATTCCTTGAAATTTTTATGCTAATGTGCTGAAACCATGTACTGCATTTAGCATAACTGGCTGGGCACTAACAAACACAAACTATGACTGATGATATCTGCACTTGAGGAACTTTTACCAACAAGTAACTCTATCGTATATGTCTTAAAAGTCTAAAACCATACAGCAGAGTCACCTGCAATTGTGCTAAAGATGGTGGCGAGGAATTATTTTACCACGATGCACTGCGTTCAAATTACAAATCTTTAACAATTCTAAGGAATTTGATTAAAGAGCACAGTGCATGTTGGTAAAAACTCCTTGCTGCCATCTTTAGTGCAATCATCTATTTGTAGCCCACTACTACCAAATTAAGAACAAATGGGAAAATCACACACAGTTATTTATGCTCCTCCAAAAAAGGAAAAGCTGGACAGCAACCCTACACATACAAAGACCAAATTTTCAATACAATGGTAGGCTAAATGCAAGAGCAGTGCAGTTGGCAGAAAGGGGCATAGTGACCTGAGAAAGCTTGACATGATAATAATGATGTTTACAAATACTGGAAAGTAATTGCTGCATACCTCTTCAGGTTTTGTCCACTGTTCTTTTGGTAAGATATTATGTTTCAATGAAAGATCCATTGCTCTTTTTATCCTAAACAATCTTTGATATTGAATTTCATCATCCAATCTTGAAACTGCTTCTGCAACTTCTGGAATGTCTTCATCAAGTAAATCATCAACTCTCAGACCTAAAACACAAATATCTAGCATTATACTGCAATCTCTATGTACCATACTAAATCTATTAATCAAAACTATGCCTTTCACACAGCCAAAGTTCCTTGCACAGCTTTGACTTTCACAAGGATCAACCAGCATTATTTCATGCATGTATCTTTCCAAATATTTGAAATTAACATACAGTTACGTAATTTCCAAACACCTCTGAAGGCTCATTCACATATGCCATTTGAGATCAAAATTGTCTGTGTTGTTTTGATACACTCTTTGCATACAACATTTTATGTGTGTGTGCCTGATTAATAGCAAGTATCAAATTCTACCATTTCCGCCCCAAATTGGAAAGTTTGCCTTGCGTGGCAGATTTCTCTGCATGCTGCACACTTTAAATTTCAGCCCTGGTTCAAGCCATAAAATCTTCGTGAAACAACAAAAGAGAATAATAAGTCTATTGTTTAGTGACACAAATAAGTACAAATACAGCCAAGCAAGCAGTTTGGGTAAAGGGCAGCTCCCCCGCACCGCACATTCTGCAAACTTTCCATTCTGGCTTCCGTCCCGGCGAGGGGTGGTACTTGGTCTACAAACATACAGGGAGGTGCCACTGGAAAATCTGAAAAGCTACCCTGTCCCGGAGTCAAATTCCTGAAAATGATACCCTGTCCTGGAGTAAACTTTTCTGAAACAATACCCTATCCTTTAGTTTCTTCAGACAAAATTGTGGCCTGCAAGGAAATTTGCACGAAATCTATCAAAAAATGTGGGAATGTTGCCATCCAAGCGATTTGAATCACATTCGCAGAGTACAAATGGCCTAAAACGACCTTTCCGAGTCAAAAATGACAAATATGGACCCTGTCATGGAGCCAATTTTTACAAAAATGATACCCTGTCCCAGAGTCGGAATCCTGAAAATGATCCTACCCTGTTCAGCAGCACGCACGTCCCCATGCAAGAAAAATATATGAGTACCCCCCCGGGCTTCTGTCCGTAGGGCTTTTGTTAGGATCAGTATAGGCACAGTGTGCGATTCTGTACGAGCGCCATACCTGCTTTTAAATCACCCCAGTTATGCAATACTAACGAACAACAACGCACGACAAATTCGAAAAAGAACGGCCTAAAAAATCGTTTTCAAGACAATTTGGTAGGTCCTGTCCTATTATTAGCTGGAAAACACTCGGCCATGTAAAAGGATGCTTACCAAGTTGTCTATAACCAGATGCATAGATATACCAACTGCGAAATGCGTTGAATAGTCGTGTTCCTAAGCCAACTGTTTTATTCACTTGCGACGCCATCTTGCAAAAAGATCAAAGAGACTTCAGACGGGAGGAGACTGGGTCTAGGGACCAGGGACCTATCCCTCGCAGAGGTGCCAAGTGAAGTGAAGTGTGATATTTTCAAGTCCGGTATTCTCATACAATAACATTTTCATCTGAAGACTTCCAGTAAGGGACCAGTCATTATTAATGGTGGGGGGTGGGGCGGAAGATATTAAGGGGGGGTCACCAATAATTTTTCTGCCTAGATGGGGGGGGCCAGATCAAAAATCAGACAGCGAGAGGGGGGGCCATGAAAAATAATCAGTTAAAATTGACAAGTATCTTATTCAGAAATAAATGACAGTTCACATTATTGTTATACAAGTACAGCTTTTACTTGTATTCTCTTGAATCTGATGGCTGATCTTGCCAAAAAACAACTTGGATTGTCCGCTGCTTTCAACTCTGTTTGTTTTGCTGAACTTTGCTTTCTAGCCTCTGCAACATCTGTCCTCTTTGCAATTGCTTTCTGCACCGAAGTGGAAACTATGGGGAGTTGGAGAGGTGACTGCCCTCCCTCTCTCAATTCAGGAATACTTGGACATTTTCTTTGAACGGTAAGAAATTTGTTGGGTGGGACTGAAAGTGCACTGAACGAGAAGAAGGTGGTAAGAAACAAGTCACCATCGAGAATAGGGAAAGTTTCTATCTTGAAAAAGCATGTAGTTGGACATAGGAAAGGGTTAGCAGTATTTCTCAGAGATATTGGAATGTGACTGAGACAGGCGCTCTAAGCCAATGTAAAGGAAGTCCTTAAAAAATTTTGTTAGGACGCTTAATAATGAAGACAAAGTACCACGGAATTTTCAAAGTTTCCATGTGAGGAGCAGGCAAAAATAGAATTGTGATAAGCATCCCAAGACAAAGCAGCAGTCCTTCATGCAAAAGTTTTTAAACATCTTACTCATTACAGTACATGCTACTCCCCATTTTTGTTACTCATGCTTATCAAATTTTCGGCGTTTGTTCTGGCAAACAAGTTGAAAGAGGTCTTCCAAGCCAATGTAATTATGTTTACTCTAAACAGAGAATCTGTTCTAAACCTTCCTTGGGATGCTAGTTTATAAAGATTGTGACAAAATTTTCCACAATAGCAATTCATGGGGCTGCGAGAGGCAATCTAAGCAAAAGTAGAAAGCGTGTCGTCAGAAAATTTCTGGGAGCCTGTCCCCCAGACTCTGTAGTGCTTGGATCTGTTTTTTTGCAATATGTTCTTGCCTGTTTCTATCAACTGGTGAGTATGAATAGTTTTAAAATCTGATATCGTGCACATTTTAAGGGCCCTAATTATGTCAGGTCTTTCAGCAATACACCTCAAAATGAGAGCGTTATCGTCCGAATCGGCAAATTGATGCGCTTGTCCCTCCACTCAAAAGCTGAATTGCGCAAGTGGTGGATCCCCTTCTCAAGATTTTACCAATTCCCATCTTTTGGGTACGAAAACTGACGGAAACTAGGCTTCATATATCTGAACAGTTTTCTGTCCTAATCTCCCATAAGCGTACGAGGCGAAAAATTTCCAGAAATCAGCCCCATTTGGGCAAACTTTTGTCCTTAGTCGCGCAAAAATGTTGGCAAACGATTAGCTTTGTGTCGCGCAGCTCCCCCTAGATTTTTCCTTCCCGTACGCTTATGTAATCTCCTCTCAACTCTCTGTGATATAACAGTAGCATCGTGGTTCTTCAGGTCATACGAACTCATATAACATCTTTCTACTTTTTAGGGGGGGGGGGCTACAAAAACTTATACTTAGATTTAAGGGGGGCCACATTTTAGTTGCATGAAAGCAAGGGGGGGTCAAGAAAAAAATCACACTGTTCCAAAAATATCTTCCGCCCCACCCCCCACCATTAATAATGACTAGTCCCTAATCAGTGTCGGACAAAAAATTTAGAAAATTAGCTTCTGCAAAGTGCAAAACGCTTCATAAATGCAAAGCATAAATCCGTAGACGTAGGAACCGCGTGCACAGGGGACAAGTGTCCCCAAGATTTTGCAATGAACAAAGAAGTGCCAGTTTTCCTTAATAAGGAAAAAGTGCCCTTGAAGCGTCGTGCCCCCAATTTGAGATGCTTCCTACGTCCCTGCATAAATCAGCTTAGCTTACCAGACTTTTAATGAGCGTCTGGTACGGGTAAGTTTTCGATAAAATGATTCAGCCTCGTCCCCAGGGCTTTTTGTCATGTTTCGACTTGGAACTATGACAAAAGGCTTTGCAACGAGCACGATTAAGAATTTATTTTCTGAGTCACCAACAGAGTCCCTTTCATTTTGTCAATCATTTCGTCAGGGCGGAGGAGGCTCCTTTCTACTCTGCGGAGGACTATGACGCAATGACAACATTCAACTCAATGGATGGAAAAGCGAAGTTGTGCATTGACGTGTGAAGATGATGCTTATCGATCGATCATGGCTGGTTGATGATTACTTCATTTCAACGTAATTGCAGGTATCCTTATGCTTTCTTACTTACTGCATTATTTACTAAGTTATTCATTGCTCCTTTTACTTTTTGAATATCGATGATATTTATCGCTGAAGTCACGCGCATTTCAACGCAACGGAAGCAAGGTCAGCCGGGTGAGCTTTTGTTTAGGCCCATATTCGGGAAAAGTAAGGTGAAAGAAAATACAACAGAAGGAAGTGAAACGCAAAGTGAGGAAGTTTATACGTTAGAGGATATCTTATCTTAATATGTGTCATCGCTTCTTGGAGATTTTAACACCCGATAATAGGATAGAACTCTCCAGAAACTGTGAAACTGCATCGCCTTCGTGGTTTTTCTCAAGTTCAATCTGTTTTGTTTGTTGATTGGTTGGCACCGTCACTTTTGAGTGCTACGAGTTGTGACCGGCGCGGCGTGATACATACACTATACAGTACAATGGAAAAGAAAAGAGCCTAAGTTTGTTTGGAATATTATTAATCTTATTCAGTTTAATTCCTCCAAGGTTTCAGCTTTGTTACATCACACACACAGGAAGCTTTTCCAGCTGCTAAATAAAGGCTGCTAACCACCTCAATTTTGGTTTACTTTATACTAGGTTTATCTGTTCAATCAACAATGTCGAATTACTTATGAGTGAAATTCTGACCACAAACCAGAACGAATTCAAGACCAGTGAACTGTTGGTAACAAAAAAGGAGCAAAGCATAATTCAGTTATCATGGCTGAAAGAAAATATGACAGTGAACGAGATAGCATACCATTGCCCCCTGGAATGGATCCATCTTGGTTGGCAAAAGAAGGTGTAAATGTCTTACTCAATGGGGGTGTCAAAAATGCTGAAGAGCTCTTCAGAAAGTTCAGGTTTGTTGAAAAGATAACTTGTTCATTTGCTGCTTGTACTTTTGGGCATATGATAAGGCCAAATGTCAAACTGAAAAGTTCCATGCAGAAAGAAAGGCCTATAAATGTCCTGCACACAGAGTACCTGTTTTCTGTTGTTTTTATTCTTTTATTATTACACTTTCATTATTCAGTGCACAAAAATTAGACGTCCAAACTGGTTAACAATGGACTCAGCACCAACAAACTTTTTGCAACTTTATGGATGAATTCAAGAGCATTCAAACAAGGAAAGAAAAATGGATCATTCCATTGAAAACAAAAGACAAATAAGAATAGTAATGATAATGATTATTATCAAATATTCATTTATAGTTGATGGAAACAATAGTTTTAAAGGAAGCTAATAGATACCAACTATTTACAATACAAAATTCAAATACATATAAAATGTAAATATATACATAAATCTATGTACAAATCATCTACAGATATTGCAACTGTTAAAATAATAGGCGGGCCACAGTTTAATGTGTGTTTCATTAAAAATGAGACTCATTCAAATTTTCTAGTCTTGAGAAAGGCAAAGAAGGCAAAATATAACTTTTCATCTTCAAAAAAATATATATTTCCTGGACCATGCAAAAAATCCATGCTCTGCTGGCTAGTTCAGCAGTTGTACACACTTCAGATTTGTATGGTTCCTACAACCTTGTTTATTGTGGCCAGTGTCAGATGAAAGTTCAGTGTCTGCTTTCCTCTTGATCCTACTGTAAATCCTTGAATAAGCACAGCCCCTCAAATTAGCGCCCCACTTGAATGCACCCACTCTGTTGGGAAAATTATTAGATAAGCACCCCCCCCCTTGAATAAGAGCTCACCCTCAAATAAGCACCCACCACCTCCAACTTAAGAAATGATCGCTTATTCAAAATTTAACCAAAACTAGTTTCTGAAGCCTAAGTTTTAGTCTTACAGAGACTGGGAAAGCATTTAAGCATAAAAAGAGTGTAGAAATAATCAAAAAAAATTGCTCTGCGTTTCATTCTTGTCAGTCCTTATTTTCCTCCTCATTGCAAGGAAACTTTTTAACACACTCTCAAACATATTCATTAGAAGAACATGAAAAGCATGTTTTCGAAATCCCTCTGTTACTGTTTTGCCTTTGCTTGAAATGCTTTGACATCAAGAAAAATAAAATAAGTACCCCGCTCATAGAAGCACCACGCTTAACTAAGCACCCCCCTCCCCATTGAGGTTCAAAAATTAAATAAGTGCCTGGAAATTTATTCAAGGATTTATGATATTTGATGTTGTATGATTTGTTTTGCTGTGTTTGGTGGAGCAAATATTTTACATTTGAATCAGAACTGCCCTGGCCTCATTTTTGTGTGCCTGTGAGCAACTAGTGGGGAAAAAATATGCCTGGAATCAAATCAATCTGAGTAAAATTAAGTCACCAGCTGGCAGAGTGTAGTGACATTTGTGCCTGCGAATGGCACTCTTGCACTTGATTAATGAGGCCTGTATGCTACTTGACCACCTCTGCTCCTGTCTGATTGGATGAAATCTGCTGATGTTTGATACAGGAACAGCTGCATCCTTTACCTGCATGCTTTCTGAACCTGATCACACAGGAAAGAGTGGGCAGAGAAATGCATGCTTTTTCATGATTATTTATTTTACCAACCTAAAAGTGCTTCTTTGCTGATATGCATTGCTGGTGATTTTTTTGCCACAAACTGGTGGTCTGTTAGATTGTCACAAGCATTTCTGTTTTGGTGCTCCACCCACTTTCTCTCTAAGGAATTTTCCAACTGTGCTGAGACCTCCTGTCATTGTGACCCAATGTTGTACACTCAAATTTGCTAATTTATGACTGAATTGGCTTTCAGTTTCAACCAGCAGCAGACCCTTTCATTTGCCAGAAGGGGGTACAGTACATAGCATGCTGTGAGCACAAGTACGTCTCTCTGGGTGGATATGGGTTGATTTAGATGGAAATCTGAAGTTAGGTCTTTTCAGCATATTCTACTTAAACATGGGTCCTGTTGAGATGAAAACTGACATGAATTCTGGAAAAATGGGTCTAGTTTTGGTGAATTATCTGATAAAAAAGTGAGCAAAAAGACAAATTTCTTTAAAAACTGGGCAGCAGAGCCCCATCTAGCCACAAGCTGCGTACCTCCACCTTTACTTGCAACTCAGTCTTTAGAACAAATGTAGAGGGAAGTAAACTGGAACTTCTCTTGACAAATTGATAATTCAGGACTCTTTTCATCAATCTCAATATTACAGGTACTCAAGTAAACATTATGGACTATCCCATTAACTTTAACGTCGAAACGTGGGACTCTTCATTAGCGCAAGTCATCAAAAAGAGCTTGTTTGCTCAGTTGGTTTTTTACCTAGTTGCTTGTTTATTTCGTTGTGCAGTGTGTAGTAACTCTTGCAAAATCAAGGAATATAGAAGGGACCAAGGTGTTTAAATGTAAGGTAATCTTTCAAGAAAGTGAAGCAAAATTTAGGCTAAGAGCCATTATTGTCACCAAGGGTCCTTTTTTGCTGTGGCCTTGGTGGTGTGGATCCGTATTCTTCACTTGAGCTAAACTTGACTTCAAGACAATCTGAAATTGCAGTGCAGCAAAGGACTCGATGGACTCTTCGTGAAAATGTCTCTTTATCCTGGTCTTTCAAGAGGTATTCAGGAAATCATTTTGGCATAAGAATCTTAAAGACACAAAAATAGAGATTACTCTTTCTGATTTTGATATCACATAGATGAAGAGATGTACATGCAGTAGTTTCTCATCAGCAACTAATTATTTTTATCTTAAGCGCAATATTACATTGTTCACGACACTGTATGATATGTCGCTGATTACTTTCCAGCTTCATATTATCGTAAACAAATAATTTTTTCGCTGAAATTCTATCAAGAACGTTCACTTTGCTTTACGCTGGGTCTGTTAATTATTCATGCTGGTCCGTTAATTATTCATATGTCCACTGGAATCTGTTTAATTGAAGCATCAACAAATCTTTAGGCCTAATAAGACAGGTGCAAAGCTGTCTTGTTTACGTATTGAAGATAGAAGATTTCACAGAATTAACCGATAAGCCATCATGCAGCTGTTTGCTTGTTGTTTGAGCTGTTGTTCTTTCAGAAAGAAACACGTTTTGAGTAAAATATAGCGTTGTTCTCATGTGACACAAACTGCTAATTTTGAACACGCTCGCAAGCCACAATCTGCTGAACTAAACGCAAATGCAGACAGCACACGAACCTAGGTGCCCGCGCGTTGCGCATTGTATTTTATACGAAACTTGTTCACGAGAATTTAGGATGGCCAAAAATTTGAGAAACTCCAGAAAATTTTTGAAAGCCAAATCAACGAATTCATGGAAACATTGTTTTTGAGCCTTTGATTTTGAGTAATATTCATTATAATCTTCTCTGAAGTGCTTTCTTGCTAAAGATTCTGCTGCCTGTCAAGAAACAAATACCAGAGTGGTAGAAACTACATGCATCTAAAAATAAAAAAATAATAGGAAACAAATCAAGGCACCTTTAGAATTCAAGAGCTGAAGTTTTCATGTGAAATTAAGAGACACAATCTGCAATTGACTTCATTAAGTTTGTTAGGAATTGTGCAGGGATTATAAAGCCTGAAGTTACACTACAGAGTGGTCAAAAATTTTTTCTGTAGGAGTTCTGCAAGTGTGATTTGTTGCTGGTTTGAGGTCATAAAGACGAAACCCTTTCTCCTTCAAAGGCTCTGCAGAGACGGATTGTGATGTTTCCGTTCAGATTCTAGAAGGAACGTGAAATGTGCTTTGATTATTTAAAACCGTTGCATGGGCTCGTAAACAAGTTTCCAGAGCTTTGCAAAAACTACATCTGCATCGTCTACTAAATATTTATCTTTTTTGTCAAGAAACCATGCATCGGCGTCATTGAAACTGTGATTTATCATTCTCTTTGCACCGAATACATCCTACATCCTTCATTCTTCTCAGGTCAAATTTTCCCCAGCCGACTTTGATCCCAGTCAATCTTCACTTGCTAACGTCATCTGAAGTGAAGATGGAGGTAAAGTTGTGCTTTTCAGCGCCAAGCGCTGGGATCGCAGAAATAGAGCAGACCTAATCGAGTCTGCGACCCCTTTGTCATGTCGCTTAAGTGGTGGGGTCCTACCGGGTATCGAATCTACTCCGCCTGACTGTTCTGGCTGCAACGTATGGAACGGCATCGGGTCAAAGTCAGAGGATTACACCACGGCACCATAACACTTTCAATCATAGACTTCAGTCATCTAAAGCTTCATTGACTTCTACTTGAAGGTGTTGTGGCGCAATGGTGTAATCCTCTGATTCTGCAGACAGAAGTGTCAGGTAGATAGGACTTGAAATGCAGCAGAGCCCCCAGAACCCCACCATTTGAGCATCATCACAAGGGGTCGCGGAATCGATTAGTGCTTAGAATCGCAGCGTTTGGTGCTAAAAACCACAACTTCACGTCACCTTCACCATCCTTGCAACTTGCTGAAACTGTTTTTTCTCGGCTTTTAAAAGCATCTTTCCTCTCAATGTTAAGGATACACGTAAAAACTTGTCAGCGTCTCAAGAAGTAATGGAATTCAACTACAATTGCCATCCTTCTATGAGTGGACAAATTCAAACGATGGAGCCCTAGATTCACAATTCGATTTGTTGTCACTAGTCTCCTATGCGGGTGCTCCGAAATTTGACAGTCTGAATGAAAATCAATTTTGGCACTATGGAAACCATGGATCCACTAGACTTATAACGATAAGTCCCTTGTATCCCTGCGGTAAACCTTGCTCAAGAGGTTAATGAAACAGTGAAAAACTTGGCCCTATTTTCTTTTTTCTTCTAGGGCCAGGTTTTTCAGAGTAATATTATGAGTCTCTGTTGACTGAAGCGCCATCATCAAGTCAAAGAGCACAGGGAAACAAGAGACTCATCTTCATAAGTCTAAATCCACACTGCAGCAGTTAAACCCTACACTGAAGTGATAGAAAAGGTTTACTTTAGTCGACTCTTTTAGAATAAAAGGTTCTCTATCAGCCCCTTTACAGCCCTTTACAGTATCGCTTTGTCGACCGATAGTTTCTGTTTTGGTCAAATCTAATTTGCTGATAGTCTGAAATTTCAATGTACCCGTAAAGGACAATGGTTGAAATTGCTCTTTGAGTATGTTATGTTTTGACAATATTTGGTACAACTAAAGTCTTGAAGCCAATTCGAAAGGTTCAACGCTAGCTTTTTTGTATCGTTCGTTCAAATTTTTGCCATTCTCAAATGTATATTACGTTTTTCAGGTCGTCGAGCCCACTGCTGTCTGCTGGAGCGAGTCTGGTCGATTTTATTGTGAGTATGTTTTGTCGATTGTCGAATATCGATCGCCTTAGTTCTATTTTGAATTATTTAAAATTTGATTTCATTCCTCGTGATGACACAGATAAAGTCTGTGTAGTTAACTGCCATTCGATCGCAAGGAATTTTAGATTCAAAATGCTCTTGGCAAACGAAGCTCATGTAGAAATGTGGGCCCAAATTTATAAGAGTGCCCCAAATATTAAAGACATTGTTTTGCTCATTCGAAAATTCAGAAGTTTCCATTTTCAAATTTCCATGACAGTGCTAGACATGAGACATGCTGACATGGTTCGTTGTTTCAAATTAAATGTCACGTGAGTGTGACGAAAGTTTTGGTTTGATAACTATGATAATTTCCTTTGAGACTTTACTGAAAAAGGAGGAGAGTTTAAGTTTAATTATTGAGGGGGGCTGAAGCCTCACAGCCCCCCTTCCGACGGACCAGGTGCATCGGATGAACTTTGCTGACTTAGATTTAGCTGATTATTTAGCAAGAGAATGTTGTATGATTCATACAACTTTGAATCCTTGACATGGATTGATTTCCTTATGACTATGATATTGTAGACCGCAGCTATGACATTTGAAGATGAAAAGATGGAGCAAGCAACAGAGAGTTTGAAGCGAACTCAAAAGATGTGTGATGTTGATAGTTTATTTGAAGGAGTTTTATCAAAAAGGCCATCAGATAAATGGAAGACTGAAGACAGGATGCAGAGAATGATTATCTGGGCAGATTGTGAATTGTTCTTGGCGTTTTTAATGTTTCTCAAACAAAGTATGTGTTATTTCGTATATTAGATTGTATTGGTAAATGACACTTATATACAGGTTATCTCAAATAGATCGGGCCTCATTTGTGTCGCTGCTGTGGAGGAGGTTTACGTTCTATTGACTCGTTCTTGATACAGTAAGATAGGATAGGCTTCATTATAGAGTCTGAGACCTTGTTTCAGCCGATCTGATAAGTGACTGCTGATTTATAGCACACAAAAGTCACGTAACTTATTTCTTCAAAAACAGCACTTTTGCTGTCCTCCCAAAATGTCAAAATCATGTTATTTTTGAGAGAAATGGTTCCTTCACTTTATTAAGATCTTTTATTCATTTGTAAATGGGTTAATACTGTTTTCTTTTGGATAAACGATGTTATTAATCCTTTTTTGCAGATGTAGAAATTCAGATACATCGCTTTCCTTCTTAGAAATGCTGTTTTTGAAGCAATCTCCTTTTTCACTTTCGAGTCGCACAAATCAGCAGCCAGTTATCAGAGTGGGTAAAATCTATGCATTATGTAAAAAAGAGGAAAACTGAGATTACAGCTCCTCTGCAACAATCACACAAACGGGGCACAATTTGTTTGGAGACCGTATATGTATTTTAGCCATTGTTCGAAAATGTCGACATCCATGGTGGATATGCCAACAATTTTGAATATTATTACTTTCAACATAAGCTACAAATAAAACTTAAGCTCAAAGAAAACGTATCTGAACTTATGAGATCATTAAATTCTGAAAAGCCAAGTTGAGTATTGACATATTGCATCCTAGTTTCAATGAGCAAAATGCACGATTCATGTGCCAGAAAGTGAAAGCCAGAATTTTGTAATATCATTTTATATGTTGTTGTTCACGTCAAAGGGTTTTCATTAAAAAAATATCTTCCTTGTTTTATTATCACTTCTTGTTTCCTTTTGTAGGCGTAGTTGATTTTGTAAAGGCAGGATTTCATATGCGAAGATCATGGAAGATGTATGAAAAATGTCACAATGAAATTAGATCAAATTTTAATAATAGTCCGATCAATGGAGGCAAAGAGGACAGGAGAGGTTCATTAAAAGGCACACCGAAGAAGGTGAATAAATGCTCTGCTTAATGACAGTTTTTGTACTCGGGGAAGAAGGAGTTTATTTGTTTTATTTTCAATTTGTTTTGAGGGCTTGTCAGGATTTCTAGCTACTGATAGCTATTTTAGGCCCACTGTGCATGCCGCATCCAGGCATGGGACCCCTAGTTTAACGTCCCTTCCGACGGACAACGAGGTGAGTTGTGAGGTAAGACCTCCGAGGTCACCCATCCAGAGTTTGACCTCACTCGATCAAGCTTAACTTCAGTCACCTGATGAAGACTGTATAAGCCACTCGGCCACTCACCCCGCCAAGTTTCAATTCTAAGAGAAACTGATCATTTTATGTCTTTTACATCCATAGATAAATTTTGGCAAACCTGGACATTTTGAGCATGCCCTGTCAACTTTCAGATGCAGAACCTTTCCCCAGCAATTTAGCATTATGTATCAGACTATGATTCCATATAAAACAATTCAATAAAAATATGTTCGTTCGTGTGGTACTTTTAGTAATTAGTGATAAAGTTATACGTAAATGATTTTAGTTACAAACTTTAAGAACCAAATATCATAGCCACAATAGAGAGCTTTGCAAAAAAAGTAGATGCTAAAAACACAAATCGGTGTTTTTAATATCCACGCTATATTTGGTACTAAAATCATTGACGTATCACTTTATCATATAACACAATATCTGCTCTTTTGAAAATTAAGGTAATAGAAATTCAAACACACTAAAAATGCTTCAGATCAGTTCTAGCCTAGGGAGAGTTTTCGCGTTGTTTGGAGACATTTCTCTACAGTATACCTGCACAGAATCTTCAGAAAAAGAAGTTGTAACGCTAGCTGTGCCATTTCACGTGATCGAATTTCATACTCATGAGAGACATACTGCGAAACTTTTGGGAGATATCTCCATGAATTGGCACATAATGGGATTTCATTTATACACGTTTCTGGATAATATATGCCCTTGCACCTACTTCGTTTGAATTAGTTCTTTCTTTTGTAGAAAAGTGCAGACAGAAAGCCATCGCCGGAGCCAATGAGCCCAGAAACAAAGGAAACACTTACAGCTGCCCTTTCATTCGGATATGGCCTAATCCAAGTTGCGATTTCCATCGTTCCTGCTGGTTTATTAAAAGTTTGCGAGCTACTTGGGTTTACTGCTGATCGATATATTGGTTTAGATGCATTGGAATTATGTAGCAAGTCAGATGATATGAAAGCTCCGATCGCAAGGTAAAAGAAAAATACAGATATCATATCTTATTTCAGCTTTATTTTAGTATAATTTCAGTTCAGTTTTATCCTATCATGCAAATTTCGTTGACAGATTACAACGTGACTAATCTTAATGTTCCACGAGACGTAAGGATTGCAAAAGTCATAAAAGCAGGGAACAATCGATATCTGCGAGCCGTTCTTTAAAATCATAGTAACACACTAAAAGATCTGCGTTTAATTCAGCAATAATGTGTCTTAAGGAAAGCTAAGTTCGAAGTAGCAGGACAGCTAATTCTGTGATGATTCATTTTGACGTAAATTTGGATATTTGATATTTCAACTAAATATGATAACGGGCTCAGCTCGAAACGTCGTATTTAAAAACTCTGCTCAAGGTACGATTAATTTTATTCTTGAATGTTATTATGTTCAACTAAATATGACCTGTGATAATTGGGTGATTGTATTAACTACCGAGATTGGTTAATATGATGTGACACACTTTATTTTTCTTTGTCAGGCTGAGTTTATTGTGGTATCATACTGTTGTTAGGCCATTCTGTGCCCTAGATGGAAATAATTTAGATGCAGGTAATTGTCTTATGTTTGATAAAAGTGTACATAGCCGCATCATTAATTCTTTTCAATTTTTTTTTCTCCAATTCAAACATATCCGATGAGTGATTTCGTTGTGCCTTACTGGTGAGTGTTCATGACGAAATTTTCTTCAAGAATTTTGCGAAGCCTTTGTAGGTCTTGGCGTTATCTGTTGGTTAGGCACGTTTTTGTTGCTTGGACTATCAAAGATGAAATGTCCTTGCCAGGTAGCCATATGTAGCGTAATTGCTTTATCTAACCGAATTCAGCTGGCATTTTTACGTAAATACGGCTGTTATGATTTGATTTAGCTGGCAGTCTTGGCTGGCTTCGATTTTGATCGTTTTTATATCCATCTAAACTGTTACAATACAAGTTTACAATACTTTCTAAATACCATACGACTATACCACACTACAGGGACGATATCACAAGGAGCAACAGAGAATGACTACCCTGTGATCTTAAACACAAAGAGATATCCAACCTAATTACAAACTAAATACACAATTACAGATAGCTACACATTTCATCTCGATTATCCAAATAAGCTCAATACTCAAATGTCACTAATATTAAATATTTCTCATTATGTATCAGTTTCTTACTTTTTCATAGGTCTCAATGAAGCATCTATCATTCTTGACGAAACTGAAAAACAATATCCAAATTCTGGCATCTTCTTATATTTCAAAGCCTTGGTTCACAGGCTTCGAGTTAGTAGATCTACGCTTTTACACTTTTTAATGTCGCCAAACTAGACTTCAGAATTTCTCAATTTTTGCTAAATAACGATCCCCCAATAAATTTAAATTTTTGAAATCTTTGTAGAAAACTTTTTGTCAAAGTCTGATGTTTTCATGCAACGAAAGATCATTCAGAATTTCAACAAAATTCATGTAATGACCGGAAATTCTCCTTTTCGAAAACTCCTGCTCATGTTGTAACTGGAAAATCGATGTTATCATATGCATTGATAGTCTGCTGTACAGAATTCATTGCTAATTTGTCATTATTTTTTCGTGCAAATAGGGAGAGCTGACTGAGGCACTGGAAGTATTAGAAAAAGCAATGGAAACCACAACGGATCAAAGAGAAGTTGCTCTTTTGTGTTATTATGATCAAGGTCAGTGTTTTATACTCGTAAGAAGGAGTTCTTTTTCATATCTTTAGTGCCACAAGAGTTATCATCAATCCATTCTTTATTTTTCGAGCTTGATACATTTCATTACAAATGGTGGATATTTGATAACTACCTATCAGACTTATAAACTTCTTTTGTTTAAATGCCACATTGTTGTTTCATAACCTCACTGAACGCCCCAGATACTTTAGAAGTCCATTGACCTTTAGGCCCCGTTTACACGATAGTGGTTTCATTATCTGACTGGTTTCATGTCGGATGGCCTTCTGTCTTCACGAGACCGTTTTCATTTCATAACGGATTGGCCTCCTGTTTACACGAGAATGCTTCCTATTTTCGTTTTTGATTTTCATTTTCAATCACTTAAGGAGGGTGACCCTTCCACAAAGGTTGTTTTTCAAGGGGCCTTCAAAAGATCTTTGAAGATTCCTGCCCTTTGCGCTTTCAAATGAAAACGCTCTGAAAGTGGTGTGAAACGAATCCGATATCGTGTAAACGGTCGAATCCAGTAACAACTCAATACGGAAACTCATTATCTATTCTACGAGCCTTCAATTCATCTAGGGTGCTGCGCAGAATGCGCAGTGGATGCGAAACGCAAACAGTGAAACCATTGCAGTGCAAAGCGTTTCCATGTAAACAGAACTCCAATCCGATATGAAATGAAAACGGTATCGTGTAAACAGGAAAATTTTCATATGGGATTGCCATCCCCAATCTGGTATGAAATGAAAACGGTATCGTGTAAACAGGGCCTTAAAAGCAACACACTATTTCCGGGGATTGCAGTCTGGTTTATTTTTCAGGCTGGTGCTACATGATGCAGCTACAATGGGAGAAAGCTATTCCATGTTTCGTGAAGTAAGTATGTAGATATGATTGATTACAAGCCTAACCACCACGATCTGCTTTGTTTGTTTGTCTACATCGATTATTCACAGTGAGTCTAGCTTACTATATACAAATATACCGATTGAACTAATGTAAATCGATAAAATTAGACAGTTCAACACAACACAGAGTATATTTTGCGTATCGTTCTTGAAATGCAAGATATTATAGTGAGAATTTTGGGTAGCTTTGCAACGAAAATCGTTTCACCCCTGTAAACATAAGGCAACAGCTGCCATTATCCTGTTAGATGGTTTACAAAACTGTTAGAAAGTTGACACAAAGTCAAATTCAAATTAATTATAAATCATCAGGTAATATTCATAGGAAAGAACAAGTTCTAAAAGTAAGGACTACTTTCTTAGCATACCGTAGATTTATTTAAATTTGAGTTTTGCCAGAAATTGGAAACTAGGGTAAATAGCTCTCCTGGGTGCATCCCCATCCTATGCAATTTTTTATTAGTACACTTGAATTTATCCATGCATATCGATATTATCAGTTAATCTAAATATTTGTCTATAGGTTAAGAGGAGATTCAAAATGGTCAGAGGCCTATTATACGTATTTGTTAGCAGGTAAGTCATACTTCGCATTGGCGTAATATTTTGGGAAAGCAAGCAGTGTATAGAAATCTATCGACTTTTCGAATATGTTGCAATAGTGATGGAAGATGTAACGCTGCTCAGTTGAATTTTTCATCTAAAAATGTATTAAGGTATCGATTTATTCAGACTGTTTGTAGATTAGCTAAAAGGCCTACCGTTTGTAGCATATTGTTTATAGCATATGTCAGTAATGCCAGGTTTTGGATGATGTGAATTATCATCTTATACCCCCATTCACATTGGCAAGTTAAACCAGCTCAAACTAAACCAGGTTATCGAATAGAGCCTTCTAATTGGTCAGTCCAACAAATGGAATGCATTTCATTGGTCGAAATCTAACTTCATTCAGATAAAGCTCGTTTAGCTTGCCTGTGTGAATGCGGTATTAAAAATACAATATCATTGTAGTGTGTGTTATTACTTATTGGCTCATTTCAAACGCAGTTTGGTTAAGTACAATTTTACATAATGGAAGGCTTTCTTTGACTAAGTCTTGAATTCTGGTAAGATTTTAAAAACATTCATTGTCAAGTTTTGAGATCCTATTAGCCTACTGTGACGTTTTCCGCTTAATTATACTTTTATCATTTCAGTGACAGAAGGATCTTTAGGAAATACAACAGTAGCATATGAGCACTTGAGAGCTGTTCCTAAAATGGTTATGCGGAAAACACAACTGGAAAATTTTTTAGTAAGAAAGGTGAGCAGTCTTTTAAAGGGGATTCTGTAACCGGCATGCTTTGTGGATACATCATGTTACGGACTCTAAAATTTAAGGCCTTAGTATGTTGGAGGTACTGGGAAATGCCATTTTAGGGGTTCTTTTTCTGAACAGTTGCGAAATTGCGGGTTCATTTTCAGATATTTGCGGAATCATGGGTCCCGTTACAAAGAAAAGGTATAGAAATTACTGGAATAGTTCTCAATTGGTCGGATTATAGCCCAGATTTGCATCAAGTTCACGGAAATATAGCACCAAGATTCTTTTACAATTTACGGAATTATGGATCCCAATTTTCAGGCAAAGTGGCACGTCCCTGTCAGATTATTGGTACTTCTCGAGGTATATATATGACAGAAGACATTAATGTTTATATTTTCTTTCCGTTTCAGGCAAATTTATTCAAAAAGGTAGAACCAACGACTGAAGAATATGTGTTGTTATCACTCGAGTTATTATATTTATGGAATGCATTAGCACAGTGTGGAGAAATGTCTTTACGAAAAATGCTAATAGGTATGTGTCTTTGTCAGGCTATTGATTATGCTACCATTGTTCCAAGATCGTCCATTGATCCCACAATGCGAAAAATCCATAGAGAAGAGTTGAAAAGAAAGTGTTTGACCGTCAATTTGGTTCAGTAAGCCTCGTTTGGTTCATCATGAACTTGGAACATTATTTCTCCTGGAAAAGCTCCACCATTTACAACACTTGATCCTGGAATTGTAAGATTTCTGTTCAAGTTTTATTTGACTGAAACATACATCACCACAGTTGATTTTTTGTTTCCAGAAGAGTTGCAGGGACACTGGTATGCATGAGCGAATGGGATATATTACTTTTCTCTAAACGCTAAGATTGAAATTAAAATTCTTTTAAGGTCTATATTCTTAGTGAACTAAAATGAGCGACGTAGGCTAAATAGAAATTAGCAATGATTTTGAATTTTTCTGTACGATCATTGTAATTTTCGATCCTGGTTTCTTCAGCTTTAGAACAAACTAAATCTCCATCAATGCAGCCATTAAAGATTCTGATAATGGGTGTTATTCATGCAACATTGAACGACAAAAGCATTGCCAAACAGGTAACAATTCTTTGTAGTATTTTAGATGTAGAAGTCAATGATGATATGGTTGATTTCACTGCTGTTTTTATCATTTCTGTTTAGTTTAGCCTAGGCCCCATTTACATGATACCGTTATATCGGATTAGCCTGCTGTTTACACCAGACAGACAGTTTTCATTTCATATCAGGTTGGCCTCCTGTTTATATGAGAACACATCGATTCAACGGAAAAATTTAAGTTATTTCGATCGCGGACCCGTGGCATGTAATTTGAGACAGAGAGTAGTTTAACCTCTATGTTCAATTGGCCTCGGGGTAGTCATAGTCTTTTGCTCCTCGGGGTATCGTTTCCAGTAGCTGTATAGCTGTATGGTATAGTAATCTTGTAGAGTAGTGTAGGTTGTAAATTCATAATGTAATCTTTTAATGATATAAAAAAAAACATCGATTCGATACGCTTCGTAACATTGAAAAACGCTCCGAAAGTGACATGGAACCAATCCGATATCGTGTAAACAGTTGAATCCGGCACCATCTCAATAGGGAACCTTTTAGGGGCCTCCCATTCATCTATGGTGCTGCGCAGAATGCGCAGCGGATGCGAAAAGCATACAGTGCAACCATTGCAGTGCACAGCGAAGCGTTGTCATGTAAACAGGAAGCCAATGCGATATGAAACGAAATCGGCGTCGTGTAAACAGACCTCCAGTCCCATATGAAATGACCCAATCCGATATGAAACGAAAACGGGATCGTGTGAACGGAGCCTTGATGTTCGAGGAACTAATTTGTAGTAGCCATCTTATAACTGATGTTTGTTTGCTTCCAATAAGATTTGCAAGACATATCACCTGATACGCTACCTGCTATCTATTACACGTTTTTTTTTTATAAGAAACTAGGATCAGGCCATAGCACTAAAAGATTCTTAATTTAACAAGAAATTTTGTCCATTTTAGTACCAAAAGTTTCTTAATTGGTTTCTTATTTTTTGAATGCATGAATTGTCAATGTGGTCGCTAACACTGCTGCATATATGTTTTTTGATATTCAAAACATCATATAGGAATAAACAGTGTTCTGTTATGTTGAAAACACAAATGGTTAGATAATATTGCCCAATAATAAAGGTTCAACGATCTATTTGCTATAAAATTCATGCTTTTAACTTTGAAAAGTTTCTTAGCACTTCTCAGACATAGTACAAGAGTTTCTTAAAATTTTCGCCATCTTAGTACTAGTTTCTTATAAACCAGTTTCTAATAAAAAAAGCGTGTATACAAACACTGCTAGGATGAAACCACAGTGACTATGAATACCCCGTAACCGTTGGATTTGTAATTTTTGAATCCAATAAGATGCCTCGCATATTGGATTTAGCCCATTGAAACGGGACCGGTTTCAAGTAGTAAATTTTTCTTCCAAAATTTCCATAGTTTCTTTCCATTGATTCTAGATTATTTTTTCTAGATAAAATTTCTAAAGTCCCGTCATGTCTGATTTTTAAGTTTCAATTTTCTTCGAAAGAATAGTCACACCTGTTACGTCTGCAATGATTCTTTTGTGAATTTTGTATATGTTTGACGCTGGCGTACTTGGAATAAGCCATTTGTTTTGAGCTGAGTTTATTGGTTATTTTGGAAGCAAAGTTGTGAATCACGCTGGTGGGCTTGGTTGCTAAAGCATGATAATATTTTTAGGCTATGTCACTGAGCCGCTAATTATTGGAGGTCAAAACTAATTTTGATAGACAGGAGGTGTCGGTGGAGAATTTTTTTACGTTGATTGAAATAGTTACGATTCTAAAAGAAGACTTTTCGATGTTTTGGTAAATTTCACAGTCTGAATGCGTCAAAAGTATTGTGAATGCACTTGAAATTTCTCAGCTTTTTTCGAGAATTTTTAAAGGTCATGGAAACTCCTACGCACAAAGATCCGAAAGACGAAGCATTGCTTTATTTCGTGTTATGGTTCAGTTTTACTTTGTGTCATATGCAAGTGCATGTCACATATGATTTAGTAGGTGCGTCAAAAATAATTTGCTCTGTTTCTCAGCGTGTCAACATTCGATTCTGCGTTTAATCTTGAAAAGTTCTTGTTAGGCTTATATATCATGTATTGAATTTTGGAGATTTTACATTTCCATGTTGTAGCTTAAAATCAGTAGAATGTTTTTGTGATTAATTTTGTGGGAGTCCCAATGCATGGAATGGAGTCCCGAATTCAAATTTTGATCCAAGGCCAGCCATAGCAAAGTTTTTTCTGAAGAAGGATCGTCTTGAATCAAGGCCAAGTGCAGAAACTTAAAAAATTGAGAATTTGTTTCTAAATCTTTTGTCAGGCATTTCATGAGACTTAAACCTAGCGGATATTTTCACTTTTAGAGAGTTCCTGAATTCAAAATGAGAACAAAATTTATTTTATTTCACTTTAAGTAGATTTGAAGGTTGTGGTCACAAAAACATCCCAGCAAGTGCCTCATTATTCCATCATATTTTTTGGTTTGCGTTTCTAGCCAATCAGACGAGCATATCCCTTTTCTAGGATTTGCCTCCCCATTCAGTATCCCTTTAAAAAGGCTCTGTGTGGGAAATTGGTTTCAAATTTGTTAAGGTAACAGGAAAAAGTGTTATACCCATATTATGCTCGTTCTCACCTTGTTATCATATCTGAACCAAAGTTGTTTGCATTAAGACCATTTTGTAGGCTGTAGAGGTCAGACATCTAGAACGAAGTCATTTAGCTTTTATTAGAAGGTGAGCCTCAAATGTTTCAGGTAATTATTTTAAAAGAGAGGCATAGAAACTTATGGCATAGAATCTGTGAGATATTTGGGTCAAAATCTGTGGCAAGAATTACCTCGCAGTATTAGAGAGTCGCAATCACTGACTGCTTTCAAAAAAGAATTAAGAACCTACACAAAAGAGTGTGTGAAACTTTCATTTCTGGCTTAGATTCTTTACTTTAAAATCTTTTTGTTACATTGTAAAATATATTTATGATATGTCTGATAGATAGTTGGCATTAATTAGCTTTTTACACAGCTATTAGAGTTATACGCCAACTTTAAACAAATCATTTTTTATAAATATTATATATAATTATTATATTGTACAGTTTTGTTAGTTTAATAGCTACAGTTTTGTTCTTACTCACAAGTTAACATTTTAGATAACATATTGCCATGGTAGACTGTTGGTACCTTTGGCAACATGTGATATTGCAGCCTTTATATTTCTAATTTAATTATTCATTTCTTTTATCCGTAGTATTTTCATGTTGCATCTGCAAAACCCGATGGTAAACCAATGGACCCTCATGCAGTTCCTTTCGCTTTGTATGAATTGGCAATGCTACACTTGCAAGATCCTGAGGTATGGAATTGTATCAATAAGTAGTACACTTGTCTTGTGAATCACTGTATTTATCACTGTATTTATCACTGTATTAATCACTGTATTAATCACTGTATTTATCACTGTATTTATCACTGTATTTATCACTGTATTTATCACTGTATTTATCACTGTATTTATCACTGTATTTATCACTGTATTTATCACTGTATTAATCACTGTATTTATCACTGTATTAATCACTGTATTAATCACTGTATTAATCACTGTATTAATCACTGTATTAATCACTGTATTAATCACTGTATTTATCATCTCGCGCTGAAGGCCGATAAGTGTGCAGAACTAGTCAGTACTGAGAGAAATAGAGAGAACGCAAAAGGATAATTCGATGCCTGTTCTCTTCGAGTAATTAGACCCTCTTTAACAGTACACTTCATATCATGGAACGATCTCTTTTTTGAATGATTGTCGTCTCAAAATTAATTATCAGGTTGCAATTTTCTGCTGAAAATACATAATCCTGAGGTATATTATTCTTTCCTTTTGCAATTTGCATCCTCTTGCAAATCCAAAGGGCGTTTCGTTGTTCTGAACCATATTTTATTTAGAAATCATCGTTTGGGCGTGGTTCACACCATTGGTTTGGGATCACGCTTACACACACTTTAAACGCAGTTGTAAACGATCTATCGCTGCCAAATGAAATCAGAACTCTTTGATTCCATGCAAATGATGTTGAAGGCGTTTACGACATCTCAAAATTAGAGCAAGTTTTGTTTGTTTGTTTGCCTGTTTGATTTTTGTTTGTATATTTGTTTGTTTGTTTGTTTGTTTGTTTATTTGAGGTAAGATGAGACATAAGTTTTGACGCATTATTAGCAGTTCTCATTCATTTTTTATGCGATTTGTCTTCATTGTACAAAGTAGCCCTCAACAGATACACTGAAGAAAAGTTATTTTTAATTCATTGATTAGATATTTATTGTAATTTGATAATTTTCAGGAGGCTGATAAAGGAAAAGTCCTGTTACTAAAAGTAAAGGTAAGCTTTTTCATTTTGTTAAGCTGTTTCTGCCCTGCTCTTATTTCATTTCTGCGCGACTTTTGAACCATGATTGTAATCATTTATGGAGATTGGAACATCAGGTGGAAATCGCAGTCTCACGATTTATCGAAGGGCAAGAACGACGACAAAAATATCATATTCCTGTAGTATCTTCAGCCGTTTTCAACATATCATGAGACAAATCCATGTGATGATTAAGACAAATCCATGAGACAAAAAAAACAAGTGGCTAAGCCATAAATTTGATTAGTACGGACATTTCGGACCAATTCCAAGGTCAATCATCAGCGTGTAAAACAGAACGTAATCAGCCATTATATAGGGCACAAACAGAGGGCACCAAAAAGGCAAAAAACGTGCAAAAACAACGAGTGTTAGGGAAACATTTCCCTAACGCGGCGGACTTGGCCCAACGAAGTCCTTGTTTTGAAGCTGTATTGTTGTGAGTCTCAGTTTGAGCCATAAAAATTGTTCAGTTCAATACGAAAAGCTGAGACGATTGTAATAAGTCTTCTTGTTTTCAAATTGTTTTCTGGTTATATTGTCAACAAATTGCTAAATCGTAAACCACAAAAATCTGCAGATATCTGCTATCTCAAAGATTGCAAATGGGTACTTATAAGAAGTACTGGAAGTTCTTTTCAAGCCAACAAATCAAACGCAAGATGCATCAACAAATCATGCAAAATTTTTCAAAGAATTGATTCCTATGCTCTCCCGAAGTTTCACCTTCCTGTTAGCATCGCTACCATGCTAATTCATTTGTTGAGCCCTTATCGAATGATAAAACTCATAATTGATATTCTCTACTTTTTCAGGAGCAGTACAAGGATTATGATTTTGAGAACAGACTGAATTTTAGGATCCACGCGGCTTTAAATTCCCTCAAGTCGAAATAAAGGAATGTAAAGGTACATATGCAAATCTTGTTTTTAATCTTGCAAACTTTTAGAAATACTTACGAAGTAAAACATTGTTAGTAGCAAAAAATTTGAGGAAATTGAGTTGGGTTAGAAATAGTGGAATATGAAATGATAACTTAACTGTAATCGAATGAAATATAGAACTCCTTATTTCATAGTAAAACTATGTAAGTTAAGGTAAATTTTCTCTCCTATGAGCAGCGAGTTTCCGTTGTGATAACCATCCCTCGCAGTAACTTTTGAAAATCTACTTGGTTAAAGGTTTATCTTGGTCGTCGAAAAGTAAATAGAAATATATTATTGGATTGCAGTAATACTTGCGTAACTTTAAAGCAAATGAACAAATAAGCGAAACATAAATCAGAATAAAAAAGATATTTTCGTGTAATATTCTAGTGTAATATTTATTCACTTTTCTGAAAGGAAGAAAAAATGGGAAAATGTTGGAAAGGCAGCCTTAAGGTGAAATATTGCGTCCATGAATATATTTCATTCCGACTGCTTTTTTACGGCTGTTCTGTTGACCGAATAGTTTTCGAAAAATTAATTTATTTCTGGGGAGGTGGATGGTTTTGCAAATTGGCTGCTTGCTGCGCACTAGAGCTGAAAGCAGATGTGTTAGTTTATATAGTTACAATATTTGGTTTATGGTTCCGCCAATGGAGTAGGCGGTACCCTCCATATCAACTAAGTGGCACCATACCTGGGCTTAAATTTGGTGCCCGTTTGCATTCTTAATTTAAACACTATCCATGCTGTTTTGAACACGCTGTGGGAGACAGAAAAGTTGGGTTTGGCCATATTTAAGATTGATTTTGGCATGATTAAAAGATTGGACATAAAGCATAAGAGAATTGTAAATAATATGATAAAGAGTGTTAAGTTGAAAGAATATTTAGTGTATAATCTAAAACCCAACTCAGAAACCAATTTGATCCCGAAGCTTAGAAATAGTGTTTGGATTTAAGCATAATTAACCTTAATTGTTGAGCAAAAGAGTTTTTGGTTTGAAATTCAATCCTCGGTTAAAAAGCAGTAGATTTAGCTTTGTAAGGATTAAGCTTCGGCCATAATTAAAAGAATCGATGGATAGAAACAATGGAGAATCCCAGCTTAAGAATAGATTGTTCTATGTCATGATGTCTACTCCGACATGAAAAATTATTGCCAAAGAAAAAGTGGCGCGTTGCTTTATTTGTTCTGTTTATATCGGGTGTGCCAAAAAAATTTCAGGTGTTTGACAAATTTTAGTACCTACTATCAAGTCTTGGATGGATTTTAATGAATCAAATTTTTTGCATGATACCAGCTTGCGTGCAGACTTTGGTCACTAGGGAGGAGAGGGAAGAAAGGGTCTTTCCTCTCCTCCCTGGTGACCAAAGTATGCGCGCAGTCTTCTTGATAGCAGAAAGGTAGAGGTATCTTGGTGATTTTTCTCATGTTTTTATGAGCAAGTTAAACGTAGGTGAATTTGACCTTCACCAAAATTCATTGCATTGGTTGCGAAATCGCTGAAAAAGGCCTATTGCACTCAATCAGATCGTTACAAATGTCTCACAGAGAAATAGGCAAAGGCATTTCATTTCGCTCAAGAGTTGTAACAAATAGATTTTCAAACGAATGCTGAAGTTTTAGCAATAAACGTGCTGACGATACCCGTGAAGAACTTTACTAACGTCGTTGCTCTGTACAAGGAGTCTCCTATGGGTCGATCAAGTGTTTTGGCCCTTTTCAGGCATTTCGCAGCTTCATGGTTTTCATGCAGTCGAATATACCTCCATGAGAAAAATGACAAAAATACTTTGGTCTTTCCGCTGTTAGACAGAATCCATTTTATTCAATCCATTTGGCACTTTTCGTAGATGCTATGAATTTTCAAGCGCCTGAACATTGTTTCATTGGTGACTCCTTTAAGTACATTGACTCCTTAAACCTTGATTGCAAATCAGAAGGAACATTCTATTAAGTTTAAAATCTAGATCTTTTGAGAAAGCCATTGGTTTAACTTTGTTCTGTATGAGCTCAATTTTGGCTAGAATTAGCCTTAATTGCAAAGTAAATTGAGCATTAGATTTAAAACTCAAATCTCCCTATAGATTTATCTTTATCAGAGTTTAGCTTTTGCCATCATTAGCCTTGATTTAAGGAATAAGTGTCAGAGAATCAAGATCCAATTTTTAGAAGGATTACAGCGTTGCAAACATCTGCCCTTTCAAATGTATGGCTCAGTTGTGGCTTGCCCAACCTTAAAAATCTTGTATTGCATAATAACAGTGATTTACTTTTGGTGCAATGTGCTGCCAAATTGTGTAGCGAGATTATTAGGGCTAGTTTTAAAATACTGTTGGCTAATTGTGTTTGTAAGAGTATCTATCATCTCAGACTACGTTCATACGATACCGGTATACTTATTACATAGTCCCAGTTATCGTAGAAACAACAACAATAACAACAACAACAATATTTTTTATTTTTGCGCAAACTGGGACTTCTGGACTTTCCGCCATTGCCTGAAGTTCGTACAGTGTTGCTATGGTTTTCATGTCTAGTTATGAAATTGATAGGGGAAACCTTCGTCCCACTTTTCAAAGTGAAACTCCATGAGTGGTAGTTAAAGCGCCCATCATTCTTTCAATAGCGATAACTACGAATATGCAATCAGTCTACGATGCCGGTATGATTTTAAAATTGCAAAATATTTGATGGTAACGAACTCTTTGCAATCGTTCCGACAACGAGGCTAGAATCCGACCCTACGGAATCTTATCTTTGTCTAAACTAAAGAATCGATCGGCCTCGTTCTGAAAGCGTCGAGAAATGTGCTGTGTGCCTTTTCGAGTGTCAACACGATGCCAGTTTCAGATTGTGCCTGTTAGAACTTCGCTGTCAAGTTCTACCGTTTTAAAATTTTTCTGGCAAATATGTGCCGTTTTTGTATGAATGGGAGGTCTGTCCGTAGCATGTTCATGATTGAAAAAAGCTCTTAAAAACCCCATTGTCACCCAGAGTCCTTTGCGAGCACGCTGCAGTAGAAAATATGATACACATTGGATAATTGGGCTAGTAGAAAATTTCGACTGTTGGTTTACTTCTCTGTCAGTTCAACAACTGCAATGTGCAAAGACAGATTTTGTAGTACAATAGTAGCAGTTGCTTCAATTAGCGAGAGTTTGCCCTTCTGGTTTTGGGTCAACTTTTGCGGTCGTGTTTGTTTTGATTTACTCGTTGAGAGAATTTCCTTTGTTTTCATTTGTCAATCGCTTTGAATTGAGGTGTCAATCAACGCAACCGTCGCAATTATATTATAAAATCTGTCCTTGTGTCCTTGTTACTGCAATGTGGATCTATATTTTCAACTCTGTTCCAACTCAGGCCAAATTTGATTTTCAAACGTCTGAAATTGCAGTGTTCATGCAAAGCATACTGGGTAACAATGGCTCTTTAATTGTATTGTATTGTAAAACTTCTAGAGAGATTATTTATCGCATACATGTCTTACTAAGGATATATTTTAACTTGTCTCGTTGGGGGTACAGTGATGTTGTATGAAATGAGTGTATCAAAATCAGCTATGTATGTTTTTCATGTCCACCCTCTTCTGATAACAATATCCATTTAAAGACCATGTGCCAGCCATGATCCTTTGCCGCGCCAAATTGCATTGGCGTAACAGAGCAGCTTGGGACTCTTAGTAAATTGGCTCTTAGTAAATTAGTAAAATGGTTGAACAAACATTTGAAAATTTAGGCTTTATGTTAAGGCAAGTTGGCAGTTGATGCAAACCCAATCTTATTTTTGGATACTTTCAATTTTGCACTCTTGAGGCGACTTAAGTATGACAAAAGGCTCCAATGAGCAAAAGTTTGTCAAAGGAAGTAATGTTTTAACGCATGTATCATTTACACAAATTTCCTGCTATATGAACCAAACAACCTCTTGCTTTAAAGATGGATATCCATTCGCAATTATTTTCAACCTGTGTGTTAATATGAAGTTGCATTTTTCGGACGCTCAGCTAGTCTTATTCTGCGATAATCTTGGGATCTTATTGTGTGTAGTTCTGTTGATATGAAAGCTAATTTTAGATGCAATATTCCTTTATCCTTATAATTGCAACTTCATGTAATACCAGCTTAAAAAATCGTTCTTTTTGAACCATCGATCTTAAAATGCATCACAATCATTGTCCAACAGCCTTACTTGGTGTCTAATAGTAACGTCATGTTCTGATGTGAAGATTAAGCTGCATCATATTTTATGAAGCAATGCATAAGGACTGGAATTTGCAAAAACCTACAAAATAATACTATTTACAATTTTCACTTATTCCACAGAAGTGCCTTGCTTGCGCGATGTTTTAAACACCTTTACAGGGGAGGTTCGGTTGTGTGGCGTAGCAGGTCTTGGTGGTGGTGTGGCCCCAATGTGTCTGGATATCAGTTCTCCGCCCGCGTACACTAACGCTCCGTCTGCAATTTGTTAACCGTTCGTTGACTTGCCTCCAAAGCTGAGACAAAACACTTCTTTTAACTGTGCTGCAACTCTCAGGAGCTTCAAATCAGGGGGACAATTTGTCCCTTCGTTTGGAAATCTGGAGATAACTCTGCCGGAAATCCCTCAACAACCTACAAACTACAAGCCAGGAGCCAATTCAGCTGTCCATCCTTCCGAGGTCGGTAAATGAGTACTCAGAGGCAACTCTGAGGACACAAGCCTTAGAGCCGCAGGCCCACATCAACTGTATAGTTACCCATAAACTCTGCCTGCGTTAACAAATAAAACTGCTCGCACTTCCTTGCACTGGAGGGCAAATTGGAAAAATGGACAAACTTCTCCAAAATATGATCGTTCGATCCAGAGTCTTATCCAAGAGATCTAGTCTACGTAGAGAACTACTTCAAATAACAATGTTTTTTTACAAATTTCACCATTATTGTACTTTCAGTTGGAAACATTTACAATAAAATTGGTTGTTGAAATAATTGCACGAAAATGAAATCCCATAGTTGTCAGCAGAGTTTTGGAAATTTCAGTAACGTTGCTTTAAGTTTGCTTCACCTGGTTCAAAACACAAAATGTACTATTCAACAGTTGACAGATGAGATCGTTAGCAACAATCTCTTCAAAGTATACTCTTGACTGAAAGATTTAATTTAGTTCTTAATATTTCAATCTTTAAATCTCTTTTGTACACCTGGATACCTTTGAACATATCCACAGGGAGTATAAAGGAGTGTCTCTTCAAGACCACAACAACTGAAGCAGGTGCTACCTGATGACATCATCATTGAAACACTGCTGCAAAGATAGTCACTGGGAGACTCAAAACAAAGTTCAACTTGTGACCATTAACATGACAAGACTTCTTCATGTCATGGTTTGTAATTATTCTCGAGCCATAGGAAAAACTGTAAATGTTTCCGATCAAGAATTCTTATATGGGGCAACCATGTCAATGTCTACAATCCTGTATTGTATAAATATCAAAGACTAATTTCTTATTTGCAAGAAATAATGCAGTCTTTGATATATATTATATATGATCAAGCAAACAAAAAACCCTAATGATCAGCAAAACCAAAGGTTCATTAATCTTTCAGCTATCAACATTTCATTCATACTTGCCCTGTGTAAATAGAACATTTCTATGATATAAAAATCCTGTAATAACGTCACAGTGTCTTCATTTATTTCTATTTTTCTTATGAGAATTGCTGATAATTTCATGAGAAGAAATAACTACAAAGAAAGAGATATATTTTCCTAGAAAGTGTGGTCAATTCTTCAACAAATTAACTACATACAAAAGCCTGTTATAACTATATCAACCAAAATTTGTAAAGATTACTGTCAGTTTTAAAAGGGTTCACAATAGGGCTGGGCTAAAAAAACGAAGTAGGGTGGTAGCGGCACTTCCAGGAAGGTAGCTGAAATGCTCAAATTTCCAAGGAAGGAAGAATGGAAAAATGAATGGAATGGGGAAATGAAAGGAAAGAAAGGAGGGAGGAAGAAGGAATGGGAAAGAAAGAAGGAGAGAAAGGTAAAGGGATAGAATGAGGTGGTTTATTGGGAAAGGAGAAGAAATTGTGGAAAAAGCGATTAAGGTACTTGCCTTGCTGCCAGGAAGAAAAATACTTTTTAGACTCATGCAATAGGGTACCTTCATCCCGCCATCCTGCATTTGTTTTTTGGCACATCACCATCCCATATCCCACCACTGTATTTTTCAAATCCCAATCCCAATTCTCTTGTTATCCTGTTTCCTCTAGCCAGGAATTGTATATGCTGTACCCCACCCATCAAAAATGGCCAATCCTGCCATTCCACTAAACCTATTGTGCACCCTCTTCTAAAGCAAAGCCAATGCCAGCCAATTTTGACCCGAAATTTTCTTAACAGAAGCAAATGTGCCACAAATTATTCATCCCTATTTAAGATGGCTGGCAACAAGGATTAATTTGAATCTTTTATAAGTTTTCAATGCTGATAATTCACAAGTTATATAAACTGCATGTTTTATTCTCTCAGCTTTTGCAAAGGTTTGGTATTGCTAGAACATCATTCAGGACTTTGTTAGAAGTGAAACATGATTTAAGGTGTGCCAAATGATCATCTCAAGGTATATGGACAGATAAAGCTTTCCTCTTGCTTACACATCCAATAACATAATTTAATGCCTGTTACCTTCACAAATTAAATGCATCTCTTCAAGCTTGATCACTTGGTATGAAATAAAATAGATTTGAGATGTAGTGCTATGTATTCAAGCTTGGTATTCAGCAACACTTTCCTCTACTCCAATGGACCTTTTAGCTGTTGTACAAAGAAGTCTTGATGAGGCAACAATTCTGTAAATTTCAATTTGAAACATTTCACTGAAGGTCATTAGAACTTCTATCACTATTGCATGCTTTTGAACATATTTCAACTGTATAACAATCATTTGATAATTATTCAAATGCCCGCAATGGTGATAGAAGTTCTCATGCTCTGCAGGTAAACATTTCAAAATTTACAAAAATACCATCAGATTCCTTTGTATAGTAGCTGAAAGGTATGTAACACTTTGTAATGATGCTGTACAATGCAAAATACCTTGAATGCATCATACAGTAAATAGATCTTGTATAGCTACAGTAACCAATGTATGAAAATGTTACTGCACTATCTGTCATGATGCCTTAACGAGTGTCAATGCTTTTATGTATACAGTGGTTTTTGCTGAAATAAAAATAATTTGACAAATGAAGTGCAATTTGTCACCATCATTGCTTCTCCTCTTTTTCTGCATTATTTTCTTTTTCATCCATTTTCTCAAAGAACACTTTTTCATCATTTGGACCGGGAGACTTCTCAGTGCCATCAACCAGTTTGCTTTTGCTTGCTGTTGAATGTTTCCTTTGTGTGACTGCTTCTGGGGTTGGGATTGCCTTGCCAAGTAGTGGCTTTGAGCCTGTCCCTCTTGTACTCTTTGCCATGTTGTAATCTCCAGAATCAAAGTATTTTACCTTCAGAATGAAACAAGCACAAATGATGGTCAGATTTTCACAGCATCTTTGTACATACCCAAGGTTACTCAAACAACTTCCTGTTTACCAAATCATCGCAGCGAATGTTGGCCTAGCCAATAGACTGAAGGCATTTTCTTATTTGACTTGGTACAGTATCTTGATAAAATTGAAAGATTCACAACAATTGAAGTAATTTCCAGTAGTTACTTCATGTTATTGCAAATCTCATGTGACATCCTATGTGAAACAGACTTTGGCTATGCTGATTCTCAAAAGGATTTCAGATGGATTTCAAAAGACCTGAAAAGATCTTATGATGAGTTTTTGAAATATTTGACCACTAGTGATAAGGAATGTTAACCAAATATTTTTGCTGAAATGATGTTTTTAAACGGCAATCATTTTTTTATTCATCATAATGTAGTATGAGCAAGAACCCATACTTTAAAATGGACAAACATGTTATTGTATATATACACAAAGGAACATGTCTCTTCAATGACAGTGCACCTGCAAAAAGCCACCCACGAGTGAGCATTTTTAAGGATCTTATTCATGGATACTTTTCCTGTGAGTATATTTGATTGTTTTTCCTAATAATGCTGAGACAGATTATACACAATGGATTTGATTCAAACAATGAAAGTTACAGAACTAACTTATTTTTCACGCTCACTCAAGCAAACTAGTTCACCTGTTTAACAGATGCAATTCTAACTTTTTGAGACTTTGTAGAATACAGAAAGATTTCTCTAAATTAATGTATTTGGTATTGTAAGGTTTGGATTCCTAATCAAATATTTTCCTCAGGACGAGGCTTTATGCTCGTATTCTGCAGTAATTCCAGAGATTCTCCAAACAGCACATTTTCAGTTTAGGCCAAGGTCTGGTTTGGAATTGGAGGCAAAATTTTGCTTTCAAGATTAATATTCCTACTACTGTCAATGCAACAGCATCAACCAATAAGGTATTCATCTTTAAGTTCACTATTGAGGATAATTTTAACAATCATTCTGAGTTAATTGGATGTAATTCTTGCCGCTAAGCCCCAATCAAATCTGTTGCATTTTTTCTGGGACACCCGGTACAAATACACAAAAATGGAAACAAAAGAAAAAGGCAGTTACACAAAGCTACACATAAATGATCAAATATGATTAAATACGCGGATATATGCTAAAGAACAACAATTGTAAGTGGCATCCAAATTTGGGACCAGAGGACCTTGTATCCTTTCCTGCTTTAGATGGCACAGAAGAATGTCTTTAATCAACTTTGTGTTCTAATTGTTTTGATGATGATAGCAAAAAAGTGCTGGTTTAAAAATTTTGTCCTGCACTGATATCTCCCTCCTACTTGTTTCTTTGCAATTAAAATGCTCTAATTTGATGCAGGCTCCACCTTCATCCTGACAGAAAAATGGATAAATACTGTATATATTGCAGAAGTCATGTTTTAGCAAATATGAAAAGTCCTAAATTCCAGTATAGTTGTTCACTTATGCATGCTTGTCCATGGTACACAAAACAGGCTATAAAACAGACACACCATGCAGATAGTCTGTATTTGTCACAAGGGTATCATCAATATTGCAAGAACTTAACTTTTTTATCATTTTCGTACATTAATTTCATCAAATTCTACTTACTCCTTTTTGTAACCTTTTTCTGAGGAAATCTGTGTTTGTTGGGGCCTTTCTTCCAGGAAACTTGTTCATGAACTTTTGATCTTCAGAGAGCTGAAAAAAATTAATGAAATTAGAAAAGATGCAATTTATAGACGGGACACATTTTGATAAGAAAACAATAGGATGTAATTTGGAAATGGGGGAGGGGAGAACTTTGCACATTTTTGCTGATGGGGTGTGTGCTCCTTTCCAAGTATCATTTTCACCCTTTTTCTGGCATCACATGCTGAAAGATGGGAGCTTTTCTTGAGTCACTTATTGAAAGCGTTATCCAACTAGCAAAACCCCGAAACTAATGAAAGTGAAGGTGAGTTTGCAGTTTTAGTGCCAAGCACTGGGATCACAGAAGTAGCTAAGTGCTAATCGAATCCGGGACCCCTTCTCATGATGCTCAAGTGGTGGGGTCCTACTGGGTATCAAATCCACTCCGCCTGACCGTTCCGGCTGCAAAGTCAGAGAATTACATCACTTCGCCACAGCATCTTAAAAAGTGGAGAACCTTGACAAGGCCTTTCAGTTGAATATGTTCATGTGTGAGATTAACATCAATAGAAGCTTTAAGTAGGCTGATTACATGAGTCTCAGTTTCTTGCATTGAATTGAATGACTTCAAACTGAGACTCATAACAAGACAGCTTCAAAATGGGGACTAATTTAGGTCCAGTCTGCTCCCTTTATCACAACACCAACATAGCCGCCAAATCTTATTGTTGATAATTTTGCTAAAAAACTACTTTTTGGGGGGACGGCGAGCAAGATGCCGCTACCTGCTTGAAAAAACATCGAATTCCAGCATTCAGATCGCCATAATTTTTTAATCTTGAGTGATGGCACGGAGACTACATGAACACTTGTGATCCTATGTATTAGCATCCTTTTCCCGTTGAAATTTTTAAAAATTCGATTTACTCGAGCGTGCAATGTTTTTTTATTGGGGGGTACCCAAAATGGCCTAATTCTAGCTGCGAAACGTGGAAGTAATGAAATAACGGCATCTGATTGGTCAATTCTTGCAGAAAATGCGATATGAGTCAGCGCCCCTTGGGAACTTCGGACAAAAGAAAAGATTTGGCGGCTATGTTCACAACACCAGTCAGATCATTACTTTCTTACTATGGTCAGCCACTTAACTGCTTACTTCAAAGTGCAGCGACAATTGAAATGGCAATTGTAAGCAACATTCAATTTTTCTTTTGATGCTCATAAAATAGAGGGTGCTTGATGTTTCTCCGCATTTTTGTAAGATTTTAGTCCCTTAAGTAATTTGCAGCAATGCTATTCAAATAAAGTGTTTGAATTTTAAACAAAAGCTTGAGGGTCATCTTGGCGCAGTCAAGAAATTGAATCATTAGGGAGTCAAAAAATAATTCCTTTTTATGAAGTCTAGTTTTCTTTGAATATCATTCAAATTAAATGTCCTTAGTATTGAATATTAAGAAGAATATAAGGTGGCTTTATCAAAATTATTCGGGCCAGACTGGTGCATATCATATCCTGCTGGCCTAGGTGGTAGCCTAGCCAAACTGATGCCAGATGTTGTGAACAAAAAAACAACAGAGCATTCCTAGTTTGAGCAACAAAAACAGCCACGCCACCTAAACTTACCTCTGCAGCTTTGAGATGGGGAGGTAGGCCGGCATTTGGTGCATTCATTTTGGCTGTATGTGCTACTCTTCTTTGAGTTTTCTTTACAGCCCAACTTTCCGTCGTCTTTCCAAGTCGTTTCGGAGTGAAAATGAAGTTAATTAGGATGTTGCGGGGAGCAAATCTTTCATGCCGCGCGCTTGCTGCGGAGGATTTTATCTCAGTATCAGATTGAGTCTGAAAGTGAAGGAATGGGGAACAGGAATGTCGACTGATACACATTTTTATGTGCGAAGAATGAGCACATTATGTGATGGGGGAGAGTTTGTCATCATCATCATATAAGCTAAAATGCACTACCTAATTTTCAAGGTATGGCAGCAGAATAAAAATATTTACAAAACAGAACTAACTAACAATGGGAAAAACGAACAATAAGAACAAAACGAACTATAACGAGAAAGAAGCTACTATTAGGCGTTGGAACATCCAGTTATTTGTCTGTAGAGGAAGCTCGTTTGAAACTGTTAGCATCAAAAATGAATTTGGCTAGAGCATGCATAATTATCGGGTCCGTGCTACTCATGATTTTAGAAAACTGTAGGCTTGCAGGTAGACAATCGACATTAGATAAAGCTAGAAGTGTAGTTCTTAAGTTATCATAGGCGGGACATGTTATCAAGAAATGGATTTCGTCCTCGACGAGACGCAATGTGCACATTTCGCACTTTCGCTCCTCGACTGCTAGACCTTTGTGCCTCCCAATCTCAATCAAGAGAGTATGATCACTGCATCTGAATTTACAAAGTGCCTGTCTTTTTCCAAAGCAAAGATGGGTTAAATAGGGTTCTAGTTTCAGGTTAGATTTAAATGTTTTATAGGTACGCAGTTTACTGTTACGGGTGGAGCCTTCTTTAGCGATAGAGAGTTCCGAGAGCCAAAATTCTTTAAATAGAAACAAAGACTTTTCTTTCAACCTTGTGTTGACTTGGTTGGGGGAAAAGCTAGAGGGGTTATTCCAGATGGAAGAAAGGCCAAATAAGTTAAGGACCGTTTTCACTGTGTTTAGCCAATTTGACAAGTTATTTGGTAACGATTTACTTTCATCCAGCGCCTTTTTTACTAGTGTGTGATCACCCTTTTGAGAAATCCTGTGCCAAAATTTGATCACCCGTAGAGTACCAGTTAAAGAGTTTGGTATAGTACCCAATTCTCCATATACGGCTAAGGAGGGTGTATTCCGCTTTAGTCCCAGGATTGATTTAGAGAATTTCAATTTAGATTTACCTGTTTGCGAGTCTATCATATATCTACAGAATAGGTTAGGGTCCCTAGAGATAGAGTTCAGCTGATGGTGGGAGAGCGAGCCCCATATTTCACTGCCATATAACACTATGGGTTCAATAAGCTTGTCAAATAGGCTCAACGACGTTGGTATACCTAGACAAAATTTAAAAGTAGTGTCTAAAAGGGGGAACATTGCCTTATTCGCCTTATCCCTAAGGTTCTGGGCAGCTTTTGTGAATGAACCACTTGCAGAAAAAGTAACTCCAAGGTAGGTAAAGTCCTGGACCATTTCAAGGTTTTGGCTAAGGTAGGAAAATTTGTGGTCCGTAAGCATCTTACCAGCAGGGTTGAAAATCATGACTTTGCTTTTCTTGATATTGACAGTTAAGTCCCAAGCTTGGCAGTAGGTACCAAGGGCATTTAGACTGTTTTGGAGGCCCTCAGGCGAACTGGACATGAGAATGAGGTCAGTTTGTGTAGGAAGGAAGCGAGGTAGCTAGGTAGCTAGGTAGGTAGGTATCTACGGACGCTTTTCGAGCCAAAAGTGTAACAATAGGTAGGCATACCTGAAATAGTTTGACCATTGAAGTAGTCATCAGAGCCTCAATTAGGCTAGATAATTTTGAACTTTTATCTGGCAACTTGACAGCGACATTTATGATGAAAATTAGCTGTTAACAAAGTTAAGTGAGTGCAGCTCAGAACAGTAAGATGGAAAAGACAATCGTTTGCCAACCTGTACTCACTACCATTCACCAGGAATTTGAATGATCCTTCTCACTTGAAATGATATACAAGTGCAATTGTTTTCCTTCCGGATTCATTAAGCGGTTTTACAAAGCAACTGTTTGAAAATTCTACCTCCTCCCAGCCTTTACTCTTGAAAAGAGAGGAAATTTATCTGCGGGAGGCCCATGTAAACGATGAGTAATTAGCTGAGACAGAAAAAAGCAACTGATTTGTCTCACATCCTAATAGTGAACATGATAACTGGAAGTAACGAGTCCACTTTGTGTCGAAGAATTCCATCTGTATACTCCAAAACACCTAATTCCAGTTCTCAGATTCATGACTTTCACCTCGGCTTTCACATTCCAGACTTCTCCCTCGATTATCAAAAGAATATAAAATACAACAGCAACAAACAAGCAGTGTCCTCTTTGACACCACCACTCTATGGACCACATAGAAATTCATTCTCGCCCCAATATTTTGCATGCACCGGAATTCTTCGCACATCCCCATAGGGTCCCTATTTTTTTATAAGAAACTGGTTTATAAGAAACTAGTACTAAGATGGCCAAAATTTTAAGAAACTCTAGTACTATGTCTGCGAAGTAGGAACTTTTCAAAGTTAAAAGCATGAATTTCATAGCAAATAGATCGTTGAACCTTTATTATCTAACCATTTGTGTTTTCAACATAACAGAGCACTGTTTATTCCTGTATGATATTCTAAGACTGCGTTCACACGATGCCGGCACATTTTAAAAACGGTGAAAAATGTGACGGCTGCAAAATTTGAGCTAGCGTTCACACGATGCCGGAACAATTTGAAAACGGTACGAGATTTGATAGTAAGAAACTCTTTGCAAGACTTTGATGCCATAGAAAGGTACCTACACCCTAAGTGTCAATCAGTCTTCTTCCAAAAAACATCGAAAATTGTTCTATTTCTAAATTTTCAAGTGTTTACACGATGCCGTTTCCAAAATGTGCCGATTAGAGTTCCGTTTTCAAGATCTACCGTTTTCAAAATCTGCCGGCAAAAAATGTGCCGTTTTCGTGTGAACAGGAGGCCTATCCGTCGAATTTTTCACCGTTTTCAAAATGTGCCGGCATCGTGTGAACGCAGTCTAAATGTCAAGAAACATATCTGCTGCAGTGTTAGTGACGACATCGATAATTCTACATTGAAAAATAAGAAACCAATTAAGAAACTTTTGGTACTAAAATGGACAAAATTTCATGTTAAATTAAAAAACTTTTAGTACATGGCCTAATCCAAGTTTCTTATAAAAAACGTGTAGCTTAGGTCTGTGGCTGCAGTAAAAATGTAGGGTAGGGCAGGTTGGGGGGGGGGGAATATGGATCTAAATTGAGCAAGATCTGAAAAAAGTAGCTGAAAAAACAACAAGGTACAAACACTTTCAAATTCTCGTTTGATTGACATTCAATGCTTCTTGTTTCCTGGCAAAAAAATCTCAGCTCTGATGAAGACAGTTAGATATTTTTCCAGACAAGCAGGAAAAGTGGGTCTATTTTCAAAACTAAATTTGAAAATATGAGAGGTTGAATGTATAAACAGAGTAATGGAGTTACATTTCCCAACTATTTTCTACTTGTTAAAGCCCAGTCTCTTCTATCACATGCAATCCGTTTAGAAAATAGTTGGGAAATGTAACTCCATTACTCTCCCATTTGCTGGTTTCAGAACAGCAACCACACGGTAACAGCAAAGCCTTTTTCACATTTTCCACACAAAAAACGTGGCAGGTTGAAGGTTAATGCGAAAACTTTATGCAATTCAAAGCTTCAATGAATTTCAGTTATGGCTGAATTCTCAGTAGGCCCACTTTGCCCCACCTGGTACCCTGGGTACCCTCTTACTCTCTTTGGCTCTGGTACCCAGGGTACCCCACCTGGCAAAACTTAATATAAAGAAATATCGCCTCAATGACTTTCAAATAAACGTCATTTCATTTTTAAAACACCAAAATGTCACTTGCCACGTTCATTTAATGGTCCAGAGGGGCTCCAGGAAACCAAAATAATAGTGGGGAGGAAAAAGTTCCATCTCTTCTGGCAATGACCTGATGCGAAAAATTTTCAAAACAGGTCATTGCCAAAACAGATGAATCAGATGCAAGAACATTTACATAAATGTGACGAAACTCTTGAGTCACCCTCTATAGCATTTGCAAGCAAGTTTGCGATTTGCGTAGGATAAATGGAACAAAGAACTAGAAAATGGAATTTTGATATAATCTGACCCGAATCTGACAAAGATTCAATCACGTTCGTGGAGTGTTGATTTTATTCAAAAAGATTGCGGGTGAGAGAAATTAGGCAATCTGAACACCAGCAGAGCATGAGTAGAGCTGTGGAAACCATTCTTGAAAAGATAGTTCTGTTTCAAATTTCGATTGATTTCAAATACTTCACTTCAGGTATTTAGTGGTACAAGTAGTTGTGTAAATACGAGAAAAATTTGTAAACACTGGTATACAACTGACAAATTGAAATCGATAGAAGAGTAGGGTGAAACTGATTGTTATGGAGGCTGTCATCTGATTGCTCGTTGCTCCCACTGATCTGTGGTGGCTCCATTTGAATTGAAACATGGACGTTGGAACTGGGAGCACGTTCCCCCAAGATTTTATTTTGCAATAAACAAAGAAGTGCCCTTTTTGCTATTAGAAAATGCCCCTGTTTGCTCCAGGAAAAAAGTGCCCTCGAAGTGTCATGCCTCCCCAAGTTTGAGATGCTTCCTCCGTGCCTGAATTTAAAGACACATTGTCACCCAGGATCCTTTGCAGGCATGCTACAATTCCAGACTGTCTGAATGAAAGTCAAATGTTGCTTAAGCGGAAACCATGGATCCACACTGCTGACTGCAGTAGTTGAACTGACAACAAACTTTTAGTTTGACTGAAGTGTTCTAACGTTCAGCTGCAGCACTATGATCCATAACTTCCGTTCAGACTAAATTTGATTTTCACAGAGCCTGTAATTGTAGCACGCCCGAAAAGGACCCTGGATGTAACGACTCTTCCCGGGGGGGGGGGTACTAACATTGTAGCCTGACAGTCAGGGCTAAAGAGGGCCAAAGCAAACATTTTGAAAAATACCCTCAAATGGTAGTATCTTTTTACAAAAACCCTCACATGGTAGTTCATGAACCTGAAAACTGGGTCATTTGGTAGCATTTAGAGATGAAAATTTTCTACGGTTTTTCAAGATGTTTTATTGCAAAACTGATGGAACAAAGCAAGAAATTTTTCAAAATTCATTTATTATTGATGCTGTAATGACTAAATTGGTGTGCGGAGGAGCGTACAGGGTTGAAACATAATAAATGGCTTCGAATCTTAGAATACCCCTAATTGGTAGTATGTGGTTGACAAAAAGGGCCATTTGGTAGCCAATTGGTAAGACCCTCAAACTGACTGGACCCCCCTGTTAGTCCACAATGGGAGTACCCCCCCCCCCCCCGGGCGACTCTTTAAGCTTTCAGATAAATGTCACCTGTTTCGACCGCAATATTTAGCCGATGAGCAAATCATTATTGTCAAAATATTTCGAGAAAACATCACAGCTCAAAATTTTCAGAAGACATGTAAGAATTTCCTAAAAGTGGCAAAAAATCTCTGTGACCGAGTCGTGATTTTCGCCGTGCCATTTTGCTTTGCATGAAATTGCAGGTGAAATCCCCAAAAATATGGCAAGAAAAGGAGGAGCAGCAATAAATTTTGTTTCCATTCTTCTTCGCAAAAAGGAAGGAAATTACTTCCTGCGTGTTTTGGAGACTATTGCCAAATTGCATGTGTGCGAAGTGTATGATAAGCACATGATAAAGTTTGTTGAACAACCCCCTTCACAAAATTTTCACGAGCCATTTGCAGTTGCAGAACCCAATGAAAAACTTTGTCTTCGCAGATTCGTTATTGAAAACTTTCCATCCTCCTACCAGCAGAAATATTCTATTCATTGTTATTGTCTCTCGGCAAATTCTTGAATTGTTTGAATTGTGAAGAACGTATAAATAGACGTTTTCACGGAAAGAAAAGCATGCTGGGAAAAAGGGAAAATTTCAAGATTTCGACACCACGCAGCTTCGAATTTCGCCAGGTTTTATCGAGGCTTATTTTCGCAACAAAACCTCTCTCCTGAGCGAGCACAAAGACGTTAGATATCTTTTGTGCATATCGTTAAAATCCTTGAACTTCAGAGATTACGAAATGGCAATATGTTTTTCAATCTGATTTTTAGAAATCTTTTTACATAGCCAAAAAGAAACACGAGGAAGTTTCCAAAATCGCAGAATTATGCTTAGGCCCTTGCGACCAAACGCCACATTTAGGCACATAATTCTGCTATCAAATGAGGAAATCAACTGAAATTCAAAATGAAAGCACTTCATTTATCCGTGTAGTCGGATACAAATTTGCAGGGTGCTACCTAAACGTATATGAATGTAGGGAGGTCAGACAGCTCAGATCACATGTCGTCCTTCCCAATGAAAACTTCCGAATAAAGTATCTTTACAGAAACTGGGTTCAATTTTCCTACAAAGCGAAAGAAACCCTTTTACTGCTGATTTTTTCATCCAAATATTGTCGATAAAAGCATTTTCCAACATTTCATTGATGTTTCTACTAACTGCCATTTTTGAAATATCGTCTCTTCAGAAACTTATTTTAGCTCGTAAATCCAAGTCAGGTTTAGGCCTTTGAGTTTGACTGTTACTTGACTAAAGCTAAAGCGATGAAAACTGAAAGCTCCCATTAAATATATTCTGTTCCGTGAGATATTTTGGGCATTATCTCCTCATCTACTATTTAAGCTAAGCAAAAAGATTTAACATGATATCGAAGGCTAATGTTCTGAGAGTTGCATGTCCATGACCTTTGGAAAAGAAAGAAATTAAATTCATTTTGATGCACTTCTCGCTCGCTATTTGTGATTGACTCGATCTGTTGTTTTAGTCTCTGCATTTCTTCTCTGTTTTAATGTAACAAACACAGCTGACATGATTTAATTCCAGCAACAAGTCGAGAATAAATGTAGAGAATGAAAGATCTACAAACCTTGTCCAACTTTCTTTCTTGTAGTAGTTTCTAAGCATATCCATGAAATCTGGCACTCCCAACTCAAAGAAAATGTTCACGATCTCTCGGAGGAAAGCGAGACAAATCAGAAACGATGAAAGAAATATTCTGCCCGTTTGATGAAACTAGTATCAGCAGCGACCAAGGCAGCCATAAACTGCGTAAAATATTTTCCTGGCTTCTTGTTGCAACTTTGAATTCCATCTCGAATGAAAATCGATTTAGAAATAACGTGTAACAGAACTTAGGTCATGTGACAACTGCACTCGTATCTGCACTTTTTATCATTCAATGTCTTATTAAATGACGAGAGGAAAGCATTGATTAAAGTACCTACACTTTCTTTTTACAAGAAACTAGGAATTTCGGCCAATATTGAAAGTTTCTAAAGATTATCAGATTTTGAGTAATTAGAGTTTAAGGAGTTTCTTTTGAATGTTCCATAACAATCGTCATATTTATTTCCTGTCCTATCCTGAAATATTTCGAAACAAGGTTTTATGAAGCCTTCCCAATGTTTAGACATTAAGTAGTTCCTTAATACGATACAACAAACAAGTTAAAATAAAGTAAACATATGCGAAGGATTTTCCCCACTAAAGTAAGTGGCTTCTTAGAAATTTTTCCAGTACTTGATTTTCTCTATTTTTTGACGATCCGATGGTTGAGTTTCTTACAAGCAGTTTCTTGCAGAAAAAATAACTTGTGGGGTGACGATTCAACATGATGATTGACAATCAACCTGATGATAAGTTTCATTTTGAGTTGTGAGTCGATACAGGGATTGCTCTTGCTAGGTCAATCTTGTTTGGTTTCCACCCCTATTATCAACCGGCATCGTATTCTGTGTTTCATTGGCTTGCACTTACAGTATGCTTTAGAGATTTTTTGCCCCCCCCCCTCCTTCCACAACACCCTGTTGAAACATTAAGCTACCTCTAAAACTTATGTGTACCTTATACGTCTTCAACACCTTGGTCTATTACATTGATATGTTTCCAAAACAAGTTTGTTCTTTTCTAAGAATAAAAGTGTCTTTAATTTCACATGAAAATTTCAGCTTTTTACTACTAAAAATTTCTTAATTTGTGTCTTATTTCTTGGATGGAAGTGGTTTCTATCACTGCCAGATATTTCTTTCTTGACAACAAGTTTCTCACAATTGTCTTTGATTTTACAAAAATTTCTTAGCACAAATTGAACGGAGTACTACAGTTTCTTAAATTTTTAGCCATCCAAGCACAAGTTTCTTATAAACCAGTTTCTTATAAAATAGAAAACGTGTGCAAGAAAATGATATTTAAAAAGAAGTTTGCTAAAACCACTTTAGATTAATCAGTCAATGATTAAAGGTGCAGATACGAGTGCGGTTGTCACATGACCTAAGTTCTGTTACACGTTATTTCTAAACCGATTTTCATTCGAGGTGGAATTCAAAGTTGCAACAAGAAGCCAGGAAAATATTTTACGCAGTTTATGGCTGCCTTTGTCACTGTTGATACTAGTTTCATCAAACGGGCAGAATATTTCTTTCATCGTTTCTGATTTGTCTCGCTTTCCTCCGAGAGATCGTGAACATTTTCTTTGAGTTGGGAGTGCCAGATTTCATGGATATGCTTAGAAACTACTACAAGAAAGAAAGTTGGACAAGGTTTGTAGATCTTTCATTCTCTACATTTATTCTCGACTTGTTGCTGGAATTAAATCATGTCAGCTGTGTTTGTTACATTAAAACAGAGAAGAAATGCAGAGACTAAAACAACAGATCGAGACAATCACAAATAGCGAGCGAGAAGTGCATCAAAATGAATTTAATTTCTTTCTTTTCCAAAGGTCATGGACATGCAACTCTCAGAACATTAGCCTTCGATATCATGTTAAATCTTTTTGCTTAGCTTAAATAGTAGATGAGGAGATAATGCCCAAAATATCTCACGGAACAGAATATATTTAATGGGAGCTTTCAGTTTTCATCGCTTTAGCTTTAGTCAAGTAACAGTCAAACTCAAAGGCCTAAACCTGACTTGGATTTACGAGCTAAAATAAGTTTCTGAAGAGACGATATTTCAAAAATGGCAGTTAGTAGAAACATCAATGAAATGTTGGAAAATGCTTTTATCGACAATATTTGGATGAAAAAATCAGCAGTAAAAGGGTTTCTTTCGCTTTGTAGGAAAATTGAACCCAGTTTCTGTAAAGATACTTTATTCGGAAGTTTTCATTGGGAAGGACGACATGTGATCTGAGCTGTCTGACCTCCCTACATTCATATACGTTTAGGTAGCACCCTGCAAATTTGTATCCGACTACACGGATAAATGAAGTGCTTTCATTTTGAATTTCAGTTGATTTCCTCATTTGATAGCAGAATTATGTGCCTAAATGTGGCGTTTGGTCGCAAGGGCCTAAGCATAATTCTGCGATTTTGGAAACTTCCTCGTGTTTCTTTTTGGCTATGTAAAAAGATTTCTAAAAATCAGATTGAAAAACATATTGCCATTTCGTAATCTCTGAAGTTCAAGGATTTTAACGATATGCACAAAAGATATCTAACGTCTTTGTGCTCGCTCAGGAGAGAGGTTTTGTTGCGAAAATAAGCCTCGATAAAACCTGGCGAAATTCGAAGCTGCGTGGTGTCGAAATCTTGAAATTTTCCCGTTTTCCCAGCATGCTTTTCTTTCCGTGAAAAGGCCTATTGAATATGAGTTCCCTGTAGTCAAATCCGGTTGCTAGGGAACATTGTGTTGCAATTCTTATTCGCGATTATTGACTTGAAGTTCAGGTTTTAATAATTGATAAAAGGACGAATATAAATGCGGTTTTCAAGATGCTAATTGCTACCGGAACAACAGCAAACCCTGCTTCTTGAAAAGTTCATTCCTGTGAGCTCTATGGGACAATTTCTGCTTCGTTCTCCTGTCGTTCTGCGGCTCACAAGTTTCAACTTTAGGCCATCTTTCTTCGAAGCCTCTTGCTTTTGTTGCTGTTGTGTTTCCAGGCAATAGCACGGGGGTCGTAACCTGCTAATGTGTACAAGTTATTCTTCGAAACAATATGATGAGCGGTGCATTGAGCAAATACAGCTTTGGTACAGCGAAGGCCTCCTCTAAAATGGCAGGAACGGCGCTGGGTTTCAAGATATGAATACTGAATGTTGCCAGCGAGGGAACACAAGCCAATGATCATAATAAGCTGTGATAAAAGACTTTTACGAGATTTACAGTGACCTGCTCTGCCACTTGGCTGTTATGAAGCGACGAAGAAGATGTTTCAAGATTTACGGAGTCATATTTCTTTTTGCGTTGACTTTTTCCTATCCGATCTTCGTGATGATTGTGTACAAAGTGTCTGAGAACCTGTCTTCTGATGGAAACGCTCAGAGAGATGCTGTTTTAACATGGCATCGAAAGCTGCTTGCAAATAGTACCGCTGAACCCGCTACTCAAACGGACAGCAGCGAACAAGGGGAATATCCTGATGATATTTTCACCATGAAACAGAGAGAACAAGGTGCTGTAGTATTACACATCATTGGGATTTTGTACATGTTCTTGGCATTGTCAATCGTTTGCGATGAATTTTTTGTTCCTGCTTTGCATGTTATCTCGGATATTTTGGCCATTTCTGATGACGTAGCAGGAGCTACTTTTATGGCAGCAGGAGGAAGTGCCCCCGAACTTTTCACCTCCGTTCTCGGGGTATTTGTTGCCAAATCAAATATTGGTTTTGGAACAATCGTAGGGAGTGCAGTTTTTAATATTTTGTTTGTTATTGGCATGTGCGTAATTTTTAGCAAGACAGTTCTGCACCTGACTTGGTGGCCTTTATTGAGAGATACAGTTTTTTATATTTTTGCTCTCGGAACACTTATTTCATTTTTCGAAGACTCAAAGGTTGAATGGTGGGAATCACTCATACTTCTTGGTATTTACTTAACATATGTGGTATTCATGTATTTCAATCAAAAGGCCGAAGCTAAGGTGAAATATCTTATCGCTGTTTTGAAAGGAAATGAAACAAAGACAGCTCCACAGGTAAGAATAATCATATCTTTATTCAATTTTATTATCTCTTTTTCAAAAGAATGATTCTTTCATCTTCATGCTTAATTTGTCTCTTTGAATTGTAGGATATTGTTGTTGAATTCCTTGCCAGAGCAATTATATCTTTAAATGTGATAAAAGCAATTGAATCAGTCACCTTCGGTCACTTCGGCAACACTCAAAGCTCTTTCACACTTCAAACTGGCGAAGAGAGAGCAGAGAGAGAGAGAGAGTGAGAGTTACCCCCCGGTCATATCTATGAGTCTGAAACCATGCTGAAACCTGAATCAAACGAGTCGAAATCTTAATACATTTTGAAGAATTTTCAGATGTGCAAAATAATGATAGAAAGTCTAACTCAATCGAACCTCTCGTATAAGATATCGCTCGATCCAGGCTCTTTTGCAGAATCACATGGAAAAACACGTTTTGTTTAAGAAACTGCTTACAAGAAACTCAGCCCTCAGATCACCAAAAAATTAGAAACTGCAGTATTGGGAAAAAGTAACTTAAGAAACTATTTATTTTTAAGAAAGGAAATCCTTGACATATTGTACTTTATTTCACTTATTTTCTGTATCATATTACGTACTCGAAATCAAAATGTACTTGAGTTATGTCTGAACATTGGAAAGTTTTCAGATACCATTGCTTTGAAAAGGTCACGAGGGCGCAGTTGGTAAACATGAAGAAACTCTGAATACTCAAAATCTGATAATGTAAAGAAACTTTCAGTACTGCCCCAAATTCTAAGTTTCTTATATAAAAACACGTGTAGCTAGGTAAGTTATGTCCCTCATAATTGGCCCTTTGTCTCACGTCTACTTTCTGATCACTGCTCTGTTTCACAGTGGAGAACTTTTTCGAAATTGGAAAGAAGACTTGTTGTTGATCTGAAGAGAACTGTCCGTTCGATACGTTTGCCAGTGTCCGGCTTGGCTTTATGAATCAAGTTGATTATCATGATAGTGGCAAGGTGTTAGTTACCCTTTCTCCTCATCTCCCTTTTGACGGAAATAGTTGAACAGTTCTGTTCTGTCTTATCATTTGGTTATCAGCTAACCTCTCTTTTCAGTGTCCTGCCCAATTTAAGACTTTTGGCGTCATGTAGGGTCCCCTTTGAGCTCTGTCTCTGTGAGCCACGACAGCAGACCAAGAGGCATTTAGAGTTCAACGTTTGCTCCAGTTAGAAAGTCCATGGTTTGCGTTGGCTTACCATGTTCGCTTGCAATTTGATAGTTTGAGAAGTGACATCAGATGATTCAAAACGTTAAAATGTTGTTTGGAGCTCCTTACGTCTGCAATAAAGTGCTAAAACCTGAAAAATTTTCACGAAAAGGGAACGAAATCTTTCCCCACAGCATAGCGATCACACGGTATTGTATTTGGCGAGTTTGTGCCTTTTTAAATGAGTTAAGTGAACTGACTCTTGCAGCTCCGAATTGAAGTACTGAGAACGTAAGAACAGACCTCACCACGTAACTTCGTCAATATGCGAATGCTAAAACTTTCGCAGCATAGCACGACATGCTTACTCTAAAAGTGAGGTTGAAAAGGGTTATGCATGCGGACCATTGATAGCTTGCGTAGGAAGATAGCTGTCCTGCCTCTTATATTCATAACTTCATAATCCAAATTGATATTCATGACCTGATAGCATTTCCCATTTGAAACTGACCTCGTACTAACAACAATGGTTAACTCTCTCCATATTGGACACCAGGACCAAGAAATCGTGTCGACCAAGAAATCGACTAGGATCAAGGAATCATGTGGACATAACAAGATGTCCAGACTATCTTTATCGAGGGGAAATTGAAAAGGCTAACGCCATTTTTTCTGCTTTTTCAAGTTAGCATAAAATTCATCGTAAATGGGTTTTTTTAAATGAAAAGTGTTGAAATTGCAGGTATAGGCCATACTTTACAGACTTCATTAGCCTTAATCGACAAAACGCTGATCGAAAATGTTCTGTTCCACCTTTTAGCTCTGTGACTACGGGGCAAAAATAGTGCGAGGAATAAACAACAACCATCCAAACAACCTCTGCAAAAGAGAATGCGCTGCTTCCTGCAACATAGCTAGGACGTTGCTGTCTGCAGCAGTTGTCTGTCGCTCGCTATCAACCTCGACGTCGGGCACTTTGCTTTGTGATACGCCTTGACTGTGCCTTTGATAATGAGGTAGACATAGCTGTGTTTCTCACGCTGACAATGCTATCAACTGTCTTCAACTTAGTTGGGGAGATTGTTTCATAAAAAAGGGTGAGAAAGCTAAATCTTGAGGCCCTACCGACACGACAGGCATGACGCATTTGTGATGTGGGCGGAAGCTTTTCCCCGAATTTTGCGCAATTGGCATCTTGGCTGATACGAGAACCAACACAAGTGGACATTCCAGCATTAAAATCAAACAGCTTTCGTCCCAGCGGAGGAGCATAACATCCAAGCCTGCCAATCCTATCGCGACCTGTTTTGAATCAACAAAATTTTTAATTATAAAGCGGCACATGAAATTTCAAAGCAAACTTAAGCCACATCGATCATAATATAAGACCGGCCTAAAGGATGTCTTTGCCAACATCTTCACTGTGATAACACTACATGAATGCTACAGAAAGCCTTAATATAAACCAGATGCCGGATGCTCTTTATTGTGTTTTATAGAGCTGGTGTCGGCACTCTCTTATGCACGTTCTGCCGCGATAGACGTTTTTGCTATTCTACGAAAGAGCCTGGATCGAGCGATATTTCTATTCATTTTTATGCTAGAGGCCCGATTGAATGGCCTCAAAATTACAAAGATATTGTTCAATTTAGGTTCTTTTGTAGAAGATCTAAATGGCTTACTCATTCGGTCTATTCCTGCTTTAGCGAGTCTCACTATCGCCATAGTTTATGCTATCGCTATGGGTTGACCTAGGATCTAGCTGTATGGCTCTCTGTATGTGTGGACGATATATGAAAGACAAAAGAAGTAGCACTCGCCCACCAGCCTTGAGATTTTCGTTTCAAACCGTTGCTAGAACTTTCCACTATTTTGCCAAACGCTTTCAATACAAAAAATAAGTCTTAAGAAGATTAAAGTAACAGTGCACAGCTAAGTAAGGACGAAATGTGAAGTTTTTTTAGATAGCTTTGGTTACGCAAGTTTCATGACTAGCCTAGTAATACTCGCTTGTGTACAATTTATCTTTGTTTTGACAGAGTATGAGGAGATTGCGGCTTGAAAACAGCGCTTTTTTCGTGTATTTTAAGAGTAACAATGCTGCCACCATGACACATATACCGAGAAAATTCGCTGACCTGAAAATCTCATTACGATTAAATTAGATTCAAAAAGGAGCTCAATTTTGCTCTGCAATTAGATTTCATCCATATCACCCAAACATTTATGAACAAATCTAATTCTCGAAAGTCAAAATGGTGACAATGTGTGGTATATTTTTTAAACTTGTATCCATATTACCTTGCCATAAGTTTAATTCGAAATTGGTTAAAGTCTCGTTCTTTACAAATCATTAAAACATCAAAAGAAAGCAGAGACATCCACAATGCATATGGTCGGCTCAAGCATAAAGAGGCAAGCATTTTCAAATGCTTATCTGCCATTGAATTTCTGTTTGTGAACAATGTTTACTGATAAATATTTTCTCCGGATTTTTTACTAGATGCAGGATTTATCGGTTGAGTCGAAAAAGGTTTATGCATTTGACATGCTGTGAAATAAAAAGCAATTTGCCGATATTCAAAACTGAAATGTTAATCTATGAGTCAAAGGTGAACTTAAATGAGAAAATTTTGTTTCGTAGAATAACTTGTGATTTGGACCCAAAAATTAGGAAAATGCTGGCAAGGGGAGTGTTTAGGAACAAGTATTCCAGATTCCATTCTGGTCCATAGTTTACTTGCTTTTGAAATTAAAATTCTATTTCTGAAACTGACAATGTAAACTTCAGTGCCACATAAATCATGGACTCAAATAGAACGTGGAATTTTCGATTCCTCTACAAACCTCTTACAGGTATTTTTCTTATTGCTGAGTATTAAAGATGCGTGATTTTACCAAACAAAATTTTCTCGTCTAATTTAGCCCTTGACTGCTTGATTAATATTTTAGTTCTGAATATCGGTTACATACTTTTTATTCTATAGCCTGCCAAACGCGTGAACTTTTTATGATTCACCTGGTAATATCTAGGCCTTATTTCTCTATCTGTTGCTTACAAATAAAGGTCTCAAAGTCAGCAATGCCATAATCTGAAATTCATTAATGGCGTTTCATTGTCATGTATTTTTTCATTTTAAAAATTGAGCCCGGGATACGTACAAGTCGGTTTGTAATAATAAGTTAAACAAATGCTTTCCAATTATCCCAGCAAAAATAGTAATAGACCTTTTAGCTATTCTGCAAAAGAGCCTGGATCGAGCATTATTTTTATACATTTTTATACACGAGATTCGATCGAGTGGCGTTATAGCTTCTATCACTATTGTGCACATTCGAAAATTCTACAAGAAGTAGCAAAGTATCGTTCGATTAAGATTCTTTCTCAGAATAGCTAAAAGGTCTATTAGCCTATATATTTCAAGATATATAGCCCATTTACAACTTTCGTGTTGAACAACTACTAAACTTGAGAAGGAAAATTTACAGTTGTGATGCAGATCAGTTTTCCTTGAATATTCTTGGTTTAAAACTTTCGGTCTCGTTTTGAATCATCGAATTGATGGGGCCAGTTTGATTTCCGAGTGGACAATTATTCCATGCATCAACTCCACGAAACGAAACTGATTTTGGCCGTAATTTTTACTCAGTTTTGGTAGAGCCAAGATTGTCAGATATTCTAAAAAACAATCCAAATTTCGACGATATTTGTATACATTTTGTAGAATTTCCGAGTGTGCACAATAAAGATAGAAGCTCTAACGCCACCCACTAGAGCTTCTCTTACAAAAGTGTTTCAAAATATCGTTCGATCCAGGCTCTTTTGTAAATTTGCTAACTAAAGATCTATTGCCGTCGCGTAAGTTATGTTTGTTTTCCTTTATATTCCACCTGCAAAGGATCATGGTTAGGAATGAGCCATTAATCAGCTCGTTACGCAATGTGCGATTTTCGCGATTTCTAGTCCAACGTTTATCTGTTTTGATGATGTTCGCCCCTCCCCCATTTTACTTGTTTTACTCCAGAAATCTTGTTTATAAGGTAACTTGCAATATTTGTTAAAGAAATAGTTGCTGGCGTGAGCGAAAAAGAAAGGAATTCACACTATTGCAGTGTTTCTTTTTAATAATTTATTGGTGTCGGCCAGTGTGTGGTATTGTTGTTTCTACAGTAACATCCTTAAGAGCTAAACACGATCATTTTAAACATGACCTTAACTTCCTTTACCTTAGCTACAACGTAACCATTATTAATTGCAATGCAAAACTTTGCTAATTGCCATGAAATGCGACACATTGAATTGAATTGCTCCCTCGAGATCTAGCACAGGGAGCTCAGGAAAAATTGGTGAAACAACTCGAAGATAAATTGTCTGGAATAGGAGCTCCAACAGCGAAGGATTTGCGAAGCCTTTTTTCACAGTTCCTTTGCAGGCTTCGCAAATCCTTCGCAGTTTCCAGAGCTCCTATTCCAGGCAATTTATTTTCGAGTTTTTTGCCAATTATTCCTGGGCTCCCTGTGTTTCGATTTGCTCTCTGTTCCATGGTCTATCACCATCGAAGAATGTTATGTTTTGATCTCTGGGGGGGGGGGGTGCCAGCCAGCTATCAAGAGGAGGCTGTGAGGGAGAGGGGAAGACGCCCCTACAGAGCAGAGATCACCACATTCTTGCAACGCTGACAGACCACGGTCTCATACTCTGAATAGACAATTGGGAATTGGTGTCTTATCGCGCATGGTTGCTTGGATGGCTGCTAAACTTGAACGTGCCGCAAGTCGACCAGATTGGAAACTCCATCCAAAATTATAGGAAAAATTAAATGCTTTAGTTCTGTTTCATTTGTTTGATATTGTGGCTTGATCAGAGAAGAGACAGTTGAACAGCCATCAGCCTAGATGCAGCAATCATCTAAAAGCTGGTGGTAGTATTTTGATTTATTGATTTTGTGTTTCCCTTGATCTACTAATTATCTAGTGTCATTTGAAAGAAGAGTTCTTTCTTGGGATATTTTAGTTTCATTCTATGGTTACTGTAGATCTCTGTGGTTACTTTGGTACTTACTGGAAACAATTTCATGTTTGAACCTACGAGGATTGTCTCCTGTGGTAGAAATAGATCAAAGAAGAACTCAATGAAGGGAAAGGAAAGTACATTTAGTGGAGGATTTGGACCAAAAGTTAAGGAAACCGTACCACAAATTTCAGAGCTAAGTTTTTCACAACAAATGAGTGTGTTATCTGACTATCTAAGGTTGAAAAGGGATTTTAGAAACAACATAACATGATTGATTTGAAATGCATTTTCTTAACTGACGATGACACAAATGATAACACTTATCTTCATGGAGATAAAACATGAAAACACCAGTCTTTATTGCATTCTACAGATTTACATGCTTTGGTGATAAGCATAACATCTGCGAAGAAGGGAAGGCAAGCCACAGTATTAAAGAAACGTTCAGGGGGTTCAAACATTGTGAAAATACAAATATGACGGCTGCTGTTTTGTTGTGAGCTGTTAGCTGTGATCTGTTTACAATCAATAATGCCAAAGATGGCGGCGATACAACCTTTCAATGCATGTGCCATCTCTTGGTTAGCCTGATGCAATGCATGCTGGTTGAAAAAAGCCCTTTAACGCTAGTTTTGATCTATCTTTTCCACAAAGGTGTTATTTCGTGACAATCTAACAATGGTCATCGAACAATCTAACAATGGTCATCGAACAATCTAACAATGGTCATCGAACAATCCAATTCAAATAGTACTGATATGATTGGCCAGATTCTTCGAAATTTTATCCAACAATGCAACGATAACAATAATGGAACAATCAAGCACGACTAACAATAGATCAGAAGATGCCGACAATCACAGCTAATTCATAGGTTTTTCAAGCCTTTACTGCACCTCAAACATTGCAAACTATCAGAAAGCCAAACATATTCTTGTATGGTACAATTTCATTCAGAAGGATTTAATTAGTACTAAGCAAGACGGAATTTATAATGAATTTTAGAACTCGCTTTTGAATCAAGCTGAGTTGGTTATTCTGCTGAAAATGAAATCGCTAATATTTTGAGTGTGATTAAACATAACGAATAAAAAGCTGACAAATATTTGATCCTTTTATTTGACTTATAAGCTTATCAGATGCTGTCTATTTTCCTCCTTGATATTAATGCAAATAATTCTACAGTTTTTCCTTTCTGCTGAGTAAATCTAACATCCTCGATATGAAAAACAGTTATCTTCGAAAGCCTTCAGGATTATTTTCCATCCACATCAGCTGTTTGTTATCTCGTGCTAGGCCAGGCCAATAGGGCGAGGTCTTTTGCAGGAGTACAGGGTGTCTAAAACAAATTGTTCGACGTTTGATTAGATACTGAAAAATAACGATAACATGAACAGGCTCTTGGGAAGAGAACCCTGTCCCTAAAGATTTTGAAATAATTTTAGATGCCAGAATCTTGCAAATCAGTTGCAGATTCTTTGAGGTACGAGCTTTCAAAGATACCAAATATGCGACAGCTGAAATCAGAGACCCCCAACCTCGTCCCCAGGGCCTTTGTCCAATATGACAAAAGGTCCTGGGGACGAGGTTGGAAACCCCTAGATTATCTCTGAAGCAAAAGCGCTCGAAGATCGAAGTAAAGGAAGGTTATCCAATGTCATATCTCTCGTTGACATCAGAGCAAACCAAACAGGACTTTTAAAGTAATTTAATCCTTAAAATCATTGTCAAAATTTGCTTAACATTTTATGTATTCAAATATAGTAGTCCCAAACATAATCGACGAGAGACTGAATCTTTTTAGGATCCATACGTTTGCAAGTAAAGTTATCAAGACCCTGTTCAAATCCCATTTGGTTTGCCCTGAAACAATCGAGAAATGACCCATTGGATTTGTACCACAAGTGCAATTTACAGGCCTCTGGGTTCAGCTTTCGCACAAACTTCTCCTTCAAAGGTTTGTAACTCAATGAATTTCAAGCGGATTTGCAAGATGGTGTCAAATATTAATTTCAAATCTCAGGAAAAGGGCTACTTGACCAAGAGTCCATTCAGCATATCGTTATTTTGTGATATTCAGTCGAACGTTGAACAGTTTTTTTAGACACCCTGTAAATCGATTGAAACTGATAATTGAAACTTAACTTCTTTGATGTGAGACCTTTATAAGTTTTCAAAATCATTTCTCATTCCGTATCAGCTGTTTTTTTAACTAGCACGAGGCCAGGCCAGGAAGGCGAGGTCTGTCGCAGAACTGGAGAAGCTTTCAACATTATTTTCCTTTCCGTATCAGCAGTTTGTAATTTAGTTCTTGGCGTCTTGTTTTAGTTTTTGTTGTTTTCTTTCACCAGTGTTACTTGTTAGCTAAAACTTTGTAACTGCTCCGAAATGGAGATTTGGTAATTGATATTATCATTATATTATTAAGAGTAGTCAGGAGGGGGGGGGGGGATGTGAAATTACTATCCTTGATAAGAGAAATAGTTTTCTTCGAATGCTTTTTAAGATTTTTGAAGTCCTTTGCAGTAACTGAAGAGAGAGGATTTAAGGAGGGGAAAAGGGGACATCTTTACTTTTACAATGCAGCTCTTACATTCAACCATCCTTATCGAGTCAAAAATCTTGCTACCGATTATGTGTTCTACCTCTAGAAGAACGCACAATGCAGCCTTATTTCAATAAGGGTCATTTCTACCTTAGGCCCCGTTTACACGATACCGTTTTCATTTCATATCGGATTGGCCTTCTGTTTACACGATACCGTTTTCATTCCATATCGGATTGGCCTCCTGTTTACACGAGAACGCACCAATCCGATATGCTTCATACCGTTTTCGCGTTTTCAAATGAAAACGCTCTGAAAGTGGCATGAAACCAATCCGATATCGTGTAAACGGTCGAATCCGATATCAACTCAGTACGGAACCTCAATATCAATTCTACTAGCCTCGAATCCATTAGGGGAGCTGCGCAGAATGCGCAGTGGAACCATTACCGAATACGGTGAAACCATTACAGTGCAAGGCGAAACGGTATCGTGTAAACAGAACCCCAATCCGCTATGAAATGAAAACGGTATCGTGTAAACAGGAGAAATTTTCATATCGGATTGCCTCACCCAATCCGATATGAAATGAAAACGGTATCGTGTAAACGGGGCCTTAGAGTATCTATCTAGGGACTTAATTTTCAGATCATAAACTGATTCTGTTGCCTCTTTGAAAATTTCTGTTTGCAAATTATAGCAGGAGCCAAATTTCCTTTGAGAAAATGTCGTGCTTTCAGCATTTAGCTTCTCATAAAGTCCTCCTTACCAGGGAGGTATGCAATTTTTGATGAAAAGAGATGTATTGACTCTCTATTTTTCTTTTTAGAATGGTGAAGGTATACTATATAGAAACGGAGCATTGCAACTCGTCATACACACGTTAGATCCCATTTCAGAAGGTGAGTTATCTACCTAATTACTGGTTATTATAGCCACACGTACAAAAATAAGGCTACTGATTAAGGGTCAAGCCCGAAACGTATAGTAATTCAAGCTCTAGGCTATATTCTTTATTTAACGAAATTTATGTATTTACTGGTTATCCTGGCCGCACGTACAAACAAACAAACACTTTTTATCTACCTAATTGCATTGCACGACTGACAGCCACGTGTTAGACCAGCAGAACCAGCTACTGCATACACAAAGGGTGTCAAAGTCTGACCTAAAACATTTAGATCCTGAAAAACTTGGGGTAAGCCCTAGACTAGCTCCAAGTCTATTTCGTCAAAAGATTTGGACACATTAAACTTACACGTAGACTTATTACAGATGACGAAATAGACTTGGGACAATTCTAAGTAGGCCCACACCAAGATGTTTGAATTTCAAACAGAACAGACCCAGAATATTGAAAGCAATGTTCCAGTCGATCCTAAGTAAACTACCTGCAGATGCAAAGCTAAAGAGCCTAAACAGTAAAATGCCCAAGAAAAATTTACTCAAGACACAATAATGTTACACCCCATGTGTATCATTTGAATCGAGGTCATGGGTTTCCTTGACAGAATGAAGTAGGGAAAGTACTGTTGTATTTGTGCGACTTGTGCTTGGAAGAATTAGACAGAATTTCTGAGCATGATCCCCCGACGCCTAAAGCATGATTCTGCACTGAAAATGTTATCATGTACTGTTTTTAATATTGCTTTAGAAGACTTTTAGCATTAATCCTTGGCCTAACGTACAAATATAGTGTGATGAGCTTTTGAGTTTTTGCTTATTGCACACAAATATTTTTCTGTTTGGCCATCCTACTTTACAAAGATCTTTGAAGTTAAACGGGCGAAAAAAAGTCCCAAAACCCTAGTTGATAAGACCTTTTTTAAATTTTCTTTGCACACAAGACATAGATGATAGTCAAAGGGAAAATAATTGTTTAGGGAAGTAAGTCTCGATTTTTTATCGCACTCCATTTGTGGCATTGACCAATTCTCCTCCGTAGCTTCACTGAAGTCGAAAGCATGCTCATGAGCAACTCCTTTCCAGTTATCATACCAAGTTTGTCATTTTATCGCTAATGCAATAAAGCCAAAGATATTTATGAGGATAATGCATGATTAAGATGCTTTCGTTTCCAACTGCTATTGAAGTTAACACTATTGTGCGATAACAAAGGGCCATCAGCAATTTGTCGACAAAAATTTAGGATAAAGTTAAATCTCATTTGGTGCCTTTATGCACGTCGTGAGCCTCGTATTGGTTCTTCTGAATTAGATGGACTATGGACTGTATGATCAAATTGTTAAATAGTCGTTTGAAAAATATGTTTTCATCATAGAGAATTATCTCACGAAATTGTGTGATCTTTGTCAAGGAGATTGCATCATTCTCATTGGAATGTACACGGGTTTCTTGCCGCGTAAATTCTTTTCTTCAAACACAACAACTTTTCTTCATTTTTGCCACTTCTTTTATATTTCCATGCATAAATAATGAGGGCAAGGATTTATCGGAGGTACTTATTAGTCCCTTTACTGGTAGTAGGAAATCTTCTCCTGTGCTGATCCATTTGACTCCCGTTTTTAAAATTGCGAATTTTAGGGTGTTATTCGCTCGGCCCAAACGTTTGTATTTGTTGTGGTCTGGTCAGTATGCACTGTTATTGACCCTTTATTCGTTGATATTTCTGAAATGTTATCCAATCAAGATTTGGTATATATGCTGTTGAAGCTTTTCCGTCCATCCAAGACATTTCTGAGTGTTGTTTAAATCAGAGATGATGTTATGAAATTTAAATAACGATCAAAATCAGATATTGAAAACTTGATTAATCAATTCATTAAGAAAATGCAATGAATTTATGTCGTGGCATGTTTTTGTTTGAAAATTTCTCCAGTTCTATATCAATTTTGCCAAAATCAGTTATTTTGTGAAGATGCAATAGAAAGTTGAACAGAAAACAAGCATCTAAATCGAATGTTAATCGAACCCTCTAATTTTCATTGGCTGTTGTCGCATGTCCTTTAGCAAATGATTGGTTTCATGGATGCTGTATTCAGGCCTATTCAAACTTTTCTATAAAGAGCAGGTTCTGTTTGACTATATATTGAGTTTTGCTGTATTCAAATAGTTTATTTTGGTTAGGAAAATCTAGCTAATGCAAAGAAATGAAAATTTTCATCGTCCATTTCTACCTGTTTTAATTAATTTCTGTAAGCATGAGTTTGAATGGAGCAATATTTCTTCTGAAGCTTTGTTTCAACATTTCGTTTCAAACATATACTGAAGCAAGCGTATGTGACAGTCCTAGATTTTGACGATATTTCTTTCCTGAAATGTTCAGCTTCCGTACACTTCCAAATATTTCCATGCAATCCACTGCAAAAGGTAAAATAACTAGGCTTGCTGCCGCGCAGTGCCTGCAGTGCTGCGCTGGCCCGCTGTCATTCATGTCTTAGTCAACTATCAAAATTAAATTTATTGAAGTTGTTTGGCAAGCCTTCAAACTAAGAAAAACTTACATACCTCACAGCTCATTCCTTCTCCCTTCTCAGCTTACTCCTTGTCTCATTGATCTGCAATTTTCATTTGAGCCCACCACCTTAGTGCAATCTGCAAGAGAACAAGATCATTTTAATCAAAACGTTTTAAATTTTCACGCCATCTTTCCAAAATTGATATTTGCAACTCGAGCAATTAGGTTACATATAGTTATCACGGAGAGTATCCGTAAAGGTCTATATGTATCTTCAAAGACGTCATTCAATTTGGAAGGTGAAGTCTTTAAACCGGTAGGCTGCAAGGAGATTCCTTATCTTAATCAAACAATCGATTCCTATTTAGACTTAAAGGGGCTGTGTGACGTAATGTAAAACAAACTTCTTTCGAAACGACGATTTTGCTGTATTTTTGATAGTCCATATCGCAGAGATTTTCCATTACTTTTCTCAAAATAAAGGTGTTATTTTGAAGATGGACTCTTGAATTTTGAAGACAAACAAACCAAACATTCATATGTTGTAGGATTGCAGAAATATTGGTTTTTTTAAAGTAACTTCATTGTGGATTCACCCCAGACACCAAAGTCAGAGCAGAACACAATGGCCCCGTGTGGGCAACAATATAGATCATAGAGATAACAGGTTTGTTACGGTTATGTGACCCTGCCCCTTTTAACCCTAGTCTGTTTCCTCAGTCCATCTGACTGTTCCCTTAGCGGTTGTTCTTGAATCAATTATTCCAACGACGCCACCACGGCATCGACCAAAAGTCATGTCAAGATTTCTAACTGGAAGTTTTCTGCTTCTTTTTAGCAACGGCAGAAAATAAATTCCACCGGCTGAAAGAAATTATACAATCTGAAGTTCTAAAGGAAGGAAGCAAGGATAATACTTTGAAGAAAGATAAATACAAATTTAGCAGCGAAGGGAGTAGATTAAGTGATGATGGAGATGAACTCAGAAAGAAAGCAATGATTAATAACTATATATCAGACAATAATAAAGAAATTGCTGCAACTCGTGGTTCAGAAAGGACAGCAGATACGAATCAAAACCATTTTGTTAGCCAAGGGAATTTACAAAGCTCAAACCCGAGTCGTTCAAATAGCGATTGCTCCATTTTCAGTAATTATCATCATAACGACCAAGAAGATGCCGCAAAGCATGATAGGACTAGCAGTACAGCCTCGTTTCATAGCAATTATCCGAAACGAGACAGCATGTCCTCAGAGACACCAAGAATGGAGAAGACTGTCAGATTTAGCGGACGCATGTCCAAAATGAGTTGTGTCAGTCATCCTGGTATGTCAAGGGTATGCATGAGAGATGCAGTAGTTGAAAAGCAGGTACGTCCCAGCTACTACTTCCTCTAAGGCTAACTGTTTGAGACCTATCTAACAAGGCTAAATACCCACTTGATATTTTGGCCTCAAACAAAGAGCCGTAATCACCCAGTCCTTTGAAAACACGCTGAAATTTGAGGCCGTCTGAAGGTCAAGCTCTTCAAGCAGTTGAAATGATAGAAATATTGTTAATTAGTTTGACTTGAATACTTTTCCTACAGTTCAAGTATTGCAGTATGATTGTACTAATGATGACGTCCCGGATAATGGACGATGATCCCTTGCGTCTCAAAGAATTTTGATTGATTTGATTGGACGATTCACTATGTAGCGCAAAGGATCATGGTTAAGTATTCCCCAAACCTGTCCTTAGCACAATCATCCTTTTAGAGTCCCTTATTTTCAATCTAAGAAGGTACATAGAAGAACTGAGAAATTCTTAGATTGATTACGATGACTTCCAATAATCGCTCATCAAAAAGAGACTAACATCAAACCAAGACTGCCTTTTGAAATTCTGTCAAAAGTAAATAAGGCCAAGTTTGGATCACTAGTAGAGCATGCTGTATCAAGGTTCCTCTTGGGTCAGCTCCTGCGCTATACCTACTCTTAAAAATTAGAAAAGAAATTTAAGCATCGCGGTAATGTAGTGTGGTGATAGATTTAAGATCTTCGATATTCTGTAAAAAATTTGATGAAAGCGGTGATCTCATAATAAGATATTCACGACTTTGGTTTTTCTTATGTTAGAAACTACAATATTCTGAGCAAATAGCTAATGACGATTTCAAAATTGCAAAGTATTTTTACCGAAAATAGCGATAAGATTTGCAAAAGAGGCTCTTTGATAATCTACTCTTATAGAATTAACTAAAGCATTGTTTTGTTCTAACCATCCGAATTACATATACCAGCAGTGGTAACAAAAATCATGTTTCTTAGAATGAAGCAAAATTCTGGTTACTTTTTCGTGAGAAGGACAATGCTTGCGTGACTCAAAACAACTTAGGTCAATCATGAGGTTTTGAATTGTCTTTGAGTGTAGAAACAAAATTTCGTCATATTATCAATTCTGTTCTTTGATTAATTCAAATGATGAGATTCCTTGATGGAGGTCAAATTTTGTACGAAGCATTTGCATAATTAATCAAACCCATTACATCATGTAGCTCCATTTTAATTTATAGTTTGGATACCCTGTGGTAGAAATGTTTCGTAGCATGGATGGTTAGGCGCTGCGGTTGTGTTTGATTGCCGCAGCTGAATGCTTCTGCGAAGGAAATACTCGTATAGTTCTGCAGGAAGTCTCCTCCGCAGACGAGACAAGGCCTTGTTTTTCCTTCACAGAGGCTCCTAAAAACTTTGTTAATTAAAGCGCAGCAGATTGCGCACGTATGGAGAAGTGTTTGTGCTGAAGCCCCAGAAAAAACGCAGCAGAATTGTTTACGTGATAAACCTTTTGGTATTTATTCGTTAAATAAACTGTTCCCTGTTTAGCTGCCAGATGAAGCGTTTTACTTAAAAGGAAATTTTTTGCTTCCCAACGTATATACTATTTTCAAACGTTACGACACTCTTGCCCTCCCAAGCCTCTGCGGAGGAGACTGTGTTTTCGAGGCGTAAATACAGCTGTACAATTCTTCTTACTTGTTTTTTCGAATTCAGTAATATTTCGTTAATTCATGTTCTGAAAGTCTGACGTTGTTCGATGGAAATTCAATTGTAGGGTCTTGAATCAATTTCTTCTTTCTCTGTGTGTTCTAGGGATCCTTTGATCTTGAAGACGAGGAACCGCTGTCATTAGAATTCCCGAAATCAAATTTGAAGAGAGCGTGGTACATCCTAAGATTTCCAATCGTCATTTTGCTCTTCATTACATTACCTGATGTTAGAAAACCAGTAAGTTTCAAATTTTGCATAGTTTTAGATTTCAAACGTCTTCACACTTTGTTTGAAAAGAATTGAGGTGTGGGAATGCAACGCTTTTGCAAAAGCACATCCAATTAACATTTGAATGTTTCCTCGCATGAAATGTTTGCTTTACGAACTGACAAACTTTCATTTGTTTGCAAGAAAAGGGTTCTTCCTTTTACCTTAAAAGTCGATCTCCCTGCAGAGATATGCCTGTAAGAGTCACAATCAGATCAAGCCAGATCTGGTAATCTTTGCAAGCAAAAGGACATTTCGAACAACATTTACACTGTAGCTACCACTACAGTTTTGATCTGTTACAATGTTGTTACGGTGCAAAAGCGTGTTTCCACTGCCCCAGAAACAAATCAGCTTAGCTATAGACTGGAATGAACAAAAGTGTTATGGATTTAAAGGAGCAGTGAAAAAGGGAGGCTGATCTGTCACAGTCTCGTTACAGATCCAATGTTGTACTGGTCAGTGTAAAAGGGGTCTGGGATTCTCTTGGTACCAGATGTGTGTGCTGAAAATCATTTTTTAATGCTATTTCAGTTTTCTCAAATTAATAGATTCTTTCCGTAACTTGATGCCAAAAACCCTACAATTTGAACTTCGTTTCAGAAACTACGAAAATTCTTTCCGTGGACATTTCTTGGAAGCATAATTTGGATAGCAGGATTTACGTATTTCATGGTATGGTGGGCATCCACAACTGGAACAACTCTCGGCATTCCACCTGCGGTAAGATCTTCGCTAGCCTCACTCCATAAGAATCTAGTAAAAAGCTCATCTTATTGAGTTGAATTGATATTGTTGTTGTCTCCATACTGAGGCTGTATGGAATCAGTGCACAGTTTATCTGTTTCAGCAAGTGTATGGGAATGAGTCGTAGTTGTAGCGAAACTATCCGACAGTTAATTGAATCTAGATCTTCACTGTCTTTTGCATTTGAAAACTGCCGCACGGCATGTAGGGTTCTTTTTCACTCGACCGAATTTTTATCCGATATACCCGGTGGACCAAAAAGAATTTCACATATTTGAAAATTCTTTATGCCGAGCGAGAAAGCTTGAAGTCGTGCGATCGATGAATCAAAGTCTGGTTGAGAGCCAAAAGGCTGAAGATTTTGTCGTGATTTTGCATCCATTTTCTGAGTTGTATTTTACTTTTTTGATGCAGGTCATGGGACTAACATTCCTGGCTGCAGGAACAAGCATACCAGACCTTATCACAAGTGTCCTAGTTGCACGGGAAGGCTTAGGGGACATGGCTGTATCAAGTTCAATTGGCAGTAACATTTTCGATGTAACAGTCGGGTAAGAACTCCTTTTTAAGAAAATACAAATGATTAAAAAAAAAACTTGAAGTTTTACTATATAAAAAACATCTGTTAATAACCAACCGACACCAACAAATAGACCTTTTTAGTTATTCTACAAAGAGCCTAAACTATTATTCATTATTTATCATGTGTTATATTTCAAAAGAAAATGTTTGATGCGTTAGAACTTCTAAATGCAGAAAAATATCACTTGAACGAGGCTCTATTTTTAGGACTCCAGACAGCAGACTTTTTGTGAAACCTTCTTGCAGAAATCCAAACTCCTTTCTGGTGAATCGTTGTTTCCAGATCCTCCTGCTAATTGTTTAACGGTCAATTTCGAGCCTTAATCCCAGGGCTATCGGTGTCTTCAGCCAAAGTTCAGTACTGGACTCCAAATAGTTACCCTGGTTTCACAGTTAGTCCATCTTACTTTGCCTAAAAAGTTGTTTCGCAACGACTGGACACTTACGGATCCCTTGACGTTAATTCCGTATACAAACGGTCTTCGTGTACACGTAAGTTTTTATAAGATACTACTTTTAAGAAACTGAACTCTCAGATCGCCAAAAAGTTAAGGAACTCCATTACTGGGAAAATAGAAGTTAAGAAACTATTTATTTTGACAAACGAATTCCTTTACATATTTCACGTTATTTTCACTTGTGTCCCGTATCAATTACTCAGAAGGAACGTGAGCTATGTCTAAACATTGGAAAAGCCTCAAAAAGCATTTTTTGGTCTGTTCGCAAGGGAACAGGTAGTGAACTCGAAAATTATTATAAAACCTTTAAGAAACTCATAAGAAACCTCAAGTACTCAAAATCTGATAGTTTTAAGAAACTTTCAGTGCTGGCCCAAATTCTTAGTTTCTTATAAAAAATATATGTATGCGTGTTGTTGCAAGTCGACGAGTGTATCACTCTCTCTTTCAAAATCCCGTATACCTTTAGCAAAAATCCTTTTGTTTTAAAGAAAGATCTGTAGAAATCCCTGAAAATCCTATTGTTTAAATATCTCATACGCATTTTTGGACGTTTGATACACCCCTCGTTGCAAGCTCTGTTCGAAACACGCTCATTCAATTCCATGTGTTGAAGAATTTACTTCCTTTGCAGGTTACCAGTCCCATGGCTTATCTTCAGCGCTGTGCACTCTCTAGACCCCATGATAGTCAATGGAAAAGGCCTATTTTGCTCCGTTGTTCTACTGTTTATCATGTTAATTGCTGTGATAGCCTCGATTGCGTTATTCAGATGGAGGATGACAAAACATTTAGCAACTGCAATGTTCTCACTGTACGCAGTCTTTCTGACATTGGCCTTACTCCTTGAATTCGATAAAATCACGTGCTTTCTGTGAGGCTCTGTGACATTGTCAATGATTAAGCAGCTGAGAAGCAACGTTGCACAGGAGCAGTTTGCAAGGGGAAAAATGTGGTTGCACAGGAGCAGAGCTGCGAAGGCGAGAAGCTTCGTAGGAGCAAAGTTTTAACACTTTGACAGCAGCAATACCAAGTGGAGGCATTGCCAGAGTGTGGCTGCACAGGAGCAAGCACTGAGTGAAAGGGGGTGGGCCTGGTTAAGGTCAACAATACTGCTCTGCTACCGAGAATGAAGAATTCTAGCGCAAGGCTATTGGGCAACCAGCATGCATTGCGACCTTTTGTTGCTTTGTTTTCGTGAATGTCATGGATTTCATTCAATTCAATTCAAGTGCCATATCACAAAATTGTTTTCATGCAGCATGGAATTATGCCACCTTTCTAGATAGAGCTGTAATGCATGCTGGTTGGCCAATGACCGTTAATTGCGCTGAAGAAGGTGGAATGTGGCAGTAGAATTATGTAGGCAACGAAAGTGAAAGTCAACTTCTCCCGGTGGAAAGTATATCAAAGCTTTACCTCGTCCCAGGGACTTTTGTCATATTTCTTCTCCGTCCGAATCCAACAAAAGGCCCTGGGGACGAGGTTGTTTAGAAAAAGATTGCATTGAAGAAGGTGCAAAGGCGGTTAAAACCTCAGTCAAAAGTCTTCAGTTTTTACCATAAAAGCAGTGACAAAAGCAAAGGTATTGCACTATCTGTGTACATTTTTGAATCGAAAAGCAAGTGGAACTTGTTACTCGTGCCTATGTCATTGCTGTGTGGAATCATTTAAAGCGAGGACAATTTTGACTGAGAATTTCGGCTGTTTTGGTAAGATTTTCAGATTCACGTAATTAATTTTGTCGGTGCAATCCAAAAAGTTTAGGAATCAAACCCGAATAACATCTAGACGTCTTCACTGTTTGCATGATTAGACAAACTCAAAAACAGCTTTAAACGAAAATACCAAAATCACGCCATGCAGGTGAAATTTATTTGCAACGGCAGTATCGAAATTTCATTACGCCTATGACTTGAAGTCATTTTGGCTGGCTAAAAATTACGTTTCCCTCCGAAGAATGTAGGCGTATATTTATATTAATCGAAATAAAGAACGAAATAACGAAGTAATTAATAACAATGACTTTACCTGATCAAAAACGTTGGCCTGATATTTGAAGAAAATTCGTCGATTTTCGTCGTCGTCGGTTGCATTCAAGAAGTGGATTGAATTGAAGTGTTTCAGCGGAGAAAGAACAAGATTTTTTGACGTGGAAATCTTTTCCCAAGTGAATGGAAAATGACGCAGGGTTGGTCCCAATTGGATGAAACTCCTATTGATACGACGAAAATTTTCTGATGTGAAACAATGAAAACATTGTTTCTGAAACAATGAAAGTATTGTTTCTGAAACTTGGTAGGAATGAATGCTTCGAATGAGTATCGTTCCTCAAGTGGTTTTTCTGTTGACTTTGAGTTTTAACCCTCATTCTTTGCTTTACATAATTTTCGTACAAGGACATTTGGCAAACTGAAATTGGATTAAGAGTGGCTGGCCAAAGCCAGCCGTAAAAAGAAGTGATAACTGTATTCATTGCATGGGTTTTGGAATCAGAATCCATAGATTGCTGATATAATAATAATAATTCTCCGACAAAAGTGCTTTGAGACAAGGGTTAGCTGTTGTACCCCTGGCCCCTCCACTGACCTCAAAATTGCGTTGCGTGCTTGCGTGAGCTGTTTACCTGATGAATCTACAGCAAAGGCTCTATCTAGCCTTCCTCTTTATAAATGCCCTCGCTAAGAAGTCTCACCCTTCTAAGCTAAAATTTTAATGCGCCCCTCCCTATGAACCCCTCCCTATGAAGCCCCCCCCTCATTAAATCGACCACTAGAGGCTACCAAAGATTTTCCACCTATTTAGTTAAGGAATTTTGAATGTTAAGTTTGAAGTGGCTTGGAATGAAATGTGTAGAAATTGTGATTTTGACTCGCATAATTATCCGTTGACTCCGCACAAAATATGAGGTAAAACATTTTTGTGAAACAGCTAAAAAGCTATCATTAATATCCTTGTTACCTGACTTTATGAATAAGCTACCCTCTCTAATAAAGCCATTTTTGTGTCACCTCCCGCTCACACGAAAATGGAACATTTTTTGCCGGCAGATTTTGAAGACGGTAGATTTGAAACTCTAACCGGTATATTTCGGAAACGGCATCGTGTGAACACTCGAAAATGATAAAAACAGAACACTCTTCGATGCTTTTGGAATGAGACTGATCGATTCTTTGGGTGTAGGTACATTTCCTTGGCATTACTATCTTCCAACGTGTTTTTTCGCCGTCAAACTTTTCCTACCGTTTTCAAATTGTCCCAGCATCGTGTGAACGCTAGCTCAAATTTTGCTAGCTACCGTAACATTTTCATCGTTTTCAAAATGCACCAGCATCGTGTTTGTAAACACAGTCAAAGGCAGGCCTATCGTACATTGAGTGTACTTCAAGATTGTAAATAATAATTAAGTGTAACATAGCTGTATATCATCATGTATTTATTGATGTGACAATGTGATACGAAGTATATTAATACTCATACTGACTTCTACTAACTCTATGTATTTATTTGTGGACGGACATTGTAGAGACCGAGTATTAAAACCTTGGAACTTGTCGTCACAACAGCCGGGAAAACTTGGTAAAAGTCTACGTTGTTCCTTGATATCTTTCACCAAACGTTAAACAGCAACTTTTGAAACAAGCTACTGTGCGTTATTATGACGTGTAACATGGGAAATTGTGACCTTTGGTACATTTCAGAATCTTGTCAACACATTCCTGCTTTTCACTAAGCGTATTTTCGCCGTTATTTACGAAATAAAGCGAACCTTGTGGTGACGCACAGAGCTCGAAGTAGCTTGAAGGTATTTACAATCGACTGCAGAAGTTCCCTCTATCAAAACAATCGTCAATTAGGCCACTGGACACAGGATATTATCTACGAACCCCACCATAGACCTTTGCAAGTCAAAAAAGTCATTTGAAATTTTCATTATAAACCTTAAATCCCACAAAGAACCTTAAGGCCATGGCGAAGAAACTCAAGCAAAAAAAAAACTTTTCAATTTTACTTTGGACGGCAAGTATTCAAATTTTAGGAAACTTGGCTGCACGCAAGCTAACCTCACTACTGTGAATAATGATAAAACTGATTAGTGAAAGTGATTATTCTTGTTCAAATTTGAGATGTATGTAAATTTAATCAAAACAATATAAAAAGATTCCTTGATACTGCTGTCTTTCTTCTTTACATTCTTGGGTCCTTTCGCCATATAGCACCATGCGTTCATTCTAAGTTAAGTGCTAAGCTCATAAATGAGACGACGTTCAAACACAAAGAGATCTCTTCTAAAATAAGAAACACTTTCAGGAAGGGGCCATTCCCACGGGGGGGTTCTCGGCTAAATTTCGGGTAAGGGGGTGCCGCCCACAGTTTGAAAATGTAACCGTTGGCTAGACCAATTTTTGTGAAAATGATACCCTTGGCTAGACTAATTTTTCCTTCAGAAGTGCTCTGAATTGGCATTTTCTAGGCAAAACTTGCCAAATTTTCGCATTTTCTAGACCAAAATTTTTAAGAAGTTGGGTTTTTTTTACAAAAATTACCGAATTTTGACATCTCTTTGACCAAAATTCCGAAAAAGCATACCCTTGCCTAGACCTAACTCGACTAAAATTGCCAAAAAGTACACCCTTGGCTAGACTAGAAGTCCGAAAAAGTATACCCTCGCGGGCGGCACATCCCCAGGTACCTTTACTATGGAAGAACCCCCCCCCCCGTGGCCATTCCTTGCTAGATTTTCAATTTTTTAGACATCTTCCCAGCCGCCTTTTTAGAGATGCCACTCAAGGATAGCACATCTATAACAGAAGATCGTGGAGTCAATAATTACAGGGAACTGACATAGTTAGAAAAGCTTGTCCAGGCCAAGTTAAAATATAAGCTATTGTATTCAACAGTTGCCTGCGATTTCATTGTTTGACGAAGGAAACAATGGGTTTTTGAGCGTTTCTTCAGCCCATGTTTTCCAGCTTGTCGATAAAGCTGTATCTGTTCCCTTGAAAGGTTTAAATTGCAGGAGGTAAACGATCAATTGATTCGGTAGAGGTTGCAACGTAAATTGCTTACTTTTCAGAAATCAATCTTTTAGCTACTGCGAAAAAGAATCTGTATTAAACAATATTTTGAAACGTTTGCAGAAATCCATCGAATTTTCTAATGCGCACAACAGTGATAGATCTCGCAACGTCATTTAGTCGAATATATTTGTATAAAAATGTTTAAAAATAATATAACGCTCGATCCAGACCCTTTTGAAGAATAGCTAAAAGGTCTCTTAAGCCTTTTAACTACATGTTATTGTTGCTTATATGAATTTCGTCGTTATGCATTCCGCTCCATCAGCAAATTGATATTCAACTGGACCATAGTGGAGTTTTCACTTCAAAAAGAGTATTACAGAACATCAGGAGAGCTAGACTTATGACGATGAGTCTCTTATTTCCCTGCGCTCTTTGACTTGATGATGGCGCTTCAGTCAACAAGGACTCATAATATTACTCTGAAAAACCTGGCCCTATTTAGGCCCAAACTTCACGATTCCTACAGTACCAATCAGATTGCGAGATTTCTGAATTACTAATGTTGCAGTGTAAATGTTATATAGAATTTTCGATTCGATTGAAGAATTAAAAACACTCCCACGGGATTGAGATTCGAAGCCGTGATTCCATCATAATTTAATTGATGATTGAAGAAAATAGGGCCAAGTTTTTCGCCGTTTCATTATATAAGTCCCTCTTGAGCAAGGTTTACCGCAGGGATTCAAGGGACTCATCGTTGTAATTCTACGAGAGAGCTTGATAAAAGCGCGTAAATGAAGGATGGGATACGTTATTTTCTGAAAGAAATACATATTAATACCTTCTGACAGCGTGTGAATATGCGATTAGTTCTATTTACAAATGGATACTTGACGTACTTAAGATACATTTTATAAAAAAGTTCTAAAATAATTAAACTTATATTTGACTTTTTCAAGCAACCCTTCCTTCTTTGCGGGGAATGGTTTAAGTTTCTAGCACCTCATCCCCAGGCCCTTTTGTTCGCTTTTTCGATAGATTTTGGGCTTTCTGAAACGTTCGGGTTTTAGATCGTCCAATCTGGTACGATTGGAACTGGCTTCTGGCCTTTTTGGCCTCCCCGTTCAGAGAGGAATGGTTAGGGAGGACACAAGGGTTGGCTATTAAATGCATATTCTGGGAGAATTGTCGATTTAGTTGTCTAAACCCTTTACTGCTGAACAGACTAAGCACATGTTTCTTTCCCACTAAGTATAGTCTTTGATAACGTCTTAGTCTGAAAAATGGAAGATTGTCTATGACTTAGAAGTAACAGAAAGTTTGGTGTCTTGAAGAATTTCTTGCCAACAGTTCACGTATGGCAGCACCTCTCTATCTTGGTTCACAGCTGATTTTTCCATTGTCCGATGTGACAAAATTTCATTCAAAATGTTCGTGTAGATGTGATGATGATTATGCATGTAAGTTGGCATTTTTGATGGAATTACAATTAGTTTCAACACATATTTTCGTATTCATGCTTGTATTTCGGAGAAGAGTTTGTCCGAAAGTTTTTGTCCAAAATTTCCGTAAAAGAGTCCGAAAATTTCTTGTCCGAAGTTGCTTTTCCGAAACTTTCCGTCCGAAAGTTTTCGGTTTTCATGTATTCAAATTAAACTATCTCGGTTTTGCGATATAGTTCAGTTCTCGGGTTTTCGATATCTTCCTGACCGTGATGGGTTAGGCCAAAAAATCTTGTTCCCTTTAAAATTACTACTGCTTTAAATAACTATTACGCAAGCGTAAATAATTCCTAGGATAAAAAACGTAGTTATAATTCTGAGATTTTGTTTAAGATAATCTAGGTTATATTGTACATGCGGGCTAAAGTCAAAGTTTATTATACAAAAATATGTACAAGGATAATCTGAAGCATGCTCTACGTAAAATATAGTCGGCATTGTCTGTAAGAGGGCTAATGGTGCATAGAAACGGTCTCAAGATAACGCTAAAGACAGCAACCAGAATTTAAACCTAGCATTTTTCCACAGGGAATTGTGAATTGTGAACTATTTGAGATGTCGTTGGGCTCCAATAGAGGTAGATGCCCGTCCCATCTGAGGTGATGGTCGAAGGGATAGCTTGCGCGTAGCCTTAACTCCTCCACAATGGGAAAGTACTACTTTCCTTTCGTGGCAAGGAGGGAGTTGAGGTTGCAAACAAGCTAGAAAATGTAAGGAGCATGCACTCTCAACTCAAATGATGAAAGGAACAGCATTCTGCAAACAGTAAATGATGAAGATTTCCAATCTGTTCACTCGACTGCGCATGAATCTTCTGTTGAGAAGCCTTTTGTAACGAATCTTTCGATATGAGGCCATAGACTAAGGATCCCCTTTGAGTTCTTCGAGCCTCGTTTCCAATTCAATTATGGTTGTAATGATGTAGCCAATCTTTTGTGCAGTGCCATTAATTCGGATATTTTCTGCTTCAAATCTTTTTCGACATCCTTCAGTTCCATGAGCTTCGATTCGCTTGACTGTAATTCTTTGACCTTCTGCTCAAGATGTGCGTTTGATTGCAACAATTTTCGATTTTCACCTTGGAGTTGCTGTGAAAAAATTTTAAAACAAAGCATGAAATTCTAGAACTTAACCAGCTTACATTGTCTGCGCCTTGAAAGAACGTACAAACTTTCACAAACGAGGCCTTCCCAGGGGTTCTAGGAAACAAGGGATACTCGGAACTTGTATGTTGGCAAAATGGAAAACATTTGTGAAAAAGTCATACTTCAACGGAAAAATTGATGAATTTCCTGACTTGCAGGGTCAAGAAGGAGATCAAGGATAATAACTGGGAACATGGGAACTTTAACCACCTTGGGAAAGCCTCATAAATGAAACAACATGACAATGATTGCCAAATAATGACTTTTAAAGTTAAACCGAAAATGTTTAGCATAAGGACACAATTTTCGGACAATAGTTCACTAAATTCCTGCAGTGAATCCATATTCTGTTAAATCTTGCAGTGCGTTGAAAGTAATCAGCACGTACACGTAATTATACAGACTAGATAAATAATAAAAGTAATACTAGCATCTGCAATAAAAATTGCCCCAAATCAAGTTCCAACACGCGATGAATACATTCATAGAATTTTTCAATCATTAAAAATATCGATCATCTGATCCCATCATCATCAGACTTATGACGATGAGTCCCTTGTATCACTGCGGTAAACCTTGCTTAACAGGAAGTCACAATGAAACAGCGGAAAAGCAAGCCCTATTTTTGCCTTCATCAATCGAATGATGATGGAATCACGGCCTCGAGTCTCGAATCCCGTGGGAATATTATCAGTTCTTCAATCGAATCGAAAATTCTATCAAATTTGCCGTAACAATAGTAATTCACAAATTTTACAATCTGATTGGTACTCTAGGAAGCTCAGAGTTTGGGCCTGGCCTAAGTAGGGTCAGGTTTTTCACAGTAACATTATGAGTCTCTGTCAACTGAAGCACCATCATCAAGTCAAAGTGCACAAGAAGACAACAGGCTGCAGGTCAGAAGTCTGACAGCTAACATGTCTGTTAGCTAGCCAGCAAGATATAACAAAAACATGTACCTGTAATTTCATGGTCATGTCTGCATTCTTCTCTCGATAAGAACCAATTTCACTATTTTGTAACGATGACCTTGCAAGTTCCTGCAAGCGAAAAAATAAATGATAAAATGTTGCAAATATTGAGGTTTCAAGGTCATGGATGACGAGCAGCTTTGGACTAAACATACATACTGGGCGACCCACGACAGTAGGTAGTTTTGAAAGGCTGTAAAATGCAAGTTCTTGACTTACATGATGCACAAAATTCCATGGTGAAAATGTTTTTTGAAATCAAAAATGATGCCATAGCCTGTCAGCTCATTTCCTTACAGACGAAGGTATGTCAAAACATGAAAATAGTCAAATTTAGCGATAAAAAACATGCCAACAGCCTGAATTTTTTGTCACAATGACCATCATAAAAAAGCCACTTCAATGCAACAACAACATGCACATACTTAACGTTTTGCTCAAAAATCGAAAATTTGAAAACATTCCATTTTAGCGGAAAATGGCAACACTGTGGCCTTCCCTCTTCCTCAATAACAAAGCACTTTGAAAATCAATTTGAAAAGGCACAAGGAATAGAACAAAAAAGTCGTTCAGTCGAATGGATGCCAATGAAAAGAATAACCATCCGAAAGAATCTAAAAATACATCTTTAAGAAAAAAATTAAAATTCACCTCATCTTTCAGTTTTAAACGTCCTGTTAATTCAATTATTTGTTGTTCCATATCTTTTCGCATTTGTTCCACGGCATGATTATTGGATGCACCAGATTCATTCGATTCCACAACCTGAAATAGGCGGAGGAAAAAACATTATTTTACTTTTTAATTTCGACAAATAAACAGCTTAAAAATGAATACAAGTAAACATCTCTCTCTATTTAGGCTGCCAGTACGATTAAAAACATTCTAAGAAGGTACACGTTCCACGTGTGGAATTTTCACTTGAATCGACATGTTTAGCTGGGCTTTCATAACATAATTTGTGCTTATCTCACATGTTGAGGAATCCTGGGAATCATCAAGCTTCTTTCGATAACGCTATTCAAGAGCTTCCTAAAAGGTAACTTCAGACAAACTCAGCTTGCAAAAATTGATTTTTGGTTGGTTAATAAAACATGTTGATACTACCCTCTAGACAAGGAAGAAAGTTGAAACCATTAGGGAGTGGTCATTTTTAATCCTGGGTACCAGGGCGGAGGATAATTTCGCACAATTATAAAAGATTTCATACCCCATCTTCAACATAGAAAAAGTTTTTCGTACCCCATCATCTTTCAGCAATGTGCTTTAGTACCCCATCCAGATTTCCTTGTGCACAAACCATAGATATATGGACAGATAGCAAGTTGTCCCAGGCGATTTTCATACTGGTCAAGTGATTCATCATTTCCAGATATCTGTTGACTTTTCTTTCAACATTTGATCGGTGACTTCATCCAAAATTTTGTTCAAGAAAAATAGTTCTGTACCCCGTAAGAATTGCTTTTAAAATTTTACTACCCCCACAAAATAATGGAGAAAAGTTTCATACCCCTGTGAAAAATCCTCCGCCCCGGTACCCAGGATTAAAAATGACCGCTCCCTTACTGTAATTAATTACTGTTACTGTAATGTAAGCAAAACACATGAGAACATTGAACACCTTTCTTTGCCAAATTTGTTTTATTTTGTGTGCATCTATAATTTCCTGAGAATTTAAAGTAATGAAAATGAAATTTACCTTCTTTTTTAATCTCAAATTTTCTTCCCTATAATTATTTAATTGCTCTTTCCATTTTTCAACATTAACGGTGCTTTCTTGCAGTGCTGCTGTTAGTTTTGCATTATTATTTTTCAATGTCTGTAATTCTGCTTCCCATTTCTTTGCATTCGCCGAACTACAAGACAGGAAAGAATTTAGCTTCAATTTTCTATTTCAATATTAGCAAGTAATAACATCCTTGACATGCTTCTTCCTCGATATGTTTCCCAACTGAAGGAACTCCTCCTGAATAAATTCAACTACTACATATTCATTTATGCTTTGTGCAGCCATGTTAAATGTTTTTTCATTGTTGTTGTATTTTCTGATTTGTTTCTCTGTGTCCTGTTTATTACATGTTTGCAATAATGTAATTCTAAAAAGGCAATGGAGTAAACTAAACAGTACTGAAAAGCATGAAAATTCACACAATAATCACAAAGATGTACACACATGATTACAGGCAGGAAAGAAATAGACAGAATTTTGAAAAATGCTATTCGTATGACTGAACAAAGTTGGAACGAGGGTTTCAACCTTGTAAATGTAGACTTGCCCGAAGTCTATTTCGTCAATAACTTTCAGACAGACTTATTACAGATGACGAAATAGACTTTGGAAAGTCTTTTGTAAATTTAATGCTTCTGAATTTCTCAGTAATAAACAAAGTCAAGGGGGTACGATCACTCAAGAGGGAAAATAAGAGCTGAGTGGAACAGAGTTCAAAGATAGAAATAGCTAAGTAATGTAGTTACGGTAAAGAAATACAAGTAGTAAATACCTTTGTGCCAATGCTTTTTTGAGTCGATCGTTTTCATATTTGAGCTGTGAATCAACTGAATTGCTGAGCGATTTATGACTCCCTCCTGTGTCATCCTGAAAAGGAAGCAAAAACTTGAAAAAAAATGAAAGAGAAGCAAGTACTGCCAACAACTTCGCATTCCATTCTCTGCAACAACAAACAGGCGCTTTTGGCATAACCTCGAAAAAATACAACAAAAACCTATGTTAAAGTGAGGGGTGTATCACTCTTCCGACAAAGAATATGAAATTTCTCCAACATGAGGATTTTCAGTGATTTTTATGTATCATCCTAGCAGCTAGTCTGCACTTTAGCGGACCAGCATTCAAAATCGGCCCGTTATGTGTCATGGTGCAAGGGTAAGGGTCGAGGGGGGTTACAAAAGGAATTTAGGGTAAGTTAAGGTTAGTTAGGGTTAGTTAGGGTTAGTTAGGGTCAAGTGAGGGTTAGGGTTAGCAGGGTTAAGGTAGGGTCAGGTCCTGAGAGATATGACATAAAGCTGGTCCGCTAAAGTGCAGTCGTCCCCATCCTAGCCCCGGGGGGGGGGGGTACATGACTTGCGGATGGACGGGGGTCTGCCGCCCGGTTTTCAGAAAAGTACCCTCTTCTAATTACCGAAATTTGCCGTCATACCCACTTTTATGATGAATTTTGGCGGAAAACCACCCATTTTTTGTTATTTTTCGCCAATTTCTGGATAACCCACCCTTGTTTATGGAAAAATCTGCCGAAAAAGGGACCCTTGTTTAGAGAATTTGGGGCCCAAAAACCCACCCATATGGGCGGCACATACCCGTACCCTCAACATGTTATGTACCCCCCCCCCACGGGATCCTAGCATACAACTCAAATCGTTAAAAGGGTGGGTGTAAAATTCTACTACATGTTTCTTTGAATTAAAGTGCTTGAAAGAAAGCAGGAGTTCCGCCTTGGTTCTCATTTGCAATGGAAAGTAAAGTCTGCACCCAGGCTACGCTGGATTACGCTACATTTGGTTCTTTATCATTTATTTATAACATTATCGTCCAATTATTATAGTGCCACACGCAACCAACACATTTTTATTGAATCGAAAAATCACATTCATGCAACATGAAATAAGGGAACTTTGTCAAAAAGGACCGCAATGCATGGCAGTTTCCCAAGAGCGGAGGCATATGGATCGAGTCTGAAAAAAGAACAAAAAATGACACGCACTACTCAAGTTCCTAGGGTCGTCGAGAGGCGGCCCGGGTCCTAGATGAGAAAGCGTGGAAGGGGCCCACTACATGTTTCTCTTGGATCACACCTTTTGATGCACAAGGTAAAGACTGCTTTTAGATGGAAACGCCCTCCTACATATTGTCAAAACAGACGTTCTTGATGGCCTACTGGCCTACAAACGTTACTTGAGGAAAACTGAAAACAATGAAAACTAGAGCAATGCATTGCACGCTTGGGATTCCCAAATACCTCATAAATATACATGACGTCACAGATATGACCACATTTCTTATATGTAATGCGTCAGAATCATATTTGCAAGATCAGATAGATCTGCATTGAAATATCGACACTTGAGTTGCCAATTATATCCTTAATTGCTTTGTGAAGTATTTTCAACACTGTTAAATACAACCACAGGAAACAATACAAGTAGTTATCATGGCAACCATGACGCCAAAAGTTAGCAAAAGCCGAAACGATTGTCGGTTGGGGGCGAAGGAAATGTATGTTTGCCGCATGAAGACATCAACAAATGGCTGAGATCACGAAAGGCCAACGGCATGAAGACATTATTTTGAGACCTCACTCCAGATTGTCTTTGGGTTTTGACATATTCCGATGTTCTTGAAGTTCTGAAGCGATAGTCTTGCTGGTGGAAAATAGCACAATGAATCGACATGGGTGTTTTTTACTGCACATAATCTTACCCAAAGTTTCCCCATTTTACCCTGGTAGACACCGAGGGGCAAATCACTTCTCAAAATAGCGTACGTGACTTTTGTGATTTTAAAATCACATGATTGTTTTCTGTGATTTTTTTGTGATTTTAGTGATTTTTAGTGACCTTTTCGTGTGATTTTTCGGTAATTTTTCATTGATTTGTGATTTTGATGCTTTTTGCATGTGATTTTTGTTGTGATTTTGTGATTTTTGTATGTGATTTTTTTGTGATTTCAAGGAAGGTGTACGGAAAAAAATCAGTGATTTGCTCCTCGGTAGACACTAACCAATCTCCAAACAGTGTAGATTCTATACAATAATTGGCATATAATGTAGAGTGGCAAGGTTTGAATTTGGGGGCATTAGCTTTCCGATCACGCCTGCAACATTTTGAATTTGATAGAATACTTCGAATCCACCAAGACAAGATGTTAAAATTTTCTATTCTGCAAATCAGAAATTCAGGTACTAGCCTTCAGTTGAATAAGCAGTAGGTAAAAAGATAATAATAATAATAATAATAATAATAATAATAATAATAATAATAATAATAATAATAATAATAATAATAATCAAGATTTGAAAAGAGAAATTAAGAGGATTTGGAACATGAGAAATGTGATAGTTGTACCTGTGATTATTGGTGCACTCGGAAGTATAACGAAGAAACTGGATGAATGGTTAGAAAAACTGGATATCACAGTGAATACAGCACTCTTACAGAAGACGACATTATTAGGAACAGCCAGGATATTAAGAAAAGTACTTGAGTACTAAAGGACAATGACCCCAAGGGACCCTTGGTCAAGGGTATTGACCCGCTTCCTTGGGATGTAAATTCGGTTATTAGAACTGCCAGTGCTTAAAGCAGGAGCATAAGATGATAATAATAATAATAATAATAATAATTTACATGCACTGGAAAATCTGCAAACACTATGATATCGCAGTGCCCTCTAGATGGTATGAACATAAGCCAAGCACAGTAATGGAAGGGAAAGATGTAGTCATACTATGGGATATGCCAATCCATACTGACAAAGAGATTACTGCAAACAGGCCCGATATAGTGATTAAAGACAAGAAAGAAAACAAATGTATTTTCATTGATATGTCTGTGCCATCTGAACGGAATGTCGCTAATAAAGAAACAGAAAAACTGTCAAAGTACAAAGACCTGGAAATAGAAGTAAACAAAATGTGGAACATGAAAACGACTACTGTCCCTGTTATCGTTGGAGCCCTTGACCTTATCAGAAAGCGAATGAATGATCACGTGTCAAAGATCCCTGGAAGGATCTGCATCGAAGAAATCCAGAAGATTGTCTTGCTAGGAACATCACACATCCTGAGGAGAGCTCTATTTATAACCTGAGAAAAGACTGGACTTAAAGCCTCAGGACCATGGTTTGGTCTTGGCCTCGAATAGAAACGCACAAAAACTGAAAGACACAATAACAGTAATAATAATAATATACGAATATTTATACAGGATAAAACACTTCAACGAATCATCGTTGTTATCAACGTGTGTCCTGTATCTTAGTACATTCAACTGGAACCTTCTTGACTCAACAAATTCTGTTTTCAAGCTGCTGGCTGTCGGTCGTAGTAGCAAGGAGGCTGAACTTTATCAAAGTTGAAGATCTAAGTTTCCTCAAGTGAAATCAAATCCAGTTGATGAATTGCTATATCAAGACATATATTTGAATTCATTAAACAAGGTGGAAAGCTCAAGCAACTGCGGTCGCCTCGTGAAATGGAGCATAATGAGCTAAAGTAAACAAATAACGAAACAAAATTTTAAAGAAAAGTTTTACTTACAAGTACTAAGAAACTACTACTATTCTTGTGCACAAACTTCAACATTTTCTCTTCGTTCTCTGGTCACTTTATCTCTCACAAACGATTATCAAACCAATTTAAAAGACATGAATATTTAAAGACTGCAGTTTCGAATAAAACCTGCTTGTTATGAAAGTCTCCGGCTGCAAACTTACGAATTTTACTTCAACAACAAAGTAAGCATTTAACTCCTACGGATTACAACCGGCTAAAGGAAACACAATATGTTAATGAGGAGCTTAACCATCAGGCTTGCTCCTTGACCGCCGTAAGGCTGGCCAATTACTCTTCTTCAGAAATGACGCAATCAGATTATCTGTTCGGAAAACGTAATCGGATTGCAGCCATCCCTTATGTAGCCCAGGCTACCCCCTTGAGACTCTGAAGCATTCTAGAATTATGTAAGTGCTGTCTCTTACAAATTTTCAGGAAAGTTGAAAACAACAAGAGAAAAAGAAGTCATAGCAACTTTTAACGAGAAGAAGACAACAAAGAGTCATTTATTTAGGTGCAAAGCTGTGGAAATTTTAGGGCTAAATACCTTCATGAAGCAATGCGGACACCATTATTTTGAACGAAATGTTTATTCGACACTACCACCTTAAGTTTTATTCGAGGCTACTACCTTAACAAGAAGCGCATAACAATGGAGAGATCAAAGGTGCAACAAACTGCATTTCTGGTAGAAAAAATTAGCAAGCGTCTCTGACCATAATGCTCGACCCTTCACGACATTTCATCCTCTTCGTGAATCTGAAGTGTTATGCATGCCAGGAGGGGCCGTGGAGCTCAAACTGCACATCTAAATGGGCCAAAAGCCGACAGCAAGCTCAGCTCCACACATTTCAGCTTTTAACAACATCAGTCGCCCGAGACCGGAATGGAACCATGCAGAACATTTCCTTCCTAAGCAAGTGCTACAACCAAATTTAAACCAAAACATGAAAAGCAAAAAGCTAATATTCTTCTAACTTTAGGCCAAACATTCTGCACAGGCAATGCTCTGATCAATGATCCCATAATCCTTAGCGTTGAGCGCCTTCGCACCATTGCGAAATGGTCTATTGGGTACCTATGCAGCGAGCTGAAAATTTAGAGAAGGCGCTTAGCCATGTACATAAATTATTGATAATGGTGAGTTTCAAGACCGTGCACTTCGCCGTAGTAGACAAAATATGGGGTTTGTAGAGACACTTGCCTCTATCCTGAAAAACTTTGGGCAGTAAATGAATATAACAGATTTGAACAAATCACACTGTCGGCCACCTTGCTGACATTGTTGTTGTTGAACTACTTATCGTCAAAGGCGCAGAAACTGAAAAGTAAGACCAATATGCCTTGTGCGAAGTCAGCGACTCCCTCACCACAGCTTCCTTGTTGGGGATATGTAAAGGGTAAGTTGTGAGCCTCGAGGAATCCCCCAAAAAGGCCTCCAGATCGCATGTGTAGTAGCGATTTATGTCAATGACGTAATATGCAAATAAGCTTGACGGTTGAGAACAGTAGAAAAAAACAATAGCAAAGTTGCGCATGACAGTGTGAGCCCCACCGTCGATTCGCTTTCAACAAACCTGAATCACAATCGGTCAAAACAATAGGGTCAGCACTTCATCTCCCCAACAATTCCAGAATTACTGACTGTACGAAATTCACAAAAACAAAGACAAACGATCGCAAAGGCTGCTGGTCTTTGTACTCCCTTTAAGTTACCTATCCAAGATCATGTATACCGCGCCCTTGTTGAAAGTCATCTGCGATATGCTAATGTTATTTGGGGGAGTCTTTCAAAATCAAAAATAAATACCCTCCAACGTCTGCAGGATAGAGCACGTTCGATCATTGATAACGCCACACAAAAGGATGGCTGGTCTCATAACTGGTTGACCGTTGAACAACTGATAAAATTCGATCGATCAGTTATGACATACAAAATAATCAACAGGCAATGTCCCGAGAGCCTTTGGGATAAATACCATCCAAGGACCCAGCTCTCCAACCACATAACAAGGAATTGCAGGGACCTTCAAATCCCAAGAAACAATCTTGAATACGTCAAGAAAGGCTTTCATTATTCGGCACTGAAAGCTTGGAACGACATTCCCATTGGCATCAGAGAACTCCCTACACTTAGTAGGTTCAAAAAGCAACTAAAATGTTATTTCAAGAGCTGAAAGAAAACAAAACGCGACTCCCTGGAAGAGCAGCTGCTTCATAATAGGTTTTAGATAGATACACTGTAAATATGTATATATTATAATGTATTATTGTAATTAGGCTTTTTTCTTTTGTTACTTTGTATTGCTGAAGGGATTTTGTGTTTAAATAATTTACAATGAAAAAATGAAAAAATGAATGATTTACCACATGACGGATACAGCGGCAAGTTTAAAAATAGAACAAAACTTGGGCGCCTGCCATCATTTGTCCAATTGTTTTGATATAATCTCTGGAGATCATCAAATACAATAATGGAATACAATAGACTATATCCAGATTTCCCAGGGCCCTTAGAGCAAAAGATGGCCGCCTGCCATCATTTGTCCCATTGTTTTGACAATCTTTTGAGATCACAAAATATATAGAAATACAATATATAGGAATATATAGGAATACGATGGGCTATTTTTAGATTGCCCAGGCCCCTGATTTAAGTCGAAACCATTTTACCTTAGGAACAGGGAGTATTTGCATGAACAGGTCAAATCATTGTGCATTAATGAAACCCAGCTATTGGTTAGTCTTATCAGCTCAGAATAGTATAACATTTTCCAAGTGTATCTTTAGTAACCAAGCAACCTTACCAAAATCAAATCATGAAATTAAGGTTGCATCAGACAAAGGAATAACAGAATCGCAGCATTTCGTATCAATGATCTAAAACTTGGGAGAACGGAACAAAAATGAAATAAAACTAAATGTTAAAGTGTGCCAATTAGATTTCAGACTTCAGTCTTCACAAGCAACTCCGAGAAGCTTTTCTCAATCCTTCATTTTAAGTGGGCTGGACGAGAGCAGGGTAAATCCTACAAGAAGCTTAATATGCACGTGCCTGCCCGGGCTACTGATCCAAAGGTCCGGTCCAATTGCGATATTTTGCCCGGTTTATGGGTCATTTTATGAATTTTGTGTGTATGGGTCATTCTATGAATTTTGCCAAATCCTGCCCTGGTTATGGGCCTGCTTTACGAATATTTGCCCTAGTTGTGGGTTAGCGACTTATAGCTATTCTTTGACATTATGACAAAAAACTTTCGTGAAAAGGAACAAAGCAGTACAAATGATACTAATCATAAGTCTTTTCCCGATACTTCTGGAAAAGTTTGCCCTGTTTTGTCCTGGTTAAGGGGTCATATTTCAAACTGTTGCCCTGGTTACGGGTCGGTCGTCCAACCACTGAATTGTCAAAGGCACATATAAACAAGACCCCCTATAGGAGTAGACGCCCCCCTCGGGGCTGGAAGGATTTCTGCGAATCCAAACATGGGCTCCTGAAGGACGGGCTTACCACGTTCATCAGAAATGGCTATGGAGTATCTGGGGCTCACTCAAGAACCAATGGCGGCGCAACGGGGGGATTAGGGGGACTCTTCCCCTCCGCGATCCAAAAGTCGGGAAAGACTGTCAAAGAAAAATGACATAAAATTACGTCCTAATCCCCCACATCTTTCGACTTTTCAGAGTTGGCGACCCCACAGCAAGAAACCCAACATGGTCAATGTAAATGACCATAGAACTGTATTGAGATTACATCTATAACGCTATGTTTCCCTACGCTATTTCTTCTATGTTTCATTTCAGTATGGTACTTGTAACGACAAAGAAACTATAATCTCATGATGGTAATACTGACGGGAAGTATTTGATCTACTTTGAATAACCAGGCCTGTAATACATGTGTGCATACCCTGAAAAACTTTGACTAACTATGACATGATTTGCCATCTCAAACGAAAGCACCAACAGAAAAACTGTTCATAACACTTATTGCATTTAAAATTAATTTGCAGCGGAGATACATTAGAAAAAAAGATACAACAGATACAACAGGTGCCTTGGGTTGTAATTCAAATAATTCAATCTATGTAATTGAAAGAAACGGCCCGTTAAACTGTGGTGAAATTAGATTTAAGAAAAACAGTATCTATCTAATGATTCCATGTAACTAAATGGACTAAAACTAAAGATTCGTGAATAAATGAAGGGATGTCCTTAAGTAAGAATCACGTTGTAGCACACCTCCATTTCTTAGCATCAAAAGCACAAATGACTTTGAAAGTTTTGTCAACAATGAAACCAGAGTAAAATCAGGTTTAAATGTAACTGCATAAAGTCGATGACTTGATGAAATTAAAACTAAACATATACAAATAAATGAAGGAATAACAGACTCACGTTGTAGAAGACCTCCATTCTGTACCACCAAGAAGCACAAATGACTTTGAAATTTTCGCCAACAATGAAACCAGGATGAAACCAGAAGATGGCAAAACCAAGGTCATAGACAATGGAATTTAAGTTCAAATATGCCACTGACAAAAAGCCAAGCAAAGCGTGGGATTTGATATGTCCCTGATATTTACAAGAATAACATTTGAAATATTTTGGAATCAAATAGCAAGTAATGCCAGGCTAGGCCACACAAAGTAGTCAAGTTTCTTTCATCACAACATGAACAGGAAAAGGAGTCAAACGTGGAAACCGAGGATTTTATCTTGAAAACAATAATGCAAAATTCTTTCTTTGTTAAACTGAACAAACACATGAGCAAAATATCATTGTTTAAATTGACGACATGTTGGAGTTAGCAAAGAAGGAATGAAATCTTACATCAAATAAAAGACCTTTTCATTCACATCTTCAAACAGTGAAGAATTTAGAAACCATTTACGAATCCTCACAATTGACTTTGTCTCTTAGCAACTAATAACCACAGGGTTTACAATTCTAAGCTTAAGGTGGTCAAGCATTGTTAAGGAGGTCACCGTAAATCCAGACGAGATGATACATTTACAACGCATGTGCGTAATAAAAGTATGTCGAAAGGGCAAACGGGGGTCATCTGCAGCATCGGCTCCAAATTTTTAAAGAGAATCAAAGGAGATAAAAGCTCCGCGCGTAAGGAGTCCGGGTATTCTCTTATTAGCCTATTGTATTTAATGATTTCCACACACGCGTGATCATGGAGACTTATCGTTTAGCTAGAGTAACAATAACATACGTAAGAGATTTCCTTCTCTATTTATAGAATGCATCGACTGATCTCCGTTCGTTCATTCATTTTAAATATGTCAGTGTAAAATTTTATGACCAATCTCTTCGAACTGAATGACTTGAAAGAAATCTTAGCTACTTTGCTGTGGTTCTGCCGTCGGATTTTTCAATAATCTTCAATATTTTCCAAAATTACAGCATATTTCATGTGTCAACTAATTTGAGGATACAACGTCATCAAATTTCCAAATGGTAAATCAGAAGGACCAAAATTTGTTCTTGATACCATATAGTTGACATTCATAAACTATGGTCTTTATGGAAACTGTTCCATTACAGTTAAATCTAAATTAATAAAACCAAGCGAATGTTGGCAAAGAATCAGTTCCTGTGAGGGAGACGAGATAGGTTCTGTTCGAAGAAACTTATTTGTCACCCTGTGCAATGGGTTAAAGCAAATGTGCAGTAGCGTTTCTGGGGTTGGAGCTCTCGGCACTTCAACCATCCAGTGACTCCAACCCAAAACGCTACTGCGCATGAGCTTTGACCCACTGCACGGGGGGATAAATCAGTTTCCTGGGACAAAGTCTACCTCGTTTCCCTAACAAGCTCTTTCTGAGCACTCCTGATTTGTCTCATGCTTCAACAATGCCTCCCTGCATGCCTCCTATACAACAACAACAAACCCCTGTTTAGAACATAAAGAAACTAGTCACTTTATCCAATCTTTGCAAAAGCTTTTCCTGAATTGTTATCTCTTACAAATTTTGATCCGTCAGGCGATTGCTTGTGTGTAAAATGTAATCCTAACCACACAGCTTTGGCCTAACTCAGTCAATTATGGCCTAAATCACTGAATGAAGATAACGGTTTTGATCCAATCTCCATGAGGAGGTCACAAAATGTGATTAAAGAAACCAAAGTTGCAATATTGCAATCAACAGTCAATGCATGGCTGTGAGCTGTGTAAATGCTCTATACATTCTTTTGTTTTGTCCACCATCGATTGGACCATCGATTCGCCTTTCCTCAAGTCCAGCTCGTCACACTGGTCACACCGAGCAACGAGTGAAGTGAGCTGGAAGGATGAGTTTCAAGCGCAGTAAGAAACGAAGTCAAACAAAGCGCTCGCTTCATTTCTCGATGCGCTCAAAATCCAAAACTCGTCCTTCCAGCTCACGTTGCTCGCTCTTCAGGCAAGACTTGGGGCAAGTCTACCATCGATGGGTGTATGCATAACAGTTCACTTGCAAATAAAAACTATAGTTTCAAATTGAGCCTCAGAGTTCTTGTCGAAAAACTCAAACTTTGCATTTTTTCATTCTTTACAAAATCTCTGCCATGGTATCGCTTTCCAAAGCAATCTCAAAGCAAAAAGATACAGGAGAAGAAGACTGAAATTGATGCTTTTTCTTGTGTCCTCGATTAGCCTATGGCCTGTCTAAAACTAGATGTCACTTGCAAATGCTTGTGAATAAAAGCAAAGGAATTTTTTTGCAAAGCAATTTTGCGCTATCGCAAATCTCAGGTGACACCTAATTTGGGACAAACTTTAGCCCCTCCTAAAGGAATTACACCACGCACAGTTCCTCTTCTCATCATAAATAACTGCATTGAACAATTTCTGTTGCATTTCTAAAGTAGTTTTCTTTGTCTGGTATAGTTACTGATTATGTTCAATGAAATTTGTATTTAGTTTCAATTTCTTTCATTCTATATTACGTAAATCTATTCAGTTTGTGTATGGAATTGCACGTAGAAGAATTTTAAAACAATATACAACATTATACAACAAAAGAATTTTAAAATAACTTATGCAACATTTAAGGGGCACTTTAAACGGGAATCCTATAGTACGTTGACTGACAAGTCGCTCAGAAGGTGCTTTGCAAAATTTCGGTGCAGCGATCACAGACTACGCATTGAGGTCGGTCGGAGAGAAAATTTGCAAGTCGAGGACAGAAAGTGCCTTATGTGTAATGAAAACACTGTTGAAGATGAACAACATTTCATGACTTCCTGTCCCAAATACTACAGTTTACGAACGGAACTGTACTTGAAAATTGAAAAGTCTGTCAAAAACTTTGAGTTTCTCACTCCGAAACAAAAATTTATTTTTTTGATGTCATGTGAGAATCTGCAGATAATCAGATGGGTAGCTTATTATATAAAGCATGCTACTGAAATACGTTCAGAGAATGATGTCAACCCCACATGACCTGGTTAACAACCCATTTCCTGCAAATATAGAGTTGAATATGAACACCATTATAGTTAATATTAGTCTTATGCATTTGATATTCGTTTACTTCTTTGATATTAGTTTAGTTTATTCAGTTAAGTTGTAATCCATTTGTTTTGTTATGTTATGTTAGTATGACGACGCTCCTGTAAAGTGTAGCAATGTTATTATATAAAATTGCATTGAATTATACGAAGCCGAATTCCTTTATAATTTCATCAGCATTTCTTCAGTATTCAGAGCAGTCCCTATGGTTTCACTAGGGAAGTAAACATAGCAATTAAAGCCTCCTGGTTCTCAAAAGTGAAAGGGTCGCACATGCAACTTTTGATTATAAGTCTTTGACCCAGTGGACAACTTTGCAGGTAGAAAATACAGCCTACTTTGAGAGTCCTCCTTCTGGTGTAAAACTTGCAGCTATGGCCTAAATGTCTATCTTTTTAACAAAAAACTGGTCAACTTGAACGTTTTAAAATCAGTGCGTGCCGAAAGATAGTAAACAAACTACAATACAAACTACAGTACAATACAAGACACTTCCAAGATCTGCCGTATGATGTACCAGTCCGTCACTCAAAACGATCTACAGAAAATACTCCAAAATGACAAGGAATACAGCTTGAACATAATACGAAATTTAGACAGCTGAAGTGAACATTCTCGAAAATGGAGAACAGCGTAAAGAATAATCTAATTCGAAACACGGCAGAGAAGATTATGAAAGACAGGAAAATAAATACTTTCGTATTGTAATTTGCTCCGAATGTTCATATGGTCAGAAATCTCGACCTTCTACCTCATGCTACGCTCTGACACACGACTTTTATCCATGGAACCGTTACTTAAATTAAAAACGGCTTGCACTCGTTAAAAAGAACAGTAAATGTATTGTAACTGATAATTCATACTTCATTTGCAATGGAAACCTTGGCCATATTAGTGGCCACAAATTGACTGCTAACTTTTTAACGTATCAAGATTTACAAAGAAAAGTGTTGCAGTTGAGAGGGAATTGAGATCGACGAATTTCAGCTGTAACTACTGAAAGGTTTGGATCAAACTTACAAACATGAAAGCTGCCATGATGATGGCTTTAAAAGCGTGCTACGCATCAGAAAAATGGAGGCAAGGCATTGCGCTAGCAGTCAATCCCTTACAGTAATATATTTAAATGAATTAACTGAACTGAACTGAACTGAACTGAACTGAACTGAACAAAGCTGAAATGTAAAACACTCCATTTACTATGAATATGACCTTGCAGTTTTGCGTCATTCTTAATTCGACTCTCAGATCTGGTCCACACGATAGCTACCACAAAACCTACATACACAGCTCCAGAAAAGCATCATTTCATAATGAAAAATAGAATGTTTAATGAAAAGTAACAGACCCTAAACCTCTACGGAGGAATGACAAAAAGAGTTAAATCTCATTGGGCTTACGCTTAAAACTCAAGTGATCGATTTCCAATGTTTAAATAGGGCAAATAATGATCCCCTGAGCAACTTCAAAACAATTTGGAACTTCTGACAAATTCAGTTTTAAAACGGAATAAAAAGCCTAGCTAAGTTACCGTTGCAGGGAAACATTCACGGTGAAAAAGTAAAGATTTACCTGTCTAGATCTTTCACTTTTCGTCATATTCTCTTTAACTTGAACTCGTATTGAAACAGTCACACAAAAACGCGTCTGGCTGCTAAGATCTAAGACTCATTTATTGAGCTGTGCACAACGCTTGAAACGAAACGATCCGAACTGATTTCACGCAACGCTAACTTAAACATAGTAAACAACAAAGAAATTCCATTAATATTTTTGACACAATGACTTTTCCCTCCCTCCGTTGCTACATGTGACAGTTTTTTAGAATTACCAAACACAATAGGATTTTCGACTTAACGTTTCCACTGAAAAACAACACAGTCCAAGGATCAAATCAACAGAAAATGGATTTAAAAAATGCTGGTTATGCATCTATGAGATTTAGTTTTGGTTTGCGAGAGGATTTAATAAACTGCATTTTATGTGAGATGGTCGAGAAACTGCAAAATAAGGCACTGAAGATCAAAGTCGCAGTTGTTGTTTTCAGATTTACCTGAGCTCGTCTCACCTACAACAGTACAGTTCTGTGATGTATTCAAACATAATTTCAAATCTGCTAATTCTTGTTTCCTTGGAATCTTCTGACATTTGTTTGAGAAACACTTTAGCAACATTCAAGGTTGAAATTTGTAACTACCATTCATAGCCTGAACTCGGCTCCCCTGTGCCTTTTTAATTGGTTTTGGATGATACATCGTTTTGGAAGTACTGTGTTTTAGTTTTAGTTTTAAATCAAAATTCTTATCTAAATAAATTTCAACAGACATCTTTCTAGTTCATCGATATAAAATAACGAAAACAGACATGATTTTAGCGTCTAATACAAAACTATCTTCATCTGCCTACACAATAGTCTCTCTCTTCTCTCGAAGTTCTACACTAAGTCATTTCGGGTAAAACACCCCCTTTTTATTGGGCTTTGCAAACTATGAGCCATGACGTATCTTCTACTGCTGAGCCCTGACATTGGGCGAAACCGGTCTGTAGCATGACTTGTGAGGTGCTTGATGGTTTATCTCTCAATGCTTAATCTGAATAGGTGGCTAGGTGGAAAACCTCATTTATAGTACTGATAAAGAGGCTGAAAGGCACCAAAATATTTTAACCGTAAGAACTTTCAATTAAGAAATGATAAGAGATTGAATTAGTTACAGTTTTGAGGTAACTTTCCAATGTAAGGCAAAGAAAAAAGCGGCTTAAATCGCATAATGAAAAGAGCCACAGCATGATAAGAACTTTTTGAAACTTTCTTCAAAACAATATCTGAGCTTTGTGGGTGGTACTATTAGGCCCACTCCATTATCAAAGCGTCTAACAAACTGACTATACCATGTCCCAAAAAAATGTGTTCCCCGTTTGTGGAGTTGCTTTACGAAACCACGACAGCAACAGCAACTGCGACGCAATGTTGCATTTGTTTAGAACTTTGGATTCAAAAGATTCCTTGTTTCTCGTTCAAATTTGCTTCCCTGGGGAAACTCTGAAGTTGTCCTTTTCAATTTCACATCTTGGAAACCCCACTTTTGGCATTCTGTACTGCAGATCTAGGCCTCCCAAGTAAAACTCTGTCGTTTTGAATGTTTGTTTTCAAAGAAAAAAAATCTTTATTGAAGGTAGCGTACGGAAACAACACTTACTTTGCGGAAAGTCAGATGGCGTTCTGGCTGGCGTTGCCGTGCTGGTTTTGTAAAATCTCAAACAGTTTGAAATTGCAGCATGCCCACAAAGGACACTGGGTGAGAACGTCTCTTTAAACTCTAAGTTGAAACCTTTCCTCAGCCACAGTATCGAGAACGAGACCTCTGTAATGTAACCAAAGCATATCCACATAGCGCAAACAAATAATCCGCAGATCCTTTAGGACACCTTGCAGACATTCCGAGTTCTCAAAAACAGTTTCTGCTGAATTTTTCAGAAATTCCAGTTGAAGTTTGTTTTGAAGTTGCTCAGAGGATCATAGTTCTGGTATTTCCATGAAATGCTGGCTTAAACATTGGAAATCGATCACTAATTCGTAAAGACCCACGCAAATGAAATAAACTTCATTAAAAATTAATTAGAAGCGAACTTGGATTCCTATTCTCAACACCGCAGTCTATTAAACAAAGGAACCAAAAGTTTGCAAATGTTTTAACAAAGTTACCAAAAAAACCAAAAAATGAGATTTTCATTACCTTCGTATTAAGTAACCATGTCAAATTAAGTGAATATCTGGAAAACAAGCTTGCAAGATTTTTAAACCATTTTCAAAAAAATAGTAAAATAAAGAAGATAATGCAACATTGAGAAATCATTTAAAACTGAAATGTTTTCACTGTTAGCTGTCTTAAAAATTCAGATTTTGCCTAATTCAACACCAATCTGGAAACAAACTAACACCCCGTTATGATTTCTGAACCTTTGAAAAATATCATTAAATTCTGTGATGAAATCAATCTAAACCCACCCACGATCAAATTAACTCTTGCGAAATTTGGCGAATATCCAGAAAATGATCGAGAGATCTTACAACATGAATCGTCATATTTATAAACATAAAGAAAAAGGTTAATAAAGGTTAATAAAGCAAGAACAGGAGGGAAACCTGAATTTCTTGGCTGAGGATGAGACAAGCTCGTCTCGAAATATACTGTGATAACAATATGACTTAGTCAACTGGATTTGCCACATCCATTTGCTGGCTGCCAATTCATTCATTTATGATTCAGCATGGCCTACAACATCAACCTTTTCCATCAATGTCTTAAAATCAACTTGAATTATAAACTTAGTATCAATTGGAAAGTGTCCTAGCAAATTTGGCACAAAATTTTCATCTTTTGTCAGTATCTGCTAGTGTGGTACCACAACATAACTTTTGTCCCATTCTTTACATATTAAATTCATTATAAAGATATGCATTTCCCGAACGAGGTTTCAAGTTCAATTATGATGAAAAATATTATTAAATCCTTAAATCTATATCTACCTACCCACGTCAGAATAAATTGACTCTTACAAAATTTGGTAAATATCCAGGAAAACGATCCAGAGATTTTGCATCATAGAGCCACATATTCATAAACATAAGGAAAAGGTTATTAAAACATCCGCAGCGAATTTCATTCATCCATCCTTTTAGAAGCCCGCTCTTACGTAATTCAACAAACTTTACAGACCATAAACAAGAACCCACATTGCCATTAAACATTGCAAAACATCAAGAGAAAGTGCTCCCAAATCTGATTTTCGAGTCAATTTTTAAACGGAGATAACAGACTGGAAAACACAGAAATGCAACGAATGCAGCCAAACTATTGACCTCCACAGACTATGGTTTTCTTGAAAATTATACCGTTTTGCCACTTCTAGGATTTATGATCGTTTCAAATTTTTCAAAGCTTGTTGCTAATTTTTTCAATAAAGAGAAAAGTGATGTAATTCTGAGAATACATCACGATATCAATTAGCTTTCCGGCGATAGTAAGCTTTAATTTTCTCGATTTATCTGATAATTCCATGATATCAAAGACTGCCAGTAAACAATAAATAAAGAGCAAACCATGAAGTTCCTTTCAAGCCAAAGGAACAGTAGGTTCTAAATCTTTGAAAATTGTTGGTGCAAAATTCTACTACCTATCCCTCAAATCGAATGACTTGAAGGAAACTCTGACTACTTTGCAAAAAACCACCATCAGAGTTTTCAAAAATCTTGAATATTGTTCGAAATTATAGCATATTTCAAATCTAAAATCATTTTAGGATATGATATCATCAAATTTCCAAATCGAAAGAAAACTACAAGAGTGACAAACTTGAGCCTGATAACATACTGTAGATGCTCATAAAGATGGTTTTCTTTTAAATTTCTTTATGTTTTCTCTAACAGTTTAGAAATTACGATGATCTTAAGCCTTTTTAAAATGTTTCTTGAATCCTTGAGAAAGAAGAAAATCCTCTACTTCTGAAAAATATTGAAGATTTCAGAAAACTCACCTTAAATACTATTTCTTGAAGTCAACACCAGTAAGGCTGGTATTTTCAAATCAACTTGGTACAAACCTCAAGACTGCCATTTGATGAAAAACTTCTGCTAGAACTATTTGCTTTGACGACACCACCATTAAGTTCTGGAAATGAATCTGATTTCAAAGAGTCCGATTTTACTGATTCTGACTTGCCAGATTCTGTGCCAGAAGATGGGGCTACCGCTCCTGCAACGCTCTTTGCTTCTTTGAATTTCTCTGCAAACTACAAATAACAGATCAGAGTAAACTTGCAATTAAATGTGACACAACAAAGTATGACTTTCTGCGCATAAACAGATTTTTAATTTTACAGTGCAAGCAGCTGACATGTGATGCATTGGCAGGAAAAATTATGGAAATTTTAATGGGTAAAAGGAGACTTCCAAACTTTAGAATCTACTTTGAGATGCTGGATATTCAATACAAAGGCATTTGAATTAAAAGTTAGTGCAAACAGGGTTTCTCTATTAAAATCAACTGGGCTTCAGGGTATGTGTTCTTTGTTCAGGAAAATAAAATTTCCTAGAAATACATTATACCAAATGGGTAGAAATGTATTAACCATCCGTAAAGTCCAGTTGCAAAAAGTACTCTTGAGCAGTTTTTGAAGCCTCATACAGGCAACAGAGTTGGTACTTTCCACATAAATTGGATAACTTTTACAAATAGGATATTTCAAAACATGGATAGATTTCCAGCTCATCTCACAGCCCAGGAGGTACTAAGTTATATCTTGGATAGGGGTACTAAGCTTACTTTCTTGGATCTCAAATATGGGGCAAAGTAAGAAACTTGGGATAAACATACTTTACTGAAAAAACATAAAATCAAGTAACATTACTAAAATCAAAGCACTTAAACATTCTGATAGATTATGAGAAATCTAATCAGTTAGGGCACTTTTGCATAGATCTACAAGATTCTGACTTCATGATCTTTGGGCACACTGGATCAGAAGAACTATTTTTTGGGTCTGCAAGAAATAATTTTTTGGGTTGATGCTTTGTACCCAAGCTTAAGCACACTTATCCTAAATGTACCTGAGTACCCCCAGGGTCTGACAAGAAATTTATCAGTGGAACTTATGTCTCACCTTGTTCAGATCACTCTCAGAGTTGAATCCTAAGCCATAAACATTGTTTGCTTTGGGGTCTGACCATTGACCAAATTTTTGTGATGTTTTAGTAAATGCCATGCTTGAGATGATAACACTGTTGACCAGAGCCTAGAAAAAGATTTAAGAGATTGATAAAAATAAAGCAAATGGAGAAAGAACTTTCAGTTTCAAGGATGACAATAAGAACTTAAAGCATTATACAATCAACAACAAATTGAAGTGCTTATGTCAGGGCCTAAAATTCTTACACTTCTTGAAAACATTTTGTTGTTACCTATTAGAGCATCAAGAATTCTTGAACATACTTTAAAAAATTCTTAGCATTTCTTCTCATTTCAACATGCACAATCAAAGGCCTGTGCCTTAGTTTAAGAAAGTAAAAGCAAAAATAACCAGAATGGGAGCACCAGTTTCTGCTTATGGATAATTTCATTGGCTAGTCCCTTAGTTTGACATACAGTATACTGTATGCACAGTAATGCAACAGTAAAAAAAGCCTATCAGTGTTCACTCCCATGGGAAATCAAAACTTCAAGGAAAGCTTTCTGCTGTTCATTCTGGGCATGATAACAACACTATAATCCTAACTTTAGCCATTCTCTTTATTTCAAAGAAAAAATAAACAATATACTCAATCAAAAGTCTAAAATCTCATTTAGAACTTTGATTTAGGACTATTCAATCAAATGCTTTTTATGAACTTAAGACCAGAATTTAAGCCCGCAAAGGCAAAAAATACACCAGTAATCTCGTTATACCAAACCTAATCAACAAGATTTTGAAGTCCCTAATCCTTATGTTTTCAAGAAACCAAAAAAAGTAGACAACAAAACAACAGGAGTACCTCTTTAGTCTATGGTCTCTGTATTGAAGCTGACTCTTTGGGAATTTTCTCAAGAAAATGTACTTTTCTTAATCACTGTTTTTGATTTAACAAAAAATCTCTCTAACTATTTGCCTTTGCAAAATGTGCCCAAGCAGTGCTAACTTCAAAGGAATGATCATTCTCAACCTCTATAGCAATTAATGATAAACTCCCTAATGAAAATCATCAAAGATATAGCACAATTGAGTAACAGTTGGTTTCGCTTCATCAGAATGAGACTGTCAAACAACCATGCTAAATTCTTTACAATCTTGATGTTCATACAGTACAGACCTTGCTCACATTAACATGACTTACCTGAAAATAAATGCTCTCTCATATGGGTCAACAGTTTTTGTCATAAAGTAAGGAATTTTTACCATGTTAATGTACACAAGGTCTGTCTGTATACGTAGTAACTAAACCAGTCTTGGTTCCAGAGAGCTTGCCAAATTTTAGAAATTGTAACTATATTTTAATAGAGAATATATTTTAGAGACATGTAAATAGGGTTTTAGGATTCTATTTGAACTTTACTGTTGGGTCAGTGACCCCTTTGCAGTTATGCCGATTGGCCTTGCAAAGTACTAGCATAGATGTAGATTTTTATGTTCCATTCATCAACCTCTAAGGATGTCAACCAATCTATAGACAAATGGGTTGCATTGGGTCCACCATCAAATGCGGAATTTAACAAATCACTTTTTGCGATCTGTTTCAGTTTCATATATCTTAAATTCCACTACATACAATTTATATGTACTTTACTATACTAACAAATAAATAAACTTCAAGGAATAAGACAATATTACAAAAATCAATACAATATACAACCACAGAGAGAGAGGTTACATTGTATAGAGGAAATTACTTAAAGGAGGGGCTCTCTAAATAGGTAAACTAATTGAGGAGAGCCCCCCCCCTCCAAGCCTATGATAATCTGAAATGACTTTGATCAGATTTCAATGATCCAAAAAATCAAGTAGAAATCATGTAAATACAAAGAATAGCATAGAATTATTGATTGACAGAATTTAATAAGTAAATCTTCCATTGTTTTTTGAAGGATATTTTTGATGGAGCAATTTGCAGTTCTCCTGGTAATTCATTCCAAAGTTTAGCACCAAGATATTGAATTGACTGTGGAGACTATTCATACAAGATCATTGAACTATTCAATGTACAAGATAAGTACAGATCACCATGACTGGCCTGTCTTGCAGAATACTGATAAACTGAAGAGCTGAATAGGAAGAAGGACTTATGAAAGTAATAAGGTGAAGTTTCGGTAACAGAGTCATGGTTATAAGGCAGAGTTCAAAAATCTTAGAAAGCTTAATAAGTTGAAGATCTTTAAATACTCGAAGAGAGGGTTGGAAGTTTATCAAAGAATATTTTTATAAACCTTACAGATCTTTATTCAATTCACTATAGTTGAAAACATTCAATCTAAATACCTTTTTATCAGTACATATACTTTTATCTGATAATGCCTGGTTGACCAGGTGTTATTGGAGATTATCATCAAGCAACATCTTTGATCAGCAAAATCAGTTGCAATCTACACTTAAATAAATTAATCATTACTTTTATGGCTTCATGTTATTTCTACAGTGATGATTATTCAATACCACCTGTTTGCTTTGTGAGCTAATAGCCTTACATTTAACAATAATAATCCATAAAATGTATGTAAATTAAACCATTGATTTTTACAATATGTCTTGGGGTCACACTACAGCTTTTTACAGTGTCTAACTTAAGTTTTATTGACTTTTTTGTAATTCATATAATAATCCCTTGTCTTTTGTATTCATATGAAGGGTTTTCTATTTTTTCATCAGCACTGAACTATGGGTGTCCTGTAGGGCCTAATGGGGGTAAAATTGGAATGTTTAGGCTAAAAAAATTGGTAGGGCAAACATTTTCAATAAAATTCTGCCAAAATCTGCGGCTAGTTTTCCTCAATCTACAACCCTCAAACAACCCTCCTTGGCACATTGAACAGTGATTTATCAGTTCAGTGTCTCCTGTTTCCAGCAATCAAACCTACCTCCCCATCCTACCCACTTTACCCCTGGAGACCCTAACCTTCTTCATGGATGGACAGCTGTGTACAGTATTTTCTTTTTGAGCACAGAAAGCTGGGTGCAAAATTGTTAAATCCAACACAAGTTCTTCCATGAGAGAAAAACATTTTGACAATCCTCCACAATTGTTTCTCAGGGTGAAATTTAATCAAGGTAGCAACGCACAGCTCACTGTCTGTTGTCTGTTAATACCATATGATCAAACTGAGGAAGAAGGATCAATGAACACAAACAAATGTGCAAATACGAATGTCACAAATAAAGAAGAAATTCTACTGCTAACAACCATATGGCTCACGTGAAAAAGAACGATAGCTTTTGAAAGTTCATTTCTGTAATCTTAACATTTCTTTCAATATTGCTAAACTTTGCACAGTTTGATATCCTAGAATGCACAATTGTATGACTTAGAGTGTCTAGACATCCAGGCAGTGGTCTGCTTACTTTCAATTTTCAAAAATTTTGAAACATTTTGATCACACCTTTGCATCTGTGATCTATAACATGGTTGTAAAAAATTCTCTTTTTGTGTCCTTAACAGAAAAGCTTTGATTTGTCTGGGGCTGCGCTGCATGTACATATCGACTGTTGCCCCTACAATTGCTGCCCCTACAATGCCACTAATGTTTAGACCCTCATGAAACATCCATGGCCAAAATTTTGATACCAAAACATTTTTTAACCTTGCGGCTAAGCACAATTATTTTGACAATGACAGATACTCATTTATGAAGATATCTTGCAGAATTTACAGGCAATAATCTTATCTTTGTTAATTCTTTGGTGAAATGAAGGTGAATTATCAGTTTTTAAACAGCAAGCACTGGGATCGCAGTGGTTGTGAATACCTAATCAAGTCTACAGCCCCCCTTGATGATTGAACCATCTCCACCTGCCAATTTCTGGCTGCAAACAGTTGGAGGATTTAACTAGCCCTTCCATTTCTTTATTTGTGGCCCTGGCAAAACCCAGACTGGAAAGTTTGCCTTGAGCGACCAATCTCTCTGCCGAGCACTTTAAATTTCAGCCACGGTTCCAGCCACAAAATTTTTATTAACAACAAAAGGAAACAATATAACTATTGTCTAGTGACACAAATACAGCCGCACAAGCAATTTGGACGTAGGAGAGACCCCCCCAAGCATCCTGCAAACTTTCCAGTCAGGGGCAAAACCCTTTAATGGATACTTCAATTTGTAGCATTTTAGCTTAGCTTTTGGGGACTTTCAAGACAGCCTAAAGCCACAGACCAATGCAGACCAATATCTCGACATCAATTCAAATATCTTATTGTGACAAATTTCGATATAGTCTATATGGAATTCTTCCATTTTCTAAACTTCCACTGCCAATAAAATACACCATATTTGCCAATACTACAACCTGAGCTTTATGCCTGCAGGCATGCTTAGATCTGCCTCTCTACTAAGCTATTTGAATGCTATTTGATCCTATATCTCCAACCACCTACCTTGGCTTAGCTTAGCTCTGTTGGCCTAGTAGGCCTAAGCTGATCTGCTGACCGTACGACCCGTTGTGTTGAAGGTCATTCATCTATCATTGAAAAACATATTTACCTTCGATCCATCAACTGAAATTATTCTATACAAATTCCTTGTTGCATCGAAATAAAAAGACACTGTGACTGCTTGCTTGGAAACTGGTAACCATCTCCTCTTGGTTTCAGGGTCAATTTGGAAGACATGGGCTCGACTGGAGTAGACCGGTTGCTCCCTACAATAAAAATTGTTATAGTTACTAAGATGTGATGGATATTACTATGAATGGATGATTACAGAATACAGTGACGGTTATTGAATAAAAGCAGTTGAATATACATACCCCATAATGCGGATTAATGAAAGAAAAGAGCAAAGTTTTTCACTGAGTTGTGCCTAACTACGACCATTTGACTACACAGCTTCGGCACCTGCACTTCTCCACCATCTCAAATGGAATGTTTCCGCACTTCTGTGTCATGCTTCTTGAGACGCTTGTTAAAAGCGGCTGTGCAGCGGCTACTTTAGAACATTTGACGTCGGAATTAGTAGATCATGAAGAAAGAACATTTTTGATAGAACTTTTCCAATTCTTTACATACTCTATAGTACCTGAGCATCTTCCATGTTGGTGTTAACGTAAGTAAGCTCAAAACTTTGTCTTATGGCGTTTTCCAATCAAGTGTTTCCGTTTGGATTTTGGACTGTGTACTTTGGCACTGTCCACTCCTATGTACACAATTTCATAAATAACTAGCTCGCACAAAGCTATTTTCATCGGCCACTTCTATTATTCAACTATATTCTTTTTGTTGACTTGTGTCACTCATTGGCAATCATCACTCATTGATGCCTTTTTTTGAATTTTCTTGCTTGACTTGGAATGACAGAAGAGATCTGGGACGAATATTCTGAGAATCTGTTCTAGAAATCTTTTTAATTTGAAATCATTGAGAGACAAAAAAATGAATTTGAGCCTGAATGCAGCTTTGCCAGTTTTTGTAAGACCTTGGAGATTTGATCTCTATGGGTATGACACATAACAAAAATTGTTACCGAGAGCCAAACAATGCTCCTTCGTTGTGCCAACAAGATTTCGCAGCTTCCTACCATGACGTCAGTCTGACAACCAACAGGCCAAAAGGCTGTGGCAGGCCCAGGGGGGGGCACTCCATAAAATTTAAGGTAGGGATGCTCATTTGGAAAGATTTTTAATCTACCCAAAAAAATGACAGGCCCAAAATTTTCAAACCCAAAAAAATGACGGAATTATTCTCGAGCCCCCATAACTATCCTTGTTTTACAACAAGTTAAATTGAGAAAATTGCACCTCACAATTCTGCACAAGATAGCATAACTGATATTGAATTTGGAGACCATCACAGCAACTCTCATGATTTGCCTAAATCATCATGTTAATAACCAACTATTCTTTCCAAAAACTATATCAATGAATTGACACATAGAGTAGGTAAAACTTCTGAGTCAGCATAATTGGGAAGAAAAAATTATTCTACAACCTATAGCACTTCCATTAATTAATTGAGATTATAATTTTCTAAATACAAAGTTCAGTAACCCAAAAAAATGACGCAAATCTTCAATGAACCCAAAAAAATGACGGCAATTTTTTCAACCCCAAAAAAATGACGCCAACTTAGCGAAACCCAAAAAAATGACATTTTCGTAAATTTCAACCCCAAAAAATGACACGAGCATCCCTATCAAAATTTTCACAAGTGCCCCCCCTGGGGTGGCAGGATGCAGAAAAAGAGTGCAATTGATTGATTCACAGCATGCGCGCAGATTCAAAGATTTCTTACTGTTTTCATCAATTGATTCGAACTGTTTGTCCGTGAATAGCACAAACAAAACACGGAAACATCTTTCCTCGTACTTGGTGTGCGGTCAATTTTGATTGCAATGAGAAATTTCTTGATTTTGACTCTCTTTGCAAATGCAAGCTTTTTACTTTGAAAAACCCCTTCAATGTATTCCAAATTCCAACCTTTTCCAAATAACGGCTCTTTGTAAGTCGAATGCAAAATCTATCATGATTTTCTAAAGATATTTTGACTTAACAACATTTAAGTGACGAATGGTTGCTTCCACATGATAGGACCTACCTTGAATAACAGCTTATTAGACAATGTTCAGCATTTCATAACTATCTTGAAACCACGAAAGATCATCTGGCATCTATAAAGCTTAAGTCTCTATAGATTCACTAAATATTTTTTATAAAAAGCAAGGCTGATGGAAAGCGAGATTCACTGGACATTACAAGAAAATTGCAAATAAAGATAAACAGGATAACTTTGTAATTCTAATTAGGACAGTGGCCTTATAGCTCGGACAGCGGGCAGTTTACAGGTCGCATAAATACACTTGATATTTACTTGCTAAAATCTCTAGACAGAGGCATGGCTTATACGACTGGCTATAAAAACGTTCTAGGGGCACTCAAGATCCTCAAAATCTGATGATCCTAGCAGAATTTTAGCACTTGGCAAGTTTCTTGGCTTCTTACTTATAAAAAAATACGTGGAGGCATTCGTGGAATGTCAGAAACATTTAACAGTGTTATTTTCAGGCAGTCCTTGATGTAGAATGTCAGGTAACAATGACTCTATCCTAAGTAGAAAAACGTCAAACGCATTGTCACTTCCTGTTGAAAGCAATGTACTTTTATTTTTACAACTAAACATCTTGCTAACGAAAGTCTAATAACAAATACAACACTACATACTGTAAATATAACGAAGTTTCAGTGAAACATGTATTAAAAATTTAATTTCTTTAAAGATACATCGAACAAAATCATACAACACGGTCGTAAGTATTATACATGACGGATGTGTATTTGTCTGTATTGCAGAAAAGTAACAGTGTTCTGTGCTTTTAGAAAGGAATTCTCTTCACAAATTCATCTTTCGTATGCCAATGCACTGGGTGAATGAAACAAATTGAAATGTTTTGCGGGCTGTGGAATAAGAAGTATCTCCTTAGTAAGTCATTTCCGTTTCAAATGGCATTGTAAGATAAAGCTTCTTTAGAGACCTCACTAAGCCATGCTCTTAACCTTGAACCGATCTATCTTAAACCTTACCAATTCTGCGTGATCAAGCAAATGTCTCAGCTAGCTATCTAATTTCTCTATTTTTAAGTCGTTTTCTCCATCAGATAAACCCTTTTTACGTCCCTTAGTTGATTCTGGAGCCCAGTCCTCATCACTGCCACTATCATCATCATTATCATCATGATTGTTGTCATCCATGTCCATCAAATCGACTAACGTCTGGCTAATTGGTTTCTTGACACTGACATCATCAACTTTTCTTTTTCCTTTTTGCTTCTCTTTAACTTTTGTTTTCTTTGCCCCTCTTTTGACACCAGGTTTCCAGTCATTGTCATCATCATCATTTGATTCTGCTGAGTCAGCATCTAAATCACCTGTAAGTGCAGCCTGCCAAGTTATATGTTCCTTGTCATCAGAACTGGAATCATCTTCACTATCACTTGAGCCGCCATCCTGAAAGCCATTCCCTTCGCCATCAATACATACTTTCTCTTCAAGTTCAACTTCAACAGCACCAACGGTTTCCATTTCTTTGGATGAATCATCATCAGATGAGTCTATATTCTTTTTTGCCATCTCTTCTCCTTGCTCGCTTTCTGATGATGACACTTCATCTTCACTTGTCATGAGGCCTTCAAGCTCGTCTTCTTCATCAAACTCGTATTCCCTTGGTGTTTCAAGAAGGTATCCTTAAAATCAATAGATAGTTACAATGACAAAAGCATTGGACTGCCCTCAGTCTCTTCCACGTACCTGAAACCTGAAAAGCCCAAATATCAAATTTGTGACTTTCTTACAGTAAAGGCGGAAATAACGTACCGCTTTTGTTCACAATATTCCAAGTAGGGTAAAACCTTGATCGAATATTGTTTTTGTTGCGTGGAACAATTCTTAAATATTCTGCTCAGGTTTTCAAAGTTATTGTGGTTCTTTGATTGAGAAATGGCTTACAACTCATTTGGCAGGTTCTTCCAACACAGTCCAGCCATTTTTATTTTGCTTTTGCACATGTATTTACCAGGAGTCTGGATCCAACGCGAATAATGCGTGAACAACAGAATTTAACCAATTTAACATTCAAAGTTTATTCAAACAATAATCCAACAGTTCAAATTTATTTTTAAATAATTTCAAATTTACATGGTACGCTACTTCTGCCTTTACTGTAAAGGCAGTTTAATGTACCGGGTGAGTCAAAAAAAAAGTTTAGGCGTTTTGAGGGCTGTGGAATAAAAAGTATGTGACCGATATTCAAAACTGAAATGTTCATCTATCAGCCAAAGGTCAACTTAGATGAGAAAATTTTGTTTGGTAGTATCCCTCATCTTACAGACCCAGAAATTAGGTAAATGCTGGTAAGGGGCATGTTTGGCAACCAAAATTCCACATGCCATTCTGGTCCATGATTTACCTTTCATTGAAATTGGAATTCAGCATCTCAAACTGGCAATGTAAACTTCAATGCCATATAAATCATGTGGAATTCTCGATTCCCATACAAACCCCTTACAAGCATTTTGATTGTTGTTGGGTCTTAAAGATGTTTGATTTTACCAAACAAAATTTTCTCATCTAAGTTAGCCTTTGAGTGTTAGATTAACACTTTAGTTTTGAATATTGGTCACATACTTTTTATTCCACAGCCCTCCAAACCCCTAAACTTTTTTTTTAACTCATCCGGTATAAATGTAAGAGACTTTACATGGTACACTACTTCTGCCTTTACTGTAAAGGCAGTTTTAAGTATAAATGTAAGAGACTCAGGCAAGTCCACAGAAAGGGAGCATTTTTCTTTTAGTTTATTGATGATAATAAGACCATTAACATAGGCATCAAGTGTTTGCAAAACTTTAGAACTACTTTTAAACAAATGATTGGCAGTTCAAAATTCAAAAATAGCTTTGAACAATGGACTAATCTTACTAAACCCAGAAACAAAAGAAAAACACTGTAATCTGCAGAATGACGCTGTGAACTCCTGTAAAAGAACAACAACCAAAATAAACCTTTAACTAGCTAACTAGAAAACTGTTGAATCCTGCAAGAAAAACTACCTTTGTTGCCCTGTTCTTTCAAAAACCTGCTCAATGGAAAATTTTATGTGATAGCTGGGATACTAGACATGGAATTTGTCTACTGGTAGTTGACTGGTAGATGGTTCTTGTCCAGAATACTTTGATACTCTAGGGAAGAATGGAAATTCTTCTTCAGAGAAACCACAGATGGCTGACTAGCCAATTTTATGGCTCATTCATTTTGAATCTTTGAAATACAAAAATAGAATTATTACCAGTTAAATGCACTTCTCCGCCATTCCCCTCCAAGAAAAACTTGACTTCTTCTCCTTCAGTAAAATTCAGATCTAATGGCTGTTGCGGAATTACTCCAGCTTGTAATGTGCAGATTGCGTAATTAGCTTTCTCACTTTCAACCATTATTGTTGTTGGTTCTGTAGTGACATTAGAGAAACCAAGGGCAGCCATTGATATATGAAATGGCATCTCCACGATTTGGCTGTACACTTTTCCATGCTCAAGGGTTATTCCTGTCAAAAGTAAATCAGGATGATAGTGGTGTAGGGGTGAAATGTCCAGCAAGTTTTAAATATATGCAGGAGATAGATATGGAATTAGTTGTAAATATAAAGGGATTTTTGTATTTTGCTCTCCCACAGAATTATACAATATTCTGATTGAAAGCAATCAGTAAGATAATGGGCAAATTCGAATACTACATGACAGGCCTTTTATGGGCAACAGATTGCTTTCCCAATAAAGAATTCTTAAGAATTTTTGAGAATCTTAATGAGTAGTTTATCAGTTTTAAGCCTCCTTGCTTGAAGAGTTTTATACCTTTTGCAATATGCAAAACTTCTCATGAGAATGCGAAGAACTCTTGAAAAAAGTTAGAAATTCTTGAGGAATCTTATCATGTTAAGCATATGCAAAGCATGGACAGTAAGGTGTATAATTAGAGCTATTAAAATTGGTAAAAGTTTATGATCAACATACAAAAAAGACTCAAATGTGACCTTACCCCAAAACATCTTTCAGTTGAAGCAATAACTGTTCTGAAAAAGAATTACAAGAACATGAGAAATCTTCTCCAAATCTTCCTTTCTAAAAAATAAAACCATCGCTTTGATTCTATTCACCAGAACTAGCTCCACTCTTGGCTGATGCATGTGAGATCTTGCATAAAAGTTCACCATTTTGCAAATTGCATGCTGGATGATAATAGTGTTGGCACTACAAACATCGCTGCTACTGTTTGCTAAGCTCTTATCTTTTAATTGATTATCTTGCGTAGGCCACTACTGAAATCTCCAGTGTGTAAGTGAAGTACCACTTTGCACCCTTGGGGGCTACTTGACGTTATATTGTACAGAGGTTGTGTACTCCAAAAATGATCTTTTTCACCCAGCTTTAGAATTTTTCCTCAAAATAGTGGCTGGCTTTAGAAAAATCAGTGAAAGTATACTGCAAAATGTTAAAAAATCATGGGAAAACAATGAAACTTTTGAATGAGAACTGGTTTTAGAAAAATTGCCTTCTCCCAGCATTAGAAAAAAGAGGCAAAAACAATATCCAGGTAAGAGTGCACATTCCATCAGCAAAATATACTACTTATCTATGTACATAACCCCGCCCGGCCGGGTTTCGCACACCTAACTTTCAGCATGAGCATGAGCATGCATGGCATATGAGCGGAAGCTTACAGTCACAACACAACGCAGTCACATTTACTTAGTAAATTTTTGAGTCAAGCATGCACTTGAGTTTGCTGGTGCACAGTTTGATAGGAGTTGGATGGTTGTATTGAAGGGAACTTTGTGAAAGTACCTAAAAAGTGACAACGGCTCGTTGGGTGTTCAGTTCATTCTTTCATGCAGAAAGTTTCCCTTAGTAAGTTAGGCCTATGCGTCGATATATGATCACTCACATAAGCCAGGGGCAAGCATAAAACTCCTCCAAAAATACTAATTGTGTTTTCATTCTTTTCTTCGGTGGTACTTTTTTCTCACTTACCTATCTAATGCCAAGCAGGCCAGCAACCCTTTCCCTTTCCTCTTGCTTCTTTCTGCTTCTTCGTTTCGCCAAAATGGGCCTAAATGTAAACGTGACTTTTTACATGAAGTAAAATCCAAGCCAAAGAACGAACCGCTCGACCAAGACCTCTTTACGTCACATTTTCTTGTTGAGCAATGCTGTGTTGAGAGGCCATGGTTGAGGCAGTAATACAACATCGTATAAAATTCGGCCAAGTTGATATGAACGAATGAAAAGAAGCATAAATCAATGGCAGAAGTCATCTTGATGTAGTTTTACAAGCTTTTTGGAAAATGTGAAAACAACAATGGCATAAGACAACAATCAACATGAGTGCGGGGCAGCAATGTTGCAAAAGAATGATTGGAACTGCGCAGCAATCTCGTTTTCGAGGTGCCCAACAGAAAATCGTGAGGCCTCTTTTAAGTTGGTTGGAACTCCGAGTTGTGAGTGTCGTTATTAGTAGATTTAAATCCAAGTACTTTATCAACATCCTTTTACATTTTCCCAATCTAACATCAGAAACTGCCGTTGGAATGCTCAAATTTCATTCTTGCCGGTTGATTATGTTTGATTATATCCATGAAGATGAGCAAGGGTTAAATTTAGGCCATGGCTCCGAACGCTCGAAGACAAACTTATTGTATTTGTATTTGTCGTGTTAACGACTTGAATGTATTTGTAGCCCCAGAAACTAATATTTTTGGATGGTCCTTTTGATCTCAAAGTAAAAACTATCATCATGGTCATGCTAACTCCACGAGGCAGAAGCTGCCTTGCGTATTGTCACATCCAGGCCCCTCTGTGGATAGCTGAATTTTTCTTAGATGTGTATACCAATAGATAAAAGAAACTGCATGCTCTGTGTGCTGGACACATTCAAAATGTGATGCGGCAGTTTCCAAAAGCATCCAGAATCACAAAATTCTTCAACTTTGAGAAAGCTATTCCCAGACTAGAAAACAGTGTATGTACCACTAAGGAAGCAGTGGCGTAGCGGAGGTGCACGGGGCCCTTAGTTAAGAAGGGGGACTGAGGCCTCTTGTACCTATGTCTATGACGTAATTTGACGGTTGGGGGCCCCTTCGGAGCCCCTAATCAGTGGGGGGGCCCTTAGTGATACGCCCTAAAGGTAACCACCGTCGGCTACGCCACTGTAAGGAAGTCTTCCATTTTATCATACACTTTTAGCTAAAGGCGTATTTCTTTCTGCCAGGAAGAGGTCAAAATGACTCGCTACGCAACTGACCCAGAAAACCCAACAAAGTCATGCAAGGCACGTGGCTCCTACCTCAGGGTGCATTTCAAGAACACCCGTGAAACAGCTCAAGCAGTGAAAAAGATGCACATCAGAAAGGCTTACAGATACTTGAAAGACGTTATTGCAAAGAAGCAAATCATTCCTTTTAGGAGATTCAGTGGAGGTGTTGGCCGAAAGGCACAAGCTAAGAACCACAAACATTCCCAGGGAAGGTGGCCAGAGAAGAGTGCAAACTTTTTATTACAGCTCCTCAAAAATGCTGAAAGCAATGCTGAAGTGAAGGTAAAACCATGTTTCATCCTAAAATTGAAGCCAGTTCAGCTCAGTTTGTATTCCATACATGTAATGAAAAAGAATTTTCTCAAAGAGTTTGATGCAACTAATATACAACAATGAAACTAAACAATTAAACAGTTCAAATTAGAAAAATTGTAGGCTGTGGAATTCCATGGGGAGGAGCACTCTACTAAAGCCAAATGTGCTACAGATTGCATCAAGGAATTTTTACCATTATCCCACACATTCCATGATAAAATAGTCAATGAAATAGTTCAAAGTTCTTTCAGATGCAAAGTCTTGTTAAAAAATTTGCTAATGGCATCTTAATCGTATATCATTGGAAGGGGAAACATAAGTCCTTCCTTCCAAAGGGTGGGGATGGTGGCTGATATCCCTATCACACATTTTACACTGTCAGACTTTACTTTGAACATTCAATGGTCAAAGTTATATCAGAATCACTTTTAATTCCATTATAGAGAGCAATACATGTTTGTCAAATGTCCCCAGCAACATCTTCCCCATTACTGTCCACTGACTCTCACAACAGTATCTTACAAGTTTTTGACTGAAAATTTTTTCCATATGTTATAGGGACTAGATGTTGATTCTTTGGTAATTGACCATATTCAAGTAAACAGAGCGCCATACATGAGACGAAGAACGTACAGAGCCCATGGAAGAATTAACCGTAAGTAACATTTGTTGGCTTCAAAAAAGTTTGTTGGTGAAGAAATTTCTTCAAAAGATTAGCAACAATATACTGATAGTAGAAAAATGCTGAGATGAACTTTGCAAGAAACTGTTGATGATTTTTTCAAGTTTACTTGATGTAGGCTTTAGGTGGTTATTTAGTGAACTGTACAGACCTTATCACTTCTTTTTATCACTTTGAAAAGAAGCACATGTCAGCCTGCCAACAAAATGATGCAGTAACACCAAAATGCGAAGAAATTATTGCCTGTAGATAGTTGCTATCATCCCAGAATGTGAATGTGTGTCATAGCACCTGGTTTGTTTGTCAGTATAGTGATAAATGAATTCACATTTGCTATGAGTAAACAATTTTAGCACAGCAAAATGGAAGATATTCACTATCCGAAACAGCATGTTCACAATAGACCTTTTAGCTATTCTGAAAAGAATCAGAATCAAATGACATTTTGCTACAATTTGTAGAAGTTTCGAATGTGCACAATAGTGATAGAAGCTCTAACGCCACTCAATCAAACCTCACATATAAAAATGTATAAAAATAACGCTCGATCCAGGCTCTTCTGTAGAATTGCTAAAAGGTCTTTTGAGTGGTCAAGTTAAAAGTAGGCTGTTGTCTAGTGACAAAAGTAACAATCTAACACTTTTGATGGGAAAAACAAACTACTTCTGCAAAGTTAACACTGAGGAGTGTGATGCTTAATATTGGTCATTTTTAACTGTTTATCTGCATGCTGATTCCTTTTTCTTTGTTTTCAGCTTACATGAGCAGTCCTTGTCACATTGAAATGATCCTCACTGAACGGGAACAAGTTGTGCCTCGTGCTGAAGAAGAGGTAGAGGTCAAGAAAGTATCTAAGAAGAAGTTGGCCAGAGAAAAGCTCAAGTCAAGAGAATAAACATTTTGAAATCATGTATAATTTGTCAGTTGCCACCAACAATGACTTTCTTTTCCAGCTTTTCTTTTGACTGTGACAATTTTGGTCTCAATTTGAAAAGTTATACCAGTGAAAAACTCATTCATTGGAAATTCATTGGAAAGACAGTAATCATCTTTCTCAATCCCCATCTAATAAGGTTGCCTCAAGCATCTTTGATTTTAGCAAGAACCGAAGCAAGTCCTGGTGTGCAGAAACTTTCTCAACTACATTTTTGAAGAAATTTCTGCAGGAACGCATTTTGAAAGGGTTTGCTCTGACTAATTGATGGGATCAATCAGTCAAATCCTCAGGTACTGTATCTTTAAAGAGATTTTCAGCCTGCAAAAGTATCCTTTTATCAGATAGGTTTTAAAGGGATTTCAGAAACTCGATGAAATGCTTTTTCTCTCACTGAAAAGCTGAAATCTTGAATCTGAGAATGAAGACAAGTCAAAAGCTGAGATTTGGCCTGTTATGTTTGATAACCCGATGGGTGACCGAAGGCAGCAAAATCAAAAGAAACAAAGGCGTGTTTAGGTTTTCCTTTTGTACGCATGCGTAAAAGGAAGATTTGACTGGTTGGATAACCAACCACACGTGTACCAGTGATCCGCTGAATTTTGTGGAGTACAAGTAAACTTCCACACATAGTACTGCGTATCTTATCCTCGGGCTGACCGACTTTTCTGCTGACATCGACCAATTTTTAGATAACAAATGGACTCGTAACCAAGGAGCAAGAAACAAGATTCTGTGACGAGTTTACAACCCGAAAATCTGGTACCCAGGGTACCATATGGTCATATGGTACCATACTACCAAATGAACCAAAAAAGTTCCTATATTTGAAAATTCATGGCACTAAGAGTAGTGAGAGTACTGCATGGATTTTAATGAAATGAATTCTATTTGGTAGCAGCCGAGAAAGTGCTTCTGGCCTCGTCGGGCACTTCTCTACTACTATACTTTCAGTGCGCCTAGTTCAGCAATATTTGATTTAAAAAATATCATGAACATACTTTCAGTTTTATTTGGACCCAAAAATATCACTTTTGGCAATATTCTAACCCAAGAACATTGGACTTACCCCTCATGAATGTGCTTAGTAAGATGACAACGATGCTTCGGTCTTTCGACTGTCAAGTAAAGCGGGAATGGTGCTATGAATTTCGGAAAGTGGATACTTTGTCCTGGCTCACCCTGTACAAAGTGAATCATACGCGCAGGAGACATTGGGGGCGGGAGGGCTACAGCCCCTTACTTTGAAAAATTTTGCTAAAATTGGCCTTACCTCGGGCAATATTTCATAAACAATAGATTTTTATCGGGCAGCCCCCCCCCCAAATATGCCTCCCCTTACGCTGATGAAGTGAATGTAGGCTTCAGAAGTAAATTCAGAAAGAAGACAACTAAATCGAACACTTTTATTTTTTTACAATTAATGATTATACTTGCAATGATAAATTCTGATCCATAATCAATAAACCATCAAGAATTGACACAGTTTTTTAAGATACTAAGGGTTCATCTTATTCCTCAAATTCCGTCTGCTTCGATTACACTATTCCAGCTAAAATCCCACCCAACAACTTCCCAAAATCTACCATTCACAAATAACAACTTCTGAGCCTGACGGCCTGACATCCCATCTTGGCGGGAAATTCGCCATCTATCATTTTTGGGAATATCACAGAAGAATATTCACCCTTGCTTTACACAATGCAAATATCTAAGTATAGTACGCTGAGATAGTATACTAAATGAAAACATGGAATGAGAGTTCTCATTATTTTGCACCTTCTTGTACACACAAAAGATACTACAAACGGCGTTCGACTTGAATAAATTTCATGCAGTAAGGCCACAGAAAGTTTCTTATTCAAAGAGACCGATCAAGTCGTGTTAACAGTACTTTGCATGCATCCACGCATATATTGAGCACTACTGGTGGTAGTGTACAATACATACTGTACAGTACGGTGTTCTAATATCAATAAAATGCTTTTATGTATATGCCATAGCAAAAGCACAGGGAATAACTTTGGGGTTTTGAAAATGTTAAATGTATTGTTATCAGATTCAACCGAACAGAAATGTTCTGAATATGATCTAAGTTTTCAAAATTGCAAAACGAAAAATTGCTTCTTACACAAGGAGCTTTTTGTGAAGAAAATGATACCTGTCTCTTATACAAGGGGGTCTCTTATTCGCGGGTACTTACCGTAGTTAACTTCTGCAGAAAAAATGATGTCAATTCGTTTTGTTTCCAGATATTTAATCAAAAGAGAGATTCAAGCACATAACAATTTTTTACTTTAATTGTGCCAGTCCGAGTGGTCGGAAGGAACAAATTTCATACTGAAACTTCGGCAACCTTGGCCCATCATCTATCAACAAATAATTTCGCTACTTCGGCGATATGCCCCAATTCAACAGTCTCGATATTTCAGAATTTAAAACAGTGATACAAATGTCCACAGCCCAAATTCACGTAGAGCAGTTATGCATTAAAGCTACGCTAGAATATTTGGTTCAAAATAGGACGAAAGCATGAAATATAGATATGCCATGTACAGGCTATGTAATGATCTGTTTTATCAAGAATTTTGGAATCTTCAAACAAGGCAAGTCCGTTTGTCCAAAAAGAAAAAATAGCAGTGGCGGAACCTGGTATCCCACTTTCAATGCTGCAAATCACAGTGACTTGTTTTTGCAGCAAGTGAAAAACAATGGTTAAAACTGAAACCCAAAGCCCAAAGGCATGGCTTCACCTGTCAGTTCCAGGAAAGTTTCCGCTACTGAATTTAGCCACAAGTAGTTATCGAAGCACCAAACGCTTTTCTCTTAGGAAAAGTCACCGACGCACTAAAGTCTATTATCTATGGAAATAATGTTTATTCAAGAACGACACCCAAGGATATGCAGTTCCAAAAGATGCACTACAAAAACGGGCTAGTTTATGCGACTGCCATCAAGGCAGCAACATATAAACACTAAAAATTGTCTTTTTACTTTATGTATGCTGCGATGACTGCCCACATGACTTCATTCGAATTAGAACGCTGTCCTTCTACCTCTGGATCAAGTTCCAATAACTGTCTTACACGCTTTGTCGCAAGATCATAGTCCTCGTCACTAAGTGGGGCAAATGCGTTTTCCAAAACATCTGATGCATGAGCTAGATACAAAAGGGCAAGAGTGCGTTTGTCCATCCGATGTGGGTCGTTTATCCATTTAGTGAGAACACAATCTTGAACTTTTCGCAATACACGTTGTTTCATGACGGTGTCCGTCAATGGATGTGTTGTCATGTCAAATAAAAGAAAATTCTGCTTCTCTGTTGTCAGGACTCCTTTCTCCACCAGATTCTTTGCAAGCCTTTCTCGCACATTTCGAAGTTGGTATTTCAGTTTTAATGGATTCCATGTCTCACCTGTTCAACAAAAACAACATGTAGAAAGTTAAAACTGCAGTAAAATTTGAACAACATGATACCGAAAGTTGGCTTCAAGCTGAGACTCACGAGAATACATCTTCAAACAGAGACTACTCAGGCCGTCTGCACAGGATTTCGGGCACATCCAATCAGATTACTACTGTATTAAATACTGTTAAACCACGTGGCTTTTTAAGACTTTGATTGGCTGATTAGATCGAAAATAAACCCTTTGAATGAACAAGAGTCAAAATGAGGTCCAAATTTTTGTCTGCAAAATATAGAAATGTTCACTTTTCCTCTGATTTTTTTAAAGATTCTGGCCCCTGTTTAGAATCTGCTTGTTTGCGAGTCCTTGTATCAGATAAAATAAAACAATCAGATTGAAAATATTGAAGGTAAACAAGGATCACAGTATCAGTCATAAGGTAAGGAATCTAGGAAATTCCATGTGACAAGTCTTACCACTTAGCAAATCAATCCAAGATTGAACAGTTTCTGGTGGATCTGTTTCTTTAACATGCTTCAGAGCCTCATCAAGAATTACATCGCCAGTGGGAGCTTCACTTTTAAAAATCACTTTACGATTCAACAAACTTCGCCTCCTGGCCCCAGTCTTCTCTAATTCAACTCTTCCCCGCAATCCTAGCTCTAGAAGCATGCATCCTCTGAGCCCAGATGAGATACAATCATTCCAAAATGATGTGTAACCCTAAGGCAATGGACAGAGATTTGAGTTGTCAATAAATAATACACCCACTTCAGATGACATAACTGTCATCTTGAGGAAACTTTCTTCATACAAGTTAAGAAAATGTGAGCCATAAAAAGCAAGATGCAGGCAAATGCATCAGCAGAGAGATTTTGCTAAGTGTGTAGTCATTTGACCTGATGTATGTTTAACTTGTCTATTTGTATTGAAGAGTCATGTTTGAACAATAGATGATTACGCTAAAGATGGTGGCAAGGAACTTTTTACCAAGATGCACTGTGTTCTTCAATCGAATTCCTTGTTAAGGATTCGTAACTAGAACGCAATGCATCCTGGTAAAAAGTTCCTTGACGTCATCTTAAGCATAATCGTCTACTGTCTTCAGTTTCATTTTCTTCTAAAGTGGTGAGCAAGAAAGGTGAATTTGCAAAGTTTAGACCCTAGTAGTGGGATTGCAGAAATAGCAAACCATTTATTAAGTCTGCAACCCTTTGCCATTGTGGTGGTCCTGGGTGGAAAGTCTGTTTTTGCAAAGCCAAATGTTTACAAAGTGCCAACTGTTTAAAGGGAGTGCAAAGACCAGCATGCTTTGGGTGAAGTTGGTGACTTATTCTCCACAGCTTCCGGAATAACTGACTGTACGAAATTCACAAAAACAAAACCAAACCATTGCAAAGGCTGCTGGTCTTTGTACTCCCTTTAACAATTAGACCATTGTTCTTGATGTCACTCCATGTCATACATATTTTCCACCAAGGGTGCTGGGGAAGTTTAAACCGTCTGTCTATCTTACAATTCTAGTGGATTATAACACAGCACAATAGCACCTTTAAATGAGCCTCGTTGGAATACTTTTTTGGATGTGCCACTCCAAAGGCATTACAGTCACTACATGCCCATTTTTTCTTCTGTAAGGCTTGTCCAGAAAACAATGAAAACACAAATTTGCAACAAGTCAAAGGAGAGAAAAAGGTGTATTGTTACTCTTCAACTCTTGCAGCTTTTTTGACTCTGTTCGTGGAGCATGGTTAACTGCATGGATGAGAGTTTTTCAATGATTTCAATGTGTATGCCAATTTGGAAGAAGATCTTTTGTTTTCTTCTTTAGAAACAAAGAAATCACTGACTTATTCGCCAAGAATGGTTGGCATAAAAAATTGGCAGTCAAAAAGTCAAAATCTGTGCTTCAGTGCATTCTAAAGATGGTTCGGGCATTCTCCTGGCATAACAAAGAGAGAAGTTACTTAGGGTAAATCTGTGGCATAGGATTTTGCAAATTCCAGGCAGTCAGTGAGCACTATTGCCTTGGTAATCGTTGCTGACTTATTTTACAGAAACTATCATGCTTAGAAGCTGGCCTACCTAACTAGCGTAATGCCACGCTGGCGAATATCAGAGTCAAACATTCTATCTTTCGATTTACGTTTTCGTTGTCAAGTCAAAATTCCTTGCAAAAACCGGTGCTCATTCATATCAAATTAAAAGTTCACGGAAGGGAACGGGCCTAAAATAAATTAAAAAATTGTGAAAAATCGGCATGTAAAGGCTGCTAATCTAATTCCCAATGCCAAGAACGAGAGCAATTGAGCTAAAAGAGATTTTGGATTCGTTTTCGGTCTTGAAATTGCTGTGGTATCGCGGACAAACCTCTCGATCTTTCAGGCCTAAAAGTAAAACTTCTTCCATCAAAGTCAATCGTGTCTCTTTGTCCATAGCTTCATCTTCCTCTTGGTTCTGGTCAGGGCTTTCAATAACTTGGTGTTCATCATCATCATATACCCTATTTTTTGGACCACCTCCGGACCGGTTAACAACGTTTCTTCGCATCGCCATTGTCAAGATTTCCGCGATTTAAAAGGCACAGGTTTCAGTTCCTGAGAGGCTCGGCCATTTTGCCAAGGTCTCGGTGATATGACTCTGTTGAGAGTTTTTAGGATGTCATTACCAGAAAGGCATTTTTCATCATTCTGCCATCGTTCTAATGCAAATCCATTGAAATTCATTTGGGATCTTCTTGCAATAATTTAATAGGAAACGAACATTCGCAGCATGAACTGACAATTTTCGACTTCTGTTTTGAAATTTATACTTAAAATATTTGATTTCTTTGAATGTTGGTGGAAAGTTGATGTACCTTCTGCTGAGAAATGACTTGGAAGACTGACGACGTTGCTAAATTCATTTCGGAAAACCGCTGACCAAATGGCTCTGTTTCCTCCGCAGGAGCGGCGCAGAGGTTTTCACAAAATGATAAAGAAACAGGAGTTTGACTTTCCTCCGAATTGAGGAGTTTTCCTCTCTTTCAAAGTGGATATGAGATTTCTAATTCATTGGATTTGTTATAATTTCACTTGAAACAAACAGGATCTTGGTAAAAAGTTTGATGGAATATACTTCCTGCAACACAATTGGACCCCTCAGATCCAGGAGCTGTAATCATAGACAAATAGAGCAGAAAGTTGAAATTGGAGGTAGAAGTCCCTTATGGCCACAGCCCCCCCCCCATCTCATATACTATGATGTGTTTTATCTTGCCAGTTCCAAGGAGAAGTGCAGCTAGACGAAATAACCTTTCTTTTGTGGCACAGTCATAAATATGTGAGCCTAAATATGTGTACATGAAGATTTTGATTATGAAAAAAGCATAAAACCTTGAATTTATATCTTTCTTGCTAACGTGATTTCTAAAGAAATGGGAAAATGGAAGGATATCCCACAGGAAAGATCACAGCATTCCTTCGTTGTAGTAGCAGATGAAGATCACAAAAATCTTGGATATTTATTAATACATGCAATCGTTGTCTGTTGTTCATTTATTATTTCATGATTCAAAACTTTTAAATTTTCCATTCGTTTCATCTTAAAACTTGCTCATTTGCAGACATAATTTTCCGTTAATAGAATCATAGAATACTAGCAACCAGTGAATGGGAGAAAGGGTCGGTGTGAATTATTCACTATTCATTTATTTCATTCATTCATTCATTCATTCGTTCATTCATTTATCTAAATACGAGTGCATTACCACTATACAGCAAAGAGGTTTGTGAAGGCTTGTTACAATGGGCAAAATCAGCTTCTCCTTGGTAAGCAAATGTTGGACAGAGTTACGTTTATTTGCCTTGCCCCTCTTTGGTGGTAAATTACTGCATAAGGAAACACCTCCCCGGTTTGAAATGGATCCAGGTCTGCATGACCAATCTCGAAATAAATCAAAGAATAACATTAATGTAACGTACTAGCTTTTTAATACCGCTCTCATTCTACCTAAAATTTTAAACAGTGGTTTGTGTTACTGTGAGGATTTTGTGGTTATATGTCAGAAAAGAATCCAGGTCATACAGTTGGTTTATTAATTATCTAAGCCGACATACGATCTATCACAGAATCTTGCATAATGGCATAGGTACAATTGTCACGTCACTTGGTTGGTTTTGAGACAGAAACATTGCGAAGTGCTGCACGTTCCAGTTGAATTGGAGGTCAAAAAAGGCCAATCGATGTTTTCTGAAGTACCAAAACATCATGAAATCGTTTACATGAGTTGAGAGTGAGCTCTATGGGACAAATGTCCACTAACTTTCATCAGCTAATACTGACCAGGACGTCTTGACAAAGACATAAGCTCGCTGTATTTCAGTTACAGTATACATCAAGTTTTCTGTGTTAATCATGTCTGCTTTCAAGAAAGAAGCGATGTGAAGTTCAAGATGTGGCTGGCAGAAATAGCAGCAGGTACTGTTTCTTATTGAATTGATGTTTCATTACAGTTCTTCCAAGAAATAAAAAACATCACTTCATGACCCTTCATTAGTTCGTTGAAGTTGTTTGGGTTCCAATAGGTAAAGAAATACGATGAGAAGTGAAAAGATTTGGTTTAAATGATAGACTAAATACTGACTGTCATAATTTCCTGAGAAATCTGCTTGAAGTAGCCTTAACTTTATGCTTTGATTGCTCTTATTCCAGCTATTGAAAGTAGTATATAATTATGACATTAGCAAATATTAGGCCTTTGGGCTTGAAATTAAAACCTACGTTTGAACAATTTTGATTGATAGGTTGATATGCAAAATGAGGGGGCTTTGGGGTGTCACGGGTTGATATTTGAGACGTGTTAGGCCGTGTTACAGGTTGCGAGTTCAGCCAATTTGGTGTCCGGTCCGGATTTCGGATATTTCTTTCAAACTTCCAATATTTTCGGGTTTTCAAAGTCATACAGTTCATGAAGCTAACTACTGACGAAGATTGAAGATATTTCTTCAGAAGTGCAGCTTTCAGGTATTAGTTTCTTTACTTCCGGGTTTTCGGGTTTTTATGAATTTAGATCTGGGTTTGCGGGTTCTAACAACCCAAAGTCCCCCCCCCCCCAAATGACAACAAATTTTTAACCTTGTACTACGTACTACATCGTCAAAGAATAAACGAATGATCAAAGAATAGCAACACCTCCTGCTCTCTATTGATGTGTAAAGAATATTGTTCCTGCAACATTCATGACTTTGTCATCAAACTAAATCAATGCTTCAAAGACGCTCCAAAACTTTCTGCAAAAATCAATCAATCAATTAATCAATCAATGATCCAATCAATCGATCAATTTATCAATCTATCGGTCTACCGAAGTACTGATTTATAAATTTAGCATTACGTCCATAAACTCATCTGTTATCAATAGATCTGCTTTCATAATGATCTCAAACTTGCAAGGACAATGATATGGCAATGGCAGTTTGATATCCTGAAAAAGAGAGGATCTACGGCACTTGGTCCCAGGCCTCTAAGATGGTCATGTATAGAAGGGTGAATACACAATTTGGCAACGGAAACACCTCTATTTACGAGATCCAAGAGGTGTGTAAAATACGAAAAATACGAAAAATATCTATTTTATATGGTATATGATTTTGCCGTTGAACCATTTGTTCTTGAGTAACAGTAGCTAGTCTTTTTATGTTTTGAAAATGACATTGTAGAGATACTTTTTCTAGATGTTTTATATGTCAAGAAACATATCTGCAGGAGAATTGTTAGAAACTGGGCAGGCACCAAAACCTCAAAAAAGGAAAAGAAAAATTTATTCATTTCTTTTGTTTTGGTACCCAAGAAATTACAAATTCCAGTGAGTAAATACCGAGAAACTACAAGGTAACTCTTGCACTTGACAAAATCTTTTACCAAGATGCAGTGCTTCTTGGTAAAAAATTCCTCGCCACCATCTTTAGCGCAATCGTCTATTAACAAGCTTTTTGCACCAGAATACGGATTTCCAGGTAAAATTAAGAAACTTTCAAAACATGGCCTGATCTACGTTCCTATTAAAAACAATCTACACATTTTGGCAAAGATAAATGCCATGCAAAAAAATAACAGAAATAAACTGTTTCTACTTCCGAATTAGCAGTGAATATCAGTTGACCTGAAATCATCTCAAATCCAGGTTCATCCATACATTATTCATAAACTTTGGCGAAACAATGACATCCATTGTCTACTTGCAATAACCTGTCAGCTCTGTACTTGTCCAGGAAAAATCATTTTGGTCACGAATTTTCCAAGGTGCACGCGAATTTCAAGATGGCCTATGAGTTCGCATTGAATGAGAACTAAAGGAGCTGCATTTGAGATGAAACTGTAGCAGAAATTTGCAGATGCTGATATTTCTTGAGGATATTCTAAACATCAACTGCTATGCAGAACTGGCCTACTAGTATCGACTTTGGAGGTGTGGTAAGTGTCTAGACGCAGGCCAACTTGAAACAATCGGGAGAAAGCATCGAGAATGTATGCTTGTAGCTCGTTCTTTATTTGCAAATGAACAAACGATTGCCCAGACCCTGCTGCACTTTGCTGCAACCAGAAATCCTTCACCTAGTAATGGGGTACTAACAAGGAGCTTGTTCGCAAAACAAACGCTTTTCACGACAAGTCTGATAACGTGGGGAGCCATTCATGGTCTAGACATAAGCTTTTCCGATTGAAACAAAGAATGTAGTAACTGAATGTCTTAAAATCTTTTATCTTTCGATGTAAATATCAGTATACCCATGTTCTAGCGTAATTTTTATTAACCATGTAACCAAACCAAAAGATTGTAGCTACGTCAGTAACATTTAATTCAAGGTTGTTTCTTTTTTTATTACTTTTATTATTCACTCACTGACTTTTTTACTGCCAATGAAAACCAAGTGTATTTAGGATCTGTGCAATGAATACGAGAACCAATACAAGTAAATGATTTCACCTCCCCGTTTCTTACTTTATCTACAGGATATTAACATGGTTTAACAAACCCTTTACAAAGGATATTTTCTTTCATCTAAAAACGGGAGCAAGCCAAATATTATTGTATTTCAGAGCAATTTCTACCCCATTTCTCAGTCTTACATTGCTGTTTGTTATGAACGCAAAACGTCGTCTCTTAAGATTCTTGATACACGAAGCAAAATTGTTTATAAAACGCAGCATTAGAGTACATAAATAGCTATGTAGATGCAAAAAGCTATTTGCTATTTGATAAGTTTGGGATAAGTTTACTGCATGCCCAATGTTGAGAGTTTTGTAGGGAAGCAATGTCTGAGATGCAAAGGATGCAACACAAAGCATTTCTCACTATGTCGAGAATGAAGGAACGAAACAGTGATCGTTGATTTTTATTACCGATTGAGTGATTGAGTGAAGTGATGGATTTACTGATTGACAGATTGATTGATGGGCTGTTTGATTGGTCACTTAGTTGATACGTCATCTGTTAAAATTGCCCCTTTAATGTCTTGCTTGATGCTTCACAGTTTTACTTCATTTAAATCAAGGTTTTGTTGTTTTTAAAATAATAAGCTCTCGAAAGTCTCTCTTGCCCAATTTTTCTACAACTCTAAATGTTATCAAAACATGAATTTGAAGCAATACATAAATGTTGCAACAGAGTTTGGTTGGTTATTTTGTTTATTTGCTTCTTTGACTTGCTTGGGTTTGCAGTCAAACTCACCAGCTGCAATTAGCAAAGCATGAATCGTAATTCGAGAAAACGTCTTCAATGAGTTAATATATTTTTAATTAATACTCGTAATTAATTTGCATGCTATCTTTCTCTAATATTAATTTGATTAATACCCCATTAATACTAAGTAATACTCGGATACATTATAGATTACATACTGAGGACAATTAGCGACTGAAGATCATTAGTTTGAAAAAGCTTGGAGCTGTGTTTTGAAATTAGCCAATAAAATGTAGCCAAGCCAGTTTGGCACTGCGTTTAAAATTCTAACCAAAGCAAGACAAATAAACGTTAACATTGGAGTAAAGGTTGCAGTCCAGGTTAGCTAGAGTCCAAGTGAACTCTTTCTGTTTAGTTTATGTCGTCGAGATCAAAACAAAGTTCAAACTACTTAATATTCTGCTCTTCACGCGAATAAGACAGCAAGTGAAGAAGAACTCGAAATTAGCACCATAGAAAAACTCGAGCGAAAAACGAGGTTATTGTTCCTTCCTACAGCAACTTTTTTTTAAGTTGGTTGCTGGCTGTTTGAAATTTCATGATGATGTGCAATTGCGAGGAAGTGAAACTCGTCATGAATATTCGTTGGTTTGTTGGTTTCGCTGGCGTACACACAGTAGATATATGTCGGGCGCACATGCAAAACCAGCGAGGATGAATTTCACAAAAGATGCAGCTCTCAAACAAAGGCGATTTACCTTCCAAATGCAACTGAACTGACCATGATGCTCTGCTCCTTTTGTTTCTATTTATTTGATTGAGTGTACGCAGCGGTGTGAAATTTATTCCTTATGAAGGCAAATCGCTTTGTGATGTCAGACAGCTGGATCTTTTGTATCACAAAATTCACGCTTGCCTTCCAAAGTTTCAACATTGTTTTGTTTATACCTACCCTTAGCTTATCTTTTCTAATTGGTCAAGTACAAGTTTATATGCAGTCCTTGTAACGGAACTCTACGTCAGCAAATCCTGACCATGATCGTGGTACAGCCAGTCAATGAATCTCAACTATCACTCGTTAAACGTTTATCAGAACATATGTTTTGCCCTGGGCATGGCAGGCCATAATGGTGCCATGTGACCTCACATGACTGGTTAAAACCAGGTGACAAAAGAACAGAACCAGCCAATCATTTCTGGTGAATGACGCGCTTTTCGTGACATCCGCCTCTCCCGCGCGGAATAACTGAACTTTAGCGTCTGTTCATATCTCATGCACGGAATGTTTTGATTAAAGTAAGGATATTAAAGGGGTCATATGGTATGAAACTGGAAAGGTTCCAAAACACGTAAGTCGTTCTATCCTGCCCGGAATTAGGGCACCCAATAACCTCATTTGTTAGAAGGTGCTGCAGGTCAAAACTTGTAAAGGCATGGTTAGTTAGATTTTCACTCCATTTTCACCAAGACAACGCTAGAAACGTCCATCTTTATACTGAGAATTGTTAAGATGGGCTCGATGAACACCGACTTTTGTCTCTATTTTTCACCAGTCTGAAGAAGAATAAAAGCAACTGCAGGAAATTTTTTGGAATGTTCACTGTTTGGCAATACCAACTACTTGCTAACTGCTATTTGCCACTGCTTGCCACACAAGTGTAACTCACCTCGTCTCCAATTCGAGGTCAAGTTCCTCAAGTTTCAATGTCATGGTGGGGAATGAGCTTGATGTGATGTCTTAAAATAGCGTTTCCAGTTAGGACGTCCGAAAAACAAAGATCTGGATATCTTTCTGCCACTGCGTCTTGCATTCTTGACCATTTATGAAAATATAAGACGTGACCTGAGGTGTCTAAGCTTCTTATTCTTCACAAGCACAAGAAGATATTTTGCAAAATGAAAATCGACAGTGTGCTGTCTTTCGAAAAGTCCAAGGGGGGGGGGCACTCAGCACATACACATACGGGGAGGTAAGTCCGATATTTTTGGGTCAGAATATTGTGAAAAGTGATATTTTTGGGTCCAAAGAAAACTAAAACTATGTTCATGATATTTTTTGATACCAAACATCGTTGAACTGATATTTCTGGGTTCATTAGAGGTAATGCTCTTTTCTATTTGCATCGTTTCGGGACATTTTATGTTCATTTAATGGTTTCTAAGTATAAATGAGGTGATATTTTTGGGTTGCAGTGAAGCTGAAATGATATTTTTGGGTTGCCTGAAAATTTCTTGGACTGACCCCTCCGTATGCGTATCTGCTGAGTGCCCCCCTGGGCGAAAAGTCTTCTCACCCCTAAAAATGTTTTCCAACCCTTGACTTGGCAAGGCGTTCATAGATCAATTGTCATTGTTTGAAAATGTTGTTTTTAGCAAGTCAATTCATCCAAAGGGGTTGGTAAGTCATGATGGGGTTGATAGGTCATCCCTGGATTCTATTTAATACTCTACTTGGATTTGAAATGTCTTTTTTAACAAAGAAAATGCCTTGAAAACAGAAATCCTTGAAAACAGAAATCCTTTTCATCACAGAAAACAGAAATGCAGAACTTCTTGAAAAATATGACACCACAAGATTTGGAATGAAAATGAAAGCCGCCTTTGTTTCATTGATTGACAGCGGTTAACAGAAGTTGTAACGAGACAAAAGAAAACAAACGAACAAAAGATAAGAAAACAAAAGAAAGAAAAAAGACAAAAGGAAGCCTGTGTGGTGGTCAGACAAGACAGAAATAATCGCTTTGGTTATATTTTGCACGATCGGGCCTGAGTATTTGATTATTATTCTCGAAAAGACATTGAATCGACACTGAACGCATGTGGAATGCTAACTAAGGACTAGAGCTGAAGATGGATTGCAGTTTTGAAAGCAAGCCGGGTTAATCACATCGTGAGCTCAGGTGTAAGGTTAACGTGTGTCAAAGGACATCTTTGCGTTTTGCTTCACCTTCCGTGCCCTTCCAACTTCATTTCCATACACATTTGTGCGTGGCTGGTTTATTGTCAGCTATCTTGCAGACGGCAGTCTAGACATCAAGAATTCGGTGGAGTGAATCACGGAATCCTTAATCTCAAGCATGGCTGGTGAGTGTTCATTGGCGTCCTTAGGCCACTTCGTCTCATCAGTGTCATTCCGATCAATAACGTCCTCATCGCGAATTGAAGCTGTCAAAAATTTACTTCCTTTGTGGGGAACATTTGAGCTGACTTGTCACCTCTCTCTTGAAGACGCATTTTAAGAACGTTTGTCAACAAACATGTAGTCAATCGAGACTCAACTGATCTTCCATTTTCATTTCGTAGAGCCTGCTGACGGATTTGGTGAGCAACCAGGCAAAGGAGGAAGGTTGAGGAAACGAGCCAAGAATATCAAAGAGTAAGTTTTTGGAAATTTTTCGTCACTACAAACACTGGTCAGCTGCTGCTCGTACTGTTGGAAAATTGTTTACAAACTTTGGGCAAGTTAATAGGGAAGTTCTTATCTTGAGCAATCAGATTCAGCATCAAATAGTAGTTGACCTGACAAGACAGATGGTAATGGAGATATGGGACATCTTCAAGGTGTCCAATGTTATGATGAATTCAAGAATTTGCTTTCCCCTTAAATGGGTTGAAAAGAAAATTTGATGCCAAGGGAAAAAAACATTTCCTTTTTGAATGAAAGAATTTCTTGAATATATTTAGATTAGATCTTGCAGCAAAATTTCTGTTTCCTATTTTTATGATTTCCTTGTGCAACAGTTTCTCTTGACAGTAAATTTAGAGTAACTGTGTTGAGAAGACTTCGTGTTTCTCTTCCAGGGAAGAAGGAGAAGAGGACAGCGATATGATGTCAATTGATCCTCATGGTGTCAAAATATCTAAGTATGAAAATCTTTGTTGATACATGTTTTTTATATAAGAAACTGGTTTATAAGAAACTTGTGCTTTAAGAAACTCTAGGACTATGTCTGAGAAGTATTAAGAAACTCTTAAAAGTTAAAAGCACTGATATCATAGAGCCTGCTGTTAGATTTGATGAGAAAAAAATTGCTGGACCTTTATTTTGTAATATTTCAGTATAACAGAACACTGTTTATGTCTCGTTCAATTCTTACCCTGACCATCCCCCCCCCGGGCATCCCGGGGGTCAACAAAATTTTTGCGCACAAATGCCCGGGGGCCGGGAAAAAATTGACTGTCAAATGCCCGGGGGCCGGGAAAAAATTGAGTGTCAAATGCCCTGGGGTGGGCAATTTTGCTTTCAACCCGTCCATTGAAATATAAAAGTTATAGTCAGCGATGTTGTTAATTGTTTTAATATTCGGTATTCTGGAGGAACACGAAGGATTTCTGATACTTTTAACACTTTCTAAAATATTGCTGATTCAAACGACGCAATAGAAGATCCACATTCAGAAATATAATACAATCTAAATTTGTCAAGAATGTGTTTCAGAGAAATAAACTCACAGGGTATAACAACTGGAACAGAACTGTAACAATTAAAGAAACTTCCAAAAGAACAAAACTGAACTTCTTGTTCAATACAACTGGGTAATTCAAAAGAATGTTCTTGCGACTGCAAGGCTCTTCCTCAGCCTTCCTCAATATCTAGAAAACGATGTACAGTAGCCTATTGCATTCCAAATACTACCCTAGACGCAAACTGAAGTCTGGGATATCGTTCAACAAACATTAAAGGCTCCTAAACCCTGTATCATTCAGGATATCAAGTAAGCTTCCGAAGACCATGTTTCGATGCCGAAATTGGAAACCAAAAATGCGGAAATCTCCCGTGTTCGAATTCAGAAGTGTTTTCCCAAAAATAGCGAAACCTGAAAGCCGAAACTACTGTAATGAAAGTTTCATGCTCCTATACAGTAAATACTGTACACATTTTGAATATCCCTGGGTTTGTCAAATGCCCGGGGGCCGGGAAAAGATTGACTGTCAAATGCCCGGGGGCCGGGAATATTTTCTGTGCAAATGCCCGGGGGTGTCCCAGGGGGGGATGGTCAGGGTAGGAATTGAACGCGACATTACTCCTCCTATATGTTTTAAATGTCAAAAAACATATTTCCAGCAGTGTTAGAGACTACACTTATAATTCATGCATTCCAAAAATAAGAAACGAATTGAGAAACTTTTACTACTAAAATAGGAACAATTTCATGTTGAATTAAGAAACTGTTAGTGCTATGGCTTGATCCAAGTTTCTATTTAACGATATGTGTATTCTTGAAGGAAATTACAATTTTGTTCAGGTCAAAGATGATGATGCAATAGATTATATTGTGGAATTTCTTGAATCATGGTACGGTTACTCTTGACTAGTTTGTAAAAAGCTCAGTGTAAGAAGCAACATATTGGCTCAGTATTAACATTGCTTGAATTATATATCAGAATTTAGTATAAGATAAAAATATAAGATACTTTATCAAAAAGGCAGACTTTGACACATGGATGCTTCATTTCTTATTATCAATAGTTTTTCATTTCCTCTGTGATAATGTTTGCAAGATTTGTATTCTGTAAAAAAAGATTTTAGATGCAGACCAATGTGCACCTTTTGACAAATTAAAATTTTCAAAACATTTGAGCTTATTTTTGAAACAGGAATAGTTTAAATAATTTGTTTTTACTGTTGTACAGTCACAGCAAGAGAAATGTGGCCAGCATAGTCCTTTGATTATCCCAACTCATTATCCAGTATGGAAAGCTAAATTTTTGTGTGCCAGACGGTGCCCCCGATAATAAAACAATAGAAGCAATTAGAAAGTAAGCACAGCCCTTTCTTTCCATTTTCCATAGGGGCTCATTATTGCATTATTATTATTTGAATCATAAGGCATTGGCACTCCTGAATGTGTTGAATTGTTCAACTGCAACAGCACAGGGGTGGTCAATAGAATCAAAATATTATCATTATACACTAGTTGATTCTTCAGATATTATTATACAATTCGTATTTGCATAATCATGCTCAATCAGTCACACTTACTCTTGCCTTGACTGTAATAGAAATTTTGCCCTCATGGAAATAATTTAAGGAGTATTCATCAAATTTTAGATATGAGTCAAAGGAGCAAACCAAGGAGAGGTTTGCCAGGTAAGATTTCCAAAAGCTCACCTTGTTTCCTTTTATGAAACAGTGAACGAGTGATTTCTTTGCATTGGAAATTAAAATCATTGTCAAGAGCAATGTTAAAGGGGCTTTATTATGTTTTGCACAGATTTTGGTAAATAGAGTTAATCCATTTTAAAGTTGCTGAAAAAATCTACCAGTATTCCTGCAACTGTATGATTTTACAAAGTTCAAGAGTCCATCTTTAAAATAACGCCTTAATTTTGACAAATGTGGTATGGCCTTCATTTCAAAGGAACTCTGTTTGCTTTACTTGCTCCCACCCCCTTGTGCATTTTCCAAAAAAATGATGTGTAAAAGAAATCTACAATTGGCTTTGCGCACATTTTTCTTGGCTAAGGAATCTTGTCACTTTTATGTGCATAAAGCCTTCACCGCATTGAATGTTCAAGGATGTTTTTAAATTTTGTTAGAAAAATGATAAATTTGTGAAAACTCAAATTCACAACTGACTTGCTCTCGCAATTCAACTTGAAGACTAATAAATGGCATCCAACAGATGGCTGTAATATCTCTCTTATACCTGAGTCAGGGAAGCTCAATCCATCCGTAAGTGACAAGGGCTGAGATACTAGGGGGTGGAGAAGGCCATGGCCCCCTCAAAGATTTTCAGTAGTTGCTCTATTTGTTTCATTTTGCATTTGTAGAACTTAGAAAGTAATTCTTTGATCATCCTCATACAGGTTTTATTCATGCCCAAGCAAAACTTTTCTTTTATTCTATCCTTTTTCCGCCAAGCTTTTTACCAGGACTACCGATGCCTGAGTGGCTCAGTAGATTGTTGGTTTGAATTCTTAGAGAGCTGAATTCTTTGTGGAATTTTAAAATGGAACTGAAATGAGAGATGCCTTCAATGCCTGATAGGAGAAGAATTTATTTGTCTTGACCCCTTCCCTGTATCCCTTCCAATTATCATTGACCCCTTTATTTGAACATAAATTTTTATTTCAGGGAGAACCACAGTGAAATTGAGAGGAGGAGAAGAAATAAAATGAATGCATATATCAGTGAACTTTCAGATATGGTTCCTTCATGTAATGGTTTACCAAAGAAGCCAGACAAACTTACAATCCTTAAAATGGCTGTTACTTATATCAAATCTTTGAGGGGTATGCAACACATTGCTAACTTTGCCATCTGGATGGAGGAATTTCTGAGCACACTTCTTCTCTCTACTTGATTAAATGACTGAAGAAGATAATGCTACTTTGAATTTTAGAGAGTGCCAGAAAGCTATCCATGAGTTTCATGCATATGCATTTCAATAAGACTTCCAAACTGGCTAGAAATACAGCATTAAACTAACTTTAAACCAAATAAGCAGTTTTGAAACTCATGTGCACACTCGGTGCTTGGCAAAGGGGCTTGTGCTAGCTGTTTGCACTGTTTGTACTCTGCCATCTGAGCTTTTGCAACCTTTAATTTTAGAGACCTTCGATCATAAGTTTGTTCACATCTTTTGTCTCCTAGGTGGTTCTCCTCCTCCTGCTGACGGCAACTCAAAGCCATCCTTTTTATCAGATCAGGAATTGAAACACTTGGTGCTTGAGGTGAGTTTGAACGATTTACATATTATTCTTTTATTCATCATATTGATTCTCTCTTTATTCTGTCCTTGAAATTTAACATCTATGAATTTGAAAGATTTCAATCCATTGAGAATTGCAAGATGAATTTTCAGACATGTTTTCGTGTGAATTTTTATCAAGTTTGAAAATAAACAATAAGAGTCTTTATGAAATCTTATATGAAAGTAATTTCCTATTTTATTTGATAGGCAGCAGATGGGTTCTTATTTGTGTTATCGTGCACCACTGGAAGAGTAGTTTATGTCTCTGACTCTGTAGAACCAGTTTTGAATATGTCACAGGTTAGTGTTCAATTGTTTTTCCTTTATAGCCAGAATAGTGACATTGAAGCCTTGAATAATCAATGTTTAGTGTTCAGAGAACAGATGCATAAAATACCTAGTTCCAAAAGAGTTTGGTTGGCAAGGAAGCCTGAAAGATTTTTTTTTCAATCACAGCATTTAATCATTCATAGATGATATGATGATTTTCTTTGCTGAAGCCACAGAAGTTACAGAAATAGGATTAAATTTTGAAAGTTAATTTCCTGGAAATTCTTGAAGACCACTCATGAATAGAAATAAGAATGCAAATAAAGAATAAGAGTGTATTGTAAGCTAAACTTCCGGAAACCATCATAGAATATGGTATAATGGTGGAAGAGAAATCCTGTCTTTTAACATTGGTTTCTTGTCATTTCTTAGGAGGAATGGATCAACCAATCGATATATGAGTTAATTCACCCTGAAGACAGAGACAAGCTTAGAGATCAACTGGGGACAGATGTCACACATGAAACTAGAGTTTTAGATCCAAAAAGTGAGCCATTTTTTATCACGATAAGATTTTCAGCTTCACACTATCTTACACTTAAAGGCGCAGGGTCACGTAACCGTAAACAAACCTGTTATCTCTATGATCTATATTGTTTCCCACACGTGGCCATTGTGTTCCGCTCTGATTTTGGTGGATGGGGTGAATCCACAATAAAGGTACTTCTAAAAATCCACCAATATCTCTGCAATCCTACAAAGTATGAGTGTTTGGTTTATTTCTCTAGAAAGTTCAAGAGTCCATCTTCAAAATAACACCTGTATTTTGAGAAAAGTAGTGGAAAATCTCTGCGATATAGACTATCAAATATCCTGAAAAATCATCGTTTCGAAAGAAGTTTGTTTACATTACGTGACCCTGCTCCTTTACGACTGATATTACGAGAGTTTGGAATTCGGACCAACAGACATTTCTCTATGTGAGTGTACCTAATTATTCAGACTTTGAAGTGACTGAACATGAGAGAATATTTTTGCGACATCTCTCTTTGAAAGCATTTTTCACCGTTGTCTGTTTTTTCCCCGTTTCAGCTGGCAGTGTACGAAAAGATGGACCACAAGGTACGCTTTTGTGTCACTTCTGTTGTTGTTATGTGTCTGTGCTGTTGTCATTAACTTTGAGCATTAGGCCGTTACCTGTCAGCTTTATGAATGAATTTGCCGGTAGAACAGTTTTTTGGTTTTTGGATCGATTCAACGTGGTGTGCTTGCAACAGTTCACTGGAAATGACCTCAAGTCAATCCAAACTTTTATGGAATTTCCGTCTAGACCATGATAAATTTCAGAGTTTTTCAAGCTTTGATTAATTATTTCTGTTCAGGAACCTAAGTTTACGACAGTTGGGGAATCATTATTGAAGACTCGAAATTAGCCATCGAGATTGAAAAAGATTGATTTGCGGCATTTACTTTTCTGTTTCATTTTTACATATTTCTTGTTTCGTTCGTTTTATTTCAGCACTTGCAGGACGGCTTGGTATTGGATCTCGTCGAAATTTCATAATTCGCATGAAATGTGGAAAGATGGAAGAAAATCCGGAGCCTTCAGATTCACGAATGAATGAAATTAAAAATAGATGTAAAGAAAAAAGAAAATCATACAATGGAGAGGATTATGCGTTTATTCATTGCACTGGATATGTACCGGTAAAAACTCTTGTTGATTGATTGATTGTTTGATTGACTGATTGATTGATTTATTGATTGAATACATATCAGGAGGGTAACCCATTGCTGATTTTCAAGGGACTCTCCTGTTAGGATTTGTTGTTATGTTGTTGTTGTTGTTGTTGTTGTTGTTGTTGTTGTTATCTTGTTTTAAATGGACAAAAACCTCTAGCATTGTGCAGTACATAGAAAACTAAAACAAGGAGAAACATAACAGTAGTGGTTTACAAATTATTGACTGAAAAGCCAGAAACTCTTTTGGTATATTTACAAACGCTATACGCAAAATAAGGCAGACATTCATCTGAACAAAAATAACAAAACTATTTCGAAAATGGAGAAGTAGAACGAATGTAACCAGGGCTTACGCTCTAAGCAGGAGCTGCGAAGACCCCTTTTGGTTCAATGTCCATCAGCCTTAAGGTATTTAGGAAATCGTGCGGATCATACTAAGACACCGTGCTCTCGATACATCCATCAGCGTTACCCAGGAAGTTCTGCTATCGTTAAACCTTGTACTGAGCAGTGCTCTGTGTGTTAACATGTAATAAAGCGGATACATCTGCATGTTTGAAAATTAGTAGCTTTGCGCCCCCAGATCCATGTAGAAGATCCCGAAACAAGGCAGTATTTGATGGTTTCTTCCAAGACGTTAAAGTCTTGATTTATCGTTTCAAAAAGCTTGTTGATGATGCCATTTTTCGCATTATCTTCCCTTCCTGTAAAGGATATTTTTAGAGATGCTGAACTTGTCAAAGTGAACTATTTCGTTTATTGGATGATGATTGATAGCTTGTTTGCTAAATTTTGTGTTCACGATACTTCTATTTAAACCATTCATTGCTGATCTTTGATCAAAATCTTTCTTCCCAAAGTGTTCGAAGCTTTTTTGTCCGATGTTTTTTGAGCGAAGCTTTCCATCCGAAACTTGTGGATATTAATGTAAAAGCTTTGAGTGTGTTTTCCACCGAACGGACTTTTGAATTAATCATAATTTCTCCTGTACTATTCAGAATTTCACTCCGTTCATCACACCTGAACTGGATCAAGATGACGGAGAATGCTGTTTGGTGTGCATCGGGAAAATGCAATCTACGAACATGGTGACGTCAAAAGAAAACGAGAGTACACCTGCTACTGAATTCATAACGAGGCAAACGACAGATGGCAGATTTAGCTTTGTGGATCAAGCGTAAGTTGTTTGCTGGATTTCTGTTAATCATGCTCGTTGCTATGATCATATCCGCTGAAGAAACAAGCTTTTCTTACGTTCTAAATTAATGGACCAAGGGATAAACAACTCGTTTTATCAAAACAACGTATTGTGCCTCCAAAATTTGACATTGTTACAAAAATGATAGCGTTCTTCAACTCAATATCCTTGGCTATATTCTGTTATTGTACCATAGGTATTATATTCTGTTATTGTACCATAAGCATGATTGAATTGGATTGTACAGTATAGTTATTCAGTTCCTCTGACTGTGACCTCCTCAGATTGATTACCTGAGTCCCCGCGGTTGACCTCACCCAACAGAATCCAACGAACACCGTTGACGGAAGCGACATCATCAAGCCAAAGAGCATAGGGAAACAAGTGACTGTAAATGATAAGTCTATGCTCTCCTGCTCTATCCCAGAAACAACAGCCGTTCCTTCGCTACGATGCTTTGTTAGTCTTCTTAAAACTTCTTTTATCATAGTAAATTTCAGAAGTAACTAGCGATGGCAATGCTGTATTGTTCATGAATCTTTGTATTTGCAGGGTAACAGAGATACTTGGATACAAACCAATCGAACTTCTTGGTAAAAATTGTTATGATTTCTATCATCCTGAAAATCAAGATGAAATGTTTGCCAACTTCAAACAAGGTACGTCTAATTCTTATTGCTAGATATGCGCGAAATTTTGAATTAGTCAAAGGAATTGTTCATAATATTTGGCCACTTTTCGGTACATACTTTCGGACAAGCTTTGGGAATTTCCGGATGGCGCCCGAGCAAGGCAGGTAAAATTCGAAAGGAGGAAGTCTAGTCCCTTGGAGTATCTCCAACAGGAAATCCCCGCCAGACTCATAACCCAAGGGGACTCAGAATGAACGTTTATAGAAAGATCCCAAAATTCTGGGTTATTGATGTATACGTCCATAGGCGTAGGAGAAAGGGGGCTGGGGGGGCTGCAGCCCTCCCAACTTTGGAAAAATGTGCAAAGATCAGCCATAATCGAGTAGAAAATCGGCCTAAAGTCTGGCAAATTTTCGTGAACAATGGATCTTTTTCCCCCTATGGTTATGTATGCTACCTCCTACATTACCTATAGTATCACTTTGTTGTACCAGTCACGCGCTTGAGTTAACACAGATTGTTAAGCTGGTTTTATCCCGTTTATTTGTATATAGAATTTGAATTTGGCATACCACAATCACCATTTATGCCATTATGCGAATTCAGTTAGAGATAAATACTTTATATATTCGTTTTTCTGACTTGCAAACTCACCAGTGATTAGTGATTAGTGATCACACTCATCAGTGATCAGTGGTTTCGTTTGATTGCAGTTTTATCACAAAAGGGACAACCGTTAACGGCAAAGTTTAAGTTCAAACATAAAAATGGAGATTACATCATCCTTCGAGCAAGCTGTTACAGTTTTCAAAACCCATACACAGATGATCCTGAATATATTATATGCACGAACAGTCCTGTCAGGTATGGGTATGCATCGTTTCTTAGAATACTTTGCAACAGATCATCTTATAGATTTTTTTTGGAAAATATATCGAATATTATCTTATAGCTCGGAGAGTCACCATTCTTTCAAAGTATGCATTTACTTTCCCAAGCCAATTTCGAATCCAGTTCTTTTTTATATCTCAAATAACATACACTTGAAGAAACTGGCAAATGTTTACCTTACCTTTGTTTTACCTGTTTTTAACCAAACCATTGCTTGCATTGAAAGAAAAATAAGAAATCTGTATACCTATATCTGGAACGTATTTTTGATCATTCGTTGTTAGTTTAACCTTCAGGCTAAACTCTGATGTAAAATCATTAAAATGAGATCAGTATGTCTTGATGTCGTTTAGGCCAGTTCCCGGTTAGTGGAATTTTCTTAGCGGGCTGGAATTGTATCGTTTATGAAAGAAAATATCGCCATGTAACGGAATAGAAATTTAGGCTAGTGCGACTCTTGACTGCTTGAGATTTCGCCCGCTTGCAAGATTCAACTGACTGGAAACTGGCTTGAGAGCGGTGCGGAGGGGGGCTTTGGGTTTCACAGGTTGCGGGTTTGGCCAGTTTTAACCGTCGAGTTTCGGGATTTATGTTTAAATCGTACGGGTTTTGGTGCTTGGGTTTCGGGTATTTCATTCAAAATTCCTGTTTTTTCGGCTTTGCGAAGTCATACAGTCCATGTAGCTGACTGAAATCGAAAGACCAGCTCTCGAATGCTTAAAACGAGAAGCAGAGAGGTGAAAACGAAATTGCTGGAAATGATCGACTATTACATGAAAAGTTAAGATTTTGGTTCAAAAGTGCAGTTTTAGGTTTTGGCTTGTTTGCTTGCCGGTTTTCGGGTCTTTGCTAAATTTGGCCCGGGTTTACGGGCTCTAATACCCCCGAAAGCCCCCTCGATGCGAGGTCTTTCTTGTTTCATAAATTTCTTTTGACTCTCTTGGTGGAATTTAAGTAGATAATACTTGCTATTTATAAAAGTTCTTGTTGGAGACATCTGATATATGATTAAGATTGACAGATTGATTTGATTGTGTTCAACATTTATCGATCTTTCAGAAACCGATTGGATAAGGGAGTGCCAATAATGATAAAAAATGACAGTGAAAATAACATGGAAGAAGACATGCAAGGTTCCCCACAATATCCTGATGCGTCATCAAAACTTCAAGAAATGCCTGGAGTTTTTCCTTATCCACCGCAAGCACTCGATCCTACACGTGAGTATCACCTTTCTTTTATATCTTTTTTTGTTGTTTTCAATTTGTTTTGAGCGGGCTTGTCAGGATTTCTAGCTACTGAAAGCTAATTTAGGCCCACTATGCATGCCGCATCCAGGCATGGGACCCCTAGTTTAACGTCCCTCCCGAAGGACGACGAGGTGAGTTGTGAGGTCAGGCCTCCGAGGTCACCCATCCGGAGTTTGACCTCACTCGACTTAGCTTAACTTCAGTCACCTGACGAAGAATGTATAAGTCACTCGGCTACTCACCCCATCTTTGTTGGTGATTTCAGGTGTCATTGATAATAGTTTCTCATTTGCATATAATGCACTGTGATAGCATCCAAAATCGAACCAAGATATTTATTGGGGGCCAGAGACCCAGGATTTGCCGACAGAAATGGGTGTTCCTCATTTAGCATTGGGGCAGCAATACGTTTCATTTCATTTTCATTCACAGGGTTAAGTCAATTACATAAAAATATTCTTCTATAAACTGCCTTGTACGAAGAAAAAGATCAAGGCCGATAATTTGCAATCTAAATACACAATGTGCGGAATAATGAATTTATGGTAGGTTAGAGTAATAGAACGATATGATAGAAGAAAAAGGGTTTGTCAATGTTTTGGAGGTTTCAACCGACGAATTTGCCGATAAACTAAAAGTTAGGAGTACCACACCCCGTCTTCTAGACCTAGACCCCCATTGGCTACGCTTCTTGCTGATTCGCAACATGAAATTTGCAGACAATATTTTGAGTTCCAGCGCATCAAATTTGAGAAATATATACAAGAACGATGAAAGGTTCTTAACCAAAGCTTAGTTTGAACAACTGTAACTAGGACATCAGGTCATTTTCGAAAATTTTAACGTGAGTATAAAAAATGTGAGCTATGTTTTCTTTATTCCAGGAGGTTACGCGCAACCTGCTGCATCTGCAGAGGTAAGCTCTGAATTACCTTCTTCTTTGCGTCATTGAAGCTTATTTTTCTAATCCAATGTTGATGATAATTTGAAAACTGTGAACACATTTTAGAAGGTCAACGTTTCAAGCACAGTGATATCTTGTTATGTTTACGCAAATGAAGAAAAAGTTTGATAAAGGGAACGACATGTTTTACTTTAAATGTCTGGCCATGTTCTTTTTAACAAATTAGTTACCAAATGAGGGATGTGAAATGAATTGTTTCTATGCGTTGTTCAGAGCTGTTGCGGATTTCACGTAATACTGAGTCCCAGTCATCGTAACAACAGCAGTATATTGAATTGAATTATTACAACAACAGCAGTATATTGAATTGAATTATTACAACAACAACATATATTTAAATGAATTATGTTTGAACGAACAACGCCTTATGCTACTGCACAATTGCTTATTTTGTGCTGCGTACTTAGGAATGGAATGAAAACATTTGGACGATTGGAGTAAGTCTAATCAAGCTCTTCACAGTAGCCCTTCAGCACTTTCATATCCCATGTGTTTTTGTGTTTAGTCTCAAGTTGATAATAACGTCAAAAGTAACTAAGAATTACAGCTCAAATCCTCAAAGGATATATTAGGCACTTTCCCTCTTCCCCTCTTATCAAAATATTGAAGTATAGCAATTTGGCTCCAGTTGTTGACAAACCCCCAAATTTGCAAAGCACTAAGTAGGAAGGTTGTAATGACACTGCGTTGGTGACCTTAAAAAGCATCTACGAGACGTCGAACCAGAGTAGAGAGAGTGTCTGGATCGAGCGAGATTCTATAAATTTTATACGCAAGGCTTGATTACGTGGCGTTGGACCTTCCATCTCGTTTGTGCACATTCGAAAATTCTACAAAATGATCAAAATATCATTCGATTTAGATTGTTTCTTAGAACGGCTGAAAGATGTATTGGTCTCTCATCCCAATCCCTTTTTCGTATGGCCTAGAAAATGTATTTTTTATGACATTCTTTATTCATTTAGGGTGATTCTGAACGTGGTAAAGGATCGAAAAGGAAATCAACAGGTCAGAAAATAAAGAAAACTCAGTATAAATCAGGGAAAGTCGATTATGGTGGTGGTCAAGAAAGAGCGGCATTAGGGGATAAATATGCACAACAAGGACCATTTGGAGGTTAGTCTCATATTCTGCAATCTGTCTCGAATTATCTTTCGCCTGTGATTTGCGATAACTGTTTCCAAACTTTTATATTGTTGTTCTTCGCGTGCATTTTCATGGATATCTTATTTGAGACAGACTATGGTTTATTGCTCATTGAAGCAAGGTAGAAGTTTAGCAATGTCATGAGCAGTATCCTCCGGAAATTTATGTAAGTCGTAGATGTTTTAATACATTGTCCACTTGCTATACCAAGTGAAAGAAATAGCTGGATAGTTGTCTCTTCTTTTCCAATATTTTTATCGATTTAGAATAGCATACTTATACTTTGCTAGATTATTGAGATCGTTGTAAAATAAGATGACAAACAAACAAGCATTGCAATTTGGTACTGCTGTATGGCAGAATTTCAAAGAGAGACTTTATCCAGTTGAAATGAACTGAAATGAAAAATGAATGAAACTTCTCAATCAGAAATTTTCACAATTCTTCATTCTTTTTTTAGATTTTTCGAGCTCACAAGCCGGAGAGATGCTGAGAGCTTTAGCAAGGCGGCAACAAGAACAAACACAAAGCTCAATCGGCAAAGTCTCAGCATCGCAGTACGAGCAAGGCGTTTTTGCAGCCGGTCAATCGAACTGGCCTAGCGGAGTAAGTCAGTACAGTATACCCGGTGCGGAAGCAGCTTATGATTACATGGACACAAACACCGGGAACACAAATGCCCGGCCTCAGTCTTCACCATATAACCTTCCGGTCAGTGAAATAACACTTGCAAGGCAAATGATGCAATCGAGTGCAAATCGAGGCTACGAGCAATCAGTACGAGGTGGAATGTCATACGGACAGCAACCAGTTACTCCAAGTATGCCATCACCAAATTCACAACAAATGCAAGGAACGAACAGCGCGAAACTTCTGAATTATCAACAACAGATGAGCCAACAAAGATCGTCCGATATGCAGTTTCCGTTTTATTGAGGCATTGCGGAGGACATTTTGCAGGGAAACGATAACAACGTTTCAGTTTAGGCCATTTGTTAGGTTTGACTGAGTACGGGATTTTCGTTGAGTTTCATACACATAGGAGAGATCTATCTCGCTTGAGGAGAATCCTAGAGCATTACAAACATGCATTCATTTACTGTTGCTAATGAGAATGGGTAAGAGTTTAACATCTCGCATTTACAATTTCTCGTTTTGGTTGTTTTTACAGATATTGTTTATTCGTAGTCAGGCCAGTTCCCAGTCTCGTACCCAGAGTGACTTCGTTGCTCAAGCTCTGGCGCTCTGCTATTTTAGGTGGTTTTTCACCCGAAGGCGTGATCAGAATATGATGTAAAAGAAACCTTGGGAAAGAGGTTGGCCAGTTCCATGTGCCCTAGTTTTCCCTCTTGCCCATTGTTAGGGTATGACTATATAAGTGGTACTTATTACATAGAAAGCAGTGTCATTTCACTCATCAGTATGGACGCCATTATGAAATGATTTAATATGCAATGCACTTTGGGATAGCAAGGGTAAGTACGTTGAAATAGATACTGTCATTTTTACAGAATGTGTTGCAAATTCATTTATTTCACAATGGCATCCACCTTGCTAAAAGGTCTGTGGTGTTGGAGAGACATTATTTTCGAAAGTTTTCAGAGGGAATCGCCAGGTTTAGGCAGGAAGAGGAACGATGGACAGACAAAGGAAAGTAAGCAATCAAAACCTTTCACCAACTGAGAAAACTCGCAATATTCGTAACCCAAACAACATTGATGCATTTTTGCTCCAGACGGAAAAGTTAATTGGCGATATCGTTGAAGATAAAGATGGGATTAAAAACGTGAAAATTGTCTATTTTTTCGTAAGGAAAATGTTTTAAGGGTGGCTCAAACTGGAATCACTGTTACAGTAAATCCACCTGTAAAAAGCATCATTTTTGTGGAGCTCTGTGGAGCAAAAGATTTTTCATTCTGGAATTTAGAGTTGAAAAGAGATGCATATAAAAAGGCATATTGCTGTGCAAAAGGACAAAAATTACTCTAGCAGTTTGACGTCTTCTTTTCCAGTTTTCATGCAGGTTATAAGGTTCAGAAAATCCCCCTCTAAAATCATAATCAACGATTCTAAAAATGTGTGGTACTTGTACATGAGGTTTTACTGCTGACTGTCACCTTCACCTTTTTAAGTTGTTTAAAAATCTTTGTGTTTTCATTTAATTTTGTAAAGATGAACGGAAGACAATTATTTCGCAACTAACCGATTAGTTGATGAATGTTACATATAATATTACATTTTACTAACAAATTAGGTTGTAAACAATAAAAATTTATGCCACGCATCTTCCCCGGTTATTTAGAACGTAGTTGTTTGTAAGACAGCATCGGTTTTAGTTTTAAAGACTCCACAAAAATCGGTTCAAACGCATTACCGAGATTTGTGCCAATTCCACAGAAAAGTCCATGAATTAAGGCCCTGTTTACACGATACCGTTTGCATTTCATATTGGATTGGTTTTACATCAGATTGGCCTCCTGTTTACACAAGACCGTTTATATGGGATTTGCCTGCTGTTACACGAGAACGCACTAATCCGATACCGTTTCGTGTTTTCAAATGAAAACGCTCTGAAAATGGCATGAATGAAATCTCATATCGTGTAAACGGTCGAATCCGGTGTCAACTCAGTACAGAACCTCATTATCACTGCTTTGAGCTTCCTGTTCATTTTGGGCGCTAGTGAAACTAGCGGAGTGCAAAGAGAAACGATGTCGTGCAAACAGAACACTATCAGAAATGAAATGCAAATTCTTATTTTTCCTTGGGATTTAAAGGAGCAATCACCTCTTCTACTCCCCTTCCCCCATCCCTAAGCTTTGTCTGTGTTGTTGCTGATACAAGAAAGAACTATTTATTAGGGGCACATTTGCTGAAATTTGTTAAGTTTGTGACTACCGTAAAAACTCTATTAAGCCCCCCTCTCTAATAAGCCCCTCCCCTCTGAGTCAAAATTTGAAATAAGCCCCCCTCTCTTTTAAGTCCCCCCCTTATACAAAATTCTAGAATTTACCAAATATTTTCCATTCATTCAGCTACACAACCTTGCATGTTAATTTTGGCATGTTTTGGAATAAAAACTGTGTCGAATTTACGTATTTAAGCCGTAAAATTGTACCTTGATTCCGCAAAATATGGGATAAAAGAACTGAAAAGCTACCAGATATATCCTTGTCACTTGATTTTGTGAATAAACCCCCCTCTCTAATAAGCCCCCTTCTCTATTAAGCCCCCCTCTGGAAGGTCCGAAATTAAATAAGCCCCCCGGGGGGCTTAATAGAGCTTTAACGGTATGTTTTTGTGTACTGTTTTGGACAAATCTTGCAATGCGACACTTAATTGTAGTAAAGTTTAGGTAATCTGTGAAATCATGGTCCAAAAGTTTTCCAGAATTATGACCCAAACACTTTGAAAAACTTTGTTTGTAGAATTAAATTACAGAGTTCTCACGAAAATTTTTCAAATTTCTCAGAATTTCTCACGAACAGGAACACGTCCCCATATCAAATAACAATTGATGATACCCCAATGCAGCCCCCCTCCCTCTCACTCCTTGCTTTATGACGTACTTAAATGATTTTAGGATTTATTTATAATCTCCAGGTTTCGCACACATTATGCCTGAATCCTACACACGACGCAAATTTTTATCTTGTAGATAGAAAGGACGAATTTGTAGACGTATGCAGTTTTTTTCCAATATGACTTGCTAAAATCCCAAATAGTTTTTTTTCTGTTTCACCTTCTAAGGCCTCATCAACAAGTATCCGCAGCTTTTTGAAAACGCATCTGTTTCATCTCTTTTAGGTTCACGTCCAGACGTAAGGGAACCATGCACACTAAATGTGTATAAACTGTTCCCGTGGCTACAAAAAGGCAAATTTTTCTCGATTTGAAATTATTGACTTGAAATCTTACTCATATTGTAAGGGGAACGGTTCCTCCATTACGTTTATTATTTTATCAACTTGTCTGTGGATCGTGGGTTCTAATGTTGATCTTGAAAGTTAAAGTTTGCTCGCAGCACTCCGTGGATTTGATTTGCGCTGAGCTTCTTGTACGATCTTAACGCTTGGCGTTAAAGGCACAAATTCATATCACCGAATGTGTTAAAAGACAAAGATTGGAAGACAACGAAAGAAAGAAAAAGTCCACTGTCATTATCAAGCAATAAATTTTAATGATCTAGGCCATCTTTAATTGTGAATCTATTTTCTTGTCTTGCTTTTGTGAATACACTTGATTCACCTTTTCTTAATCGATGCCTTCTTTCTTGCTTTTGTCGACTGGTTATCGTTTTCTTGACTCTCTTTTTTATTTCACTTTCATCTAGAACTTTTCTAGGTCGAACTGACCTTGGACCTACAGTTTCTTTTTCATCATTCTCTCCTTTATTTTGTTCATCTCTGTATGGTTTATAAGATTTGTTTTGATGATGAAGTTGCTCGATTTCCGAATCGCCAGAATCCGACGTCAATGGATCTTCTATCGTGTCTTGTGTTTCTCCCTTTTCATTTTGTTTTGTACACGCCTCATCAAACTTTTGTATCTGTTGATCTGAAAATACAATGGAAAAAGATTCGTTAGCTTTGAAAGTAGCACTTTTATATTGATCAATGAAAAACGAAAAACGAAATTGTGAATGAAACCATGAACTACAATTGCACTACAGTGTGATATTCATTTTAAGAATGGACACAAGGTCAACGAGTCCTCGCCATTTACATTCTAACTGAAGGTTGAAACATAAAGCAAAGTTGTAAATACAAAGAAATAAGAAGCGCGTGCAGCCGCTTATATTCCAACATTAACTGAACCTTGCCGAGGCTTTCATGTAGCAGATGGTTGCTTCTAACACACATATGATTCTGTTGCAGCTCTACTCAAAACTTTGAACATCAAACAAAAGTAAAGGACGCAGTTCTTTTGGACTGATATGAACAACATTGAATCTGTCGAAGCATGAGGCTGGTCAGAGATCTTGGTGCAATATTTTGTATAGAGCGCAATGCACTGATAGCCATGTTATTAGATGTATGGATGAAGCAAGACAACTTACCGTTATCTTTGCAGTTGTCATCATCAGCATCATCAGTTGCATCGCTATCAGCACCAGCATTTTCTTCAGGGCAAGATGAATCTCTTTCATCATCATCAATTTCATCATCCTTCATTTCTTTGATAACCTAAGCAGCAAGTAAATAATAGCATAACTTAACTATATATCAAACTATATGTTATTAAAAAGTAATACGTAGGGGAATATTTTGAGTGAAAACTGGTAAATAAAAATGTTGAAAGGTGTGTGTTTTTTCAACTAGCATGGCATAAAAATGGAAATCTTTGGTAAACTGGTTAAAAAGATTGCTCACAACGCAACAAATAGTAAGTGTAAAGATATCAAGAAAAAATCCAACTAACTCGTGCTGTATCTTATAAACTCTTACAAGAACACCGTCAGAAGCACATCTTTGGGGGCTGGGAGGGAAACATGGCAAAATAAAACTTAAGCAACAGGCAGATAAATTTAGAACATTTTTGAGACGGCAGGAGCGGTGATATAATGGCCACCTGTAACCCCTCTCTCTGACGTTCCTTACCTCTTGCAAGTCTTTTTCCATTTCTTTTGTGAATCCACTGGCTGCTACCTCTTTATCAAGATTATGCATTCGCCTGAAGAGAAAAATTGATTTTTGATAAGTATGAATCTTCATGACCAAGATCAGCGTTAATGAAGATAATATAGATCGTGAAGACACTGCAACACATTGGCTTCCTAGTCTGCTTCATGCAGAATGATAACTTTGGAAACAAGGCACGCTCTTGCGTGAAACGTAAAAATAAACAGAACACGCAGTTAATATACACTCTATACAGAGTAAATGGTCTTCAAGTCAACGTTTTTCTAATGGTTTCATCGAAAAATGTTTCCCTTGAAATACAACGAGAAGTCAATGAACTTTTCAACCGAAATAATAATTTCATCTGAGACATAAATTCGTCAAATTCAAACCTGATGTCGTCAAATTTGGGATAAATTTCACTTTCAAATCCAAATCGTCGTTGAAAGAAATCTCTTATGCACTGCACATCACGGTCAAAATACCTTCAAAGATAAGGATATCAGTTAGCAAACTGTACAAAGCTTTTTACGGGGTGAGTGGCCGAGCGGATTAAACAGTTCTCGTCAGGTAACTGAAGTTAAGCTCGGTCGAGTGAGGTCAAACTCCGGATGGGTGACCTCGGAGGCCTGATCTCACAACTCACCTCGCCGTCCTTCGGAAGGGAATTAAACTAGGGGTCCCATGCCTGGATGCGGCATGCACAGTGGGCCTAAATTAGCTTTCAGTAGCTAGAAATCCTGACAAGCCCACTCAGAACAAACTTAGAAACAAAACAAACAAAAAACAAAATGTGCCGACAAATTCTTGGTGTATCGGGCAGCCCACAGATAAGAAACTACTCAATTGTTTCTCATGATTATTTTGATTTAGGTAAAAACTCCAACGGGATCTATATTTCTTCAAAATAAATATCTATAACAGTCTCAGTCTATGATTTTCAGTCTGGCCTTGTTCAGTCTTTGTAACGAGAACGACAACAGGGACGCGTGTAGTTATTCTAATTAGCTGTAATAGTTGCAACTTCAAAATCAAACCATGGGCCGTTGGACGCAGCAGTTGTGCTTCATCACCACCGCTTTGTTCTTCACCAAAGGAAAAATTATTTACTACTACGGTGGAGCCAGAATCTCCTCCGCAAAAGGCATGAATTTCCTCCGCAGGAGCATATTTGCGAGAACATTGTTGCGCCGTCTAAACGCTCATGATCAAAGTCTACAAATATTCATCGTCTATCTAATCAAAGGCATTCTGTCAAATTTCTGCTGAACCATCCATTTCAGTTCTTCGGGTGACCCTCAGATAATGACACGTTTCCATTTCCTTGAAAAGTTCAGACAAGCTTTTCCCTTGCTTTTGATCATCTTTGGGTATCTTTCCTCTTGATTTTTTTCCTTTCAAACTGCTTGATGCCTGAGCTTCTTGTCGTAGGCTAATAAACTTCTTCTTGCGATATGACCCTGCCTGTGAATAGATATTCAAAGAATCGCTTTCGATTCTGCTGTGTCTTGTCAAATATGTCGTGCCTATTGTATTTCTTCGGCCTAATCCTTCATTCATTGTTGTGCTGTTCGGGGCATAATTTCCAGTTCCTTCAGTGTACGTTCTCCTTCTAACTGTCAAATTATAGCTTGATGAATTTTCATCAATGTTTGGTAGTCTTAAAAAAGTACTTGGTAAGCTCTTTGTTTGACGCAAATTCAACGGGTTAATTTTTGGCAAAGTTATCCTTTTAACCACGGGTACGTTGTCAATATTTTCATCTGCAAGAGATGTGCCAGGGGTAATGTGAAACACGGCATCTCCTTGGTTCTTAGTAGCACTCTTCAGATTATCATCATAAGGCTTGAACATTTCTGTCTTGCTCTCTTTCGCTTCAAAGACTGAGCCTTCAAAATTAAGATACAATTCGGCTTCCTCATTCTCTGACAAATCTATAATCTTGGTGTCAGTCTCATCACCTTGCTGAAAAATTTGCTCCTCTCTTGACGACTCCTCGTCCTTCTTCTTGGTTCTGATATCGTCAGCGATACTCGAACTAGGAGCATGTATCGTAATGATAGGTTTATGCCTAATCCTTTCGCCTCTACCTTCAGTAAATGACTCACTTCTTGAGCTCACCTTGATAGCCTCCTCCTTCCAAACATGTGACACGTTTTTACCATGAAATGGGGCTCTTTCTTTCACCGCAGGTTGAGAAGGTGTATCTTGTCTTGGCGGAATATCATTTTCCAATGGCTTAAAGCTCCGTCCACTGGGCTCTGAATATGTTTTTCGCAGCGTTTTGTGAATTTCCCTCGGGCGTCTTGACACAGGAGGTGAAAAGAACAAATCGTTTTTCTTCACTGAATCCACGCGTTTTCTTTCCAAAGAATAACCAAGGTTTGCTTTCTCAACTAACTTGAAGCTTTTATCAATCGCTTTTACTTTAACTAATTTCTTTTTATCTTCTAATATCAGGTCATCGATGTCAGTTAATTTTTTCATATGATCTTTCGTCAACTGGACAATTTGTTCATCAAGATGACTTTTTACGATTTCATTTTTTGCGAGAAGCTTCTTTTTACTTTCGTAGTCTGATAAAAGGACTCGTTTTCCATGATTTGGAACAAGTCGCCCAAAAGGTCGGTTTTCCATGTTCAGGGTTGGGAATAGAACTAGTCTTTCTTTTTACTTAAGCCTTTGACTGTGAAGCCTTCAATTGTCGCCAATTGTTCCATCCTTTAAAATCCGTCTCTTAATTTTGCATTTTCACCTTCTGTATTCGAATTTTTCGGTCCAGAGTTGCCTGAAGTCAGCAAGATGAGCACTATCTGATAACCGCTAACTTTACTGAAATCATTCGAAATTTTCTAGAATATTTTATCACCGTTACTTTGTGGTTAAATCATTCTTTTGATTTGCGAACAGAGTCAGCTTTCATTTCGAGTCACTTAACCAAGTACTGTTTGTGATGAAACTCTTAACAACAGCAGCAAACCAGGCTTAATGAATCTGTACTGAATAAAATAACGACAGCACAATTGCAGTTCATTGCGTCATAGCATTGGGATGAGTTTCTCTCTCGTCCTGAAAATAATTCTGTCTCCAATTTCAGTAAAGCCACTAACAATTTGATAAAAATACTCCAGAAACGCTAAATTTGTAGCAAAATATCATAACCTGTCGCAAAAGTCGTAAACTGTTATACAGCATAAAACTGCCTTAAAACTGTTGATTAGGAAACCGGTCTTAACACCTCAAGCTAAATTTTTCTGCTTTATTATTATCTAAGGAGGCAATGTTGCGTTGCATAGGTAATGTGAAACAATGACATATCTCAGGCAATACTGCGTAAGTATTGTGAAACAATCACTAAAATCAACTATAGCAATAATATGACATATGTCAAGATGTAATTGATCTTATCTATCAAACTAGGAACGACTGTTAAACAACTGTGATGTGAATTTTCATGAATTAAGGTCAAACAACTGTTGATAAGGAATACTAGTATTATTTCAGGCAACTTACAACGTATAAAAACAGGATCAATTTTAGACCACAGTCTTTTAGGCGAAGCAAAGCTATCTAAAGTCCATTTCAAATTAGATATCACCTCCTGAGATTAGAGATAACGCAAAATTGCTGACGTAAAACTCTTGAATTATGTTAATTCGCAGGCATTTTCAGGTGACATCTACTGTGAGTTAGACTTTAGGAGCTTCCATTCGACTGTTACTGAGACTGTTGATATTCCTCTGTAAGATTTCAAAAAACATAATAACAAATTATCGTTTTAACTACTTCCTTGCAGTGCTACGACCTTTTGGTGAAAAATATTTTGAATCCAAAATAACAAACTCCCCGAAAACTGACGGCTGATCTCAGTTGAGTGACCACAATGATTGGCAACAGAATGGTCGCATTTGACAGTGCAGAAAGTTTTGTGAAGTATGATACTACTCAACACTAAAGATAGCCTTTTGAGAAATGAGCTATTACACTTCATATTTCATGCTAAACATGTGGACTAAGACTGCGTTCACACGATGCCGGCACATTTTGAAAACGGTGAAAAATTCGACGGATCGGCCTCCCGTTCACACGAAAACGGCACATTTTTTGCCGGCAGATTTTGAAAACGGTAGATTTTGAAAACGGAACTCTGACCGACACATTTTGGAAACGGCATCGTGTAAACAACTGAAAATGATGAAAACAGAACATTTTTAGACACTTTTGGAACGAGACTGATCTACTCTAAGGGCGTAGGTAAGCTTCTTTGGCATCAAAGTGTTGCAACGAGTTTTTGCTGTCTAAGTTCCTACCGTTTTCAAATTATTCCGGTACCGTGTGAACGCTAGCTCAAATTTTGCAGCCGTCACATTTTGCACCGTTTTCAAAATGTGCCGGCATCGTGTGAACGCAGTCTAAATCTGCTGCTGTTGTAAAAGGGTTCCTGAAATATGACCTTTCTCACAAAGAATACCAACATAGCACTAAGAGGATCATCGGAGATAACAAAAACTGTTGCCCAATGAGCAGGATCAATCAAAAACAGTGTTGAAAAAGTTCACTTACATTTCTGCATTGAAGTGTGAAATTGACACCATTTGAGGGAAATCAATGACTTTGACATTTTCATTGTCATCAACCATCAAATTAAACTCGTTAAAATCACAATGAATTAGACCATAGCTTCCCAAAGTGACAATTAATTCCATGCAATCATTAAACACTGAAGATGGAGATCCCATTTCACTTACTTGACACCTGAAACAAGAAAGAAATAAATCAAATTTATCTACTTTTTTTTCTACCTACAATATAGCATCTCCTGCTTTATCCTGATATTGCAGCGCTGTTACAATATCTTGCATGATATAGATAGCTCAACATCTATATGCAACATCCAGGACAGAATGCAATTTTACTAAACACATTATCATGGTAGCAAAGTGGTTTATCATGTGCTTAGGAAAGAAATGGAAGCCACCAAGAATTTGGGTTATAAACTCTTGATTCCAAATAAGTTTTAACTCCTATTGTAATGTACAGTAGAAATACAGGAATCCCCACCTAGATGATAAGAAAGGACAATTAAAATGATGAAGACATGAGTTTTAGATCTAATAAAGTTTTCATGCCTTTTTTAGATATTTTATCAGGTACAGAATGTTATTACGCACAAAAAAGCACAATACTTACTACTCTGGTTCAAACCTCTTCAAATAAAAAGTTGTTCCTGCATGTTATATTTCTATAAGATTTATGGTGTTATACTTTCAAGTAAGAGACAGCATATCAGTCAAGTGCACAGTGGGAGCCTGCAACCTTTATACGTTTTTTGCTTTGGTTGATTTGCCAGATAAACTTACACAGTAAGCTAAAGTAAGATTGCAAGGCTTTGGGAGCTGTAGGCTCAATCAATCCCTTCTGCAGCAACCTTCTTCACTTTAAAAAAACACTTACATTGGGTGTGCATCCATCAATTCCATTATGACACAATGTCTGTTGAAGTCCACTGGTTTTGGTACTGGAAATCCATTATCATGCAAGGCCTGTAAAATAAAACCATACTGTATCTAAGATAAAGTTGATACTTCTTTTGCAACCAAGACCGTAAGTAGAACTATGTCTCTACAGAAACTTTATCACAATTACATATGGCATTATTACATGGCTCTAAAGGATTCTCAGTTAGATGTTTTGGGCTACAAATCAGTTTATTTCAGATATTGAAATAAGCAAAGCAACTGCACGGCCTGTGACTTGACTTCTAGCCATTTTGGCATTTAGCAAACGCATCTTTCTCAACAAAGAAATTTGTTACAATATAATTTGAAAGCTCTAACCTTCATATACGCAAATTCTTTCATGGCAGCTAATCTAGAGAGATACAACCATGATGCATTGTTTCTGTGACAATGATAATCTCTCTTTTCTTTCAGTTTTCTAAATGAAGTTCTTCCAAGTCTAAAAAATAGATTATTTTGTTAGAAACAAGAAACAAAATGATAACCTACAGTTAATGTAGCTGCTCTATGAAATCAGTTCTTCCACTTTTAAGGGATATTTTTGTTTAATACAAATACAAATAATAGCAAATCTCCCAGCACATAACATTAATCATACACAGATTACAGAATTCATTGAAAAAAATATTGGTTATTGCGTATCAAACCACCTCTTTAAAATTACAAAACTTTGTACCTGTGTAATTTCATTGCATATTGCTTGCCATCTTCATCTGCCACGATGTAAATATCTACAAACAAATTTTCAAATTTATTTTAGAGCTTCTTTGAAAAACAGAGTTTTCAGTTTGAATACTTAAAAGTCTTAAGGGACAAGTCCACGGTTGATATGATTGACACTACAAGCAAACTGATCAATTACTGACGTGAATTCTTACCTTTATTTCCCATTTTGAGCTCCCTATGGCCATCAGTGCCTTGAACAATCTGAAAATTTACACCCAATCTGGCCAATGTGTCACCATTTTCTTGCATGAGCACACAATAAAGAGGCCAGCAATGATAAAGAGACAAGAAAACGATAGGCCAACCTTGTTTTCCTTTGCGCAATATGACATCCCTTCACTCATGTTGTTCATTTACATATGTTATTTCAGAAAGAGAAGGTGAAAGATATAGAATAATACACCATTCATACAGTAGTATTATCTTGTGTTTTATCATCAATCATACCAACAACAGACTTGTCCTTCAACACAAATCAAAATAAAAAACACCTCTAGCAAAACATAGCACAACACAACTACAGTAAAAGAAAATAATGAACATTTTACCAGATTCTTTCCCAACTCCAATCTGATTGCCAACAGAATGTATGATATTTCTTGAAGTTAATGTTTTGAGTGCCAAGTAATCATATCCAGAATTTGTTATCCTGTACCCTGAACCTGTACGTAAAAAGAGCTGATTGAGACCGAACAATTCTTTGAGAATAGGAACCTAGAGAAACATAATACAGAAGCTCTGAAGGATTAGGAACATTTGATACATTTACCTTTCAACCAAAGAAAAATAACTGTGGTTAATCAAAACAATTTTTCAGCAGAGAAAAACCTGAAGGTGTTGTGGCGCCGTGGTGTAATCCTCTGACATTGCAGCCAGAACAGTCAGGCGGAGTGGGTTTGAGTCCCGGTAGGGCCCCACCACTTGAGCGTCATGACAAGGGGTCGCGGACTCGATTAGGTCTACTCTATTTCTGCGATCCCAGCGCTTGGCACTGAAAAACGCAACTTCACCTTCACCTTCACCTAAAGTTCTTGAATTGATGCCTCAGTGGAATCTGTTCACCTTCTTATGAAGACACTACACTAGAAGATTTTTCAAACAAATGGAACATGACGTCACTAAGAGCATCAAGTTACTCTGATTTCTTAAAGCTACGGTAAACAAAAAAAATGGAAAAGAAACAATTTGGACAGTTTTTTACCTGATAAGATAGAAGCAGAATTCTAATCTAATTTCAAGATGCATTTTGGAACTCTGGGAGCATGACAGTGAGCCATCGCTAATACTAAGTAAAAGTCTTTACATGCTGTACAGTATATCTTAAAAATCATTTCATATTACAGAACTTACTTAATCAAATTATCTTATTTTGTCCTGATTTGAGTAATACAATGTTGTCAGTTCTTTCCTCATTTTCTCAAAGCATAATTTAGTTTTGATGTTTTTGCTCACTTTTATTTGGGGTTTTGAAGTGATTTTAAATCAGTTAATAACTGCAATTGAATCATATATAGTTTGAAACAGTATCATGGGGATTTTGAATTTCGATTTCGCTCATAAGCATCAGTGATTGGCTCAAAAACAATAAACCATTCAAAAAATTGTGCTGCCCGCAGTTCATCGGGCAGTTAACTGCCCGCTGTCCTAATTATAAAGTTACTGTCCTAATTATAAAGTTATCGTGTTTTATGACTTTCATCTAATACTTTTTGGTAGACAAAATAAAGAGTTAGTAGGGAAATTATCATACCTTGTTTTGAATTTTCATATGCAAGAAGCTTATTTTTAACAAGTTCCCTGATTATCTTGTGACATCCTCCATGTTTGAGATTTGCAATTTGAATTATGAGTGACATTGGCACTATTTCATGATTCTTCATTCCCATCTCCACCTATGAGAAACGTTAGGAGATTTTTAGGGAATAGTAATGATAGAAAATGAAATATAAATTGCATTGAATGACTGAATGTAGAAAGAACTTTCTTTGACAGTAAATTATTGGAAAAGAATCTAAACTGAAGAAGGAAAGTAAACCTGTTGGTGAAACTACTCTCTTTGTGCAGAGCTCATGATTTTTACTGTTCTTCTATAGTTTCTATGTGCACATATTAAAAAGTAATGTGCCAAACTTAACTTCAACAATTAGGGCAGTCCTTTGAGGAAGTCTATTTGCTGTGCAAGGTGACAGCCAGACTGGAAAGTTTGTACTGCACATGTACTAATATCTTGTGTGCGCAGGCCAGGTTGGAAAATTTGCACTCACTCGCAACTATGAAAAGCTATGAAATTGTGTCAAACTCACTACTTGCAGCTAAAATAAAAGGTTCTCGCATGAGATAACAAAGATCCATTGTTAATTTTGCATCTCTCACAGCTTTTCAGTTGGCTAAACAAAGGATCTAGTGTTCTAGTCTATTGTTCTTGACCAAGAACTTTCCACCCAGTTTTACCTAGGCCATCTAAACTTGCACACGCAAGATACAAACCTTCGAGTCTGGGTGACAGCTGTAAGTCTCTTGTGGTGAACTAGATTGTATCAAAAGAATTCAAGACATCCAGGAACTTTCCATATGGTCTGAAAAATCTATCAAACCTGAGACTCAACGTAAAGGCACAGCAAAAATTGATGTGTTTGATCCTCTTTGCCTGTCTTTCTTAGGCCTCGTTCACACTGCTACGTTTTCATATGAAAACGGAGTAAAACTTCTCCGCTTTTGCCTTGCGTTCACATTGCTCCGCTGTGAAAACAGGGCTTTTCGAAAACGCTAATGAAAACGCATAAATTTGAAAACTGCGTTTTGAAAACGATCCATTTTCAGTGTGAACGCCAAAAAAGGAGACATCTGAAACGCTGCACATTCCTTTGTTAATAGACTTTTGATTACAATGGCATTCAAAGTTGCGATTGGCGCCTTGTTGACAGCTATTAAAAAAAGGCTTTGTTTTGAACAGGGGATTAACAACACCGTTTTGCTGGTGAACGCCTATCGTTTTCATAGCGTATCTTTTTGAAAACGGAGCAATGTGAACGAGCAGAGTTTTCATCAACAAAAACGGATAGGAATGAAAACGGAGCAGTGTGAACGTAGCCTTAGTGTTTTTAGGTATAGGCCCAAATGATTTGATTCGACCAAACTAAAACATCATGTTTTTTCGCTCTAAGGGAGTGGTCATTTTTAATCCAGAGTACCAGGGCGGAGAATAATCTCGCACTATTAGAGAAAATTTCATACCCCCATCTTGAAGATAGAAGAAGTTTTTGTACCCCATCATTATTCAGCAAAATGGTTTAGTACCCCAATCCAGAAGTCTTTGTCTATAAAACATAGATATACGGACAGATACCATGTTGTCCCTGGCGACTTTCATACCGGTCAAGTGATTCATCATTTCTAGATTTCCGTTAACTTTTCTTTCAATCTTCGGTCATCAACTTCATACAAAAACTTCTTCAAGGAAGGTAGTTTTGTACCCTTTTAAAATTGCTCTTAAAATTTCGTACTCCCACCAAATGGTGGGAAAAAGTTTCATACCCCTGTTAGAAATCCTCCGCCCCGGTACCCAGAGGATTAAAAGTGACGGCTCCCTAAACCCTTTCAATTCTCGAAAAATAGTACATATAAGCATAACTTACAGCAGTTAAGATTCTGAAGTCTTCTTTTGACATGTATCTGATGAGTGACACATTTAATTTCCCCATTTTCAAGAACAATTTCTTTCCCCACAGCAACACTGAACTTCGTCCGCCATTCACGATTGTTGAAAAGACCAGTCTTGCTATGTACTTCATGTAAAGAAGATCTATGCATTCTCCTCCGTAGCATCGATCTTTGAGCCCCGCAAAGCGATACGCCGTCACATTTTCAAACGCCGGAACCGACAGAGCAGAAACTGCGTAAAGTGACGTCATTGAGGAATCTGAGATAAGGAAGTGTTTGGATAGATAAGCTTTTTGAAATAATAAATCAAGAGTTTAAGGCCCAAGGAACGAAATATCAAGTGTTGCCGAATTTTGGGATCTGTTGCAGGAAGCTAGGGGGACTCAAAGTTGCGAGTTTTTGCGCGTGCGTGCGCAGTTTCTGCTCTGTCGCCGGAACCTGGTTTCAATGCCTGCAACTTAGGGCATCAACTTCCGATTTTCGTATTTTTAACGGCAAGAGACTGAGGTATTTAGCCTGGGCGTAGCCTCAACTCCTCCTGAGGACTTCACAGACAAGTGGTAATGAGACAGAGAGTGCTCAGATGGCATCAGTTCGAGTTCGGAGATTCATATTAAGGTGGCACGTTCTTAGGATGCCCTTATTTGAATGGCATCGAAAAGTCTGAGTCAAACTCTGAAAGATTACTATTCAAAGAATCTACTGATGGCCCTAGCAGCGGCTTTGGAGCTACGGCTAACATTATGTTGCATTTGTTCAAGGAAGAAACAAATAACATATATACATTTTCTTTACTAATTAATGTTCATTGACTTGAGGTTGATCTGAGGTTGAATGAAGTGAAAGTCCAAGATGAATGAGTGAATTTTAAAACCACGAACCACCAGTAACAGGTCATGCAGCGTTCATAACTTCAAACCATCCTTCAAATTACTTCCCTCGTGCAAGTTATGTCAATATCAACACACCACAATTTACTCTCCCACGGATGAATCCAAATCACATCTCTGTGTGGCATAGATATTGCTTAGCAGGAGATATTCGTGTTAAAGAATGCCGCGAAAGAAGAAGGTGAGCTGGATACAGAGTTCTAGTTAACCACATCAACAAACCAGCCTTAACAAAAGGGACCTTAACCAAACTGGAGCTAAAAGGTACCTTTATACCTTGACCAGGACCAAGCGAAAGTGTTTCAATGGAATGAAAAAGATTTTGCAAAATAGCGTAATATTTACATGCAAATCCTCGCAATGTCCAAATATTTATCAATTTTCCAAGGGCATTAAAATTGGCAAAAAAAAACACGAATAGTGTATTGAGTAATGCAAAAAATTTCCCAAATTTCGTCTTCATATATGTAGGTCATTGTTCCAAGGTGTTTATCAAAAGAAGATTTAGATCACGACAAAACGATTTTGCAGCCACATATCTTTTTATAAGAAACTAAGACTAAGTACTCAGAGTTTCTTGCCAGTTTCTTAAAGGCTCAATATGTCCACTACCTGGTACATCAAGAACTTTTCAAAGCAATGTTTTTGAAGACTTTTCGATGTTTAGGCTATACTCAAGTGCCTTACAAGCAATATAATGCAAAAAACAAGTGAAAGTAAAGTAAAATTGTGTTAAGGATTCTTTTATAAGAATAAGTAGTTTCTTAAGTTATAATCTATATTTTTCCAGTACTGGAGTTTCTTAATTTTTTGGCGATCTGAGAGTTGAGTTTCTTATAAGCAGTTTCTTATAAAAAGATACGAGTATTACGGTTTAATTGAGTGCATTCAGAAGTATGTAATATATTCTTCAGAAATGGTGATTTCTTTGTCTAATCAAGGCCCTCGATGTTCTGTCCTGCAAAAGTCGTCCTTGCTTGTCACTGATGACAGCCATGGGGCTATGACCTCATTGATGTCACCCATGGGGTCATGGGGTTGCGGCTTATACAGGCTTCGAAACCAAGAGATGTTTTTGCGTCTTATCAGAATGTGCAATAGCATTTTAATTTGTGGTGTCTGCAATTCATCTGATTGAAATTATAAATGAAATTTAGCAAACATATTTGGTGGTCATGTTTTAAAGTACGTATCATATCAATTATTGTTTTGCCTACTGTCAAAAGAGATTCAAATATACCTGGCTTTACGTTGATGTCTTATCAGTTTTGACCTCATCAAATGTTACATTCCCACAGTTAAGCCAGATGACAGAGTTTGCTGCTATATGGACAAGGTAAAATTTATCTTTCTCTTCCTGGCAATCGTTTGTATTCTGAGTATCATATCAATTTTTACTTTGTCTGCTGTCAAAAGAAAATCAAAGTTTCTTGCCGTTGTTTGCGAATCTTATCAATTTCTTTCTCATTGAAGGTTACATTACTCCCATAACCAAGACAGACGAAAGATTTCACTCTGTTCTGGACAAGGTAACATTTATCTTTCTCTTCCATTTAATTGAGCACGTATCATATCAATGTTTGCTTTGCCCTCTGTCTAAAAAGATACTTGATGTTGCTTGTGAATCTTATCAGTTTCTTTCTCGTTAAAGGTTACGCTCTCATAATCAAGTCAGATGAAAGATTTTGCTTCTATTCTTGACAAGGTAACATTTACATTTTCCTTCTTGTTCATTGTCTGTATATGAAGTATCATATCAAGCTTTGCTTTGTCTTCTGTTAAAAGAGAAAACCTGGCGTTTCAATGTCTTTCCCGTTAAAAGCTATAGGTTCCCATAATCAAGTGAGATCAAAGATTTTGGTGCTTTTCTGCACGACGTAACTTACATTTTCATCTCTTTTCAACATAATCTGTATATCAGATATCGTTTTCATATCTCTTTGAAACAACAGTTATTTTGAATTGAGAAAAGATAGAGAAATGATACAGTAACTAAAAAGTGATTTATAGTTAAAAGGTCTTCTGATAGTTCCGAATTTGAAAATAAGCTTAAGAAGCAATTAATGTGGTTCATAATTGTTCTCTTTTTCAAAGCAGTCTGCAAAAAGATAACAATTATTACCAGAGACTTATTGCATTTACAACACACTATACATTCTTCAGAGGCTTTGTTTAACATGTTGACGATTTCTTGTCTGATAATAAAGGACACAGAATGGAATCGATAAATGTTATTGTTAATGTTTTAAGGCTATTACAAACATCACATTTAAATACGACCATGATTCATGCGTTTGCAAGTGCAAAAAAACAACGATTCCTTGATGAACATGCACCATATTATGCCTGCACAGCAAATTCTTAAGCCTGAAGACAACAACAAAGGTCGTTCAGAGCTGGAGTAATTCCTCCAACTTAAAGTTTTTGAATCCCCAAGTAAAATTGTTTGCTGTTACGCCTTTTTGATGAAATGTCAAATTACTCAAGAAATTCAACAGTTCATCTCCATGGTGCGTCGGCTCATTGACATTTCAACCTTGATTATCGAATATTCCTTCAAAATCACAAATGAATTTCTAGGTTTGCAATGCCCTTTGCGAAAATGATCTGTGATTCGTTTGTGATAAAATGGAATATTGCATTCTCCTAAAATATTATTGGATTTGAACATATTGCTTTGCTAGAGTTGCATAAATTGGTGATGGTTCTTGTATTAGTTTTTATAAATCTGTTACTCTTAAGAACATTAATTGAATAATTGATTGATATTTTTGATTGATTAATTGATTGATTGACTGATTGACTGACTATCTGATTCGTGGTAGGATCGATTGTCTGATTGATTGATGCTTCAGAGTGTTAAGTAGCTATGAATCTTCTAGTAGTCAGGATTTATAAGAGACAAATGCGAAATTCTTGAAACGGTTGGTTTCGGATTCATCATGAGGGTTTCCTAATAAATCTTCTAAGTCTGCCAAACCTTCTGCCTCATGGAAGGAGCTGGATGCTTAGAAGGCCTTCCAAATCTGCCAAATCTGCCGTATTCGGAATTTTGGGAGTCAAACAAATACAAACTCTGTGTCTACCGAGTCTATCATTTTCAGAATTAGTACCAATCGAACACACCCTAAGAAATCATTTGTTGTAAAACAAAAAGGTCATTTCAACAAAAAAGGCCAAATCAGGTCAGGTTTGTTTGTAACCAATGGAAGTCAGGTGAATCAGTCTCTTGATAAAACTTCGTTTGAATTTGTTAACATATGTCGTGACGACATGAAACTTGTCCCATGAATGCAAAAAGAAGCGTAAAGTTCCCAACAGTATGGTAGTCACGTGACTTTAAATGGGTAAAACAATGCCTCATCTTTCAATATCTTTAAATTCCAGGATTATTCAAAAACGAATCAAGAGATCTTGCAACCAACGACGCAACATTATGAAGCTGGACAAACAAGAACCCCAAGAAGAAGAACAACAAAATCATACTTTGGATAAAACAGATGAAAATGGTTCATGTTCCAAAAACGGAGAAGCTGGCATTCGATTCCAATGCCGTAGCTGCGCAGCACCAATGATTGCTGTGAAGGACAATGCAGTTCAATGCGAAATTCTGACAGGTAACAACAAGAATGACTTCTTGGGTTTGACAAGCGATGTGAAAAATGGAAGCAGACGTGGAAGTGTTCAAAGTATCTGTGAAGTGCAAGAAGATGTTTCTTGCCATGATAATGTCAAGATGGAGACTGAAACCGCCGCGCCAGATGAGATCTTACTTGTTACACGAAGCTTTGAGAATCAACCATCACCCGTGCAGCCACGCCGCTCAAGTATCGCTCAGTTTCTTTCCAATATAACATCACTTGCAAGCCGCAGCAGACCTGATCCGGCTGTTAGTCGACAGTTTCTAGATGAAAGCCATGCAGAGCCGCAAACTGCACTCCGTAGCGGCATAAGGCGAGGGTCTGTTGGGTTGGTACCCGTTCAAGACGGGTCTGATGCAGAATCACACATTAGCAGTCCTGGCCGTACACTACATCGCAAAAGTGTCCAGTTAGACGATGGAGCGGTTCTAGATGAGGCGATTGAAGAACATGATGCAGATGCAGCCGTTGCTGCGGATGAAAGCATCGCACCCGGAGAAGTCAGTATCGTAACAAGAAGTTTTGAAAACGTTCAGCAATATCAACCGCGTCGTGAAAGCATTTTTGATAAGCTCAATTTTGTAAAGAAAATTCCACTTTTCCGCAACAATGATAATGAATCCCCAAGAAAGCCAGAAGTTTCTGAGGATCCATCAACGCGACTTGCCGTTAGCGGTGTGCGAAGAAAATCTTTAGCTCCAGCAATGCTAGGAATTCAGTATGATGAGGATAATGAAAGCGAGGATGATGAAAGGAGCACGCAAGGAGCAACTGCTGCTGCCGCAACGTCGCAGGTAGTCCAATCAGATCCTTCTCCGATGCGGTATGTTACAAGCGGAATTCGGCGTGGATCAGTTGCTGCTGTTTCTGCTGCACCACCGTGTAGAGATCCTAATCAAGGACAAGATAAATCCAAACGACTTGCTGCCATAGAAGACGAAGATACGGAGCAAAATGCGCGGTTGGTGACGGATGGTATACGACGCGGATCCGTAGCAATGGTATCTGCAGCACCACCTTGTTTTAGCCAAGGTCCAGATGGAGTGTCACTTTCACCCAGTCACCTTCGTAAGAGCTCGAATGAACTAGATGTGGATGTTCTTCGAAGTGGCGTACGTAGACGCTCCTTGACTCCTGCGTCAGAAAAATCACCAGAGAGCTCGCCTAAGTCGTCACCAGAAGCTTCAAACCGAATGTTACTTGGTTCTCTGTCGAATATGACATATAACGATGAAGACTATGAAGAATCAGAAAGTGCCGCAGACGAATTCATGAACCGCGTCAATAAACGCATCGAGAAAGCAGCTGCCAAAGGCAAGCCAAGGAAAAAAGGTTGTGTGGATCTTTTCGAAACATTAACTGGAAGAGAAATGGGTACTGATTATTCATCAGCTGATGCAAAACGAATTCAAGAAAAGATTGACGCTGAAGAAGAGGAAAAAGCGCGGAAATTTGACCGCGGATCAATACCGACAATTACATTGAGCTTTGATAATGTGGAGGAAGTTGATAACAAAGAAACGGTTGAAGAGACAGAAGCAGACAAAACAAATGATGCAAAAAATAAACAATGACACGCAATAATGAAAATTTAAAAAAAGTAAAATGAGCAAGAAACGATGCATAGTAGTCTAGAACTACCAAAACTATCAGGGTGAGGATTGAGTCATCCATTATGTCATGACCAACTGGTTGAAAATGAAGACAAGCCATAGTATTTCTCAACATTCTCGACCACTTGGTGAATCTAAAAAGTAGTGCTTTCATTTTACTGTTGCAAACAGGTGTAGATAGATGCATCCTTTCATTCTTTATTGGGCATTTGATAGACGTAGTTTAGACTTATGGCAGTCGTCTTGGTTATCCCGTGTTATCTTGGTTCTGCCATTACCCCCTTCATCACTCAACCTGAAACTCACAATTTACATACAAGAAAATTGGCCAATTCTCCTCTCCGACCACTACAAAGTACTTAACAAATAACACTGAATATGTCAATCTCAGAAACATTTAAAAAGGCGTTAATCTTTCTACTCACCGTTAGTTTCTCCATCTTCCGACACTGGAAATATGACTTTTGAGTTGTCTTGTCATCCGCGCTGTGCTTAGGCCATCCGCCATGACTGTTTCACGGTTACAAATTTAATCAGATTCTATGCATGCATGATCACCAGTCGCAGTTAGAGCGTCCAGCAGGTTTATAAGTAGCGATAACTACAATACTGCCTTTTGTATAGGTTTTAAATTTAGTTCTGTTTTAAGTCACACTCTGATGACGGTATAAGTCAGAAAGGCCCAAGTGGGCTAAATTCTTTCGTTTTTTGCATCCAAATCCCTGTAAAATTTCTCGTTAAGTACCTTGTCAACCAAAGAGTTTTGATAAATGCAGTTTACGTCCTGCAGAATCAGGGTCAATTTGAAATCATCAAATTTTTGTCTCTTTTAAATGTTGTAAATTAGAATTGATGTTGCGTGATTGAAAATATAAATAGCAGATGAAATGCCTTTATGTTTTTCTATCATTCATTCCTAGTAAAAGTTCCATGGTTCCTGAGATCCTAGATCTCTTAGCCAGTTTATTGGAATGATACTTGTATTAAATCGAAAGTTAAAATATTAATGCTATGCCAGAAACCCTTTCTTTGAAGACTTACTGTATTCTGACATTGATCGAGAACAACAGAAGTTCTGTTTTTGAAGCAACCACTTATTTTGCCTTTTCTCTGCCATAAATCCGTAGCAATGTATCAGATTGACTCAAACAAAGTCTCAAACTCTATAGATAATTGAATCTACAGCTCCTCAACAGTAACCACACAAACGGGCACAATTTTTTGGGATGCCCCGCAGGATTGGGTAGGGAACTTAGCAATTTGAAATAACTTTCATCTGTAAAGCATAAATCAAAATTATTTCATACAAAACAACAGCTTTCAGTTGCATAGCCTTCATTTGAAAAAAAGAATACATTCTCTGTTCATACCCCTATGATGTGAGATTTTATGACATTCTACTAAAGATATCTATCAGTAGCCTGGATACCTCAACTCAAAGCTACAATTCAGGATTTGAAGTATCTCAACCTGCAGTTCTTACAGAACTATATTAATGTTTCTTTTGCTTGAAAAAAATTCATTTTCAGGTACAGCTCTTATTTTTCATCCATCTCCAATACAAGTAAATGGTAGATTATACCTTCCATACTTCACAACCAACAATTTCACCTCTGTGTATTTTCCAAGCAATTATGGGTGTACTTTTCTTTGTTTCTGCGTGCTTATGTATAATACTGCAACAAAAAACAAAAATGATCATAGCATGTATATATATGTATAATTTAGCCAAAATTAAACATTGAAATAAAAAATAAGTTCATTAAAACAAATAAGTCTAATTACAGGCGTGTGATACTAAGTAAAAACAAGATTTAAAAGCATTCAATCTAAAAAACACCCTTGGTTAAAATGGCAGGGATAGCATTAAAAAGTCAGTGTGACCTTGTTTCTATAATGGTCCCTCTAGTACCACCTCATAGTACTACCACAAAAGGCAAACCAAAGTTTCAGTTAGCATATGTAGGAGTGAATGGGTAAGCAGGGAGTAAAACTGGCATTGTTGACTGCCAAAAAATGGTAGATTATCTGTACAGCATAAATCAAAATTATTTCAAACAAAACAATAGCTTTCAGTTGCATAGCCTTGATTTCAAAAAAGGAATACAGTTCTTTGTTCATACCCTTGATATACACCTATTCTCAAGTTCACATATCATGTTCTAAAAATTTTCAGTAGATCAAGGAGGGTAGTTCTAGCAATGTAGCTAGAGAAAATCTGCATCTAAAAATTTCATAAAACTTATTCACATTTTTTGCACTAAAAAGTTTTGGAAACTTACCATTATTTCCTCTGATAAAAGCATCACCATATTTGTTTTTCAGCTACAAGATAAGTTGATTATATCAGAAAGCAATGATAAGAATAAGAAATTTCCATGCAGAAAATCACTTCCTGGCTATATGTTTGACAAATATCTTTCTGATAAATGCTATTTCTTGAAACTGAATTATAATGCCATAAAATTTGCTTCTAATAGGTTTCAAGTAAGATGATTTGGTGACCATTTCTTGGCTTCCTTCAAACAAATGTTTTGTCTTTGACCAAAAAGATGATTAGGGCAGGAAAAACAGTACATATTGTTGAACCAAAATAAATTGATCTCTAACTACCTGGCCATTTAGATATTCTTCCGTCTGTCCTAATACAATATTCATGTAACCATCAAGACATGTTAGAACACCTGGAAAAATATAGAGAAAATTAATTGCATTATAACATAGATTTTGAACCAATGGCTTTTCCAAAAGGTAAATATACAGTGAAAAAAGTAAAAAAATGAGGTGCTTTAGCTCCACCAGATCAGGATCTACATCTTCATGGTTTTGAGATTCTCATATTCAAGAGCTTGAAGAGTGGTTAAAAAAATCACCAGAACTGGTCGGTGCACAAGCCTGGAAAAATCCTGTGGTGCATCAGCAAGAACTTGCACATATATGCATACGCTTTGTAGAACCAAAGGTAGGCCTAACATTTATTTTGCTAAATCCTGAGTCAGTTACCCTGCCAGGTGGCCCAGGGGCCTATTTCCAGAAGATCTCTGGCGTAGAGAAAGAACTTGTTTGACTTTTGGCGCACATTTTGGTGAAGCAAGAGGCCTTAAAACAATGGGCCATTCAATGTCTCATTGTATAAAATAATAGATACCAACTATTCTTCATTAGAGATAGCAATCCAATTCCTTCGAGATTCACCCTCCTTGCTCTTATTTACACAACCTACTCACCTCTGTAATCGACGCCTGAGTTTAGCTTTACGACAACGGGGCGTCCAATTATCTGCTTGAGAAAATCACTAGGATTCTGCCTTGCACTCATCTCTACTTTCTGCTATCTTCAAGCGCTCGTCTCTCGCCTCGCCTAGGTACTTCTTCACAGAATGTTTTCACAGAAATAGGCTTAGGCCAGGCCATGCAGTCCAATGCAGTGCAGTCTCGTTTCAAATAGGTGAGCATGAGCAGACAGATCTATACGACCTCGTTTCAGATAGGTAAGTAACTTTTGATTTTTTTTTATTTTTGACTTTTTGTAGTCTTTGATTGATTGATTGATTGATTGATTGATTGATTGATTGATTGATTGATTAATCGATTTTCACTTTATCTGTAGAAAGTCTTCCCGTTTCTTCTGTTTCCTAAATTTCAATGTAATAAAAAGCCAGTTCCACGAATTTTGCAAGGTTTTCTTCACCAAACTGTAAGCCCATGTTTTCATTTTCGTGTGTCAATTCATACCGTAGTTTTGATTGCCTGAAGTCCGTCTCTGATTAATGTCACCTGAAATCTTATCTGATAAATGTCACCTGAGATTTGCGACAACGCAAAATTCTTTTGCAAGAGCAATCTAATTTAATAGCTTTGATCTTTTAGGGAGACGAGACAGGCTTTCTCCGAGGAAAATTTGGGTCCTCCCCATGCAATGGGTTAAAGCTCATGCGCAGTAGCGTTTTGAGGTTGGAGTGTTTAGAGATGAGCTTTAACCAACTGCACGGGGGACGAATAAATTTTTTCTGGGACACAGCCTATCTCGTCTCCCGATCAAAGGATGCTTTTGCCTAACTCCAAGGTAGAGAAGCAATCCAAGCAACTGAAAAGGTGATGCAGTTCTTATTTGAATGTATCAATGTTGGAATTGATGAATAATGCAAATCTTTTGACGAACAACATTTCGTTGTGCAATATTTTTACCGTATTTTCATGTAAATTGTACGCAATTGAAACCAAGCGTACCTGACAATCTTCCCACTCATTGACGGGCAATCAACACATTAAGGTAAGGCACCTGTCGAAAACTATGTTTATGGACTGAACCTTCTTTTAATTGTTTTATGCTCAAAACTGCACATATGGAGTCTGGTCGATGGCTTACCACCAGAAAAGTAACGACATTTGCTTCTGAAAACATTGCATTTAATTCCAAGTGCTCCTCTTTGTTTCAATTCCTGCCAAAGTTTGACTGGATGAGGCCAACGAATTTTGATATAACTAGGTACTCCCAGTCCAAAATATAAAGCAATGCTTAAAAAGGAAGAACTTTCTTCCAATTATCAATCAAACAAACCCTAAATACTATTATTTTCGGAAAGACATCAACTGATGATAGGTGAAGTGTATTTGAGATACTTTTCCACAGAATATACATGAATATACTTTATACAGAATTACACAGAATACACAGAATACACGTTACTTGAATATGCAGAATATAGTTTTTACACAGAATATACTTGAATATACTTTATACAGAATTATACAGAATACACGGAACACATGTTACTTTAATATCCATTACTAAAGTGAAAAAATACGTCATAGTTATCTTATATTTACACACAAATAAATTTTAAACAGGTCATGTGCATAAGTTTCATTTTCATCTTTCACTCTTACTGTCTCTTTTCAGTTAAACAAACTTTACTATCTAAAAATTTGGAAAGCAACTTTAGTCACAAGACTGCATCATACCTATTACATATTCACCTAACAGTAATGGTTTTACAAACAATTCCCCCTTATCTTTCGGAATCTGATTTTTGCCTTCCTGCCGAAGGGCGAGAAATGCTAACTTTTCAAGATCCCACGCGCTAAAATGACGTTACTTTAACGCTGTTTAAACGCCAATTGATAACGTTATTCTATGAATAATTCACGAAATTCTTTGTTCAAATACTGTGTTCCTCACAGTTTCTTTTGCATCCATTACATAAAATTTCATTGTCAGTCCTTAACAGGTGGTGTGAAGGAGCGAGGCGGCAGTCGGAATTAAGTCTCTCTGACGTAAAGCATTAACATTTGAACACGAAACAGGGAAACAACGGCTGTTCGGCATACGAAATCAAGGGGAACAAAGCAATACAAATTCGAAGGATCAGCTGAAATTGATATTACTGAAAAGAACAGGTCGTAGGGCTCGGTCATCACCGAGGCAGTCAGGTGAACAATTTGGCTGCTTGTAGGAAGCTCGAAGAAAGTTTCTTAAGACCAAGAAGAGCGAATAATTGTAGCATCTGGTAAGAATTAGGTGCCCTGCTGCAGAAACATTCTGGTTTCACAAAAGAACCATTATTGTCGCAATATCGTTGAAGTTTGCCAAACAAGGCCAAGAACTCAGACAGAAAACAAAGTGCACAGTTCGCAGCATCGCTTATCTTCAAAGCAATAGATAATTAAGAAATATACTATAAAAACGCTTCGATATTCATCTTCTTCATTAACTGTTCTTACAAAGACCATAAAAGCCAAAGATATGAAGAATTTACATGGTGTATCAGAACAGGCAATACCATCGTATCCACTCTCAAGAATTCTTCAAATTTCTACAGAGAGTAATTGCTATCAGGGTAAATTGATGCAAATCGGCATGACTGAAGGAAGCAAGAGGAAAATGAACATGCCATTTCAATGGCAGAAAATCAGGGAGCTGACATCAGATGGAATATCAACTACCCCTAAAACAATGCTGCAGGCTGAAGAAAGACGAAGACTTTTTGAGCTGAAAAATGCAAACATCATGAAGATGCCGCTGTGCAGGCAGAATAATGCTAATTTTAAAAGAGCAAATTCTGAGGGGAAGAAACCTACGAAATCGAAATTAGAGAGCATTCCAGGATCGGAATTATTGTTGAGAAATTTTCAAAATAAAGTTGAAGAATCAGAAGATGTCAAATTACGAAAGCAGATGATGCGAGTCGAACGATGGCTGGAAGAGTGTCAGAAATATCAAGAATTTTGGATGAGGGAACAAGAGGATGATGATGATGAAGACATTGCAATCAGCTGCCCGACATGGATGAAAACAGCCACAGAGATGCGAAGAACTAGAGTATCGAGAAGGTGCAACATGAGAAGGGGGGCGAATTCTGGAGGGGGAGGAGAAGTGGTCATAGATAAGAACGTCGAAATAATATCAGGAAGAACTGAAGATAAGATAAATTCACCCTCATTCGAACACGAAAGCATACAAAGTCACTTTGACAGTATATCTGGATCTGCAAGTGAGTGTAAAACAGGGCAGTCAACATTCAGCTTGATATCTCAAGGGAGGCACAAAGAAACAAGATTGGTTCAACGTATAGAAAAGACGGGGGCTGACTTATCAATGATATTTGAAGACGGGGGAGATGCTGACGAGGCAATAGTAATCACATGTTGTTTCGAAAAATGTGAAAATGAATTTTGTCAAGACCCAACCGGCATTTTAACAAGAAGAAAAATCAGAAAACTTGACAGTGGTAGTATGGGTATTTCTTCAAAGGACACAAATAGTGAAGTTTAGATTATCAAATCTCCAGAAGTCTCTAGATATCTCCAGAAATCTGTAGAAATCTCTGGAGGCTTGAAATTCCTTGTGAATATTGCATTTGTTTTAATTCATGTTAAAAATGTAAGCTCATTTTATGCATCTGTAATCAAAATTGTCCGTAGTTAGTTATTGCGATTGGGGAAATTTGATCTTATAAATGTCTCTTTTCTAGTCAGGTCTCTCCATTTACGTTACCTGTTTACCTACCGGGTGAGTCAAAAAAGTTTAGGCGTTTGGAGGCCGTGGAATAAAAAGTATGTGACCAATATTAAAACTAAAATTTTAATCTATCAGTGAAAGGTTAACTTAGAGGAGAAAAAAAATTTCTTATATCAATAATCATTACATCACACATTACTAGCTACACTACTTACAAAGTCACTCTACCAATCACGCTACTTACAAAATTACTCTATTACACTGCTAAAAATGATACCGCAAGGAAATTTTGTTTGTAAAATCAAGCAGCTTTAAGACCCAATAACAATCAAAATGCTCGTAAGGGGTTTGTGTGGGAATCGAGAATTCCACATTTCATTCTGGTCCATGATTTAAGTGGCATTGAAGTTTACATTGGCAGTTTGAGATGCTGAATTCCAATTTCAGTAGAAGGTAAATCATGGACCAGAATGGAATGTGGAATATTTGTTCTCAGACATGCCCTTTACCAGCATTTCCCTATTCTCTGGGTCTGTAAGATGAGGGATACTACCAAATAAAATTTTCTCATGTAAATTGACTTTTGACTGATATATAAACATTTTAGTTTTAATATTGGTCACACATTTTTTTATTCCACAGTCCGCCAAACGCCTAAACATTTCTTTTTTGACTCACCCGGTATATCTGAGCTGGCCAACAAAATAACAACTATCATTTAAACAAACAATCAAATTAGGGTTTATGCGAAAATGTCCGCGAATAAAACCAACTGAAAATTTTGCTGAAGCAATTCTGCGTTGTCGCAAATCTGACATCATATCCAGACTCTTTCTTTGGTCATATTCATCACTCTCGAGTGTCTTCCCAGGCATCCTGTTCTCGACGTTTACGCCGTTCATATTGACTCACTCCATCTCGCCGTGATGCTTGTATGCCATGAACTACTGTGGACAGATGTCTGATGAAGCTCGTTATGGGCTTGTATTTCATGGTTGCGACCGCATGTCGGCCAAAGCTGTTGCCCTCATCATGCAAGGTCCTATCTTCAAGGCCAGTTTCACTTGCAATGCTGGTCACTGTCCAATGGCTGCTACGGTTCGAAATCTCTACTCTATAAATTACTTTCTATACTTTTGATTTACCTGTTGCACAGATCCTGACCTTACACTTACATTGCTTCAAGCATCATCTTTTCTTTAGGCCATTCGTTCTATTTGTTATCTCCGTCTATGGCGCGGCGGTATCGTTTGCTGCGACGCTGTGACAGGGCACCTTGTGCACCAAGACCGAAGCGAGAACATGGCATATGCTAGAATATAAGACTGTTATTATACCTTGTATTCTGAATACGTGGATTATTTACAGCAGACATTCTAAAATTCAGAACGAGAGCCACCTCCCATGTAACGCATTCCTTCATATGTTTTTTAATCAAGACATAAGGTTCATCTGAAAGCCATTAAAAACCTCCCGTCTCATATGTTCCAAAAATCTAACTGCCTCCGGCACCTTCTACACCTATTCCCTTCATCCTCCTTCTTCTGGAATCAATTGGTCCAATTTTCTGTGACTCTTTCTTTCCGTCAGTAGAACTGAAATTTGAAGTCGACTCTATATAACTCAACCATTTTAGAATTCTAAAATGCTTCTCTCTATTCAATTCAATTTCAGTCATCTCATTATCATTCTCGACTCGTTCTTTGATCAATAATCGACTAGTTTTCGTCTCATTCCTTTTTCGACATATCTCTTTCTTTTTCATGCTGCTTTCTAGGGAGCATTTTTCGTCGTCCTTGCTTCGTTGATTTCCTGTCCTTACATGAAAAACAGAGCTAGGTGGTGGAAGATGTTCCATAAGAACTATTTAACTTTCCTTTGCCAGCAATTATAGTAAGATACTCACTTTTAAAGTTTGATTTCTAACGGAAAGCTTCTTCTCAACTGTTGATACAACGTAATACTATTGATCCTTTTAGCAATCCAAGAATCTTCAGTTTCCTGGAAACAGCGCCTTTTAAATCCCACAATTGCTATCAAATTTTGATCACTAGAAGAAAATTTTGTTCACACCGGTTGGTATAACTTAGTGTCCTCGAACACCTAAGAAATCTCCTGTTTCTTGCGAATGACAGCTTTGAATTATGATCTTGACTTCAACAATTTGAATTTTGATAACCAAGGACAGGACTCAACTGTCTTATCTCTTTTTACTTAATTCAGTACCATTTCTTATCACTTCAAGAATCAGCTGTCTCTCAACTCTACATACTTGTAATCACTAACTATCAGAAAATTTGAAATTCAAAATTTTGCTTATCTTATGTTAGCTATTATCACAAATGAGTTTCATAACAAGAATAAGACAATGAGACAGACAATATTCAATGTTTCTCAGAGTTAAACACCATCCTACGCTCCTCGGACAACTCCAATCAACCACGATAAATCAAACAATACAATGATCCCCCATTTTTCAACTCAGGTCAGAATCTTATCTTAGCATTCATAGTGGTCTTATTCTAAATGCTAACAGTATATCTCAATACGGAGCCCGCATTAAAAATCATTTATTACAAAGAAGTCGATCAACATCTTGAAATTTCTTCATTTTGAATAATGTTTGATCATTGACTAGTTACGTCACATATTTGTTCTTTTAACATTATGTCATCTCCCTGATTGCAGCTACAGGTACATGAGTAGGAGCGAAACTATTTGTTTTGTCAGTAATTTTGGTTTTGTTTTTTATGTAATGACCCTTGGGGGTTGTCTCTGCTTCTTGCTTCCCGGGTCATCATCCTTTGTTATTTAGTCCAGCAGTTTGTACGTATAGTCTTTAGTACCTCGCTCCTGTGTAAATTTTTATATTGATTGCAAAAACTAATTATGACGATTGTTAAAAGTCTAGTGCGAAATCTCGTCCAAATGTTCTTTGTGGTATCATTTAGGGAAGGGAATGGATTTGAGTCACAAACCAGAAATTATGCTCGCATGCCCGATTCCACAAGCTTCTTGAAATATTTCTTGACAAATGGCAACAACTCTTCATATTTCTTTCGTTATAAGGCCTTGAAAGGACGTTAAACTAGCAGTCCAATGCCTGGGTGCATATTAGGCCTAAATTAACTAGAAATAGCTAGAAATCCTTCTAGACTTATGACATGGAGTCGATTGTCTCCCTGTGTTCCTTTGACTTCATGATGGCGCTTCGGCAAACAGAGACTCGTAATAGTACTCTGATAAACCTGGCTCTGTTTGGGCCCAAACTCAGCGATTCCTAGAGTAGCAATCATATTCCGAGAGTTGTGAATTACAATGGTTACTGCCAAATGTAACAGAATTTTCGATTTGATTGAAAACAATCCCAAAAAGCTGTTTTCAAGTCAACGTGTGGTCAGTCATAAACACATACTTTTGTAAACGGTGACGTCACAGACGTCATATTCATCTGTCGTTTTCAGTTGTTTTGAAAAACATTGCTTTTGCATTTTCATGTGGACGATCGTAAACGCATACTTTTGTAAAAGATGACGTCATGGTCATCAGTTATTTCAAATATTTTGGCGTTTATGGGTGTCCGTGGACGGGCTAAAACATTCCATAAACGATCAGTGCATCAGTATGGACGGAAAACATTACATGCGTTTACAAACGTAAACGTATACGTATGGAAGGGGCCTCAGTTAAACTTACCACGTGGTCCTGGTTGTCGTCATTGATAGATCTGCTGGATGCTGTCTCGGGGCTGTATGTGATCTAGTGAGCAAAAACTGGAATTCATCCGCTCACCTCATTGTAATCAGCCCCCGGGAATCAGCCTGAGCTACAGTAAATGCAATAATGCACAAAAAGACCTTGGACGGGCGTTTCTTCTGATAAATAATGGATTCTAGAAGCCCAGCAATAAAATATCGAAGCTTCTTTGTCAATCCTTCGAAAGTCTCGAATCTATGTTAGACCTTCCCAAACATTTATTTCAAGACCAAGGTATGTAAGTGTGTTTGTGTTTGTGTAAGCAAGTTTATACACACAGAAGTTGCAAAATCATCTATTTTAAGACTTTCGAAATGTTTGCTTCAGGAGTAAGGTAAGCAAGTTTGCACAAATATATACTTGCGGAATAGCCTAAACGTTTATCTTAAGATAAAGGTAAGCAAGTTTATATGAATAAAAATCTGCACTGATGCACGAATATAATTATTTACCTCAAGAGCTAAAAAAAACCTGAGAACACGAGTGTTTAAATAGATCATACCCCTAAATTATTCACAATTTGAATTACCTGTTTGTTGACTGGTGGGTGGAATATATTTGTTAAGAGTAGGATGCATTGCATTAGGATGCTACGTCATGCTACCGATTAATGACAATATCCAAAAGCTCCTGGGAAACCGGGATGCATTGCAGCCCTTATTTGTAAAAAATTGGCCTGATTGCAAATTGACTGAAAATAATTCTGCGATGTTGCTCAACTCGTCAGCAAGTGACTTCAGCTCTTACAGCTCCAGATCCGACCAATGTGAAACCCACGAAAACAAACGAGCGATCGCAATGCATGCCAGGTGTCAAGAGCCTTTTATCTAGTATTTCCCACGGGCGGTGTAGCACAATTGGATTGAAAATGTACTCCCGCTGGAAATCAATTCGAGAAATTAATGCAGCGAATGAAATGTAGGAGAAATCTGGAGACAATCAAATATTTGACTCTGCGCTACATAAAGATACAATTTTTTGTTTGTTTTCGTTTTGTATTTTGTTTTTAGTTTGAGTTGTGGGGTGAGTGGCTTTTACAGTTTCCATCAGGTAACTGAAATCAAACTCGATCGTGTGGGGTCAGCTTTGGATGGATGACCACTCGTAAGCCAGAACTTGCAACTCACCTCGCCGTCCTTCGGTAGGGAAATTAAGCTAGGGCAGAGTAGCCTGTGTTCCAGACCACTTGAAAAGTAAGTGGTCTGTGTAACTGAGCGCAAATTCGTGTACAGAAATTTTCCCAGAATCTGAGGAAAAATTAGTATATGTAATGAATAATTTGCATAATGTTCATTTGTTTTGTTATGGGATAGAAAAGCCTGTCTCTTGCGAATAGCTACAGGAAACTCATATCACAATACAAAGAATAGGATATTTCAATGTCTGCTCAGGGGCGGATCCACACTGGTGCTTTCGGTGCTTGAGCACCAGTCAGATTTTCAAGTGCTTACGAACTTTGAGTGCCAAGGTTCAGAAGTTCACAATTAAATGGATCCTGTTTTCATAAGTTTTTGAATGGTTGATTCTATCCCAAAAATAAAATCTTGAATTGAATTCAACAACGCACCCATGTTTCCAAGGAAATTGCGCAACGAAATCTTCTGTCGAGAAATTTTGGCAGCGGATGGTCCACGACCCCCTGTTTCCGAATGATATCAGAGCTGCCAGGAGCCAATCACTGTGCACAAGATTGAAAGGACAGTAAAGTCAAGACAACCCCCCGCTTGATTGGACTCGACTTCATTCTGAGGCCTTTTGTGAGTCACATGACCTGTTGCGCGTCATGATTCATTTTGGTTTTCGCGGGAGCCCCAGTCACATTTGAAATTATTTTGTGTCAGCCAATCTGCTTCCGAGCATTTCAGGCGGGAGCCCCAGTCACTTTTGAAAATATCACTCTAACCAATGGATGATCGAGACGACTGGAGCTCAATTTTGGCGGGAGCCCTAGTCAGATTCAAAAATCTTTCTGGCAACATGAGTCTGTACGGGGGGGGTACATTCAGACCTGGAACGGTTTTGCGCGGGAAGTGCAATCGTCGTTTGCTGTGGCCTAAGTTAGTTTCTTCGTTGTGTCTGTCAAAATAATGTCCAACTTTCGAGCCGAATTAGAATCAATCCTTAATAGCAAATCGTCGAAGGAGGAAGAGAAAGAAAAGGCCATTCTGGGGTTACAAGAGAAAGCCACAGAGCACCTCGAATATCAGAGAAGGGAGAAGAAGAGTTGTGGAAAGGAGCCACCAAAGTTACAAAGATGTGATTTCGCGGCACTGCAATTTCCTGAGAGTCAGAGGGGAAGAGCAAATGATTTGCAGCCGGTTCGGTGAGTCTCCAGCTACCTAGATTAAAGCGATTCGAATTTGATACGCCATGAAACAGTTCATGAAACTCTGTCATTATTGGTCTTGTCTGTTTGGCTGTTTCTAAAGTCGTCTTTCAAAAAGAGAAGGCCCTGGCCAGGACTGCCTTCTCTAGTAAAATGCTCAACATTCTTTAATGCATTGAAATCTCGATAAACAGTTTAAAAGCTAGAATAGAGGGGCCAGTGGGTGTTTTGTGTGCAAGTCTTCCTGCCTGAAGAGAGGAAATTGAAATTGTAAGGGCTACAACAATTTTAAGATATTTTATCAGATTTCAGGCTCTGTAGTAATACTATTTCCTTGTACAGTAGTAAAGTGTTGTGCAGTAGTGCTCTATTTTAAAAGAGTACTTTCATAAAAACACCAACAGCACAAGTTTTGTGTCTAAAATTTGGATTTTAGCCCATAGCACTGAAAGTTTCTTAGGCCCTGTTCATATGCTTACCAAGCTGGCCTGATGGGCTAGATGGTTTTCATCTTTTATTCATATGGAGAAGTTCATGCCTTCTAGCCAAGACAGAAATTTGACACGTATCAAAAATGAGACACCAACTCATTCTTTAGATAAGCAATGCATGGGCAATAGCAACATTTTCATCTTAGTAACTGGGATGGAGTTTTCATATGGGGGAAATTTTATCTCGCCAATACACCAGCAGGTGAGATTTGGACAACGAGTTCCAGCCAGGTAAGTGGGCTTGCTAGCCTCCATATGAACGGGCCCTTTATTTCTTATGAAAGTTTCCACTTGTTCATATAAAATTTCATTGAGTTTCTTCTGTTTAAAATAGTTGAATGCATTTCATTTCTGCCACTGCCACTTTGTTTTCTGACACAAAGCTGAATATTTGAGATTCATTGTGCTCAAAACATGAGTAAAAGTGAATATATGTCAAAGCAAGTTTCAAAAACAACTTTGCCAAAATTTTCATGAATCTTACTTCCGAAAGTTTCTTAGTGCTTCTCAAACATATACAAGTTGAGAGTTTCTTAGCTTTTTGTTCATCCTAATACTAGTTTCTTAAAAGCCAGTTTTTCCATAAATGGGTGTGTGATGAAATGATAAAATTTTGAATACAGAACTGAAATAATTTGAAACTGAATTCAGTTGGAATTTAGGTGGTGTTGAAAAACAGGATGTCCGGTTCGGAGCAGAATGTGTCAAAGAGGTTAAAATCACAGACTAGATAACTGTATAAGGTTTTTATCTTTTACTGAGCAAAAATCAGCGATGTATCATGAACATTAACCGGATTTTTTAAAAATCTTCTCGTTTACTGAACAATAGACGTAATTGTGGCGTCGGTGATAATTTAGATATTTAGATTTTAAGCTTTTTATTGCTGATGGTTAACGCGTTTCTAAAATAGGATTTTGCGTTAATCTACAAAGTTGTGAGATCGTGAGACTGATAGGCAATTAGATATCTCCATATTCGCAAGCAATTAACGCTTGTAAATATACTGTAAACTTCTAGTCAGAAAGGGAGTTGCCTTTGGCCTAAAAGGGCGGTTCCCATCGAAAAAAGGGCGTTTCCCACCAAAAAAAGGGCGTGGCCCAAAAAATCTTCCGGGGGCTCCGCCCCCGGACCCCCGTTCTTGTCGCGCTCCGCGCGACAAGAGCACCAGTCACCATTTGCGCTGGATCCGCCCCTGCTGCTAATCCTATTGATTTTTACGTCTGCAGTGAGCTACAACGACCGGCTCGTATTGTTTCAAACACATAGATTCATAAAGACATTGCCTTTAATTATTTCGCAATTCAATTCATCGTCTGAACACAGATTTGCGCTCAGTTGCACAGACCACTTACTTTTTCAAGTGGTCTGGAACACAGGCTAGGGCAGAGGCCCTCATGCTTGGATTCAGCATGCCTAAATAAATTTTAAATTGCCAGAAACCATTCCAGCAAACTTAAAATAAAGTCCTGAATCAAGGAATTGATGAATTAATTAATTAATTAATACAAGGATATATGATTGGATGATTGAATGAATGAACGAACGAACGAACGAACGAATGAATGAATGAATGAATTAAAGACTTTTCTGCGGCGTCACCCAATAATACATTGCAAAAATTCTTTGATACAAAATGCAATATATCACTTAGTAGCTTCAGAGTCCATGCTGGGTACCAAATTTTTAGAGGGCGGTTTCACTCAACTGGTTGAATTCAACCGTATAAATCTTATCTTTTTCGCGTTTAAAATATCTTAAAGATGTCACTTAAGTCACTTATAAATGATTAAAATTGCTCTATTCGTTATGGTAACTAATTTTCACTGACTATCAATAAGTATTGCTTTCACAGTTACATGACTCTGCAAAGCAAGAAGCTGTTTTAACGAAATACACAAAACTGAATCTAAATCTACGTGAACACTGAATAGGATCACTTGACAGAATCACTCAAGTACAGAGCAAGATCATTTATTAACAAGCCTGTCAATTCTCTTATGAAGAAAACTTGTTAGGAGTTCCATGAATACACTACCAGGTGATATATATAATAGCGTACCATTCAGATTTCGTTTGCGTGTTTTGACTTTCATCATTGTGATGTCAAACTATGATAGTCAATGAGGCCCCTATGAAGCTGTCAAGACAAAGAATCACGCTAAATGGCTAGAAGATAGATGTACAAGCAACTTCGTGCAGTTATTCAGTTATTGAAATGAATTTTGTCATCTGTATAGGAATGATCGTCATGTCCTTTGACTAGCATGTCTATGATCTGGTGCTGATTTCAGAATAGCTTGCTTCTTATCTGGCGGCAAATTTTAAACATTTGGTTATACTTAACATATCGCATTATTCATAAGGATCGAGACCAACATCACAGAGAGCTTTACGGGGAAAGAAACTCAAGAAAATTCTATCAGTATGGACAAGAACGATGTCACAGAGAGCGATTCCTGGTGAGAAACTCGAGAAACTTTAGCCTGACATTTCGTTTATCAACAGCGGAAGAAAGTTGGCTACTTAAAGCGAGAATTTTAAGAGATAAGTCAGAGAGTTTCAAGATTCAAGTTCTATAATCAAATCAAGAGGAGATATTTAAGCGTTTCAAGAAATACAAACTTTGTCGAGTACAGGCTATGAAGTTGCGAGTCTTCGAATCATTTATATTACAAGCACTGTTGACAAGAAAAATTGAAGTCCTTTTGTGAAGTAAGAAGGCCAAATGGCACCACTATGAATAACTGAATGTTGAATATACTTTCAAGCGAAGTCATAAATCAACACTGAACTCAACTCAAAAGATAAAGATACTGAGTACGAAAGTGTCTAGAATTTCTACAGACTAGCAGAAGAATTTACATCGGGAGTAAATAACAGAATTCTGAGAATGGCTAACAGGCGTGAACTTGACAGCTTATTCAGTTGGGTTCCACCTCGATCCACAGTGGTCAATGTGTCTCCTCGAGGAAGTCCTCTATCAAGGACAAGGACACACAGTAACAAGCCAAGAGGGCGTTTACATACAGCAATCAATTCACCAAAACAAACTGAAATGGGGCGCAAAAGAAGAACGGCAGCTAACCTCAGCCCTCCAGGGCCTTTTAGAGAAGTGAGTAACTCCAAGCTGATTGATGAAAATTCGGATGACGGAATTTACGAAACTTTGGATTTGGCAAGAAATAATAGAATGGGTGTCGTTGATGAAGATTTATTGAAAGAAGAGAAAATAAATGAAGCTGAAAGCGGCCTAGAAATGTGGTTTGAAATGATAAAGTTATTAGACGAAGAACACCCAAAAGAAAATGGGTTGAATCGTGATGGCCTGCATGCTACACCAAATCATATAGAATCTTCTGGATATGAGACTAACACTAATAGCATAACAATGAAGAAATTAGCGGAGGAATTTGCTCGTAGAAAATCAGTTTTCGCGTTTCAAAATATTGGCAAGAATGCAGTCGATGTTGAGAGTATGCTGAAAAGTAGAAAAGAAAGTGAAAGTAACCCATCTTCGAAATTCTTGACCATGTCTTTTCAAAACAATGAAGAGAATGGTGATAAAGGTGACACCGTACAAGATGGTGTTATGTACGCTAAGAATGTTAAACCGAAGGAACGCATGCAACCAGGCAGCCAGGCAACTAAAACTGAACAACAGCAACAACAAAATTTGTTAAGTCATGATGATTGGCAGACGAAAGCTAAACAAGATGATATAGATTCCGTTAAATCGGAAACAGATCCTACCAGCCTAACTTGGAAGAAATTAACGAATGATTTTGCACGTAGAAAATCAGTTTTTGCATTCGACAATATTGGCAAAACTGCCGTCGATGTTGAGAAAATGCTGAAAAGTAGAAAGGGAAGTGAAGATAGCCCATCATCGAAATTTCTCACAATGTCTTTTCAAAATAGCGAAGGGGGTGAAAATGAAGGGGATACGGTGCAAGATGGTGTAATGTATGCTAAAACTGTGACACCAAAGGAACAGCCAGGCAATCGGACAACTAAAACTATGCAGCCAGAGCAAGAACACATGATAGAGGAAATTGAGAATGAAAAGAAAAGAAAATCTGGAAAGAATAAATCGAAAAAGGATAAAAAGAAAAAGCCGAACAAAGATACTTGAAAGATTGTCGCACACAAAAGGAAAGATGGTGAAAGTGAAACGGCTAATAATGGCATTGTCAATAAAAATGACATTTCAAATGGCAAAAAGGACAAAAACAGCGACCCAGATACCCTAACTTAAAACCGAAGCAATGAAAATAAATGACATGGCTATTATGAATGCCCACAAAAAACCACATTTGCGACTACACCACTCACAGACACTGATCACATATCAGTTGATAACATGTTACAGAAGTCTGATAGAATCAATGATTATACCTTTGGGGAGGAGGAATTTTTTATCGTTATCATTGCAGCGGGATAATAATGACATCAAGAATGATCAGAGACAAGGGTCGGTTTATGTAAAAAACCTTTGCAATAGATAACCTGTTCAAACAAGACTCTAACGATATAAAATGATAAGTCATTACAGATATCAAATTTTGTGAAATTCAGAATATTTTAGGTCTTTGCATTGTTTTGCTTTTGTTTCTATTGTTGGCAATCTGGTTTGGGGTCATTTTGATGCATCCTCTCGCAGATCTGTGAGATGCTTCTTATGAACTTCTAATGACATTTGAAAAGCCTGTCGAGATGTAGCTGATAATCTTTCTGTAGAAGATAGTGATACAGTGCGAGCGAAGCGAGTGCTTTTACTTGGTAGTTCTCAAGAGGAGCAGAAGGTTCATTTTTCAAAACACAAAACATTCAGGTTCTCGAGAAGATAAAAAGATTTGCCTTTAAAAAGAATAAACTTCACACCTCTTAATGCACTTAGTCAAATCAAAATACACAGAGAAGGCAAAGCTTTATTGTTGGTTGCCCAAAAAGCCTGATATCTATTCACATGAGGCTGCAAAATAACGTTGTATTATTAATCAGCCCTACAGCCTTTGTTTTACAAAATTTGACCTTATTAACTATATTTGAAATTTTTTTATCAAGTATCATGAAATGAAATTTCACATGTCTGAAAGTAAAATGAACCAAAAATGAAGTCAAACCAAAACTGAGTGTCTACGACAACCTGACAACATTTCTAAAAGTTATGTAACAGTAACAGCCGCATTTAACTCTGAGCGAGTGATACCCTCCTCCTTTCTGATGTTTACGTTACGTAACTTTACATCAGCAACGTTTCGGAGCCATGCAATGAAGGTGACCCGAAACACGTTTCCACCATCGTTTAATACTTATTAAATATGCATTTGAATCACACGTGTCCAAGGAGAAACCGCAAGTGAAATCTAAATAGTAAACTCCCACAGCTCATGAAACTAATAGCATAGGTTCAAAAATGATTGCAAACTTTCTTCTGATTTTTGTTCGAGTTAAAATTTCTTTGTTTGAAATCGCACTTCGAATTCCATCTCAACTTCAGTGCTCTGTTAATGTCAAGAAACTTTCCAATGCAGGTTTTGTCCCCTGTGGAAATAACAATGTTGACATTGCATTTATCGCCCAAATTAGATGTAGAATACAAATTTTCTTCATCCTTCCCAGAATAGGTCACACTCAACGTTTTCGGTTTCATCTCTTTGAACGAGGTCACACTTTGCCGGTTGTCCTGTTATTCCATGCATCATTGATAAACATGTCGTATCTGGATTCAGTGGTGCAAAACAGAAATGTTTTACTTCAAACCACTTGGCAACTATCTGAATAACAGTCGTCACCAGTTAGCAAGAAGAGATAAGATGTACTTTATTCAGTTCAGTACACAAGGCGAGGTCACCTCTTTCTAATGACCTTCTTGCAATAGATCAAAAAAATCTCCTTGTTGGGTGTAGTTCCATAATACAAAGACAAACAAGTAAATAACATAAAATATAAGCACTTTGATGCGAATTGAAAGCAGCCACGTTTCGAGTTTAACCCGTTATCAAGCCAAATGACATGGTTAACAGGGGGTTAACACGGTTTTGCTTGATAATGGGCTATGCTCGAAACGTCGCTACTTTCAATTCGAATCAAAGTGCTTATATTTTATGTTATTTACTTGTTTGTTCTTGCAATAGAGACAAGAATGAGTTCTACATCTTCATAGGTTAATCACCAAACCAATCTCAATGTTGAAGACTCCGCTGATGAAATACGATTGGTCACTGCATGTACAACCGTTTGACAAAACTTGGTTCAGTAGAAATCACAAAGGAAAGAAAGTAAAGGGTTGGTAGTAACTGAGCTTGCATGCAGGGACCTAAAGTATTTTTAACAAGCAAAGAAAAAGGTGATTAATCAACAAAATAAGAAATCTAATTTAAAAGATTGGTATACTGTTGACAAGAGTGTCATAAATGCTTTCACAACACGGCTTGGGAGAACCTTCCAGTCCTTTATGGTGCGTGGGATAAATGAATAATTGAAATAGTCCAGGCCTGTCCTAGGTAGGATGAAGGCGAAGTCATTATATTGTCTGAGACACGCTTTTAAACAGTTTGTAACATTCATTGCAACGAGCGAATTTCAGCGAGTTATGGTCGGGGTTATGGCTGGAGATAGCGGAAGAGATGATAAAGTAGCTAGATGACTGTGTAATTCCATCATCTTTGGTACGAAAATCCAACATACATACCATACAATACCGTACCTCACTGAAATTAGTCTACAAAAGCATTTTCAAGCTCCATATCAAACAGAGCATAAGAACTATAAGCTCAGTGAGAGTCTGAATTGTTCTCTACAGATTTATTGTGTTAAATGATATTACACGATGATGTTTGAAATGCGTCAAGCTTGTTGCGTGTGAAAATCTATCCTTGGACTTATGCCAGCATATTTCATGGTATGCTTGTGCTACATTGTGCAATCGTGTACAAGTTTGCAAAAAATTGCGTTACAAAATAGTGATATGCTTGTACACAACTTGAAGCATTGCATAGTATACCTTGAATCAAATGGAAACCGGCCAGACTTCTGTGGTAGCCCTATAGTAAACTACTCTAACGATAGATGAGTCACGGCGAGACACCACAAGGAAAACAGTTTGCCATACATTTGCGTTGCAAAATGATCATATGCTTGTAAAATGCCTCGAAGCAGCAGGAACTTGGCAAAATGTATTGTCGTTGCCTACGGTTGTACTCTGTGGTAGCCCTATGGTAGATTGTGCTGTCTATGGGTGAGTCACACCGCACGCCACAGGATCATAGTTGGACAAAGATTTGCGTACAAAGTTATCCAATGCTCGTACATGACTTATGGAATTCCATATGCCTTGAATTAAACGGAACCTGTGCATGAGCGGTGTACGACAGGGAAGTGCGTCAAACGAGAACAGGTAGTAAACTTGCATTGAGCGTACGCAGTCGCTTTGACGTGGTCTTGATGAATCGGTATAACGTATACAAAAGGGCAGTATTTGCAGTTACAGCAACAGTGATCACGAAATATTACAAGGAGAGGAGAGGTGCACAGTATTGCAAGAGAAATCTCAAGAACAGACGTTTCAGTTTTGAAGGAGTCAGGATAGCATTGCCAGCAAAGGTTCAGAGAAGAAAAGGTTCAGATTAATTACAGATTGCAAAAAGAAGAGTGTTTTTAATGAAACGGTCATTGGAAGCAAGAAGCACCTGACAGCAGCACACAGATTGATACATTGAAGCATTTAAAAGTTTACAAAATAAAGGCAAGATATCAAATGTAGGAGTTTTGATAATAAGAGAACTCTTGGAAAAATATTCTTGGCCACTAAATAAATTTTTAATCAAAATCAACCAAAATGGATTTCGAGGAAAATGAATCAAAAGCATTCACACCACCGCCTTGCTCGATCGTAGTCATTAAAAAGAAGATGGCGAGTTTCAAAGACAACAACGGTGAATTCTGGTTTGTGAGAAGACAATCTAGTAAAGAAAAGGACGATAAAATACAAGATGAAGATGCTACAAATGTTGCTAGTTATCTTCCTAAATATCCGAGGAGAAATTCTGCTCAGAAACGATGGAGAGAAGGACTTGCAAATGCAAACCAGCAAAAATTGGGGGCAAACGAACTTATTGAAAAATGGTTGGAAAATGTTGAGCCGTTTGATTTAGAAGACAGCTTGACAGAAGAAGACTTCATGTCTAGCTCGGACCATTCAGAAGCAGAAGTTATCTGGAAGGGTGACTGGGGTGCTGGAAAGAGGAACTCTAAGGAGGAGTCCAAGCTAAGGGATGACCGAATCACTATGAGCAACAGGAACAGTCTTGGAGAACTGCAACGAAAGTGTATTATAAAAGGAAGTATAGAAAGTTTTCAAGAAGATTCCTTAGCATCGAGCTTTGAAAAACAAACAGAAAGTCGCAGGACAGATGAAAACATTTATGAAGATGTCAATAAAAATACGTATGATGTACAACAATTACTCCGTGAATCAGAGAATGCAATATTTGTAAGTTTATGCTGTGAGAATATTATTGATGAAGAACTGAAAGATAGGATAAATAAAAGACGTGTTTTGGTTACTCATAAACAGACAGATAATTCTAACGGGCGATGAAGATGTAGGTCGCGTGTATTAGGTAGCTGCTTGTAAGGGATAGGGTATGTAAGGTAAGATAGAAAGAGGTTATCTAAAGAGCTATTTCATTTGAAATTTTTGGAAATTAATGCAAACAGCTGGTTGTTTAGATTCTTTTTAGTTTTTATAAATTCTATTGCGTTTCAAATAGATATGTTTCTCAATTTGTTTTTATCTGCAAGACGTCGATACTATCAAGAGAAAGTAAATATGTGTTAAACTATTTGAGCTCACATCATTTATATAATGTACTGCTGAGAATAAATAAGCTCGTGACCATGCAATGTTGGAGATCGAAATTTCGGAAAAGCATGTTTTTAAACATAGATGCAGACTTGGGGGCCCGGCAGCCTTAGTGCCCCTGGAGAAAGCTTTGTGCCACAGCTTGGTTGCTCTCATGGAAGCTTCTAGAGAGCACTAGTCATTTTAGGCAATATATAACAGTGTCCGTCAAATATGTTGTACCTTACTAAACAAACTAAGGGCATTTCCCTACATCCGTTGTATTCCTAGCATCACTGACTGGCAAATGTCATCTGGAAGAGCGCTACTTTCTTTAGATACGAGGCAGAAACTTCCCTTATGCAACAAAAGGTTGATATCAATGAAGGATGATTAGGTCAACTAAGTGGGCTTTTCAAAACACCGAGTGAATTATAAAGTGCGAGTGAAGAGAGCGCTTTTACTTCCTAGTTATACCAGAAACTGTAAAGGTAAACATGAGAGGATTAGATATCCCTACCACCTTAATCAACTTTGTTTACTGCTTTTAAGAGCTTACGGTAGCCTAATTTTCTGAATGAGAGGTAGAGAATAGACATTAATTATGACTTGCTGGCACTTGCATGAATACTGTACGTGGCGGCAAACATCACAGCAGTCAGTTTTCACTCAATGTTGTCAGGCAACTCCTCCATTTCATTTACACGATGATCGATATGGCTGGCTCCTCATTGATAACTTCAAAATAGAAATTCATCGGGTCCTCAAGATTGTTGTTTTTGATCTTTCAAGGGAAGAAATATTGAGAGGGATTTCTCTGACTTTTATACAAAGCATAGATCAGCATTAGACTTTACAGAGCACAATCTTATAAGATCCAGGTCACTTTCGACTTCAAGGGTGATAAGGTTTCTAAGATTCGATACGTGCCAAAAAGAACTTGTCATTTGTTAAATCATTTATTCGATTTCAAATTATCGTGATAAAATGAGAATAGAATTATGCATAATTTAATGGTTCTTTTTAACTCCCTCTATTCACGCCATACACTTTGAAGTTGCGAGATAAATGTGGAGAAACACAAGCTTTAAACATGTTTTGCACATTGCAAATTATATGCTATTGTACTGAATATCTAATCGGGATTAATTAGCAAGACATAATATAGCGCACGATTCCTCTAATTTATGTAGACTCATGGATAGCAAGAAAAAATGAGAACAAAGATAACAAACAACAACAACAACAACAATAACAACACTGAAAATTGATTTGAGAGTTGACGTAAACATATTCTGCCGAAAAATTTCTCCTGTCTCTATGTAGTGTATCAATCAAGTTATCTAGTAAAGAATTAGCCTGCCTGCAGACAATACACGGAGGAGCATGTTCCTCCCCATAAGTAAGTCTGCACGCAGGCAATTGAAGAATCCGACGAGGCAAACTTGCAATTCGATATAACAGACTTTTTAGCTGTTCTACAAATATCTGGATCAACTATACCATCTAGTGATGTTAAAGCTTCTATCATCATTGTTCACATTCGAAAATTCTACATAAGTCTAAATCCATAAAACATCATTCAATTCAAACTCTTAATAAACTCTAGACAGATAGAATTTAAGCGTTGTGACATTTGATTGGTGCATTTGACAGCACCTCCGTTGCACATCCTTTGATAAAGGGAGTGAAAGACCTTATTTGTAGAATGCACTATAAGGAGAACATTTTTCAAGGAAAATCAAAGCAGGGTTACTAGAATGGGACAAAATTCTTATTTCTCATTGGATTTCTTTCATTTCATTTGTTTCTACTATCTATGAAAGAATTAGCAAATTTCGTTGGTGGTAGTCTGCGTAGTAGATGCACCCTGATAGAAAGATAGATCATTTCCCTTGATTTATTAGGTGGATTTAATTTTTGTTTGTCTGCAACTCGAGTGGTTCTTACAAAGAAGCTGAGTTGAATAAAATTTCAATTTTCTATTCAATTCAATTTCCATTTTGTAGAAAACCAGTTGAGTCTGTATGGAGGTGATAACTACGAATATGTAATTAGTCTACACGCAGGCTGTCAGGATGCTTCAGCTTAGGATAAAAAATTATAATTCATACACTGCTTGCAGATGGATAAAGCTCAGAGAAAATTTTGCTACCTAGGATCTCCTCCGAGAGAGCTCACTGAAAAATCTTTTCTTAAGATCTAGAAAGCCTTACTTGAGAGATAATTCTGTTTGATGTTTTCGAATAAAATGAAAAATGCTCCCCTGGACGCACAATCATGTTTCTCCGGGTTAGCTACAGGTACATTTTGACAACTTGCCAAAGGGCATATGATCGTACGTTTACCTGCAGGAATCCATGCAGTGGCATTGCAATGCTATCTGTGGTGTTTATGATTCAAGAATCATTTGATTGATCGATTAATTGATTACATATAGTCAACGGGGTATGCTGATTGCGTGCTTGCTTCACATTGGGGTATGTTGCATAACTTGCAATGACCTCGCAGCAATGACCCTAAGAACAGCAAGCCTGATTCTTAGTGACTCTCTCTAGAGGTATAAACCAGAAATAGCATCTGTGACCTCGGGCATTTTGAGAATTCCCACAATGATTCGATTCACATCAATTAACCTTGAAAATATTGTATTTGTAGTTAGCTATGAGAATATCCAATTTGAATAAATAAACAACAATAAAAGCAACAACAACAAGAACAAAAACAACAGACGGCTCCCAATCAAGATTCGTCTCTGATACTGAAACATTAAACAATAGTAGTCCCAAGGACAGAGCCTTGTGGAAGATCATATTTCTTGCCCTGTCTATCACTCTTAAGGCCGATTTCCACTCAGAAGAATTTTCCGATTGGACAGGAATTCCTTTGTTTATGTGTGAAAATGTTGTTTCAGTGGAACTCAGCCATTACTTCTTCAAATCCTCGAATGTTTCGAACTGTCTCCATGGATACATAACCAACCGTGATCTACTAGGAAGGCTCATTGAGGCATTCATTCAATTCACGTACAGGTCAACCCATTGGGTTAACCAAGCACTTTATGAAACCATACTCCTTACGTGACAAGGCCAATCCAATTGAGTTCACAGTTGGGCCCCAAGATGCGGCTTGAACAGACGCAGGATCTATTTAGGAAGCGGAAATAAAAACTATATTTTGCTTGTTATGGTTCGCTTACTATTTATTTTAAACACTCACACTTACTTTTTTAGAGAGTTTCAGTTTGTCAAGCTGAAATCAAGTTTGAACACAACCAACATTTAGCTGCTAATGAGTCCACAAAAAGGAGGCGAAAGCTTCAACACTCCAAAACAAAGTGTGTTTGAAGTAAATGGCAAGTACAAAAGTAAAAGTACAGTTCAGGATATAATGCTAAGGATCAAGATCGAATAAAGTCAAACAGATTTTGCAGAAAGAAGAAATATAATTGGAAACATAACAGTTTCAAGTGTCTTCTCAGCTTTATTGATCCAAGAACAACAACTAGAACAACAACAACTGCAACAGCAGCAACAACAGCAACAACAACAGCAGCAGAATTTCTTTTACAAAAGAACTATAATTACGCATTCCTTAGAAAGTATCAAACTTTCTTTTGGTTTTTACTCCTAATTCCTAACTTGGTTTTGAATTAGGAGGTAAACAGCAATTCTTATACTGAACAATCATATTTTCGAAGAAGGTACTGTTTAGAGCTACAAGGACATTTTATAATTATGTATTTGTGGATTTACTTTCTTTCCTGATGAATTTGATCGATATTGAAAGAACAGCTTTCATACTGAGTGAGTTGATCAGACGATCTCTGTTTTGAAAAGCCATTGCTCGCTCGTTATTAAGGCAATTATAGTGGCAAACATATCATTCAACAATAAACATTTTCTAACTGAACTCGGCCTCTCCGTTCCTGGAGAAAGCCCTTCCAAGAAACGTTCAAAAACGGCTCCAAATCATGACCAAATTTCCGTAATATTTCTGCCTTGAAGCAATGACATCAAAAGTCAAGCATGATACCAAAATATATGTTAAAAATAATTGTGATTCTACAGTAGAAACCCGCATAAAAGAACCTACCTTTATAAGAACCTTGAGGGTGAAATTTAATATTTTAAACCCCTTACATAAGAACCTCTCAGAGGCTGACCCTGTGGAAGGTTCTTATGTGGCAGGTTTTGTGTCTTCAGAATTACTCAAAACTTTCAAGAATTATTGAAATTCTGATCAGAAGTCATCAGTGGCACAACAGAATATCAGATTCTTAACGTAACCTAAGAGTGTTCTAGCCTAAAAACGTTCTCATGAATTATCAAGGAATTCTCAGAAAGTCCTCAGATTTCCTATGCTGAAAACAGTGTAAATATGTGCAAGGTGAGTACTGTATATAAGAACCTCTTTAAGAACCTTGAAGGCTGAATTTAGAATAATAGCCATTTAATTAAGAACCAATTCAGGCTGCCCAAGAAAAACCTAGGTTCTTTTATGCGGGTTTCTACTGTATCATAAATATCAATTTAAAGTCGGTACATGGTGATCATCACATCTGCAAGGACATTTGAATGTAATTTTCGTTAGATTGAACAATGGTAAAACGACCTGTAAACCAAATTTAAAGGTGCTGCCATACATGGGCAATTTTCAAGAAACGCTTGAAGGAATCAAACTTTCAGATGAAAAATTCAAGAAACCTAAGTACTACTGGCAAAACATTGATTAATTAACATTTTATGTTACGTTTCTTGGTGCTATTCTATTTTCAATGAATTTAAACTTTCGGATGAAAAAACTTTCGGACATCACCAGATGTTGGACAAATAAAATTTTATCCGAAAGTTTGATCGTCCGGAAGTTTTCGATTCTAATGTACATGAAGGAACGATGCGAGCTTTTAGGATTACTCGGTCATTTGACTCACCAATTAGTCACTCTATACCCTGCTGTAATACCAAGAATACGATTAAATCTGATTCCACAATTAGTGAAATATTGATGATTCCAATGTTATTCATATTCACTTAGATAAAATCGTATTCATGTATCGCTATAACAAACTGAATAATCTCAATACTCATTGCTGGTATAAGATCTTTTTGACGTATGAAACATAGACTACTTGAAACTGGTTTTTATTTTCAATTCACAAACTGAGATTGATGTGAAGGAAAGAAGAAATCGTCGAAATCATCGAAGCAAAGTTGGCAGAATGCATGTGATCTGAAGGTGAGAAGGGTTGAGAAAGTGATATGTTAGCTGTGACTGAAAGCAGAGAATTTAGAATGTAGATCTAGTATTCGCATGTTTTGCCAGAGAATTTAAATAACGACATATCTCGCTGTGCTCTCTGATGTTTATTGGTAGCATCCTTTGAAGCTGCTTTGCATGAATACTTGAAAGATGCCTTCGCAGTTGCTGTCTCTCTAAGAATTGTTGGTAGTGTCACGCAAATATTGCATCGTACAAAATGGAGAAATATCTCCATCATTTTCATATCTTACTGCTTACCGTAACAGCTCTATTTAACCGTCCTCTCTATTAAGCCTCCTACTCTAGAGTGTCCGAAAGTGAGTAAGCCCCCCCCCCCCCCCTCCTGCGGCTTTATACAGCTTTTACATCTTGATAAAAGAAAATAAGCTGGAAAGATCAATTTCCTTGCTTTGTGAAGAATGATAATGGTTTCTTCGAGCTCTCTTGGCGTGGCAAGGTCTCGTGGCCAAGTGTCTGAGGCGCAGTGTTTCGAATCTCATGAGATGGAGTTTAACCTCATGGGCTCGAATCCTGTCGTAAAGCCAACGGCCAACAGTCAACTCGACTCTGCATTCTTTTGAGGTCGCCAAATGATTACTCTTTGAAGGCACAAGCAGTAGTGTCATGCAGCAGACCTACATCAGCTGTATGGCTACCTATAACTCCAGCCTGCGTTAACAAATAAATGACAATGTTGCTTGCTAGCAAAGTCTTTAAAGTACTGTAAGGTATACAGTCATGATATACCTATAGGTCATGGTTATCCATAAACATCAAACAGCAAAAGTATTCAATTTTATGTGACTAGCAGAATAGGTTAGACAGCATTCAATTATTTTGAGACACTGAAAATGAGAAACTTGAAAATGAGAACACAATCACTGCAAAGACTGCTATGTAAACAATACATTTTCAATTATATGAAGATAATTTTCGAAGACAAATTGCTTGCTTATATGTCCGCCAAAATGTTTGGTTTTCACACAAACAACAAGTGACAATGATTCTGATCAGTAGAGCTCTTTGGCAGGCATTATACATGCTTTGTGCACTTTCACGCACCTGATTGGCTCCTGAAAACAATGGGATCGGCCTGTTGTTGACCAACCGGATCACGTTTTAACTGCAATGGTACAGTTTTAGTCCAGAACAAAGCTGTTGCGGTTCAAAAGCATTTACACTGCTCCTGAGCAAGATTTTTCTGCAGACGGAAGGAACAAACGTGTTACAAATTAGCGAGAACAGTGGAAATGGTGCCTATTTTTACAACCACGGTGAAAGGAAACAAAATGCTATCACAAACACAACGTTTTAACGCAACGTTGAATCACAAAACCGCAAACGAGGACAGCCTCGCATTCATTTCATTTTCATTTCATTTAATAAGATAGGGGAAATTTGCATTGCACATGCGCAGGAATCCCACAGGGGTACAAGGTGAAATTCGAATGCGGGGATGGAAAATTGAGTGGCACTGGCAGCAAGACAGGAAAACAAATCTAGCAAAGGTTGGTCTACCCAGCATACTTATGTCGTTAATCGATATTCTCATGTGATTATTAAATCAGCGCTACTCTCGGTGCTCGTTATTATGAAGGAATGCCAAACATCGATGGCCTACTATCTTATTATAGGCCTCTTGTTGACGTTTGTGCTATTTTTAGTTAGGCCCTTTTTCGTCTTGATCTTTGCATCTGTTTTAGACCCAGCAGTAAAATTATCTTTTGAGAAAGCAAGCTGAATGTCATTCTTTGAAAGTACAGTTGATCTATAGGCCAGAATGCATATTCAAGCCAAGAGTTATTCAAGTGGTATTAAGTAAAGAAGGAACACTTTAAGTAAGGTCTCAAAACAAATGACCATTGCTGCTTTAGGGTGATGTTTAGTTGGGCAGTAATGATGGAGGAAGGGGGAGGTGGGTATAAAACAAAATCTAGATGTTGTTGGCCCCGAACAGTGTTCGCAAAGGACAAGAGATCCCACACCAATGAATGAAACATGAAGAAACATCGCCGAAACTGAAGAAAATTTCTGATAAATTTAAGAATTTTGTTCCCACTGTTTTTCTTACTGTCCCCTTAATTCAGTTGTAAATTTGAGAGTTCCTTTTTTCAGTTTTCCAGGACCAGTTGTGATTATTCTGAGAAGATGTCCATTGATGGTCCATGTCCAACAAGGAACTTCTCCTACATATTGCACAAGATCAACAATCAACAATCGAGTCTGTGGACATTCCTGTAACTGATGATGTAATGTATCTGTCCACTTGTGTAAGAGGTCCCTTCCACAACGTTGTCAGCCATTAAAGCAAAAACTCTGGGGATACACACAGCATGACATGTTGAGGTTATGGGCAAGTAAACCCATGTGGGTGGCATCTGGGCCAAAAATTTTGAAAGCAAGGGTCATGTTTGGCAGATTATTCTTAGAGATGGGTGGGTTTGGCTAAAACTGAAAAAATGATTTCAAAATGGTTTCCACCAAAATTAATTAAATAAGTGGGCACAAAGGCTCATTTTGGCAGTTAGATGTGAGTAGCTTTGGGGTGGTGTATCTCTGTCCATTCACAAGTCATGTACAGTACCTCCATGTGTAAAAACTACCATGAAACAGGTGGCACCATAGATGGGGGATTAGGGGACTTATCCTCCCAGATCCCAAAGTCTGGCAAAAATTTTCAAAGAACAATTTCATGTTGATAAGTTGGGTGCACCTTTAGACTGAAAAATTATGTCAAAATCCCTTCCCCCACTTTGTTTGGATTTTTCAGAGCTGGCACCACTACTGTCATGAAACAATGAAAATAGGAACATCTAAAGTATACTAACTGTATATAAATATAGGGCTAAAGTTGATACTGCTGCCAGTTGCAAATCATTATGATTTCCAGCGTTATACACGTTGCTTGATGATCTTACAGTTTTAAATTATGCTTGATGATTATACAGTTTTAAATACTGTATAATTTCATTTCAAGATATATGTCATGTCATGTCCTAGCATTTAAGATCAGGCCTGTTTGTAGCACCTAGCTTTGTAGTACCATTGTAGATAATTGTTGATTTCAAAAAGATAAATATATACTGAATTCAAATTAGAAAGTTGGATTGTTCATTCTGAAAACATAAAGTTCATTTTGGCACACCTGTTGCTTAAATAGCAACACAATAATGCATTAAATCATGTCTGGACATTGTCAAATGTACTGGCCACGTTTTGATGTGTAATGAGTACAGAAGGTTGACCACCTTTGTTTATAGTCATCTTTCCTCAAGCAGGGCAGGATTTTGTTCATATTTTTCAGGTCAAAATTTTTCAACATTTTATATTTTATATTTTGCAGTGCATTAGTTTGATGTGACTGATTGTCATTCAGCATGCTCATTTTGAAATTGTTGATCATACTTTGTCATTTATGCTCTATATACAAAATCAGACCATGGATGGATAGCCTGCCATCAAAATATTTGACCATGTCTTGACTATGGGTCAACTACAAATTTCAAACCCAAACATGATCAAAACCTGGTCATTTTATTGTCAAAACATGGTAAAACATGGTAATTCAGCCATCATCCTTTTTCACAACTGAGCCTGATTTTTATAGAATCAAGTACACATTAGCCTTGCAGTAATGCAAAACCTGATGCAAAGTGATGCAAAACTGTAAGCCTTGACTCAGAAGGAACCATTAGGAATTACTTATATCTGACTGGGAGGGATCTGACCAGGAGTTGCCAGATCCACCTATTACCCTGGATTCCTCCTAACCAAAATTTCATTTTTCAGGATACTTTTCAATGGGGTGTAAAACATGAAATTCTTGCAGAATTCTCAAAAAGCACGATTTTCAAATCCTTGTAACTTGTGAACCGCAATTTTGCCAAAGTACCCCTTTATATCAGATGAAAGCCTAGAATTTCCTCTACAAACCCATATGAAGGAAGTTGTGCGGCAAGCCTATTTTCTGAACTAAAAATTTATTTTTCAACTTGTTCTCAAAGGGGTCTGGAAATAAGAAATTCTTAGCATTCTTGCAGAATTCTCAAAAAGCACAATTTTCAAATCCTTGTAACTTGTGAACCGCAATTTTGCCAAAGTACCCCTTTATATCAGATGAAAGCCCAGAATTTCCTCTACAAACCCACATAAAGGAAGTTGTGCGGCAAGCCTATTTTCTGAACTAAAAATTTATTTTTCAACTTGTTCTCAAAGGGGTCTGGAAATAAGAAATTCTTAGCATTCTTGCAGAATTCTCAAAAAGCACAATTTTCAAATCCTTGTAACTTGTGAACCGCAATTTTGCCAAAGTACCCCTTTATATTAGATGAAAGCCCAGAATTTCCTCTACAAACCCATATAAAGGAAGTTGTGCGGCAAGCCTATTTTCTGAACTAAAAATTTATTTTTCAACTAGTTCTCAAAGGGGTCTGGAAATAAGAAATTCTTAGCATTCTTGCAGAATTCTCAAAAAGCACAATTTTCAAATCCTTGTAACTTGTGAACCGCAATTTTGCCAAAGTACCCCTTTATATCAGATGAAAGCCCAGAATTTCCTCTGCAAACCCACATAAAGGAAGTTGTGCGGCAAGCCTATTTTCTGAACTAAAAATTTATTTTTCAACTTGTTCTCAAAGGGGTCTGGAAATAAGAAATTCTTAGCATTCTTGCAGAATTCTCAAAAAGCACAATTTTCAAATCCTTGTAACTTGTGAACCGCAATTTTGCCAAAGTACCCCTTTATATCAGATGAAAGCCCAGAATTTCCTCTACAAACCCATATAAAGGAAGTTGTGCGGCAAGCCTATTTTCTGAACTAAAAATTTATTTTTCAACTTGTTCTCAAAGGGGTCTGGAAATAGGAAATTCTTAGCATTCTTGCAGAATTCTCAAAAAGCACAATTTTCAAATCCTTGTAACTTGTGAACCGCAATTTTGCCAAAGTACCCCTTTATATCAGATGAAAGCCCAGACTTTCCTCTACAAACCCATATGAAGGAAGTTGTGCGGCAAGCCTATTTTCTGAACTAAAAATTTATTTTTCAACTAGTTCTCCAAGGGGTCTGGAAATAAGAAATTCTTAGCATTCTTGCAGAATTCTCAAAAAGCACAATTTTCAAATCCTTGTAACTTGTGAACCGCAATTTTGCCAAAGTACCCCTTTATATCAGATGAAAGCCCAGACTTTCCTCTACAAACCCATATGAAGGAAGTTGTGCGGCAAGCCTATTTTCTGAACTAAAAATTTATTTTTCAACTAGTTCTCCAAGGGGTCTGGAAATAAGAAATTCTTAGCATTCTTGCAGAATTCTCAAAAAGCACAATTTTCAAATCCTTGTAACTTGTGAACCGCAATTTTGCCAAAGTACCCCTTTATATCAGATGAAAGCCCAGACTTTCCTCTACAAACCCATATGAAGGAAGTTGTGCGGCAAGCCTATTTTCTGAACTAAAAATTTATTTTTCAACTAGTTCTCCAAGGGGTCTGGAAATAAGAAATTCTTAGCATTCTTGCAGAATTCTCAAAAAGCACAATTTTCAAATCCTTGTAACTTGTGAACCGCAATTTTGCCTAAGTACCCCTTTGTATCAGATGAAAGCCCAGAATTTCCTCTACAAACCCATATAAAGGAAGTTGTGCGGCAAGATTTGTATTTGACCTAACTTCATGAATTATTGTACTTGCCTTTGTCCTTCAACACATGGGCCTAACTTCATTTTCTCCTCAAAAGACATCCACTCAGATTTAAAACCCAACAGTTTTCTGTGACAATCCCAATAGATCTTGATACTGTCATCATTTTTAAACAATATTGACTTCATATTCCCAGTCATTCTACCTTATTTTGCAATTTATGCCTTGATGTTACGACCCCTTTTCGAAGATTTCTAACCTCATGCAAGTGCGCGCGCATTGGATCTGGCGGCCATGACACCTAAATGCAAATTTCCCCTATCTTTCATTTAATCATATTTATCCACAAATCCCTATCAGCTTATACAACAACAAGATAATAGTTTGAAAAATAACAATAGTAAAAAGAAAAATATAAAAAAGAACAACGTACTATATTATATCTACAAAGAATAATATGGAATGTAACCGTGGTAAGTGCTGCTCTTCCTAGGGATCGTGCTTTGGGTTAAATGCTAGTGTAGCAAGTAGTCCTTCAGTTTCTTTTTAAATGTGAGAACTGTGGGGCTATTCCTTATATCAAGAGGTATATCATTCCACAGTTTAGCACCAGAGTAAAGAAAACTCTTTTTTGAAAATTCTAGGTTGCGTTTTGGGATATCAATATCTCGGCAGTTTCTCGTTACGTAAGCAGATATTTGAGATCTCATGGTGAATTTTCCTTGAAGGCTGTTCGGACATAAATTATTCATTATCTTATATGCCATAACAGCCTTGTCGTATTTGATAAGGTTAGAGACAGAGAGCCAATTGCACGTCCATCCGTCCTTTACATTGGAGCTTTCAATTAATGTGCTCGCATTTGACAGAGAACTTAAATTAGGCAATTGCAAACTTGAATTAACGAGTTGACCTGAGGTAGGGCTGCAAAGGAAAGCAAGGAAAGGCAAAAAGAAACAGCGATAAAGACACAGATATGATTTGCGTATACATATATCAAAGAATAAACATTTTGTTTCCTTTCACCCATGGTACAAGAATAGGATCCCATTGCTTTTAAGAGCCAGTCAGGTGTATGACATTAAATCGCACTGAATGACGTCAGTTAATATCGTTCTAGATCACGAAACCCGATGTCAGTAAAACAACGAAATACGACCTACGTACCCCCGGCGACAACTTTCATTCTTGGCCGCTCTGGAGGAGCTTCATATGGACAACAACCTTTGAAAAACAAACACTGGAATGCATTGAGAGAGGGTGTAAAGAGTGGACAGGCGAGATTTCCAAATGGGGGTGTTGATAACGAGAGAGCCAATGAAGGAAATAAATACACCAGACGAAACACGTACAAAGACAACACAAGAAGAAATGGATCAAGAAGGAACAATGAGCAAAATGGCGATATAAATAGGGTGCAGTCGATGGAAGGCGAGAGGCCAGTTAACAATGAAAAGCTACCTAGTGTATGGAACAGTGTAAGGCGTACAGATGAAGCACAAAAGCAACAACAAAAGCAAAGGAATGGTTACAGGGATACAGAAGATCAAATTGTTATGCAAAAAGACCAGAATTATTATAGAGCTCCCGATTATTCGAAAGTTTTTGACGAGGCAGATCGTAATAACAAAACTACGGGAAAGAGAAATTCGTACCGAAACGGCTCTTCGAGAAATGGTACAGATTCGGACAGGCAGCCACAACAGCAACAGACACGACAACAACAAAAACAACAACAACAACAACAAAGGAATGGTCACAGGGATACAGAAGATCAAATTGCCATGCAACAAAGCCAGAATTATTATGCAACACCCGATTATTCGAAAGTGTTTGACGAGGCAGATCGAAATAATAGAGATGCGGAAAAGAGAAATTCCACCCGGAATGGTTCCACGACAAATGGGACAAAGTCAGACAGGCAGCCACAACAACAAAGAGAGAGTACGGCAGGGTTGCTGCCATGGCAACGAGCTTCACTTAATAATTATGATGACTATGATTGGCAAAGAAAAAATGAAAATGCTGGGAAAACAGCAGCAAATGACGAAAAGGAAAGAAGGCGCAGAGGATCCAGTGTCTATGATCCAGAAGGAGCTAAAAGGCGGACTGAAGGAATTGATAGAAGGCAAAACAACGCAAAGGAGAATGGAAATGGACCTCAGGATAGTAATTTCTACAATAACAGGAGCAGGACAGACGGGAGTGAGAGAAGAAAGACAGAGAATCGGGAAAGCAAGAGACAACAGAATGGAAACAATAGCATAAGAGGCAACATGAATGGAGACAAGCGGCGACTCTCTAATGGACAAAGGAATAGTACAGTAGAACATCCATCTCAAGTGCCAGTGGATCAAGAAAATGGTACAGAGAATAGAAGAGACAATCGAGACGGAAGGAATGTAAGGAAACAGTCATATTCAGAAGAAGCTAAGCGCAGTGATAACGGGACAAGAGGGTACGAGGCTGATGAATCAGATTCTATAGACATGAGCAAAGTCAATGGTAAACAAAAACGACGTGGAAATCCAGAGAAATCTCCAACAGGTGATGATATCGGTCAAACAGAAGATGAAACTGGAGCAATAATAAGTGACAGACAAAATTACTCCGAAATAGCGAGTGATAATGAGAAGGAGGAATCAGACGTGGAGGATGAGGAGAAAAAATTACTCAAGAAAGAAGAGAAAGGATTATTTGGTATTTTGAAAAAATGTGCACCAAAATTCGCGACGAAATTGCTTGATGCGATTGAAAAAGAAAAAGCTGAGTGTGCGTTTTGTCTTGACCAATTTTCAGAAAAATATAACGAACATCTCAAACAGAAAAAACAACCTGTGTTTACAAGTTATTCCTGTGAAAATGGAGATACAGATGACAACAGTGTGAGAGCATCGATAAAGAAATTACGTAATCTCGTTGGAGGGTTTTACTCAAAAGCTTGCACAGAAATGGAAGCATTTGTTGAAACTATTGATGACATGCTGGAAGAAAAGAAACCAGAGGAAGATGGGAAATGGTCTGCAGTCGAAGGGGAGCATGGGACAAGGTATTTGCCGCAATATGACAATCAAATTGAAGACCATACAATCTATGTTTGTAGTTGTTGTTTTAATGAGGTCGTCGATCGAGATGCATATGTCAATATCAAGTATTTTGGTGCAGAATATGGCTGCTGTAAACCGAAAATTGTTTCTAGAAGTTTCGAAAACAGGCCATTTCATTGTGAAAGAATGCTTGCTAGTATGTCGGAAAAAAGACGATCTTGCTTTTTGAAACTTATTGGAAAGAAACATCAGATGAAAAGTGGTGTCCACTGTGTTTCTAAGATTCCAAGCATGGACAAGGAGGCTGAAGGAAATCAAAACGAGGCGGCTCAATGCAGTGCTTCGGAAAATGAAACATGATATCATCACCATTTCTCAGACAAACAGAATCCAATTCAGATCGAATTATTATTATGACATTTTAGATAAGAATGAAAATTTGATAAAGAAACAATCAATCTCTTGCAAGCAGAATTTATCCAATATATCACTTCGTAGCATCGACAACATACAAAACATGTATTAAAAGTGTGATTCTATTCAAAATCAGCGAAAACGATACTTGCAGCTTAATTATGTCCATGTTACTGAAGTCTCTCTCAAATGAGATGTCAGGTCACGTGAAAATGCCCATGAATTTAAAATGATTCAAGAGTTAACCATAAATAAGTTTGCGCTATCGCAAATCTCACGTGACATCTCATTTCATTTCATTTTTACTTATTTAGGCACGGTAGCCCCGTCAGTCCATGAGAACTGCTTTTCAGGGGGCCGTGGCAAAAACATTTACAAATAGGAAGATAGATACTACGAAATAGGAATGGTCATCATAGTTTGTTTTTAACTCTTCTCTGAAAGGTCTAATTTAAAGACAGACCTTATTAAACTCGACTGAATGTCGTAGTTTCGCTTTTTGCCTGAACGCTACGCCTCAATGGAGCGGCAACAACAACAACAATTCAACTCAATGAGATGAGAGTAACATGAGGGTCCTTATGGGGTGAGGCAAAGACGTTGTACGGAGCATATATTTAACTCAAATGTATTCGTAAATATATAAAGTCGTTTTTCATCACTCCGTATCAGGACAATATATTCGAATTAAAATACGCATTAGATCAGAGTAGCAAAATAAGATTATGCAAGGTTATCTGTTTCTTTATTTGCTATAAATCAATTTATCAGACTCTCTCTATTATTGGGTAACCAACAAAAAGTAAAACTTTTTGAAAAAATCAATCAAAATTTCGCTAGATTGTCAATCTTGAAAATTTCTTTATGTGCATTTGTGTAAGCCAAGTCTTCGGATGGATTTGAATTTAAAGGAAATTGTACTTTCAAATCATAATCAACGTGGTTGTGAAGCATACTTCAAAATCACAAAAGTTGATCCTAAAATTGAGTCTTAATTGTGCACTCAACATCACCAATTCAACTGTTTACTTATATCCTTGACAAAGTTAAGCTCTTCTGTCGCTTAGGACTAGCAATAACATTCGTTAGTGAGTGTGCCGGTTTGGGAAATGGGAATAAACTGCAACAACATAAGAAATGGAATAAAAGTAATAGCCCTTTCTCATTCTGTTGACATTACAAGATGCCTTTGTCCACCCCCCATCCTGTCTCGCATCTCTTCATTCTTGCAGTCAGTTCAGTTCTGTTGGCATTGCATCACAAAATCGCTGCCGGTCTCCCCAATCACTGTCTCAAGACCAAAACGAAGCCAAACAAACATGAATTCATTCTATGAAATAAGAGACAATTAAGAAGGCTTTGATAACACCACCTCTAACGTTTTTGTTATTGTATGATAAAAATAGGTTATTTACAGGAAAGCGAATTGAAGGATTGCCATCTTTCCACCAACCAAAGGAAAGGAGAGATATCGCAGTTTGCTGATTCTTTTCAAGAACATTATAAAACATAGTAAGAAATAGCTTTTTGGCCAACAATATGACATTCTGTGCAATACTATTGTTCAAAGCATGCTTTTTCGGGTCATAACTTTGTCAATTTTGCCTTCTTTCTTTCAGAAGGATCAAATAATGATCATCTATTAGATTATAAAACATAGTAAGAAATAGCTTTTTGGCCAACAATATGACATTCTGTGCAATACTATTGTTCAAAGCATGCTTTTTCGGGTCATAACTTTGTCAATTTTGCCTTCTTTCTTTCAGAAGGATCAAATAATGATCATCTATTAGATTATAAAACATAGTAAGAAATAGCTTCTTGGCCAACAATATGACACTTTGTGCAATACTATTGTTCAAAGCATGCTTTTTCGGGTCATAACTTTGTCAATTTTGCCTTCTTTCTTTCAGAAGGATCAAATAATGATCATCTATTAGATTATAAAACATAGTAAGAAATAGCTTCTTGGCCAACAATATGACACTTTGTGCAATACTATTGTTCAAAGCATGCTTTTTCGGGTCATAACTTTGTCAATTTTGCCTTCTTTCTTTCAGAAGGATCAAATAATGATCATCTATTAGATTATAAAACATAGTAAGAAATAGCTTCTTGGCCAACAATATGACACTTTGTGCAATACTATTGTTCAAAGCATGCTTTTTCGGGTCATAACTTTGTCAATTTTGCCTTCTTTCTTTCTGAAGGATCAAATAATGATCATCTATTAGATGACACAAAAATGTGTTTTTGTGGCATGGTTGAAGAGGGCAGGAGCTCGAACAACCAACCTTCGGATTAGATTTATGACCTAGAGTCCCTTGTTTCCCTGTGCTCTTTGACTTGATGATGGCGGTTGGGTCAACAGTGACTCACGATATTATCCTGAAAAACCTGACCCCACTTAGGCCCAAACTCTCAGCTTCGTAGAAAACCAATCAGATTGCGAGCTTTGTGAATTACCATGGTTATGGCAAATATGATAGAATTTTCGATTCGGTTAAAGAACTGATAACGTTCGGACGAGATTTGAGATTCGAGGACGAGATTTGAGATTCGAGGTCGTGATTCGAGATTCGAGGCCGTGATTCTATGAGAATTTGATTGATGAATGCAGAAAATAGGGTTAGCTTTTTCACTGTTTCATTATGAGTCCCTGTAGAGCAAGTTTACCACAGGGATACGAGGCACTCATTGTCATAAGTCAACCTTCGTATTGGTAATCAAAGGAGCTGCCACTGAGACATTCTTGCTCAAAAAGCACAAATATTTAAAGATTAGTAACATGATAAAGTTTAGTGATTTTCAAGAAGTCTCACTTTTCGTCTGGTCACCTCCTATTAATTTTGAATCAATCTACGCCTTTGAGATTACTACATGAGCATTCATGGGTGTCCATAGAAGAAGGATGAATTCTGAAAATCATGACAAAACAAAGCACACAGCTCTCTTTAAAACAAAGTGATTTGACAGCCTCGAGCACAGATTCCACACCAGCAACGTAGCCAACCTTGATGTTTTGCTTTCTCTGTTTATTTTCATTTGATTGAGTGCATTCAAAAGTATAAATATATTCTTCTGAAAGACAAATTGCTTTGTCTTTTTGGAAACCTGAATCTTTTGCTATACAAAATTTGCCCTTGCTGGTTCATACTCTATTGATATCAAACGTATGAAACAAGTGTTGTCTGAAGAGCTCCTTGTTTCTCACTAACTTTAATAATCTTCACATGACTTGGTAGTTCAATTTTAAGGTCAATCAGTTTTGTGATGACAGATTTTGGTGCTGAAAAAGATTTGTGCGATTCTTCGTGCATCTCTGATGACATCACTCGCGATTGCTTCACTCCAAAGAATCGTTCTTGGGATTTAGTTGAAAAAGAATAAATTTGAGGACTTGGAAGTGAGTCTATCGCTGGAATATTTTTACTATCCATGTCTTCTCCTAGTCTACTTGCGTGATATTTAAGCATTGTTTGTTGATGCTGTTCATCAGCTTCTTGTAAATTTGGGAGTTCTTTGTTTTCAACAAAATCAGCATCACAGGTCCCATAAAATTTCAAATTATCATCTTGATCATCATCATCATAATCACCATCGTAACCCAAACCCTGACTTTCATATAAAGACACATCTGTGCTTGACTCCATTTGCAATACACTTGCATCTTCTAAGGTTGCTCGTCTTCCTTGCTGCTGCTCATTTCTAAAATCCGGGCCAGTGGTATTAACTTCACCAGTGAAATCGGGACAGCCAGAGCCTCCTTTACCATTGCCATTCTCCGAAAAATTTGCCTCTTCGACTTCATTTCCATTTGCATTTTCAGTTTCTCTCATGATAGCTTCAATGTCTCCAGCTCCAAATCCATCGTTTAACAAAAACTGTTTAGTAAAGCTTCGATTTTGTTCAAAATCTTTACTCTTCGGGACGAGATAGATAAAATGCGATTTCTCAAAGTCGTCCATCGCATTCTTTCCAAAACTCTGCTTTCTATTGGCATCAGCAGCGCCAATTTGATCTACATCAGCATTCTTCTTATTATCAACAAGCGTACCAGCTTTCAACGCTTTTGGCTCTTCTGGTCCGGCAGAAATTTTCGTACTACCTTCATGTTGGTTCATGTCATAAAGTTCTTCCTCGACAGCCACATTTTCTTTTAAATTATCCTCTTCAATACTTTCACCAGTAATAACTCCAACATTTGTTCTCCCAACACCACTTTCAATAGCCCCTTCTTCGAAGCTGTCTTTGTCATGGTTTCGTTCCTCGTTGTTCGCATTGTCCCCAGGCCTTTCTTTCGTAGCATCATTGAATGCCATGATCGCAACACTTTTTCTCCTGATACCACTTTTAACTGATGCAGCTTTGGGAAACACGTTATCACTCTCGCTGGTTTTCTCAAGAAGTCTATCCTCGCTCGAGTCTGCCTTGCCTGAACCATTCACTGTCATAACTGCAGTACTCTTTCTCCTCATTCCAGTCTTGACTGCCTGAATACTCGAACAAATATCCTCACTATCTTCCCCAAAAGTCCCTTCTTGTTGCTCTCCAAATATTTCCTCGTTTAGCTTTGTTGATTTCCTTCTTCCACTAGGATTATACTCAAAGCTTCTTGAAACGAAAAGCACATCCCCCAAACTTGATCTTGTTTCTGGAAGTGCCTCGATGCATTCATCAGTTTCAACATACGATTCCTCAGTCATATAATGAAGTTTATTATTTTCTTCAAAATTATGCCTAAATGTTATTTGTTTTCTTCTGACACCACTAATGATTCTTTCTTCTTCTTCAGCTTCAAAGCTACTTTCTTCTGTGTTATCTTCCCCTGTCATACTTCTATCACTGTCAGAAACTCTTTCAGAAACTCCGCTTTCCTCTTCTGCAATTCTGCTCAGTGAAGATTGTACCTTACGCCAATTCCTTACAGCATTTGGATTGTGCTCAAAGCTCCTTGAAATCACAAGTATTTCTTCGCTCTCTGGAAGATCTTCTGGAAATGCTTCGATGCAATCATCAGCATTCAAGATGCCTTCATCATCCATAGTTTCTATGACAACAGATCCCATAGCAACACTTTCTTTCTTTAGGCCACTCATTTCAACTTCTCTGTGCTCAAAAATATCGTTGCTGTCAGCAGAGCTCATGATCTTCGTTTTCCAGTTTCTAATTCTTATAGCTCCTTTCATTTTGTCCCAGTTAATACGTGCTCTTGTGTTGTTTATCAAATCAGAGTGAGGATAGACTGTCGATGAATTCAAGCCGAAAACTGGTCCACCAGAGCTCTTTTCAATCAATTGTGCCTTCTTTGATGTGCAATCTGTAGGCCTTGATATGAGTTGTTCAGAGCTGTTTGAAGATTCACTATGAGAGCAATTTAAGTCGAAGTTTGATCCACCAGAGCTCCCTTGCATCGATTGTGCCTTCTTTGAAGCGACACCTTTATGCCCAAGCACGAGTTGTTTACAGCTGTTTGTCATTTGAGACTGAGATGTGACTATCGCTGAATGAATTCCTAAATCTTGATGCGGTTTACTAGCAGTTTTCTCGATTGATTCTACCTTCTTTCCCGAGACATATTCAAGTCTAGGGTTGGGCTCTACAGTCTTCGATTGATAGCCAGCATCAAAGTAATCACCCCAACGCACATCTCCATTCAAAATACGCAAAACATTCCCATTGCTATCGCGGTCAGTGCTAACCATCTTCTTATCACAGTAAACACTCCTTTGCAATCTTGAATCTAACGATACATCTTTTGTAAGTTCCTCATAGCAGCCGCTCCTGGGCGAATTTTCGTAAACTCGTGGCATGATTTCCTGGTGAATAATCAGACACAAAATGGATACAATTTTTCTCTGCTTATTGCTCTTTATATTAGTATGCTTTTTAACAAAAATACAAGATCTTCTATTGAGCTTGTATGAGCTGATTTCTTGATGGTAAAGTCTTGCAGAGTCAATATTCAACATCAAAGAGAAGTTAACTGATGTTTATAACCAATCCATTAACAGTTCCCCAAATGGTTTAGTTACAAAGATGGTTCAAGTATCTTCAGAATAATCCAGTCGCAAGAACAAGCTATCTTTATGACTAGCCTGAAAATGAGTCAGGCATATGCAATATCTGAGATGATTCTTTTATATTTAAATAAATCTCAGCAAAATGTTCTTCATGCAGCCTACAGTAGAGTAATCTACAAGCAACAGTTCTGTCACTTCAAAGGTGATTTCCGGGCAGAGTAGCTGTTCTCTCTTGAATGTCCAGCAAGAAGTACTTTAAATATGATTCATTTACATTCAAATCCTCAAAGCAAATCAGTGATCAGCAAGTTAAAAGTGGTTTTCAGCTACACAAGTTGTCTTTCTCTATTGCATATCCAATAAGCACCCAACAGCGTTTACTTCTGCTGCACGAACACCGCTCAGCTACTTTTTATGATCATGGATACAGCTATCAAAAATTGATTTCTGCAGCCTGCAAATAACTCGAATGAATAACTGTTCAGCCCTTCAAGTTCAACAAAGGAGTTCTCAACATGTTTACTACGAAACATGCTGTGTCAATCATAACAAAAAAACCAAAAAGAAGTTTTTTCAGTCAACAGCTCCAACGCCTCCTGTAGTAATGCTCCACTGTTAACGACAGAAGAGGCTACAACGAGTTAGATTAGATAGGTTCTTAATCTATTTTCGGCGCCATTTGTAAAAACCAGAGGATCTATAGTTGATGAAAATGGATAGATAGAATTATTCATTTAATAGGCTCATTTAAAAGCTATTCATTAAATCAACAGTAGTCTTCTTCTTTAAATAATATCAGAACAATTTATCTTGATAACAAGCAGGTTCTATTTTGACTTACATGATGACAACTATCACAATATGACCTTCAGTTGTCAACGAGCGTGCATCTTGTTAGAATCCTGGGTATGAGCACCAGTTCATCCAAATCCTCTTTCATAGAGTCCAGGCTCCTACTCGAAGCTGACTTCAGGGAAACAGATTGAAAATCAATGTGAAATTACTCCGATAGTCAAAAAGATTTACATAAAAAAGTTTATCCAGAAACCGATGCTGGAAAAAACTAAGGGATTCAGAGGATTTTTGGAAAGTGTCTATAAGCACAACTCTAACTATCAGCTTGTCTTCATTACTAATGTTAGCCGGATGAAATGAGCAGAATCAGAAATCAGCCATTAAAAACCCATTGCAAACCATGGTCTTTTGCTAGACTTATCGCATATTCGTAGTTGTCGCTATTGTTAGACTGATGGACCCTAAAACTATGACTCACGCCCTTACGCTTCCATAAACGGACAGCTCAAATCTATCTTTCGGGTTGATCAGTAGCAGTAGCAGCAATAGTAGTAGTTGAAGTAATTTGTTTTGAGTGGGCTTGTCAGGATTTCTAGCTACTTAAAGCTAATTTAGGCCCACTATGCATGACGTGGTGAGGTATGGGACCCCTGGTTTAACGTCCCTTACCCTCCCGAAGGACGGTGAGATGAATTGCGAGGTCAGGCCTCCGAGGTCGCCCATCTGGAGTTTGACCTCACTCGACCAGAGCTTAACTTCAGTTACCTGACGAAAACGGTATCAGCCGCTCCGCAACTCACCCCCGCTTTGCTTCTTGATATCAACAAAAGGAAATAATTGTTATTAGAGAGGTGTCACGGTTACTGCACATTAAAACCGTTTTACAATACGAGGACCAGAATCGCCCCTCAATCGCATCAACCCAAACTCGTCAATAAAATAAGGTTTAAAAAAGATTTTGCTGGTACTAAGCATCAAATATTAAATGGTATTTCTCTTCGAATTAAGATCTGTATAGCTGAATAGCCAATTACTGCTTAAATATTAATGAATTCTACTGTGAAAATATGTCAACAAACCCCACAAACTTGATAAGTGTGTTAAATACATTTACGAATAAGGGTTCACAATAATCATGTAAGCTACTTTATCATGTCGTCAAGTCTCCTTCTGTCTAAAAATAGCCTCTTTATCTTGTCTTTAGCATCTTGTCAGTAGTCAGTGTATTTTCTACTATGCTTATTTAGCAAATTTGCGTTAGTCTTCTTTACAGTAAATCTCTCGATGTAAAAAATATGCCATCACCCAGGGTCCTTTGCAGGTCGAGGGTCCTTCCCATATATGGGTCTGCTTTTAACCTTGATTCTGGTAGATGGGTAGCTTTTTAGAATTTTTACTACAACTGAAGAAATTTCAATAGACCGAAACTTCTTGAAATTCATGCCAAAGGGTTCGAAATTCTTGAAAAATTCTTTCATGCAAATGGATCCTTTTGTGAAAGTGCAGATTCAAGTCAAGTCACGGTTACAATCAAGAACTCCCCCTCCCCTCCCCCTAGGTCAAGAACCTGGGAGACAATGGCTCCTTACCTTTAAAGCCTTATGTCGTCTAATCGTAAATAGCCTCTTCTAGTTTGCTTCAGTTAAGGCATTTTCATCATCATTAGTATTCTTTTTACAGTCAATAATTCTTTCCACGAAACTATAACTACTGGCGTGAAGAACATGTCGAAAGTCACATAGTAAAAGATATATATCTTTTAAAGACACTCATGAATTGCGTGCAGTCATAGTGCTGGCCTGCTTCTCATTCTGCAACCTCATGATCCATTCCAGTGTCAGATACTCCCTCCATTGTTGCAGAAGCAGCAGTGGATTTCGTCTGATCAAAATTAGGTCTGCATAGAAATTATGCCGACAAAGTCTAGACTTATGCCCTTTCGTCCCTTGGTTCATGCGTTCTTTGATTTGCTGATAGCACTTGGCCGACAGGGACTACTCTTTAAAAATGGGCCCAATTTAGGCGCGCGTAGAGTGATTCCGTATTGACCAGTCAATTCTTTAACTTTAGCTTTCAGCCACTCAGAAGGCGCTATTCAGACTGTTGTTGTTGTTGCGTGCGAAAACTTAGAGTTCCTGTTGTCGCATGCGATTAGGCCTAGAGTTCCTGTAGTTGCGATGGATTTATTTTTTTTCTACAGAGGAAGATTATTGCCTGAAAAGGTATGGATTTTGCAATTTGTAGGTCAAGAAAGCATCGTTCTTTGTACTAAGAGTTTGCTCTTCAATGTTCAAGTTCTTTCGACCAGGTTTTGAAGCGATTTTGTAGAGTGTACGAGAACTCCCGCTTGTTTAGGCCAATTTGAAAAATTGGGCCCACTTTTTAAGAGCAATATCATGAGTCCCTGTTGACCAAGTGTTATCAGCAAAGCAAAGAACGCAGGGAAACAAGGGAGACAAGGCATCAGTCTAAACAAAATCCTTAAGGGGTCATTGTCACCCAGGGCCCTTTGCGGTCACGTTCACAATGTCTGAAAATATTTTTGGCCGAAGGAGATAACGGAGGCCGCTATTTGAGGCTGCTTGAAAATATTGTACCACAAATCATTTGTTTAGTTGTCTGTCAGTTCAACTACTGCTGTGCGAATCTAAAACTTCCACTCAGGCCAAATTTGATTTGCATACAATGTGAAACTGGAGCTTTCCCGCAATGCACCGTGGGTGACAATAGTTCTTTAATAACTTAGGACTTAAATGTAGTGTTAGTAGCCTCGTTATCATTAGCAACCTCGTTTACAGTTCCATCTTCAGATACTTCATCCATCATTCTTGCTGGACAAGACTTTTTCCTTCCGAAACCAAATCTTCTGTTGTTCAACTGACATCTTTCTTCAATCGTTGTCATGCTGACTCTACGATATCCACTTGCCAAATTTCTCTCAAAATTTTCATCGGCTTCATTGCAAAGAGAGTTGCTTTCTTCGCTTGCTTGTTGTTGATCTAGACGACTTGTGCGTCTCATTCGCTTTAAAGCTCTCGATACAATAGTTGCCTTTTTCAAGCTCTGCCATCTGCTTGCTGTCCCTTGTACTGATTCTGATGAAGGGTTACATTCGAAACTGCGTGTCACCACCAACACATTATACATCATATTATCTTTCTCAGCCAATCCAATATCTTTTTCAGGTTCGATATTTTCATGCTCTTCTTGCAATTTCAGGCATTTGATATTTGGGCCTAAGACGTTACTAGCTCTTCTCAGCTTCTCCTTGCTTGCTTTAACAATAACTTTGCTCTCATTTTCCATGTTACTTTCTGCCTCTTCGGAGATATCTTCGAGTTTGTTTAAATGTGTTTGTTTCAAGACGCCTTCATTAACGTCTCTCTGTAGGCACTTCCCAGTCTTGATACTATCACCTATGAATGATGATGAGGCTTCAACGTCGGTATCTGATACAGCTGTATCTCTGCGGCGAATTGAATACCTTCCATTGTTTATGACTACCCTGCGAAGCCCCCCATGAAGATCCTTAGCCTCATCTTCCGCAAGTTCATTATGCATCAGGCCAGCTTCCAGTCCACTCTCTCTCCTACTGCGTCGTCTAGCTGCACCCAAGCGGTTGACAGCCATTGCAATTCTTCCAGCTCTTTTCCATCGAGCATGTGGTGCAGTAAGCTGACATTCGAAGCTTCGTGTCAATACGACAACACAACTAGAAGGATGCACCATTTCTGCAGCTGTACCAACTTCAATATTTACATCCATATCATCTGACTCTTCGCAAACTTCACGGAAAACAGCAAAATCTGAGTCTTCGTTTTCGGAACACTCGTTGCCAAATTCAGCCAGGAATTCATCAGAACTTTGACCTTCCACTTTTGTTTGATCGCATAGTTGGTAATCTTCCTCTGAAATAAACTTAGTCGCTGCCATACCTGAAGAAGTTTCTTTGTTGTTACTTTCTTCAGCCAACCCTAAAGAATTTTTGTTTCTTTTACTGTCCTCAGTTTGGGTATCGATAGTCCTTAAGGATCCTAAATTTTGTTTGCAAAGTGAACAGACTCTTCCAAGTTCTTCCATTACAAGTAGAGAAGAAACTTAGTAAGCAGAACGCAGCATATGAAGGAGAAACCATCAACAACGAACTCCCACAGCTTTGTGATGAATTCTTGATGTGTGGGAAAGTGCCTTATTTCGAACACCAACAAAAAGCGTCGGAATATAGAATTTTCTGAATAGAGCAGTGTTTTACGCTAGCAAATGAGATATTGAATGTATGAATGAATTATTATTTCATGAATCAAGCATAACACCAGCTGATTGGCAACAAATTCATTCGTGTCTTATAAACCAAGATCTTTTTCCAAAATAATGAGGTTGATACCAATGTGATGTTTAAAACCACCTGCAGTGAAAGGGATTGACCAATTGTCTGAATATACTTTTCACGGTTTTTCAGACATATCTTTGTTACATAATTAAAAAGACAAGTCCGGAAACCTATCATCCACTGACGCGAATTCTTACCGCTGTTTCATTTGAGCTTTTTTAACGGCTATCAGTTCCAAAAATTTTCTGATAATTAAGGCCACATTTGGTCTCTTTGTCACCATTTTCCTGCATGTGCGCGCGATAAAGAGGCTAGCAACGACTAAGAAGCAAGGAAACAATAGGATAACCTCGTTTTGTTTGCGCGATGATGTCATTTCGCACAGTTCGCTTAATTGACTACGTAATTTCCACGGGGGGGGGGGGGGGGTTCTTCCATAGTAAAGGTACCTGGGGATGTGCCGCCCGCGAGGGTATACTTTTTCGGACTTCTAGTCTAGCCAAGGGTGTACTTTTTGGCAATTTTAGTCGAGTTAGGTCTAGGCAAGGGTATGCTTTTTGGGAATTTGGTCAAAGAGATGTCCAAATTCGGTAATTTTTGTAAAAACAACCCAACTTCTTAAAAATTTTGGTCTAGAAAATGCGAAAATTTGGCAAGTTTTGCCTAGAAAATGCCAATTCAGAGCACTTCTGAAGGAAAAATTAGTCTAGCCAAGGGTATCATTTTCACAAAAATTGGTCTAGCCAACGGTTACATTTTCAAACTGTGGGCGGCACCCCCCTACCCGAAATTTAGCCGAGAACCCCCCCCCCCGTGGTAATTTCACAAGGAAAAGGCGAAAAGTTGTGAGAAAAAGTATGATACACCATTCATAACAGCATTATTTTGTATTTTATCGTCAATCATACTAACCCCGTACTTGTCCTTTCAAACGCTTTTCACTTTCCAAGATTCAAGAGGATTTTGTCTACCCACGTGCCACTGATATTTTGATCCTCAATAAAGTTGTCATACTATAGCCTGACTTTCATAAAACCTTATCAACACAGAGTTGCAAGCTGTAGTTTTCTTGCTAGGAACTAAGGTGCTTGGCGTTGTGGATAAATGCATCTTTCTTATCAGCATAGGACCACCCAATATATCCCACAGATTCCCCTTTTTCCATTTTCTTTTCATTTTCAATTGATTTAGGAGGGTGACCCTTCAACAAAAGTTGTTTTTCAAGGGGCCCTCCATCTAAAAAATACAATGAATACAATAATTACAGAAAATAAATACTAAGAAAATGGAGGCTAATATGTTTGATAAAATGCAATATTTACAATATGTCCAGAAGATAATATGGAAAAAAAAGAAATTTTGTCATTATCTTGTTTTTGTTCTTTATTTGGGTGGGCAGGGAGGCTTTCCAGATGACCCAGGGATCCACCAACCCCCAGCTCCACGCCCAACCCCCACCAAATCGACCCCTTGCGTGCCAATGTCTTGAATGAAATATTTGAAAAATGACAAAAGACATGAATTCTTGAGAACTTTATATAATTTCTATCAAGGGATAAATTCACACGAAATAATGAAAATTAATTATTCACTTACTGCACAATTTGCAAGAACAATTGTAAAGACAAATAAAGCAAAATCTTGAAGAGTTCTTGATGAAAATCTAAGGACCATAATAAGAGTGTTTATAGTTTGATCTGCAAGCCCAGCTGCCTTGAGGATTATTAGTGTCACCGAAGAATCCTCTATATCACTATCAAGTGGAAACAAGCATAGATTTATGATTTCTAAGGTGATGAAATATGGCAAAAATGATGTATCTCTGACTGCCTCATACCTAGTTTCTTTGAAGACTTCTAAATTGCTGATGAGAACAAGTAAAATTGCTAATCCAGTTATCAATACCATTCTGTAAAATTTATCATCAGTTTTATTAGAATTAGGGCCTATAGAATCACCACCACTGTCTGAATCAAGATTAGGATCACCTGGAGATGTCTGTTCAGCTTGTGAGAAAGTTTCAAAAGTCTTTGTGACCTTCTTTTGCGTAGCTCCAGCTTCAGAAGAGCCAGCAATGTCTTGTTTGAGCCTTGAAGCATCGTTTATGCTTGAAGATGTACCGCAATCAATGTCATTACCAACATCATGGCTGTCAGTTGTTTCTTGACCTGTCACTTCCATTGATTCAGAAATCCTTAGGGGGGTGGGAGCATCACTTCTCAATTCTGAGGTTGTATCCAAACTAAGATCCTTTTCTAGACCAGTCTGCAAAAGGGCATGGAACATGATGACATATCTTATAAACATCTGTTTTCCTATTTTGTAAATTGAATTTTGATTACTTAACTCCTTTATATTCACATAACAATTTTTGTAATACGATATCATAAGTTTCTAGAAAAATTGAATCAAATTGAGTAACAACCACAAATACTTATTGATGGGCAGCAGCATCAAACAGGATTCAGTCAAAGTATTACAGTATGATGCTGTGGTATAATCTCCTGACTTTGCAGCTAGAACAATCAAGCATACATGGTTTGATCTCAGATAGAGTCTCACCATTTAAGCATCATGAATAAGGGTCACAGACTTTATTAGGTGTTCTCAACTAATAATAATCATCAATATCCTTTCAACAATTCTGAGGGGTACACTTATGTTCTTTTTTATAAGAAACTGCTTAATGAGAAACTCAACTCTCAGATTGCCAAAAAATTAAGAAACTCCAGTACTGGGAAAAAACAACTTAACTATTTACTTTAAAGAAAAGGAAATCCTTAACATATTTTTACTCATTTCAAATGTTTCCAGCATCATATTACTTGGAGTGCACTTGAATGATGTCTAGACATTGGCAATGCTTCATCAAATAACATTGTTTTGAAAACTTCACAAGGGAACAGTTAGTGAACACAAAAACTGTTATGGGACCTTTAAGTACTCAAAAATCTGATAATTTTATGAAGCCTTCAGTACTGGCCAAAATTCTTAGCTTCTTATAAGATATATGTGTATATTGGATCATTATTGTTTTACCTTATTTTTCTCTTTGTATCAATATGCAATATTCTTTAACATTTTGAAGTTAGCATGTGGTAGAGAGATAGCTAGATAGATTCTTCTGCAATCTAAGCACTTGATGCTAAAAACTGCCACTCCACCTCAAATCAGGGGTGGCTCTGGAAACCTTCCAACAGAGGGGCTGGGACATCTGACAAGGGGGTTAAAATGGTTAATGCTTTTCTTCTAAGATATTTTGCAAAATTTTGTCTGACAAGAACCCAATATTTCCTCCAATCATGGAGTTGGATGCTTCTGATTGGGGGGCTGTAGCCCTCCTAATCCTCCCCTGGTGCCACCACTGCCTCAGATCAAGGGAACAAGATTAAAATTTCTGGTTGGAAGGCACTGTAGCATGCTGGCAGTTGTAGCTGGTGGCAATTGAGCAAGACATAGGTTGCTTCGTTTGCAGTTGATAGTCTCTTGTGATCACAAAATGTTGAACGCAGTAGGAACAAAGCCTTTTAATCCATTTCTTGCTTTGCAAATTGACTATGACTTTGTCTGATTGATCTTAATATGGTCACGCCAATCTCAGGGTAGAGTGCAGTTCAACAGGCAGCATTCAAATGTTGTGTTGATATCTGTTTTAAGGTAATGGTTAGGGTTAGTTTCAGAAAAGGGTTTTTTTAAGGTTAGTTAGCGTAAATAAAGGTTTGGGGTTCGTTTCAGAATATAAAATTTATCGCTGCCCACTAAACTGCAGATGTCCCAATCAATTATTGATTTAAAAAAAGCAATCATGACCAATGTATCATATTTTAGTTGCAATGGGATTGATCCCAGACTTATAACTTGCAATGTGCGTGCGGAAGATGCACACCTGGCCATTGTTTTTAAACAATAAACTATTGTACTTCCTGGAACAGCACGACATAGTTAGCAGTCTGGTAATGAATGTACTCTCACACAGAACTTGAAAGAAAGAATCCTATCAACTGTTTTCCATACTTTTTGCTTCTTTTTTCCATCTATAATGTGTATCAATCCTAAAGTCAAACCACAACGTTCACAACTATGGTTATTTCTAGTCAAGTTAATCAATAATCATTTTTGGAAAAAGGAGAGAGGGGAGGAAGGTCTTGGTTGGGTGAGTTCCGGGTGGCCTCTAATAATAATTGGCCTTGTTTTTACCTCATTCTCAGAATAAATTGATGAAATTTGTTTGTCATTTTCAAATTCATTGTCTCCTTCTGTATTGCTTCTTGCTTCTAATTGAACTCCAACAACTCTTTTCAATCGATCATCAGCATTTCGAAGAATTTTTCGCCGACGCGCTGCTCTCCTTTCTTCCATTTTGTCCCGTTCGTTATGAAGCTATGCTTTCTTTTCCCGCTCTTTTCAAACAACCTCGTCATGATGCAACGCTCTCCTTCGCAGCTTCGTCGCAGCCGTCATTCGTTGAGACACTGGACATTTTTACGCAACCAAAGCTGCAGTAAAAACCCGCGTATAAGAACCTACAATCTTGTAAGTCAGCCTGATTAGGTTCTTATGTATTTGATTCTTATTTCATTCAGGGCTTCCAGGTATTTCTTTTGTTCAGATTGAAACTTCAAGCCTATCATTTACTGTCAGTTGAGAGACACCTGAATTTATGAATTTATGAGGCCTTAGGGACTGTTCATTATTTACAGAGGGGTTGGTACTGAAGAGAAATGTTTTCTAATTCAAAAAATCTGTTTAACCCAACTGAGAAGTTGATTGCAAAAAGATCTACCCAACTATTTTCAGGATGAAGAAAAGTTTACCCAACTCCCACCTATAAACATTATTTCAATGTTAAAACTATAAATTGTAAATGTTAGATACTGTAATTATTGCAAATAGTCATGACAAAGATGGAAACAAAGTAGACATTAAATGTAAAATGGAAAATACTGATGATTTTTTATGATGAAATTGACAATTTGGGACTTTAAAAATATAGCATTAATTAGTGGGAAAATTTTGTTTACCCAACCTTTAAAATTGCATGAAAAACTATTCACCCAACCTTTTTATGGTAGAAAATTTCTTTCACCCAACCCATTTCTCTTCGGTACCAACCCCTCTGTAAATAATGAACGGTCCCTTAATAGGTATTTCGTACAGAGTGTTAGTGGTTAAACTTTAAAGGGTGTGTGCAATGGTAAATAGGCTGCTCTATAAATGGAACAAGGAAATACAATTCTGATTTGCCTCATGCAAATGCAGGTTTCTAGCCTTGCACAAACCCTTTAAATTCATAAAGCTAAGCAGGGTAGCCTCCTAGGTACGCCATGTGCACATTTGCCTAGACTTGAGAGTGGGTGTTATTGGTGGAATAGGCTCAATGACAAAGCAACTAGAGTTTTGATTTGATGATCTCCACGAATAAGAACCTATTTCAAATTTCAGGCTGAATGGGTTCTTATACATTGGGGGTCTGACTTCAGAATTTTCAGCCTGTAGGTTCACGGGTTTTTACTGTATGCCAGTTGCCACTTAAGTATAAAAAAATTTTTTCCAATTCTTCTTGAATTTCTTACCAACGTAATGCGTTGACTATTTATCGCAAAGTTAAATTCGCTTTATGTGGGGGTCATCAGGGTTTACGGAACAGCGGAATTTGAAGAAAATTTGTCCCGGAATACGGAATTCTAGCAATTTCTTGGCGGAACGACGGAATTCTCCATCCCTACCGGACGCGGATTTTTGTCGAAAATGATACGCGGAATGCGGAATTTTCATGAAATTTTATGGATTTGCGGATCCTTCATCTGTTGTCTTGCAAAAAAGGTCGTGGTCACATCTCAATTTTTCCGGTCAGCACTATGAGAATATTTTTCAAGCCTTGCATAAGAATTTCAACTGCCACTCTCCTCCTCTTTCCACCTGGATGGATGGAAAATGTCTAACAATACTAATTTGTGCCATCATTGGTAAAGAAGTGGCGGGACACGGAACTTTGACTAAAACTGACCGGAACGGCGGATTTTAACTGAAAATCGCGCGGAACGGCGGATTTCCACCCCCCCTTGATGACCCCCACCTTTATTTGTAAATGAGGCATGAATTTAATCGCTTCATTCTCTGCTGGGTGGGGTAGCGTTGCGAAGGAGAACTCTCCCCAATCCTCCAAATGCAAACGGCGCGCAAATCGAAATCAGGGTTGCCAACTGGCCTACTGGGAGGCCAGATTTTATAAATCTGGCCTAATTTGAAAGTATTTTGCTACGGATATTTTCATTTGGCCTCCACCTTATTTCTGGCTACCATTTGGCCTTTTCGGATTCCAAGGCATGATTCCTTTGTTTTCTTTGTAATTTTCTAAATTTTGTTGTAAAATGCGTTTTCATAAAATGAGATCTAATTATTCTTATGGTCACTGACAAAATAGATGTTAAAACAGATATAGAATATGATACCATCATCATTTTCAAGGTCTGTTCCATCCAGCATGCTTTGCACACGTGCCGGGCCCTGAAAATAAGGCCAACGTAGCATACAGTTCAATGCAACAAAGAGGCTTTTAGATAACTTAAACAATTGGTCTATTGTTCTTCAACAATGAAATTTCTTCTACTGTAAACTTGGCTAAATTTTGGCCTCCTTTGCAACCATGTTTGGCTACTGCTGACCAGTCGGGTCTGGCAACCCTGATCGAAATCAATTTTGGAAGAAGTCAACACCCCAGATACACCGAAAGTATGGACGAAGTTTTCATCATTTCTTCATGCCTGCTATTTGCTAAAGACTCGATTATTGCATGAAAGTTGCCTTAAAGAGCTACCATGGACACTGATGCAAATAATGAGACCAGGAGGGAAGGTATTACAGACAATTTTAAGCAATAATTTTGCAGTTGCAACTGTAAGTGCTCAAGCCCGATGACGGATGACCGGCCTAAATAAATGAAACAGGACAACAGCGCCAAAAAGCAATATCCACACACAACGGTTCTTCATAGCAATATCATTATCATTTAGGGCATGGGGGTTTTTTTACTTACAAGCTTGACCAACCACTTTTCAGATTTGAATCCAAACATTTTGTTTTCAGTGTCCCAATCCCATCCCAGAAATATTTGATTGTATTAAATTTCTTCAATCGATCAGAGGGGTCATCATTGAAAATAATTGGTTATTGTTTAGAATAAAACAAACCTCAGTGTGCATTTTGAATACAACGCATTCAAGCATCCCTGATGTGCTGTTCTGTCCCTAGACTTGATTTGGTTTTGTATCCACAGGCCAACTCACTTTCATTTCAAAGCAAAGAATGCAATCATGTTTTCTTTCACCATTTTTAAAATAACTGTGAAAGTTTAGGAAAGCTCCCAACCAGCCAACCTACCCATGTTTGATTAAAGTGACACTAACCAAATATGTTTGAACTTGGTAACTAAATTATTTTGCATCTAGGTAAAGATAAAAACAACTTTCTCATTTATAACACATCCTCTCCTGAGTCCTGTGGAAACCATGCAAAGTCCACACCAGAGATTTTAGCCAAAATAATGGAAGAACACAAAGTTATCATGACTCCGCACAAGATATCTCTGGCATATGCTCCATGGATTCCACCCCAACACACATGAAACAATATATAGATTGCATTTAGGTTTACTCCTATTTTTCTTCTTTCATTCATTTCAGTCAACTTCACATATGATGAATTACTGCAGCAGAACAGATCATTATCAGAAGAGCTTACACAATGCCGGGTAACAATCTTTCCATCATTTCCCCTTTTTTGGAGAAGTTATTTTTTACTCTGTTGATTGCGTTAAGCTCCGGTCAAACAATCCAACATCTCACCTAACATTTCACCCAACATTTCACCCAACATTCAACCCAACATTTACAGGTGCCCCAACATCAGTGGTCAAACGATCCAACATTTCACCCAACATCTGACCCAACATTTTCTATAGTGACGACTTTGGCGGTTGGCGCTCTCTAAACGTAGTCTTTTACGCATGTGTGTAGCCAACAATGCTGGATGAGGTGGTCAAACGACCCAACAATTGACCCAACATCTGAAAACAATGGAAATGTTGGGCGTCCTCACCCACCATTTTTGATCTCTGTCAAATTTCACCCAACATCGAAAGTCACGATGTTGGGTGACCCAACATGGTGGTCAAACGATCCAACATTTCACCCAACTTGATGTTGGGTGAAATGTTGGGTGAGATGTTGGATCGTTTGACCAGAGCTTTAAGCTAAGCAGTGTGCTAACAGCCAGCATTGTACCAGCCTGTGGAGAGGTATAAACTATTGATAACTGAAAAAACCAGACATCAAAGAGAGTAAGTGCTAGCTAGCAAAATGAAAGCCTGTGGATGTGCAATGGAAATGTCTGTCTGTCTCTAATGTTTGCGGAGGATAGATTCTATCTACAAGGACATGAGAAGTGAAAAATTATTTTCTTTTGCATGTCTACAGGGCCTCTTTATCCCAATAGCTTGTGCCAGGTTTTATTTCAAGCAGAGCCTCTTGACAGGTTTCCATTGAATAGATGTTTTGGTGGCTATCACCCCTTTAAGCCCCTTTCAACTCCTGCTTCTGGAGATGCATTTAAATTAAGCAATGGTGAAAGTGAAGGTGCAGTTGCATTTTTCAGCACCAAGCACTGGAATTGCAGAAATAGAGCAGACCTCATCGAGTCCATGATCCCTTGTCATGACACTCAAGTGGTGGGGTCCTATCGGGTATCAAACCCACTCCACCTGACTGTTCTGGCTGCAATGTCAGAAGATTACACCACAGTGCCACAACACCTTCAAAGCAATACTGTCCATGCTTCTCTAAAATAATAGATTTCAAATTTGGAGTTCAAAATCATGTCATGCTGGGATGACTGAACTGCTGAAGAATTTAATCTGAATTTAAAAAATCTTGGAAATCTATCACACCTGCATTTTATGGAGAAGATTGAATACATACTTCAGTATTTTCCAGGCTGACAAAGACTTTGTTTGGACAATGTGGAAGAGGTTACAAGCTGAGAAGCCAGATGTGGCATCTGCTGTCAGCATGGTTATTGCCAGGTTTGTTTCGTTTAGTACAAGAATTGGATTTGTAAATCTAACTTAATAACTAGAAGTAGACTTTTTGTACCTCACCAGATTTGAATTTTTGGAACGATGGGTTCAGTATGGTAGATCCTCTGGTAAACTGAGGTCATTCAAAATTTAAATTCTTGTTGAGCTCAAATTTGATTTTCTATTATTTGCAGGAAAGAATCACTTTTTGAATCCTTTTGCTACTTGGGAAGAAGTTGTCATTTTTTAAACCTAATTTGTGGAGTACCAATGCACAGAATTACTCCAAGTTGGTTGGATCTCCTAACATGTGAATAGTGTAAAAAATTTGACTGTTAATCAAATTTAGTGCAGTTGTTAACACTACTTGCAACATAAATCATTGTTTTCCATTGGATCTTTCACACAGACTTCATTAAGAATAATTCTGTGCCTGTGCCTGTGCCTGTGAATGGATTTTTCTTCATCTATCATGGATAGATTTTTATTCATCTATCATGGATAGATTTTTATTCATCTATCATGGATAGATATTTATTCATCTATCATGGATAGATATTTATTCATCTATCATGGATAGATTTTTACTCATCTATCATGGATAGATATTTATTCATCTATCATGGATAGATTTTTACTCATCTATCATGGATAGATTTTTATTCATCTATCATGGATAGATTTTTATTCATCTATCATGGATAGATTTTTATTCATCTATCATGGATAGATTTTTATTCATCTATCATGGATAGATTTTTATTCATCTATCATGGATAGATTTTTATTCATCTATCATGGATAGATTTTTATTCATCTATCATGGATAGATTTTTATTCATCTATCATGGATAGATTTTTATTCATCTATCATGGATAGATTTTTACTCATCTATCATGGATAGATTTTCATTAATCTATCATGGATAGATTTTTATTCATCTATCATGGATAGATTTTTATTCATCTATCATGGATAGATTTTTATTCATCTATCATGGATAGATTTTTATTCATCTATCATGGATAGATTTTTGCTCATCTATCATGGATAGATTTTTTATTCATCTATCATGGATAGATTTTTATTTATCTATCATGGATAGATTTTTACTCATCTATCATGGATACATTTTTATTCATCTATCATGGATAGATTTTTACTCATCTATCATGGATAGATTTTTATTCATCTATCATGGGAAGATTTTTACTCATCTATCATGGATAGAATTTTGTTCATCTATCATGGATAGATTTTTACTCATCTATCATGGATAGATTTTTTATTCATCTATCATGGATAGATTTTCATTCATCTATCATGGATAGATTTCTATTCATCTATCATGGATAGATTTTTACTCATCTATCATGGATAGATTTTTTATTCATCTATCATGGATAGATTTTTATTCATCTATCATGGATAGATTTTTATTCATCTATCATGGATAGATTTTTATTCATCTATCATGGATAGATTTTTATTCATCTATCATGGATAGATTTTTACTCATCTATCATGGATACATTTTTTATTCATCTATCATGGATAGATTTTTATTCATCTATCATGGATAGATTTTTACTCATCTATCATGGATAGATTTTTATTCATCTATCATGGATAGATTTTTACTCGTCTATCATGGATAGATTTTTATTCATCTATCATGGATAGATTTTTATTCATCTATGATGGATAGATTTTTATTCATCTATCATGGATAGATTTTTACTCATCTATCATGGATAGATTTTTCTTCATCTATCATGGATAGATTTTTACTCATCTATCATGGATAGATTTTCATTAATCTATCATGGATAGATTTTTATTCATCTATCATGGATAGATTTTTATTCATCTATCATGGATAGATTTTTATTCATCTATCATGGATAGATTTTTATTCATCTATCATGGATAGATTTTTGCTCATCTATCATGGATAGATTTTTTATTCATCTATCATGGATAGATTTTTATTCATCTATCATGGATAGATTTTTACTCATCTATCATGGATACATTTTTATTCATCTATCATGGATAGATTTTTACTCATCTATCATGGATAGATTTTTATTCATCTATCATGGGAAGATTTTTACTCATCTATCATGGATAGAATTTTATTCATCTATCATGGATAGATTTCTATTCATCTATCATGGATAGATTTTTACTCATCTATCATGGATAGATTTTTATTCATCTATCATGGATAGAATTTTACTCATCTATCATGGATAGATTTTTATTCATCTATCATGGATAGATTTTTATTCATCTATCATGGATAGATTTTTACTCATCTATCATGGATAGATTTTTATTCATCTATCATGGATAGATTTTTATTCATCTATGATGGATAGATTTTTATTCATCTATGATGGATAGATTTTTATTCATCTATCATGGATAGATTTTTATTCATCTATCATGGATAAATTTTTATTCATCTATCATGGATAGATTTTTATTCATTATCTGCAATCAAGTCAATCTTAGTGGAGTAAAGATTCCAGCAACGATCTATTTCATACCTGCGAGTGACAAGTGAATCTGAACTTTTTTGCTATCTTGTTTAATGCTTGTAGGGAACAAGAAAAGGCTGAAACTAAGGATAAGAAAGTTCTTGCAATACTCAAAGAGAAAGATAATAACATCAAGATTCTTGAAGAGGTGATAATTCGAACATATTTTTGACTAGCTGCTCCTCTACAATCATTTCTTGAAATTTCCAAAATAAAAAAGAAAATTCTTTTTAAGGATGGATCTCACTATTTTATTTCTTTGAAAAAGAATAGTTTGAATTCATTGTATGTAAAATGAAGTTGCTGAGAAAGGTATTTGTATTAAGAAAATTGTGTTGTGGTTAGGACAGATTCCCTTCACATTGCAAAACTTACATTTATGTTGCAGAAATAAATCTGAAATTATGCTTGCCAATGATGATGGAATAATACAAATAGCTTTACTTCTTTTTGAGATTGCTGCTGACTTAGAAACTCAGTTGAAACAATCAATGGAAAGGTATTCCTACTTTAGACTGCGTTCACACGATGCCGGCACATTTTGAAAACGGTGAAAAATTCGACGGATTGGCCTCCCGTTCACACGAAAACGGGACATTTTTTGCCGGTAGATTTTGAAAACGGTAGATTTTGAAAACGGAACTCTAACCGACACATTTGGAAACGACATCGTGTAAGCACCTTAAAATGATGAAAACAGAACATTTTTAGACACTTTTGGAACGAGCCTGATCAACTCTTAGGATGTAGGTAAGCTTCTTTGGCATAAAAGTGTTGCAAAGAGTTTCTGCCGTCTAAGTTCCTACCGTTTTCAAATTGTTCCGGTATCGTGTGAACGCTGGCTCAAATTTTGCAGCCATCACATTTTTCACCGTTTTCAAAATGTGCCGGCATCGTGTGAACGCAGTCTTACTTTGTTACTGTAGCAGAGAATTTTAGGGGAATACTGCTGTAGAAATCTTTGAAAAAACTGCAAAGATTACTTTGTTGAAATACAGTAGGTGTATAATGGTTTATTCATCATTTACAGCTTTACCTGAAAACTTCTCAGCTGCGGCTGAAAAAGCTTGATCATTGCTTGGCATCCAATTGATTTGAGGCGAAATTTTGTCAGCATTGCTGCTTAGACAGATTTTTTGAAATTATTAATTCATATATACACTTAAAAATAATCTATTTCCTGGTATTTTACGATCCTTAGCATTGTTTTGTGTTTTTAAAGGCTATCTGGTCTTCTTGTTGAGCAAACTGATTGGGAAGGAAAGATGACAGATCTTCAAAGGACAGTTGAGAAACTAAAGGAAGAACAAGAATATCAACAAGAAGTGGTAAAATATTTTATATTCCTTTTTTCATCTTGACTTCTTGGCATTTGGGTCAAAATTTGTTCATTTTCTTCTTCACTTTGTAACGCTTCACTACATTAAAACTATGCTCAATACTGTTTGAATGAGATTTAAATTTGAGTGAATTTCCTCCACATTTCTACATAGAATTATGCTAAAGTGTTCCTGTGTATAATGGTTTGTTTTGTTTGCTTTCTCATTTTGTTGTAAATTGATTCACAGATGAAAGCCCGAGAAGCTCAAAATGAGAAACAACAACAGACGAATAGTGCACAAATTGAGAGTTTAGAAATGAGAAAGAAAGGTATGGCTTTCCTTTTTCTTCTACAGATGATTCGATATCGATGAAAGTTTTAGTTCAATACACATGTTTAGATAGTGTGACTCGACCTTTCTTCAGACATGATATATTTTGCTCTTTTTTATGTGTTGTAGAACTTGAAGGGCGTGTGGGAGACCTGGAGGGTGAAGTCGATAAACTGACCAAGGAAAAATCAACTGCTGCAACAGTTCTAGAAGCAAATGAAGTCTTAAGAGATAAGATTAAGGTATAAAATTTTTTATGAATATGCTAAATAAATGCACAATGTATGTACACATGGCTGTCCGCGTTTCATCTTCCTTTGTGCTGCTTGCTAAAAAACCTAGGTATATTACAGCTTAACCGTGACGAACCTGAACTTCAGAGAAAATGAGACACTGAAACAAAAAGTAGTTAGACATTTTAAAGACTCTAAATTTTGAGAAGTCATGATTTGTTTCTTTATCTTAAATTACATTTTCATAAGCAAATTTGATTCCTATGCTGTCCATTATTGAGATACATTTTATTACGATATTCCATTCTAGGTTCTTGAAAAAGATTTGGAGCTAACCAAGCGCGAGGTAGGTTTACTAATTTCCTGAAATTATATACTTTTGAGCCATTAAAGAGCAATTTTTGCCAGCCAAGGTCTTTTGCAAGAAATCTGCACGTTCACACAGACGGTCTGAATATCAAATCTGGCCTAAGCAGGAATATGAATTGGCACTGCAATGATAAAACTGATAGAACAGTCAACTTAAGTCAATTTTTTTCCAGTTCAACTGCTAAAATGTGGATCCATACTTTCCTCATGGACCAAATTTGATTATCAGGTGGTCTGAAATTGAAGTTGAATATGATGGCTTACTGTATCTACAAGTGCGTCCTGTTCAATTTTCAGCACGATGAAAAAATAACGTCCCTGGAAGCACGGGAGACACAACTTCTAGCTGAAACTGCAGTTGTAAATGACCAAAGTGAGACGCTTGAGCAGAAAGATGCCGAAATTTCTGCACTGAGGTAAAATATAAAAATCTATATAGATAACTTCACTGCTTTCTTGATAAATCGTAGGCCACGCAAAGTCGCCGAACACGTGTGAATCCATTCTTTTAGAGCCTTTATGGCATAAATTTTTAGAGAACATACAACAAGATATCGGTATCTTATGAATTCAAAAGTTTATACAGCTATTCTACAAAAACTTTCATCAATACTTCTGTCTGAAAAAGTTTATTTCTTTGTTATTTGAGAATCGAGGCAATTTGAAAACGTTCATGCTGAGCTTTTCTTGCCAGAGTTTCATCCAGTGGCATGTTTAAACGACAAACTTTCAAACATCATAAGTTGTGAACAGTTTTCAACGACAAGTATTGATTTTGATAATAGTGTTGACCTCATATTCGTTGTATTTAAGATGTGAATTGAAGAAACAAAAGTCTGATTATGAGGAGTGCCTCACACATTTCCAAGAACAAAATGTGATTATCAAGAATCTTCAGCTGCTGCAAAGTGAAACACAAGAAGGTTCGTTGAACTGATTTAAAATCAACAAATTTCATATCCTTTGGTGTCATCTGAAAAAATGCATATTAGTAGCATCTCATTTTGGAAATGAGAGCTTTGTATTATAATAGCCAATTGCACTAAAGATGGCGAATATGAATTTTTTACCACGATGCTTTGCGTGACATTGAATTTCTATTGATTTGATTGGCTGATATACCACAAAGGCTCTTAGTTAAAAATTCCTCGACACCATCTTTAGCGCAATCGTTTAATCTTAGTAACAGTCCCTCATCAGAACTTTTTATTTGAATCCGTAATGTATTCTACATCTACTTCATGATATAATAGATCACTAATCACTTTTAATTCAAGTTTCATTCGACCAAAATTGTACGGTTTTAAGCTCCAGTTCAATTTCTAATCATGTTCACATTACTCAAAATTTCTTTACTTACAGTTATGCAAAATCAGCAAGACAGTCACAAAGCTGAAGTTAGATCGTATAAAACGGTGAGAAACAGATTTCTTAGTTCATCGTTTGCTTCTTTGCTTTTCTATGTTTTGATTTTTGAAATTAATCAATCTAAATTTATCATCATGAAGCCTTCACATCTATCTTGGAACACTGTGTATCTTGCAAGAACTTAGTATTTCAGGGAATCCTTACAGAGAGGACATCTAGGTGGCTTTCTTTCAGACAGGCATCTGCAGACTTCATTCAATAGATCTTTTAGCTTTTCTTAAAAAGATGTGCACAAAGAGGCTCAAACACCACTGAATCGAACACTTTATATGACAATCTACAAATATTGTTCGATCCAGACTCTTTTTTAGTATGGCTAAGGCATTATATCCTTGACTAACAGCGATTTTTGAAGTCTGGGCATATCATTTAGTGTCAGAAATCATCCTTCAATAGTTGGATGCATGCTTTGTCTTTTTATTTCTTCCAGACGCTTAATGACATGCGAATGAAATGTCTTGATCTCCAAACAAAGAATGAAAAACTTTATGGAAACACGGAAGCATTGCAACAGGTAAAGACTTCTAGATTTAAGAACTTTGAAAGATGTTCCTCAAACTTTGTTTCATAGATTAACTGTTCTCTCTTGCAGACTTGACGATATTTAGCTCAGCCTTTTGCCATCCCTTAGAATTGCTTCATGTTTAAGATCCTCATCTGTTTTGTCTTAATTTTTCCAAATTAATACTCAGCATCCATGTTTTACGAGCAAAAATGAGACCAACCTGTTCAGGGTAAAAAAGCATTATTTTGGTGCATTTGTAGGCAGCGCGCAGACTTTACTTTCCCGCTGTGAAGTTCTTCGTTGGCTCTCCTTCGCAATGGAAAGTAAAGTCTACACGCAGGCTAGCGCACCACAATGAAAATAGATTTAAAGTATTTTGTTTCTGCTTCAGAGTCTTACTGATCGCCAGAAAGAAAGTTTCAACAAAGATGCTGAAATCGCGGCTTTGAGGAGATCGATTGTCGAAGTATCTCGCAGAAATGAAGGTTTAGATTCTGAAACTCAAACGATCGATTTGGTAAGAATTATTGCATTCTTTTACTATTCTTTTTAAGATCTGTTTGTTGATTAACAAATTTTCATTCATGACTATCGACAAACTCTAACTGTGCAATATTTCAGCCAAGTTTAATATACTTTTGAAACATCTTTCGCCAGATCTGTACCTCGTTTCTATTTTTCTTTCTAGTTTAGTTTAACAGTGTTGACGAGAGAATATCGATCACAGGATAGAATTTGAACCAATTTACGTTCACAGGAAACTCATTGATAAACATCTAGCTTAATTTCGAATCACTGGAAATTTAGGTGCTCCATTGTGTTTGAAAATTATTTTGAATTAGATACTTCCACTTTACACGACACTTTTGAGAAATATTTCGAAATTTTTCAGGATTGCAATCGTTGTAGAAATCTCGAGGAAAAGCTTGAAGATGTGAACGAGGAACTAGATCGAATGAAAGATATTGTTCATGATAGATCAAGGTATCATTCGCCATATTTTTACATTTTTACAAGGTATCATTTGCCATATTTTTACATTTTTACAAGGTATCATTCGCCATATCTCACACTGCAGAGACTTTTGAAAAGTTGTTCAGTTTTCTATCAAAGAGAGCACAAACACTGAAATGTACATTCTTTAATTCTTATCATCAATTCTTTCTCATTACTCAGGAGAATTTCTTCGTTGGAAAAAGTTTTGGGTGAAAGACGTAGAAAGCATTTGGCAGAAAGAGAGGCTCATTCAGATTTAGACACAGAGGTTAGTGACAAATCTATCTGTCTTTCTCAAACTATATGTCCCATGAGATTTTCGATAATGCAAAATTACTCACGCAAAACATTACAATTCTTTTATTCATGGCTGTTTTCACGTGATATCTACATTAACACAGGGTTCAAAGTTTTGTCATTTTTCAAATTGTGGAATTCTTAGATCTCTCGGCATGCCTCTCTGTTGGTACCTAACAATTGTGCAAAATTGTACAAATTTATTTCCTGATCATAAATACTATTCCGTTATCATGATTATCGCAAGTATACCATCCCAGCGTTGTGAATGAAATATCTCTTCCTTTAAGAACTCGGACGCTGCTGAAATGAAATCTGCTTTAGAAGCAAAAGTAAGAAATCTCGAAAGAGAAATCGAAGACCTAGATGGATTACTATCTTTGAAGGTATGAGAATGTTTCAATTTAATTTTTCTGTTCAAATTCAGGCCTTGTTCTATGTAATGATTCTGTTCTAAGATCATTAACAGTTTAATTCATATATTGAAGTGAGGTTTAATTTTGCCTTCTTCTCCTTCTGACATTCTGTGCATTCTCTTCAAAATTTAGCAATACAATTTTCTTATTGATTGATTTGCCTTGCCTTTCTTAAATTCGCTGTGACGTTTTACGTGAAGCTTTTTAATTTGGTTTTTCTTATTGATTGAGCATTTCCTTTTACAAATGTGCCTTTATCGTAAATTTTCTTTTTGATTTTTGTGTGTTCTTTTTTAATTCTGCGTGACAGTTGTGGGCCACCCTACTAAATCTTCAAATGATGTGACAAAATTACGCAAACAGATTTACTAAAAGATAAAACATCTTCTCTAAAAGACAATCTAAGTTATCAGCATCTCTTTGGAACAAGTCATGCAAACTGTTGTATCTATTTCAGGATAATGAGTTAGAAGAAACTAAAAAGGCGCACAATCGAAGACTTCACCGATACAAAACTCTGAGAGAGAATTATCTCATGGTCAACCAACAACTTCGTACGTTTGAACAAGACGAGCCAAGGTAATTTAACCCCCCTCCCCCAGAACAAAATGTTGCTCTTCTTGCAGAAGAGAACAGAACAGAACAGCACAGAACAGAACAGAACAGAACAGAACAGAACAGAACAGAACAGAACAGAACAGAACAGAACAGAACAGAACAGAACAGAACAGAACAGAACAGAACAGAACACTATAAACTGCTCTTTGGGGAAGTTGAGGCCAATCTGAGGCCATCTTTTGATCATGAAATTGTTGAATTCGTCAATTAATTAATTAAGTTGTTTATCATTCCTAGTCCTGATAATGGAAAGAAGACATTCTCTTGTTACACATAAAGCCTATTATGTTATATATTCTTTCTTGTGCCCCAAAAAGGGTTTATGTGACAAGAATTTATAACAGAAGAACTTTATTGGCTTTTCTTTACAGGAAAGCATTGAACGATATCGAAACACGGGCAGATCCAAAATCTCTTCAACATGAAAACAGTGATTCAGTTTGGAACGAACTTACCTTTTTCAGGAAACAGTATCAGATTCTCAAGAAAGAAAGGTTTGTGCTGGATTCTTTTTATTATGTTTTGCCTTTGCCAGGAATACATTAAGGTAATGATAAGACCAAGCTTGTCTAACTCAATGTTGTGATTAGTAAGTTGTCTTTGTTACAAACCAGTTTCAGAATACACGTTTAAAATGGATGAACTTAATATCTAAACTATTTTTATCGTTTCAAATTCAATTTTTGTGACGTCAGTAAAGCAATGATTGTCCTCATCTTGAATTTTCCAGGGAAGATTTTGAGGAAGAAATTGACAATCTTCGTGTTAGAGTTGCAGAAAACATGGCAGCGAACAAGCAATTGAAACTTCAACTACATCAAAAACAGGATGGTAAGAAGGATTTTACTGTTAATCTTCATTTGAACATTTCAGACAAAAGTACGGAAATACCTGTGCATTTTATATTGCGAATAAATTCCCAAACGAATTTCGACTTTCATCTTTTACAATGGAGTTGTAATTTTTCCAATCGGATTTATAGATCCGTGATTCATCACGTATGCGACTAAATGTTACAAACATGGTATAGAGATACTAATTGGCATTTGAAAATTGTTGTAACTAATAAGTCATTTTTCTTTTTTATCTGATACAAACTAAATGTCAAAAGTTTTGCGTTAAAAGCACAATAAAACGAGTTTCAATTACTTTATTTGAAAATATTTCTCACTGGCAGTTTTCCATTCATTGCTTTATGCAAAGTACGCCTCAAAGATTTTTAGCTATTTAAAGCTAATTTAGGCATACCATCCGGGCATGGGGAACCCTGTTTTAACGTCCCCTCCGGCCCCTTTGTTTTAACGTAAAGGAAGTTTGTGTCTAGATCAATGAAATCAAAATGTCCCCTGGTCTCTTCTTATCGTTGCAGAATCATTGCATTTAAGAAATGAAATGAAATCAAAGGACAAATTTATCAGTCCATCGAAATTTTATTCTATGGAAACGCAAGTGGATATCTGGAGAAAAAAGGTTAATCCTTTGAACATCTTTTAAGTAAGATTTTTAATAGATTTTGCATGATCAGTCTCACAAAAAAGTTCTCTAATTTTATCTTGGTGTTACGCAATGCAATTCAGTGCCTGACAGACAACCATTTTTTCTCTCGACAAGTTTATGTTTCTCTCGACAAGTATTTTGCAGATGTTTGGTTTGCTTCTTCTCAGGCGTTTGCCTTGTCTGAGTCTTGTTGGGGCTGCTTGATATATTTTTCAGTTAACTTCCTTTGAGCAGCAATATCGAATTGAAATCTGTACAAGCCGATAACAACAGTGCAAGTTTACTAATAAACTTAGTCGCAGAATCATTTTGGAAGTTTTGAAAACCCCTTCTTATTTTGATTGAACCATTTTCTAATTTCAGGGTCATAAACAAATTTTTTATCACGTTGGAATTTATCCTTTTCCACAGTCTAAAGATTTCGAGCTCAAAGTTTCTGCATTGTCTGCTGAAAGTGACGCACACAAGCAAAGAGAAAGGTTGGTAACTTCTATCACTATTGTGCACATTCGAAAATTCTACAAAATGTAGCAAAGTATCGTTCGATTGAGATTCCTTTTCAGAATAGCTAAAACGTCTATTGTTTAAATTCAGTGTTAAATGGCCTGTTTCAACCAGCATGGCTTGCATGTATATCTCTGGTTGCCCATTGTTGTCGCCATTGTCATAGCGAAATTTCCCGTTGAATTGAATTCATTTTCTGCGTTAGAAATGACAATAGAAATATTGCAGTTATCTCATCTTATTTCTTGCTACAACTGCAGATATTACAAACAGGAAATAATCCAACTCACCGATGAGATTGATAATATCCACAAAAACATTAAAGAAAAGATTGATGCCGAAGTTCAAGCCTCAGATGTGATGGATACAGTAGAAAGAGATGGAAACAGACCATTAGGTGGAACTGCTGACTCGCTTGCAAGGAGAGACCGTTCTGTGGTAAGAATATGAATGTATTGGACTGATAATCTGAGAGTCTTGTTTTGCTTTGCTCGTTGAATTGAATGATTTTTTTACGGTCAACGACCGCTGAAAAGAGAGATTCAGTTAAGTCTTTGAATGTATGAGAGGGCGTGTACCTTGTTAGTCATATTCCAACCAGGGATAGTTAGTGGACACGTTTGTGCAAGCACAAGAATAATCATGGTGACTAAGGTTTGAAATGATTAGCAGCATGACATTTGAGATAACCACCAAATGATCTGGTCATACATTTTGGCGATGCAAAATTTTTTAGATTCATATGGTACATGCAAAAGATTTAGTGTTTCAATGAACTAATATATTTTTAATACGGTACGAAATTGTATTACTTTATAATTGAATTACTCCTTATTCTTATTCAGGTTGAACAAATAATCCAAACGAGTCCAGTCTCTCCATTCAAACGACGTTCTCCAATGAGGCCTATCAGCCAGTCAACACAAACCACCCACACTATGGAGACACAGACTAGTTCTGATGACGAAAATCTCCCTCCTCACGTTGCTAAAGATGGCAGAACAAAGACTGAACGAATAAGTAGAAGAGGAGGTCTTAGGAAGGAGGATATTCTATCTCTAGATGATCTTCGAACACCAGGAAAGAGAAAGATGAAAGATGAACAAAAACACTCGCCAGGGAGAGTAAATAAGAAGAAAAAATTACCACCAAGAAGTAGTCCTGCAGCCAGAGAACAAAACAGTCTCAAACTGAGGATATTGAGTCTGCAGCAACAGGTAAGTGATTAATGTTACAATAAGATCTGCCATTTTGATTGGCACCCAAATACAAAGCGATTAACGACTGCAGAAAAAAGGGGTTTCTATGCCCCGTCGGTCAAGTCTTAAGCACAGACAAAGCAAGCCGCAATATTTGCTGTGAAACCCAGGTAGCTAGCTCACTCATTGTGCATTGCAGGAAGAGTTTTATGGGCCAAAATGAGTACATGTCTAAAGTAAAAGGATATAGCTAAAGTTCTGCTTCGGGCATTTCATTTGTTTGGTTCAGAAGCCTATGTTATAAAATTTAATTACATCCAAAAAATATGAGAATTGAATCGCCTTTCAATCGGTATCTGAAACAAACCAATAAAATACCCAAGGTAGATGCTCACATATAACCTGTTTCTTTCGATATGTTCTCATGTTTGCTTTTAAAAACCCTTTCTGTAATACGCAACGACTGAGCCTGCAAGCCTGCTGGTCAGCAGCACTTTTGTTCTTCTATAAATAGTATGATTTTGTTCTGGAGTAGTATTTCGGCTCTTGAATTGTAAATACTTTGTAAAGGCCGTCCTCCACTAGCGGTAGTTTCGGTCGGCGACCAGTAAAGAGCATGCGCATGTAAAGAGCATGTGCACCAGGCAAACGCTCACGTTGCCGGCCAAAACCTTACCTGCAATGTAAAAATGGTTGAAGATGCTCAGTATTTCACCTGTCATTGTTTGTCAGTATCCTACCATGGAGTTCTCTTTATTTTTATAGGTTGAAATTCTGCGGAGTGCAAAAATAAAGTTGGCAAATGACTTGCACGAGAAGTCAGAAACAAACGAAGTTTTAAAGGGAGAATTAATGGCTGCGAATAGAAAGATTGAATCAAATCGAAGTTCAGTTCAAGTAAGCTTATTTTCCGTAAAGGAAAATTTTCTCACTATAAATTCATTTTTCTAATGAACTGTGGACGTGCTTCAATACTGAAGTTTTTTGACATTGTTTTGATAACTGAATTGTTTTGCGAGTGTCTTAATATCCCTCAAGTAAGTACACAAGATGCAAGACAGAAAATGCCGTCCTATAGCATACACTGTGGATTTGAGCGAAACTACAAGGTTTCCGAAGAAATATGTTTCCCCTTTTGTGTGACTGCTGTGAAGGAGTTGTAACTTCTATTCTCTCATTGTTTTCACAGCTGCATAGGATGGGCTTCAGTTTAGAGTTTGAGACCTTGTCAGCGTCAACCTGACAGACAGTCACTGATTTGTGGCACAAGAAAGGCAAAATAAGTGGTTGATTCTAAAGCAGAACTCCTTGTATTCTCCTTCAATGTCAGTTTTGAAAATCAAGTATATTTTTTGAGGAAAAATTGGCTCTAGCGTTATCAAAGTTTTTCTACAGTTGTAAAAGGGCTAATATTGTAGTTTTAGAGATAAACAATTCTTGATATTTTGGATTAGCTTATTACCAGACGTTCCTTAACTTTTGAAATTAAGTATTTGATGGTTTGGACTATTACATTTTAGCGTTTATCTGACGAACTTGAACGATACAGTCGAGATAGGGAAGAGCTGGAAAAAGAACTGGAGAGAGAAAGAAAGAAAACAAAAGCACCGGAGATTGGTTTCAAAGAAATGGAAAATCGATGGAAATTAGCGACAACAGAATGTTCAAAATTATCATTTCAAGTGAAAACATTGCGAGGTGAAAATGATATGATGACTGCAAGACAAAGAGAATTTCAAGAGAGGTAAATGATTATGTCTGTTTAATTTCCTTCATAAAATGTGGATGCAGTGATACTGAGAACAATTTTAATCCAGTTTCACGATTCCTAGTCCAATGAACACAGCATTACGCGACGTGTTGAAATACACAGCAGATGAGAAGGTGAAGCTACACTTTTTAGCTCCAAGCGGTGGGATCACAGAAGTGGAGAACATCTGATCGATTCTGCTGCCCCTTGTCATGACGCCCAAGTGGTATGGGCTCGAATCCTGCCTGCCTGACAGCTTTGACTGCAAAAACAGAGGACTACACCTTTGGATGGGGCCTTATTTAGAATTTTGGTGCAGACGGGGGTTTTATCAGAGAGGGGGCTAAATTGAACTTTAGCGGTACTCTGTTTGTTCGTAATATACCACCCCTGTTAATTTTATCAACTTTCTCTCAGGGCTGGAGAGTTTAGATATTAATTGTCTACCTAGTATGTTGCTGACGCTAATTATTGTGTTGCAATTGTTCATAGATATATTGAGGAGATATGAAGAGTAATGAGTGTGCACCTACGATGCCTTAGTTGTAATATGTGACGTCTTCTTGATATTTAATTTCTGGTTTGTCTTCTCCAGAATATTACGTTTAGAGAAGCATTTAAATCAAAAGAAACAAATATTGGAAGATCTGAGAGAAAAACTGAAAGATGCAAATCAAGCAATTTCGAAAGAAAAAGAAAACCTGGTTTGTTTGTTTGTTTGTTTGTTTCATTCTTGTATTAGAGATGATTTTTCAAGTAGATTATTTGCACATTTCTCTTTCATCTCCATGGAAAATAATGCTTCACTTGCTTAGACTTATGACCTGGAATCCATTGCTTCCTTGTACTTCTTTGACGCGAAGATGGCGCTTCGGTCAGCAGAGACTTCTAACATTACTCGGAAAAACCTGAGCCTATTTAGGCCCAAAGTCTGAGCTTCCTAGAGTACCAATAAGATTGTGAGATTTTTGAATTACCATGGCTGCGGCAAATGTGATCAAATTTTCGATTCGATTGAGCAACTGATAACATTCCCACAAGATTTCGAGATTCGAAGCCATGATTCCAGCATATTTCCATTGTTGAAGGCAAAAAATAGGGTCAGCTTTTTCACTGTTTCATTATGAGTCCCTGTTGAGCAAGGTTTACCCTCACGGATATAAGGTACTCGTCGTCATATTAGTCTAGGCGCACCCGGGACAACATGTAAAAAACGGTTTACAGGGGTTTTTGTTGAGTTTAACTTTGATGAAAATCAGCCTTTATGAATTGCTGTTTTGGTTTTTTTTTTAGCTTTGTATTCTCTGTTACAGGAAGACGTACGAAAGAAGAATAAAGCATTGGTTTTAAAAGATGAGCAACAGAGACAATATGTATGTATCACCTAACATTGCAATGTAAATATGTCATTCAGGTTGTTGCAGAAGTTAGTTTGATGGTTCTAGTTCTAATGTTAATTTAGTCACTACTGATATTTTGCCTTTTACTTCTTTGATTGGTACAAAATGTCCCCAGAATATTATTTGACAAACTGTTTGATTTTATTCAACAGGTAGAAAATTTACGATCTAAAATCAACCAAATGACAATGGAAAAGATGTCAGTCCAAGAAAAGCTGCATGACTGTCAAGAAGAGCTGAAGAGAAAGGTGAGATCTCAAATATACATGCTTTTCATATAATCGCAAAGACGTACTAAATATGCTAAATATACTAAATATATAATACTGAATAAACGTACTAAATATACTAATATGTTTTATGTACTAAATATCCTTATTTCCGTTCGTTTATCACCCAAATTTCAGAGTCGCTTGTTACAACAGAGTCAAGATTTGTGCAATCATGCAGAACAAGCAGTTAGTGAAATGGAAAAAGCTGCATTCGATCAATTACTTGAACAAGCATCGAACCAAGAAACATTGCATTTGAAATTGAAAGAGGAAATTGGCAAAGAGCAGAAGAGGATAAAGGAATATCAATCTCTTTTAAAGGTATCTTTTTATAATGTACCGTAGTTCTTCAAAGTAACGTTGTTGGTGAACAATTTTTAGGGATTTAGCAATATGAAACGCTCAACAGTTTAAGGTAAAGTGAAATAAACAAATTAAAATCATTTGTTTGCTACAGCGTACCTTTCAAAAAGTACATAAATTTAGAAACGCTTCACAATTCACTTACCCTCTCAGCTCAATTATTCCTTTTTTCTGATTTATTTTCAATGTTCCCTGAGGAGCAAGATCACTAAAACAGATCACAAATGTAAGAATCACAGGGGTAGGCGTGTAATAGGTAGATGACATAATAAGAAAATTCAGACTTTCAATAGTACAATACAGGGTATTTCAAAAAGATTATGCCTCGTTTGTATGGTTGCTGTGAAGGAGCTGTACGCCGTGTTGTCCTGTTTGTGATACGGTTGCGTTGGATAGGATTGAACTTAAGAGTTTGAGACCTAGTTCTAGCCAATCTGACTCGTGGTCACTGATTTAAGGCATGAGTTTTCTTTATAAAACTGCCAGAGTCGAGTTAATCATGACCATGAGTTAATTCTACAAGAAATGGTTCTTTTGCTGTGTTTTTCTGCAGTTTTACAACCGTAAATTGTATTGTCTACCGACAACACAACAGCATTGACCCATTTTCAAATGAAGAAGAAATCTAAATACAACGCTAGAACTATATCTTACTAAATTTACGTGATTTTGACATTTTTGGTGAACAAATAAAGTGTTGTTTTTGAAATAATCACTTTATTTTGCCTTTCCTGTGCCATAAATCAGCAACTGTTTGTCTCAAACTGGCTCAGAATCTACGTTTAATCCTATCCAACACAGCTATATCCACGAACAGGACAATAGAACGTACAGCTCCTTCGCAGCAGCCTGAAACAGAAAGTAGGACAATTTTTTTGGAGACCCTGTACACAAGGAATCTGTTAAGAGGCTAACAAGCAATGGAAGGAAGTAGCTATGTAACTACAAAATGAAAAGATAGTTGTATTTGTCATCGTTGGCAACTGGCGGTGGACACTGCGGCCATTCCCGAACCCCTGCGAAGTAGGTTTCACAATTACAACAGAAGATAATTGAAAGGAAAAGCATAACAAGACATTTATCCATACTTCACAGAATATCCTTTGAAAATATTTCAGTAACCGAAAATATAATTCCAAGTAAGATATGAAATAGGATTACTTCCATTGTGTTTGACCAACTGTTATTAAATCTTCTTTTATTATCTTCTAAAGCTGTCTGGTCTCAATATAAATATACAGTTCATTTGTAGATCAGACTCCTTTGCCTAGCTGACCAAACCAGACAAATCCAAATTATCTCAAAGAAACAGCTTTATTACTTCAAATGCTACTTAGGTTGCAGATGGTTTGAGTTGAATTAACTTGTTTTTGGACATTCTGTTTTCAGATATTCCTGAAATTGTTTTATTAGATTCCCGTCAGGTTTCTCGCAAGTCCTTATGAATTATCAGTTTAAATTGTCTTAAGCTGACAATTCATGTAGCTACAGTAGTCTTTTTGCCAATGAGAGTTGCTGATATGATATCTGTTGCAAATCATGTCAAATCTATCGTTTCAAAGTCAGAAATTACTTTGGGATCTATCAATTTCTAACTGCAATTTCCAAATAGTTCTTCAAATGCACGACTATGTATTCTGTTATTAGTAGCGAATCTGCAACCCCTCTTGACAACTCCAGGTTTCCAATGTTCAAGCAGAGACTACCAACATAAAGTTTCAATTTTCCCCCCTTTATTCTCAGGGTTTTGTTGAAACTTTACTGAAAGATGGCCATCGTTTACGTGTATTGATTTCCGAAAGACGAAGACAGCGAAAAGAAGAAGAGAAAAGAAAACGAAATGGAAAAGAATCAATGATTGAAGCACGTGACATTGCCTGCAGTATTCTTGAAATGTCATCAGAAGATTTAGATGCATTAATGGAGGACGATGATCATGAGGTACACGGTGTCTCAAAAAGATGTTCGATGTTTGACAAAATATTGAAAAATAACAACAAGAGAACAGTCCTATGGGAAGATTACCCTGTTTCTAAGATTTTGAAGTAATTTTAGACACAAGAATCTTGCAAGTCCGTTGAAAATTCACTGAGTTATGAGCTTTCAAAGTAAAAATGTATGCAACAGCTGAAACCGGGAAACCCTAGCTTGCTTGTACTGCAAAAAAGTTCCAAAATCGAGTTAAGAACCCTAAGAATAGGTTTCTCATTGTGATACCTCACATTAATGTCAGAGCAAACCAAATAGAACTTCGCAAGTAATTTAATTCGTATAAGCACTGTCAAAATATTAGAAACCAAAAAATATTTGGCCTGAATGGAAAATATGGATCGACGCTGCTGTACTGAAATTGATGATAGCCCGAGGGGGGAGGGGGTACATGACTTGTGAATGGACAGAGATCTGCCGCCCAATTTTCAAAAAGGTACCCTCTTCTGATTACTAAAACTTGCCTTTGTACCCACTTTTATGTTGAATGTTGCCGGATAACTACCCATTTCAACTATTTCATGCGAATTTCAGCCAAACCCACCCATGTTTAAGGATTATCTTGCGAAAAAGATCCTTGATTAGGGAATTTTGGGCCCAAAAACCCACCCATGTGGACGGCACACATTCGTATCCTCAACATGTTATGGACCTCCCCCGGGACTGATAGCAAGTTCAACTTTAGTTGACTTTTCGATCAATATAACTGCTTCAGTGTGGATATATATTTTCTGCAAAGGTCACATGTGATTTTCATACAGTCTGGAATCGCCACGTGCTCGCAAAGAACTCTGGGTAACAATGACTCGTTTTGATGCTCTTTTTATATGAGCTCAAACTGTATATCAGTCTGCTTGACAAGCATAAATTGTCTTGAGACCGTTTTGGAAAATTGAGCTCAGAGTAAACAAAATGTCTAGTAACTTCGTCGCCAAAAAATGTGTTTTCTTCATTTTAGGCCACTTTAATCGAGACAAATGACAATGATATGCGTGAAAGATTAGAAGAATATATAAGCCGAGAGGTACGAGAAGTTTTTGTTTTTCATTTTATAACTGCTTTGATTCTTACCTGTGCATGATGTAGTCAAGCTTAATCATAATTCTGAATATGTTAGCTCTTTCCATTCAAATACTAGTCATTGAGCTATGCAATATACTTACGAACAACGTTAGCATAAGTAGTAATTTAGGCTCATGGGTACCCGGCAAGCATAGCGATCGCTTGTTTTGTTATTCGTAACATCCATTTCATGTCATGCAAAGTTTCGCCATGGGTGCAAGAAGTAACATGCTAGTATTTTTTATTGGCAAGTTTAGATACCTCGAATATTGTAAGAATTATTGTATTTTTCTTTTTTTGAAAAAGTAAAGAAAATTTGTGAGTAATTTTGATAGCTACTCTTTTTATAACAAGATTGTTTGTAAGAATATTCAGGCTCAGCAGAATCAACCAATTGTTTTCAGGAATATTTTAAGAATACTGGTCAGCCTCAACTCTAAAACACTAAACGGACGAAACCATGGGACATAAAGGCAATGACTACTCCTACTCCATGGCCATTATGAAGACACGCGCAACGTCAAAATAGATTCACATCATGATGTCTGTGTTAGGATGAATCTAATGATGTCACGAGGGCAACTCATTCTGCCAATAATCAAGAGATCGTAACTTACCATTGAACTAGACTGGCTCCACCAGCCCCTCAATTTCGCCGTTGTTGTTGTTGCTGATGGCCGGCTCAATGAGGCTGCATTAGCGACAAATCAGCTCTAAGGAGCATACAGAGATTGTGGAACCAGTCTACCATTGAACAGTAATGTCAAAGTTCCCAGAGTTTCTTTCGGCCCTTTCAAGCCATAAGATCGACAGGAAGATGCAATAACCGTGCGTACAATAATTTTCAAATATTCGACACTTTTTTACACTCATAGACAAAGCAGCAACTGCGCACGCATGCGCGAAAACTCGTAATTTAGGGTCCCGCTAGATCAGTGGTCCCGCTTGCTGCCTAAACAGATCCCAAAATTCGGCAATATTTGATATTTTGTTCCTTGGGCCTCTTGATTTATCATTTCAAAAAGCTTATCTATCCAAACACTTCCTTATGTCAGATTGCTCAATGACGTCATTTACGTAATATCTGCTGCCACTCTTCTACGGATATTCTGCCGTATCTTTTTCAGAACAAATTTGCAAAGCTGTTGTTGAAATTGTTACTGGAACTTCTTGACCAAAACTGGAAACTTAGAATGCAAGAAAATGATGAACTTAACCAACTGAAAGAATTAAAGCAAGCAAGCTAAGAAGTTCAGGTGAAAACATTCTGATTTACCATATATTTTTTATCATTGTAAATTTGTATCAATTGGTCCTATTTGTATAAATCCTGTTAACATATATGCACAAAACCATCATTGTATCAACAAGTACTTGCAATAAACAAAGATTATCGTTTTGTCAATTCGCTGATGTTTACTTTGCTTAGTTTTTTACATGGAGCCCTGGTTGTCAAAGGGTTTGTGCAAGGTTATAAGCTTCCTTTTGCAAAGAGCAAACAATGTAAAAAATTTCTTAATCGTTGTCCCATACAGTCTGTGAGCAACTGATACCAGAGAGAAAATGATTTGTCCGAGCACATGGTCCGAGTGTTTCTCTTGTCCTATTTTTAGAGAAGCCTACATACCATTGCACACTCCCTTTGTATCTTCATCGTTGTAATTTGTCTGATCTACTGTATATTTATTCTAGAGTACACTCATTCACCAAAGGAAGAAAGGGTCTATGAAACAAAGTGCAAAATTTGCATCGGCCACCTATTCCTCTTTGCAAATAATCTATGAAACGCGTCTAAACAAGCCAAACAGGAATTCCGTTTCCAGCCATATGCAACCGCTGTAGCAATCTCCTGCTCATTGTTTCGTTGACCCTTTTTTCTTTCGGATAAATGAGTCTACTCGTTTACTTGCAAACTGTGCAACGGATTTATTCAATTATTTCATCTCACGCTGGTGAAAGAAATAGCGCACCAGGATCAGAAAGAAATTCACAGAGAATCCAAGTCTCTGGTGGTCTGTGGTCTGTGCATGTAACATTTCAAACAATACAATTTTCTTATGTCAATTTCGGATAATATCTGACAATTTTACAACAACAAGGTCAAACGAACGATCCATGAAAATCTTGAGCCTTGTCAAAGCCTTGTTCTTCCAGATCTCAATTTTTCCATCCTGTTCCCCCTTTCGCTTCTCCTCATAACAAAGAAATTTCTGCACATGACTGCAATAGTAAAATTCTCAAAACATATCATACTGTGGGAGGCAACAAATCAAACAAGGAAACGTTTTCAGAAATTTTACGTCTTCAAATATATATTCATGACAGTATAAACAATACAACATTACATGTTACTTAATTATGCAAAATTGCTGTTCAGCAGATAAAAAATGCCCTGTTGCAATCTTTAATATCTACTGGGTGTATTTTCAATGATCTGCTGAATGATGTTTGCATATTATTTTATTTCTTCTTGACCTTATGTTCAATGACCAACAAGCTCCTTGCTTTGAGCTTTCAAATCTTCAGCAACTGTTGCTCCCTTCTTTTGCATCAAATGCTTATGTCCTGCAGTTACACCCCATGCATCAGGTTTAGACATAGATGGGCACATCGGTCTCCCACTAGCTGGTTTGATGTTTTGCCAATACTCCTGATTTGCTCTGTTGAAATATTAATAAGATTTACATGTGCATAATGTATATAGTTCTACACAAGTTCTATATTCCATTGAACAAGGAGCCTACACCAGGCCGTGGACCAAAACAGTTTGAACATTTGTTCTGCAGAGAATGCTTAATATTGGACTGTATGAATGTTCAGTTGTTAGCCAAAGGGCTGAAGTATTTTAGTAGTTTTTGTTCTTCTCTTTCTTATGAGCATTGGAAATATGAGAGAAAATGCAAAACCCATCCATCCATTCATTCATACATTTGTTCATTTATAAATTCACTTACCTTGCTCTAACCCATGGTTTAGTGTGCATAAGCAATCCACCTCCCCACATAGCATGCTTTTCAGTGCCCTTTGGAAACTTTCCTCTTTCCTTTGAAAGCTGAAAATGTAGATAGAGCATTCAGTTCATAAGTCCTTATCATTTATCTTGATCAAGTTTCATCTGTGTGTAAATAAGGAAATTTATATTAAATGAATAAACTGTAGCATTGTAAAATCAATGACAAAATAAATTAGGGCATTTTGCTGGTGAAAAAAGTGATTGCCTAGAAATTTTGAATGTTTTCTAAGCTATGAAAAAATCTTCTTGCTGCATGTAGTGCCATAATACAAGGATAAATAAGTAGATAACATTAAATGTATAAGCACTTTGATGCAAATTGAAATAAGCAACGTTTTGAGCATATAGCCCATTATCAAGGTTTGATAAACGGCTATGCTCGACACATCACTTATTTCAATTCACATCAGAGTGCTTACATTTAATGTTATCTACTTATTTTCTAAGCTACCCTGAAGTAAAATCTGCTTCAGATTTTTTACAATAGACTACTAAGAGATAAATTCCTGCTTGATGGCAAATTTGAAAAATCAAATCTTTCACTATCTGAAATGTACCTCAAGCTCAAATTTTCATTGGATTTAAAGGTGGTCGGAGGTGTTCAAAATAATTTAAACAGGTAGCAAGGAATTTTTTTATAAAACCATTCAATGGACCACATTCATGGAAAAGTTCACTCTTCACTCATCTCAGCATCTTAAAGTCACTTCTACATTGAGGAAAGGGAGTAGGGAATGGTCTTAAAAAACTGGTTATTTGGGGGGTATTCAGCCAGTCTTACCTCTTCTGCTACAGCTCTCATGTGGTATGGCTCAATTCCGCAACATCCACCAATGTATCTAATGCCCATGTTGTATGCGTCTCTTGCATACTTGTGCATGTCCCATCTTGTCACAATTCTTGGTTCAAGTGCTGAGTGGAAGAAAAATAATCTTGGCTTTGAATCCTCTCTCACATCACTCAGGGCTTATTTATTTAGATCATATATAAGTGATAGCTTTTGAGTTCTTTTACCTATATCTGACCAATTCAACACCCAATTTTCCAAGTTAAATCCATAAATTTGACACTGCTTTATCCAACCTCATCCCCATAGTCTTTTGTATGATTACAGAAGACAGGGCAATATGACAAAAGGCCCGGAGGATGAGGTTGAGTTTTATCCTAAACCATATCAAAGTCAACATAGAAACTTATTTAGCTAAATAACTGGAAAATCTATAGGGGCTTAATAAAGAGCGGGGCACTTAAAATTTTGGCACACAGGGAAAAGCTTTGTAAAGATGGGGCTTATTAGAGATGGGGGCTTACTGGAGCTTTACAGAATTTTGATTGGGGGAATGTAACAGGGAAAAAATCTATTGAATCTTAGAAGTGAAGGATGTGATTTCAGGAGACTGTTGTATGAATGAGAGCAAGCCTTCAACAATACAGTGGCTTTGTTTCAGTACAGAAATATTATCATTTCAGGAATTTCATTTTTCACTATTAGCATGACAGAGCAGAAAATGCACACACATGGACAAATTTTTGTAACTTGAAGGCCCCCCTCCCACTCCCCACAACAAATCCAGAAACTAGGCAACATTTAATATTTACTTCCTTGGGCCTTAAACTCTTTATTTATCATTTTCAAAAGCTGATGCACCTAAACACTTTCTCATGTCAGATTGCTTGATGCAATTACCTCCCTTGACTTGACAGTGTCTTATTTTGCAGTTTTTGCATTGTCCATTAGCACACTTTGCCAAATTTTGTTGCCAAAGATTATTGATCAAATGTTGACAACAAACTAAAATTTTGTCATATTCCAACCTCAACCCTAAACCTAGGCTTGGAGCCAGCCTTGCTATGGTCGGAGCTGAAAAATTAGCAGAATATCAAGACCATGGCTAGTGCATGTATGGACAATCCATTATTTATGGTGATATCGCTTTCTGTCAAATGAAGAACAATGCAGTGCAACCTACTGTATCCTTCAACTGATAATTGAAAAAAAAGCAAATTTCATCAAAGCAAAGTTTCTGCTAAAACTCACCAAATGGAAACTCAGGCAAATCAATGAATCCCTGAGCATTTGCATCAGGAGTCTTGAAACCAAGGGGCTGTACAATCAAATGCTTTTTCAGGCCAGCTCCTTCAATTCCCTTCTTGATCTCAGCCATTGCAGCCAAGCATGTCTCAGGATCAAAATGACAGTTGATGCCAATAATATCTGCTCCTGCCTTTGCCATCCTTGCTCCGCAATCAGCTGTGGATACACCATGCAGGTCTCCCTCTGGTCCAATGCACATAGATGCTGCCACAGGTATCCCAGTTCCTTTCAAGACCTCAATTGCCCACTCCATCTCCTCAATGTGCTCAAAATATTCAGCAAGCAAAAAATCAACTTTTTCTGCAACAAATGCATCAGCTTGTTTCTTGAATTCTGCTTGAACCTTCTCCTTTCCGAGACCAGACAAATATGATGGAGTTTGGCAAACACCACCCAAAACAAGAGCATCGCCTTCACTGGCAACTTCCCTTGCAATTTTGCATGCTGCTTGGTTGATTGTTGAGCACTGTTGGTTTCAAGAAATAACCAATCAGATGTAAGACCCTCTTGATTTCATAACAAAACAGCAAAACCATTTATGCATAGCTAACATATCAAATCTCTTTACCAGTGACACTTTGGTCATTAATCTGGATAAATCATGGGGTTGGGGTCTGAAGATGTATCCATTCCTTGAAATGTTTTCATCAAAAATTGTGTGTTAAATTACGACAAATTTTTTTCATTTTCATTCTTAATAGCTACATGATATTTAGTCACTGAATTAATCAGTCAACATCACAGTGCTTGTAGTTGATCATAAGCCCCTTGAAATGGAGTAAAATAAGGAGCTCCATTTTTGAAATCATATTTGATGAGATAACCAGAATGAAACAAAATAAAACTATGGTGAAATTTAAAAATAACAACAAAATTACTAAAAACTTGAAAGGAATAGCTCTATAAAAATCCTGCCAGAACTCACTCCATGTTCACTTGATGCAGTGTTTCCTCTGTTACTCAGCTTATCATCACTTGCGTAAAAAGTGAATGCTTGCATGACATCAGCACCAGCCCTGAGAAATTCTCGATGCAGTTGTTTGACTGCTTCAGGATGTTCCACTGCAGCCTCAGGAGTCCAAGGGCCTGCCTTGACGTACCCTCTTTTCTCTAAGGCAAACACGAATCCTCCATCCCCAATGACTACCTCTCCTGCATCAAGTCGTTCAAGAATTCCTCGCTAGAAAGACAAATAAATTTTAGAATAGATTTTGATGGCTTTGTTTTCTGTTCAAGATATCTCTACTTTTGCTGAAAATCACCAACCAAACTCACTTCTCAAAAACTTTGTCCTCAGAGCACATGTTTCTAATTTTCTTTGAAACTGAAAAGAACATCTTCAGTGGTTTCAATGGTGTTAAGGGCCTTTGTTTTCCGAAGACTGGCATTTTTGACCATGGAGCTGCCACTTTTTTGCAAATTCTTTTGAATGATTCATAAGAGGTCAGAAAAATTCATGAAACAAAAGAGATGCCAAAATTCCAAAAGAGATGCCAAAATCTTCATAGCCCTTACACGATTCAGATTTCACTTGCTGAACTCTTTTGAATGATACCTAGTTGGTAGTAACGTACGATAAAAAGGAAGTTTTATGGTCAAAATATTTTTGCGCGCGACGAAGGAGCGTGCTTACTAATTGCGAGGTAGTGAATTTTCGTTTGCTGGCCACGCATATTTGTTTTGTCTATTGCTTCACTGCCGCTGTTCAAAACGTTCGCATACCTACAGCCTCCCTGATCACATGCATTGATTGGCGACGACGCGGCCAATCGAGCAAATAAATGCTCGTCAATAGGATTAACTCAGCACAATAATCTGTTGACCGTGCTTTCATCACTCTCCTTCTAGTCATAAAACATGGAATAGGGAATAATGGAACAATTAAATCCAGTTCAAGGAAACAACAAAAAAGTCATTTACGAATTTAGTGTGGCTTTATTTGAGTTCAGAAATATCTTAGAGTGCGCGCAGTTGATAACTTTTAGTTACTTCTAGTTAGGCCACTTTTTTGGGAGCGCTTGATGCGTTTTCAGCATTTTGAAATTCCCGCCATCTCGCTACTAGTTTCCCGCCAACTTTCTCGCTTTTTCCCGCCATTTCTTGGCTGGCCTTCCTTTTCAGACCAATTCACACGTCACCGAAGTTCACGGACGAAGATCGTCACGGTTTATACGCTTGTCGAAAGTTGAATAGATTTGATGGGTTTACTGTCATCTTTAATGCCCTGTCTTGCAGGTTTCCTTCATGTACAGATGACATATTTACAGCGAGCTTGCATTTGCAACGGGTCAGAATCTTGCAGAATAGGCCTACACAGTTCTTTAAAATGAAACCGCTTATAAGAAACTCACCTCTCAAATCACTAAAAAATTAGAAACTCCCGTACCGGGAGGAAAGACTTACGAAATTATTCATCTTGACAAAAGGAAATCCTCAGCAAGTTATAACTTTTTTACGTACTATTTAACTTAGAATTTTGTGAATTTTGTCGGGTAAAAAGTTGGAAAAGCTTAAAAATTTCTTTGTTAAAGAACCAAGGCACAGCCACAACATGGCCACAAGTTATAAACGTGAAGACTTGTAACAGGCTTTCGTTACGGCGGGGTTACGGCGTTCGAAAGAAACTCGTAATGGGAACCTCTGAGCATTTTACTCAAATCCGCATTTCACCTTTGAAGTCGATCGAAATGCCACGCCCCTAAAATGTCGCCACGCCAATGGAACCAGAATCTTGTGGTTTTAAATTTCAAACCGCATTAGGATGGACCTTGTATCCAGTGTTCCAGGAGGTGCAAACATGGAAGAAGAGTGAGGGGGCAATTACCCACCCAGGTAGTATGTTACAAGGGGCCCTGCCAAAATGGATGTTAAGTGTTTCCAACAAAAATGGTACAAAAACGCAAGCAGGTTTTTGAGGGCATTTTCTAGCGCTTTTTTGATTCACAGTCTCGAGCACCGCACGGTTTAACTCTGACCGGGCTTTCCCTTTTAAAGAACCTGTATGCTTTCATAAAAGAGAAACAAATAATGTGGACATATCTATCTTCAATCGTTACTTTGATATACAACAACATTACAACGAAATTGGACGGAACGGCGGGAGTCGCGGATGCGTGTCTTCGTTGGTTTTCTTCAGGAAACGTCGGCTTTATTGAGGTTTCTTGCCATCAGCTGTTTTAAGTTTCAATTGACGTGGCTTTTTGAAGCAGATTATTCTCTGTTTTGTTTATTAAACCCAACGACGCTGTCTTCACATTTATTCTGCAAATCCTCATGCATAAACAAAACAAATTTACAGCGAACTTCATCACCTACTCTGCAACACGTAAACAAAGAGAAGAAGCCGCAAGAAGTAGAGATCATTGCAGTAAATCACATAGAACAACACTGAAAAATGTGATAAAATAAATACCTTTGCACTCATTGTAGCTTTTAGAAGATTTTACGCTGTTCGGATGCGTAGTATTTGAGTTGAAGCGAAGGGCCGGGTGACCAAGATCGACGGTGCTGCCACCAGAAGGTCTGAGCGTGACTGCAACGTTACTTTGTTGGCGTGTGTGGGAGTGTTCTGTACGAGTGCACAATAGATCAGGTCTAACCTACCCACCAAACCGGTCAATCATGTTCTTCTGGTCTGTCTTGTCAATTTCTTTGGTCTACTGATAGTCTAACTCAAAACCAGTTTGACTGCATTTTAGAATTAAGTAGGTCTAGATCCAATAACAACTCAATTCAATCCCATAGGGATTTATTTTACTGGAGGGTATGTCACTGCAGGATTCCTCGTCACGAAGAAATCGAGTGTTCTACCACCGTGAAAGATTTTCATTGGCCAGGCAGCGTAAAAGCATGCTTCATCATTAGGCCCCTGGGGATTACAAAAACTTTTTAATTTATGAAGTTGGAGCGTTGTTTTCTCATGAACTGGAGTTGCTCCAAAGCATTATCCTTAAGACCTGGAGCAAGTCCAAGCTATCGTTTGTTAAAAATGTAATGTAATATAATGTAATGTAATGTAATGTAATGTAATGTAATGTAATGTAGTGTAATGTAATGTAATGTAATGTAATGTAATGTAGTGTCAGGAGACTTTTTAACTATTGGTACACGTATTTTTTATAAGAAACCAAGAATTTGGGGCAGCACTGGAAGTTTCTTGAAATTATCAGATTTTGAGTACTCAGAATTTCTTATGAGTTTCTTACAGGTTCGTACCAACTTTCGTTTCCAGGACATGTTCACTACCTGTTTCCTCGTTAAAATTTTTTTCGGGCTTTTCCAATGTTCAGACATTACTCAAGTACGTTACAAGTAATATGATCCAGCAAACAAATGAAATTAAAGTAAAAATATCTTAAGGACTTCATTTTAAAAAATGAGCAGCTCTTTATTAAGTTATATTTTCCCAGTACTAGAGTTCCCAGTACTGTAATTTTTTTATCGATCAGAGAGTTGGGTTTCTTTTTAGCAGTTCCTCATAGTAAAAATACCTGTCTGCTGACAGAAGTGCGTCGCTCGCCAACCCTAAAATCATGGCAATAATTCAAGAGCCCATTCACCTAAGCATATAAAATTTTAAATGATAATTCAGAAATATACTACGGCTTTGTAAACGTTTCGACTTTCATCTTCTTCAGTAACTGCTCTAACTGTTCTGACTGTTCTTTTCTATTTCAGTTATAGCACATGTGTATTAGGCGGGTCCCTTTGTTAGGTCGTTTCTGTTGTTACCCTATTGTAATCTTGGTTTTAGGTAGGTCCCGAAGCCTTGTTAGAACAGTTACTGAAGAAGATGAAAGTCGAAACCAAAGTCGTAGGAAATTTCTGAATCACCCTAAAGAGGGTACACAATAGGTTCGGCGGGACGGCGGGATCGGCCGTTTTTGAGGGACGGGATACGGGATATGCGATTCCTGGCTTGCGGGATACGGGATAGCCAAGGGCAAGCGGGAGCGGGATCTGAGAATTTAGCTTTACGGGATACAGGATTCCGCAATTTTGCTGAGCGGGATACGGGATTTAAATAGAGTTTTTATCAAACATATGTAGAAAGGGCAGTCGTTGTTAAGTCCACTTTGTGTCATCTGGAGGTGCATGCGATCAAGGCAGTTCAGCCTGGAATCCACATCTTATAAGAAACAAATTAAACTCTTACATGATCCAATGCACAGATGAGATCTACGAAGCTTCTAAAATGACACACATACGGAGAGAGATTGGGTGAACTATATCATCCGTAAGGTTGCAGTAGCGTTGCAGATTCCCACAGCTTCTGGTCCACTTTATATACAACCAAGTGATTGATAGACCGATAGACTCGTCAAACCAGTTTGTCCCAGGAGAGTCCAGCACGGACCCGAATAGTCACGTGATATAACAAAGACCTCAGGCCTCTTGACAAAATATTCGAAATCAGATCCAAGATGGCCGCCATGCTGCACAGGATCACCGCTCCAAAAAGCATCCCAAGTTTCAATGCCAGAGTGCTATCCAAAGGTGTGAGGACACTTTTCACAAGCACTGTAAACAAAGAGGAAGCTAGGTATTATGTAGAACATTGGTTTTTCCTCACACTTAGTGTTTTTTTAAGGAAAGCTGCCTTTTTGCTGGATGCGTTTTTTTGTGGTTTTATTGTGCCCACTTAACTAGCTAGGTTTGGCGCGGCTCCTGAAACATTCCCTTCAAAGTACCAGTCGTGGATAAGTTTTAGTATCAGGTACATCTGGTAACACTTTTGTTATAATTGCGCGTCTTTTTGTCCTTGAAAGAAATAAAAGCCAGTTGTTTGCATGGTTGTTTGACGCGAGAACTTACGTCACATCGATAAGCAAGCAAGCATTGAATTCATGAATCAAATATATGGGTGGGGGGTAAAACCTCACTCTGTCTGAATGATTTCGTTTGTTTATTGCTGTTGAATATGCTGTCTACAGCTCTGTTATACCTGCTTTGCATTTGTCACCTTGTGTTAAGTGTAGCTTTAAGGTGCACAGCTCCGCTGGATCCGCTTTTAACTAATATGCATTGTTCTGATAGTTTTTACGTGCCACACCCCCTTCTGTTTGGGACTTTACATTTGTGAACGCTAGATTACAGGGCCAATTTACAGTGTTGCAAAATGCTCACCCTTGCAGCCTTAAACTATAGACATTGCCACATTTGTATCAATGTGACCTAACTGCCCGGGGGGGGGGGTTACTTCTAAATTTGTACGGGGATGTGTCCACGAAAAATTATTTCTTTACCTGCCTCCAAAATTTTTGCCTTCTTCCCAATAAATTGCCGTCTTTTGATACCCATTCTAGAAAAAGAGACAAAAACGATACCCTGAAAAATGGCACATCCCTTTCAGAATACTGTACTAAGTACCCCCCCCAGGCTTAAAAGGCACAATAAGGTGTCAATCCCTATGGATGGACCAAGTAAATATTTCCACAAAACAAAATCTTGGCTGCAAAGGCCCCTTTATGCTCAAGGGGTAGTTTACCTATTTTTTTAATGAATCAGGAACTTAAGGTTACTGTAACCCTTAAAGCAAGAATTTTTCGATTTTTCAATTTTGCTATATTCTGATGCTTCAAGTATTTAAGCACCGTTTTAGCCACCTCGCTTCACAAAACAAACCCAATTACTTGCAAATTTGAGTATTTTAAAAGAAGCACTCATATTTTTCAGAAATTGCGCGAACAGGCATTAGGGGATTAAGGTAAACTCACTTGACCTTGGGAATGATTCGCACAGTTCTGTGGTTTAGAAGGCAGTAAGTGTAATCCGCACGGATGTAATGTTTGCTCTGTTGTTATGGAGCAGAAAAAGACCAGAGTTTAGGAAAAAGGATTCAAAAACCTTTTGGAAAAGACAAAGCTATAAATCTTGCGTTATCAGATAAGGGGTCGTGGTTTGACCAGGAAGGTTTTGACAATGAGGGATCAGAATCGGAAGAATCAGACGAAAAAGGACTTGAACCGAATCATCAGCAAATCTTTACTCAAAAAGTTTACTGTATTCTTTGCCCTCGGTTTGCAAGGAATGCCACAGCGATTTGAAAATATTTGACAATAAAAGGCCTCGGTGGCAGCTGGAAAATTTCCTGCATCATCAAAGCTGCCCATCAAAAAGCACAAAGAAGTCATTTCCAACGAGTCCTAACGACGGTCTATCGCTAGCGGAATTTCGTGATAGTTACATCTGTAAGTCACTCGTCGCAGTTTTATTGACAAAAAGATTTATAAAGACCGCGCTAAATCTTTATTGCTTGACCTGTGGTTTCGTGTCTGCACGCACAAGGATAATCGTTTTTCCCGCACTTTTTGACCGAATTTGTCAAAAGCCTGATTTCTCGAAACAGGATTCTGGAGTACAGGTGCGTACTAAAAAATCTTTGTGTACCCAACGGGCCAATGAAATCGCTTGAAACTTGGTACACAGGGTCACAGAGCATATACCTACGAAACCGTGTCAGCGATTTTCGATAGATCCACGAGTCTGTTTTTTACAGAGGTTTGAAAGTTAAAAAAGACATTCCATACATTAATACAAAGTTTAAAATGGTATTATTTTTAGTCAGTACGTTTTATCAAAAATTTGTGACACGGTTTTGCAGTTCAGGACCTTGAGTCTATGGTAAACAGATAGTCGTGGTCCTACAGTGCTCGCTGGGGTACACAAAGAGTTTTTCGCGAGGGTGGTCGATTTCGCCTAAAATTTGGAATAAATCATTTGTGCTTTTGCAAAATCAATAGCATATATTTTTATGATATTCTGCGTTTAATTCTGCATCGAATGATTATAACCTTGTTTGGTATATCTTAACAAAAGGCCGTGGTAAACAGAGTTTCTTAATCACTGCCTGAAGGGTTACAGTAACCTTAACTTAGGCATTGTTCATACTCCCACAGAAAATTTCCTCCTTTGAACAAGAAACTGAAAGATGAAGCTGAGACTGTGATAATTGGTGGAGGCTGTGTTGGTACCAGTATTGCTTACCATCTTGCAAAACAAGGTCAGAAAGATGTTGTGCTTCTAGAGAAGTCAGAACTTACTGCTGGTTCAACATGGCATGCTGTGAGTATTTTTTAATTCACTTTTGATATCTAAATAGTGAAAGGTGATTGATTCTTAGAGTTGCTTTTTGAGACTACCAGATTAGTGCAAAAACCATGTTGTATGTAAGTTTTTACCTGATAGTGTTCACAAATAGGAACACTTTATTTTATTTAAGAAACTCAACTACTGAATGTGTGAAAGGGTCATGGAAAGGCAATGGTTTTGTTATTAGATAACAGGCTGATTTTTAGAGCAAGGGTATCTAGTGTACCACTTCTATTTCCCAACTGAATTTAATTCTAGGCTTCCCTTGTAAAACTACCAGAATCTTGCAAAAGAAATGTCAACATTATATTCTTTATCATCAATGAAGGAATTACAACTCTTCTGAACTTATCATGTTGCCTGCCACCATACAATTTTCAAACCTTTTTCCTAGCTGGAAACGTTTCTCAAGGTCTGATAAAAGCAAAATATTATTTTCTTCTTAAATCATTCTGTTTGCTCCTTGAAAACTAATCTTTTGATAATTTTTCTTTGACTGAAATTTTTTAGGCTGGTTTAGTAACACTATACCACCCAGGTATCAACTTGAAAAGGATTCATTACTACAGTATAAACCTATACTCTCAACTTGAAGGAGAAACTGGACAGGTAACTCTATGTTTCATAATGTTAGAAAGTCTGTTGGATTGTAACTGGAGGAGCCAAAATCCATCAAATGAGATTCTTAAAGGTGAATAGATTTAAAAGTGCCCCTTCCAAATTTTTGTATCATATTGTAATTTCACAAACTTCAATCTTCAATCTTCTTGAGATAAGTATTGCTGATGTAAGTTGTACTGGAGGTGTGACCAAGTGGTTCAGGTGCATATCAAATCTTGTGGGGTCTACCTACATGGGTTCAAATCCTGTCATCAGAACTACATGCCAACTAAGCTGTCCATCCTTTGCTGGTCAATAAAGGAGTACTCAGGTACCTTGAGGCAAGGGCGGCGCCACGGGGTGGACTGGGGTGGACATGTCCACCCTACTTTCCTCAGGCCGGTATTCATTCAAAAGCAAAAACGACATAAAAATCGCTATGTATACCTTCTGGCCATCAATTCTATCTCTTTTCCACCCCAATTTTTCTGGGCTGGCGCCGCCCCTGCCTTGAGGTCAAAAGCCATAATTCTGCAAGCCCACATCAGCCAGGCCTTTTCTTGAGGAAAGTTGCACGAGAGTGCCAGAACGCTCGCGTAATTTCGTGTGCGCGAGCGATCGCTCAGGTAAAGATTCACAAGCACTGTTTATTCCTTGGAAAAGATGAGAATGAGGATGATTCCTTGTCTTCTTGAAAGACTTTAAATTTCCTCCGAAAGTTGGTTCCCTTCTTTTAGTATTTTAGGCCCCGTTCACGATGTTGAAATTCTTTAAATTATATTTCCGTTGCTCTTAGAACCAATGTTTGATTAAATCATCTCCCCTACCGATCCCAGTAAGATACTTTCCAGCTTTAACTCTGAGCTTATAATGTAGTTATTCTAATATCAGATTTCTATCACATGTTTATACTACTGTGTTTCGTTTTCCCGAAAAAGATGTTTTCGTGAAGTATGATCATTTCCACCTGAGGTCAAATTCATTAATGCCGTTTTTCACAACTTAAAGGTTAATTTCCAGTCAGCGTAATTTTCCGAGCGGGCGGAATTTTAGACAATAAAAAGTTGCTCAGCCGTAACTATCTATTCAATTGAAGAGCGACATTTTCTCCCTCAAACAATAGAATTTCCGCCCGCTCGGAAAATTCCACTGACTGGAAATCAGCCTTAACAGAAGATTTGTTCATTGATCAAGGAGAGAGCGATTTCCCCTAAAATTGGCAATTTTGCGAGAGCGATAAAGAGCTCGCGTGATCATGTTTGCGCGAGTGCTGACGCGATCGCGAGCGATCGCTCGCGTAAAACGAAAAGGCCTGATCAGCTATATTAAGCTGCTATATACTGAGCTTGCAATGACAAATATTGCTTATGGACTTTTGATTGAATGTATTAATATCTGTCTCTCATTCCACATAGCAAGTTGGCTTCCATCGCCCTGGCAGTTTGAGACTGTGTACTACCCCTGACAGAGTTGATGAAGCAAGATATCAGCTGCAAAGGCAAGGATGGCACCAATCTCCAATGTGGTTTCTCAAACCAGAGGAGGTGCAAGAGATGTGTCCTATGATGAAATGTGATGATGTCTTAGGTGGCCTTTTCACACCAGGTATGTTGTAACAGATCATCATCAGTGGCATAAGTGTACAAGAAGAAAGAATCTAGGGGACTGCTCAGGAAGAAAGAATCTAGGGGGCTTCCCGGCTCAAAGTCCATTGTTTGCCAACGTTTTGCCCAACTAAGGGCAGATTTTTGCCTAAGTGGGGCTGATGTTGGAAGATTATTTTATCGTCTAGGGGGCTGCCACCCCAGTTCCACCTCATATGCCTATGTTCAGCAGTCATTACTGGATTGGGGGGGGGGGACATTGCCATCTTTCCTTTTAAATGTTATTTAGTTTTCTAATCCATTGAAGAAGTGTCGTGTGAGGAAAGGATTCTGGAGTTTTGGTAAAGCAAGGTTCCTGAATAGTAGTCAGATGTTTGAACCCCAATTGAATTTTGTTCTCTCCTTTTTATTGTGCAGCTTCATCACCACAATATATTTTATTAGCAAAGACTTTTGTGCTGCAGTAGAGGCCCTGCACTGCACACATTAACATGCCGCTTTCCTGCACATTATGAACTCATGTTTAGAAAACTTAAAAGTCTTTCATATTCATTCAAGATTAAAAGGTCTTGATTGTTCAATTGTAAATTTTACAAAGGCATTATGTTTTGAGGGACTACCATGTCCATTTCCCCATCCATTGGTAATAAGAAACAGAAATTGATGAACAATTTGGTTTCACAGGTGATGGACATATTGATCCATATTCCTTGACACAAGCGCTTGCCATTGGAGCAAGAAAATATGGTGCAGAAATATACATGCCTGCTCCAGTAAAGACTTTGAACCAACGAGAAGATGGAAAATGGGATGTAGAAACACCCCATGGAACAATCAGAGCTAATCGTGTCATCAATGCTGCAGGTATAAGAATGATACCTATAGCCAACTGTACAAGGGACCACCTTGTTTTAACTTGCTTTGAAATGTATAATGTATATATGCATGTTTGCACAAATCACAAAATGTTTACACTTCAGGCATTGAACTATCTCTAAATCAAACCCTACATATTTAAGTGTATGTGAGATAAAATCAGGGGGCTATCTGATAGAGAGTCTGTTGTTTGCAAAAAGCCTTTTACGATGCTAAGATGCCAAAAAACATCAAATTAAGAACAGCGTCTGTTGTTTGCAAAAAGCCTTTTACGATGCTAAGATGCCAAAAAACATCAAATTAAGAACAGCAGCATCTAAAATGCAACATTGGCTATAAAGGGAGTTTGTTTGTAAGTTTTTGACCATGGACAGAGTTTGTAACTTGTGATTGAAGGATAAATGTAGCCAATTATGGCTGCCATTCTTCAACCTGCATTGTTGAAAAAATCTACTGTATGGTATGTACAAAAATTAGCGCTATGAGAAGTGAAGTATTTGTTACATCTAGATTTTACATGAGAGCCGAAACTAGCCTCTAAAATCAAACCCTTGCTGTTTACCAACGTTACACTTGACTAAATTGCTAATTTTTACCAAGATTTGACCGATTGTGTAGATTTTTCGAATGTTGGAGGGCTGTAGTCTCCCCAGCACCCCAGCTTCCTATGCCTAAGACCGACTATCAAGTTTTATTTCTGCAGGTTTTTGGGCACAAGAGCTTGGAAGAATGGTTGGTGTGGAGCATCCATTAACACCTGTACATCACCAATATGTGGTGACAACAACAGTTCCTGAAGTAAAAGAACTGAAGCATGAGATTCCAGTTGTCCGGGATCTTGAAGGGTCATACTACATAAGAATGGAAAGAGATGGACTCTTATTTGGACCATATGAACAAGGGTCTAAAATGAAAATTCAGGAGGAGTGGTATGTGAACTGTTTGAATTTTGCTATTCAATCACAGATAAAGGGTGTATCAAGAGCAGGCTATCGCTTGAAAAATTTAGTTTGTTCTGGAATGAAAGAAGATCTGACGTAAATGAGAAAAGTGATTTTCTGACAGCCCCACTAATGTGCTTTCATTTGATGTGTAGACTTTTGCAACATGGGTTTCTTGGGAATTAGCAAGGAGTAACAAGTAAACTTTTTTCACAAAAAACCATCTCAGTTGGACCGCGTTGTAATTGTATCTTGGTAGGAAGAAGGAAACTAGCATAACAATTCTTTCAATGTTTCTGATTTTGTACTAAACACAAGAGGCTTTCATCGTAATATTCATAACTGATTTAATGTTTTTGCACCAAATCAATACTGTTGTTGACAAAATCGTTTTGACAGCGAAAACTCGTCGGGAAGCTTTAGCTGCACACTGTTTCTTTGAAAGAAATTGTTGAAGACAACATTTCAACTTGTAAGAGACAGCTTTTGATTATGGGCTGCTTTATTCACTACCATGTAAATTACTATTTACTACTCGCTTTCCAACTCTGTCACCACCTAAACTACGCAAAAGGAAAGGACCAAGGTCCTGCGTTCATCAAGGGATACTGTAGAACAATATCCAGAGGGTGCGCTACCTCGTTTTGTCATGTGGCTACCTACTTCTTGCTTTAGAATTCCCTAGCGACCTGTCCTATTTTGCGAAAACCTATACATCAAATGAAAACACACAAAACAGGCTTTCAGAAAATCACTGTTGCATTTAAATCAAGCCATTCATTCCAGAGTAATTAAAACTTTTTAGCCAGTAGCCTTTGTTTAAACATTCTGTAGAGGTTGGATCGAATGACATTGTTATACATTTGGTAGAAATCTGACACATCTTCAAGCGTGAGGAACAGTGACAACAGATACTTCATCACTTATTGAAATGTATCAAATATCTCTCAATCCAGGCCCTTTTGTAGAACCCTTTCTAAATCCAGCCTCTGTTTGTAGCTGAGAGGATTATTTTGATCCAACTTCCAATTTCTATCGTAAGGTCTTGGAAATGAATCTCTTTGTGGCCTGAAAAGCCTTTCAAAAAACATTCGTTCCCTGTGGCTTATTACGTCAATCAACATTGTTCATTGAAATTACAGAAACTGATTTATCTTATCATTTTTAGAATAAGTTATTTGATAGGAAGGTTACCTGGCCTTCTAACCTGCAAATCCTTGTGTTAAGCCGTCAAAAGAACCGTCAAACAACAATGTTGCTATGGACGGTGTCGCATATTTGTGCAAATTTAGACAGATTTTTGATATCCTACATTGAGGAACTTGGAGCAGCTTGTCATGTTGATCATGGTTTGATCATGGTTCGATCATGCCGTTATGGCCTAAAACATCATGAACAGACTCTGCTCAGAAAATATCAGTAACTAATTCCAACAAAGATCCCATTACTGCATGCAGCTACAGCACGCGATTCTGCAGAGATCTTTAGATTTCGATGTATAATCTGGAGTATGCCAAAAAGGTTTTTCCTATGAAATCACAATAAATATCAGGGTGCTTCCTAACTTGTACCAGTTCAAAAAAGCAACTAAAAACATATTTGATGAGCTGAAAGCCAATCAAAACACGACTCCCTGGAAGATCGGCACGATTTGCACACAGCATTTTTCTTTTGTATATAATATTAATTAAGAAAACCTTCTTTCTTTAGTATTCGATTAATTGGCTCCAATAAGATGGTATTTTTTGATATCGAGGTCCAAACAGATAGCGTATGATATATTCTGTTTTTAGTTCGCATGTCCTATCAGTATTGATTCGCATTATGTTACAAAAAGCTCTACCGTACATATCTTTAGTCAATGATTTTAAACTTTTTGTTTCTATTCATAGGTGGGATGGTGTTCCTCAAGGATTCGGTAAGGAATTATACGAGAGCGATCTTGATCGTATTATGGACAATGTCAATATGGCAATGGACAGGTTTCCATGTTTACAAACAGCTGATATCGGTAGCGTTGTCGCCGGACCAATAACATACACGCCGGATATCTTACCAATGGTCGGTCCGTTCCCAGAAATCCATAATTATTGGGTAGCTGCAGGTTTTGGTTATGGAATAGCTCATGCAGGTAAGAACAGCCCTCTCCCCTTAGATTCCTAGATTTGTTGTCTTTTACTTCTTTTTCGTTAGAGAGCCAAATTCAGTTTTTTATTACTGCTAGTCACCAATACCTTGGCTTTGTAAGTCGCATCAGCGTGCCTCTTTACGTGCAAGCTGGGGTGGGCGGGCAATTGTTATTTTTCGTAGGCAAAAAATGGGCAGAATTACTGCTTATGTGGGCCCCCTAGTTCTTTCTTTAGATCTATTGTTTTACCTTTCAACCAATGCATCTATTGTCGCTTAGGAAATAATTTATTGCCTGCCGAGTCCTTGGGAAGTCCTTGCACCCTAGAGGAGTTAATTTGTTCCTTACCAGTGACCCAAATATCTGTGAACTTTCAAAGATGATCAAACTTTGATCATGCTACTGCCCCTAGCTATCTCATGAATATATTCCTGTGAAATTTTCCCAGCTCTTCTTAAATTTGAAAGATGTTGCAAAGTTATTGACGGGCTTTGAAGCTAAAATTTTTGGCCTCATTTTAACATGACTCTGTGTTGTTTGGGGGATAATCTTTCTCGGCGGCTTAGCTCCGACTTTGTGTTTGCAGAAGAAAGAGCGATAGGTAGTTTTGCGTTCACTAGTTCACCCCTGAAGACTTCTTTGCCTACTCTCTGACCTTTCCAGGTTCAAGAGAAACTTTTCTGACTCAAATTTATTAACTTGCCAACAGTGGCCTAAAGGTGTCCGAATGCAAAGTTCAAAGGTCTCTCACCCTTCTGTCGTCGTTTTACGTAAACGTTTGACGTTCTACTCTATCATATTGTCCTCAAATTTCATCTCTGTCTCCTATATTTCCTTATTTGTTCCACTTGACTTCAACCATTCATCAATGAATAGGAATTGTGGTTTTGCGTGCTGAGTTTTATGCGACAATTGAACAGTCGTCTCCATTATGAAAGTCTGCTGATAGCTGAAACGCTAGAAAACCGTTCAGAATGACTCAACAAGTGGTCCTAAATAGACTGAACCAAATGATTTTTAATTTCGATTTGGGGATTAGTTTAGAGGCATTTACACATTTGATTTAAGGTAAATTTCGATGCTTGATGCCAAAAACATAGGATGTCATTATATGTCCCCGCCTGTACTTCTTAAGGAAGTAGCTAAATTTATATTATTTGTCCTAAAAATAGCTAATCATTTACCTACAGTAAGCTGAGTGTTGTATCTAAGACAAAACGTAGTCGGCGTTCGTTTGAAGAAAAAAATTTTTAACATGCAAGAAAAGGCTTTCGTTGCCTGACTGAGGAACTAAATTAATTTCATTCAATCATAAAACCTTACTTGTAACTTACTCTGTTTGATTAGTGTTTTGTGTCATAAGCCTCATTACTTTCCTTGAGTATATGAGCACCATTAGCAGAGCTACGGAAGGATTGGGCCTAACCCCCACTATGACGAGAACTCGTCCACAAGGGTCACACTACAGTGTAATAAAGTTAGTTGTTTGGGAGGGGTAAAGGAGACTGTTGTCTCATACGACATCTTTAATCTACACAGTCTTTGCAAAGTCGATTCTACCTGTGTCCACAATATTGTACATCGCGTGCCGCAAGTTGCATGTCCAAATGTCCATAATATGCCTTTTCTGTCCGGGATTTGCCCAGGATTTCCTGAACAAACTCTTTAGCAATGAAATAAGTGACCTTTTTGATACACAAGCTCTGTCCACCATATTTGTGTAAATAGTACGAATTCTGTTTTCCATTATCAATTTCCCAATATAAATTCCGCAGGCAGCATTGTCCACCTCGTAAACCCACCTTCGGGGACAAAGGTCGCAAAAAATAGATAGTCCATACTTGCAGTGAAGGGTAAAATACTTTTAAAGGGAGTACAAAGACCAGTATGCTTTGCACAAAGTCAGCAACTTGGCACTTTACATCTTCCAGATTTGTACGAAATTCACAGAAACAAAGACAAACGATTGCAAAGGCTGCTGGTCTTTGTACTTTCCTTAATGTTATATACCCAGCACTGTAATTCAATTAAAAAAATCATTGTAGCTGTTGAACGTTTATTTTCCAGGTGGAGTTGGCAAATATCTTGCAGATTGGATAATTGAAGGTGAACCCAAGTATGATCTCAATGAACTTGATCCGGGACGTTATGGCAAATGGACGAATAAGAGATACGTATTGGATAAATGCAGAGAGTCATATGGGTTTAACAATCTGTTGGGATACCCGAAAGAAGATAGATTTGCTGCGAGACCGCAAAGAACAAGCCCTGTTTATGAGGTGTGATTTTCGGCCACTTTCGTTATTTTGATACCTTCATTTCGGGAATATGACGGGAACATGAGCGTAGCGGGGGATAAAATTCAAGGAAGCGCTCGATAAAAATCTATTGTTTTTGCCTGAGTTAAGGCTGATTTTCTGCCCAATCATGGGCAATTTTGCAAATTTTATCATCATTTGGGGGGTTGCAGCTCCCCTAGCGTAGCACCGTAAAAGGCTGGCGCCCTGTCTCCTGCGCCTATGGACGGGATTTAACAATCATAGCGCTGTGTCAAGCATTCATTCTCGAAAAGGATGCTACGGGTCACATGTTGCATTTTGCCTTTACCACATCCTTTGAATTGAGAATATATTCTTTATTCGCATAACGCAGTAAACGCCGCTTTCTTCGGTTGTTAGCTTTGTATTTTAAGTTGATGATTTGTCACCAAATTTGATAAATGAATAGCGTAGCACTGTAAAAGGCTGGCGCCCTTGTATTGGGATAATCGTTGGTCTTAGAGAGTTTTGGTTTCCTGAAATACCTTGGAAGCCACATTTCAATCACATAAACCCTTCAACAAACCTTTCTCATGTTGGTACGATGCTTTTGGTACTAGTAACTTTTTTAACTTTCCTTTGCAGCACACTTTGAAAGCTGGCGCCGAGATGGGATTCCACAGTGGCTGGGAAGTTCCTCATTGGTTCGTTCAACCAGGGGATGACCCTGGATACAAACCCAGTTTTTACAGGACAAACTGGTTTGAACCGGTTGGAAGAGAAGTTGAACTTGTTTTGAACAGAGTAGCGATTGCAGATTTGTCAGCGTTCGCAAAAATTGAGGTGAAAGGAAAAGATGCCACAATGTTTATGGATTACCTCGTGGCCAATAAACTCCCAGCGGTAAATCTTTTATTGTCCTCTATTGTCCTATCGACCAATCAGCTGTTTAGAAAACAAGCTTCGAATCTAATTCAAAATACTTCAAGAGTCGATGAACAGGCCTAATTCTTTTGCATTCGAAGATTTGCTTTTGGCAGCAAGTTTCACTCATATGTGATTTTTTGGCAAGAAATGAACTGCCCTAAACTGAACAGAAAGGAACTGAACTAATGCAACTTTTTGCAAGGCTAAAAACATTTCACGTGAAAACATTTCACTCAAATCTATGGAAACGGAGAACCAGCCTTGTCTTAAGTTCAGGTTTCGCAATTACTGATCAATTTATAAGCTGTTCTGTTAGGTTGGTTAACCTGTCTGGGCAAATAACTTTTGTGCGGTTTGAAAGGTGAAACTGCAAGTGTTGAGCAATTGTTTTGCGATGTCGGATATTTCAGAGGTTTTTGATTGAACAGTGTCTTCTTTAGCGTGTTTTTTCAAAGCTTTAAAATGATTAATATACGTATCAATTTCTGTAAGAAGCCTACCGCAAAAGTTGGACTTAAAAGGAATATAAGCATACGAAAGTGGATCAAGTTACTTGTGGTCAAATTCTAGCCTATCTTGTATCATGTTGACATAAATGAGTTTCCCAAATATGGTTCGGAGCGTGTCAAGGTTCGGTCGTTTTGCATTGTTATCTGTATCGAAGACTGGCCGAGCTACACGATCTATCTTTTTTTCTCCTAAATTTTTCCGGAAGTTTTCCTGTAGTTTTCAATATAACACAATTAGCGGTGTTTCTCTTTGCTGTCAGAAATTATATATCTCGCTATAACAACGACAGATGGCTGCATAAGGGAGCCTTTTGTCTTGTAGCCAATGAAACTATACCAGGAGAGGTTCATGATCTTTATGAAATACCATATTTGAAGCCAATGGAGCTAAAGTTACAAACATGAGTTATAGCTAACTAACAACAACATAAAAATAAAAAGTATTTTTTTATCCATATAAAATATTACTACAAGGCTACATTCTACTATACTTTAAATAACTATGCAACACTACAGGACGATGACATGGGAGCAAAAATAAATGTCAACACCATGGCCATAACATAAAGACATGGAACTAAACTAATAACTACGATACAATTTGCTAATTAAGTCACTTACAAAAATACTATACGGTTCTACTACAATATCTAAGACAAAGACAAAAGAAAACTAAATAAAATAAGATAAATCAAAGTTGAAAACAATGGTTTCAAAACAACGCTACGATTGGGCATTCACATAAATGAGATGAATTAATAGTTGTTTGTTAGGTCTTAGGTCTTCAGTTGATACACAACCACCAACTACTTGTACCTAAGAGAATGTTTATTTGATTTACGAATGTGAACAAATCCGAACTACAGAAGAGCGGTAGGTCCAATGAATTAACTCAAGCTTTAAGAGTTGACTTTTGTTGGCCGAATTTTGCCTGGTTGTTTTGATTTGCCAATTAAAGTTATTTGTTCGGCTGTTTACTGGAATGCTGCTCTCCGGTTTGATGAAACAAAATGTTGGCTTGGCTTGCTGAAACTGATAGGACTGGTTCAGACACACACGCTTCCGCCAAATTCTTTATTGAAGGTGTTGTGGCGCAGTGGTGTAATCCTCTGACTTTGCAGCCAGAACAGTCAGGCGGAGTGGTTTCGATACCCGGTAGGAGCCCACCACTTGAGAGTCATGACAAAGGGTCGCGGACTCGATTAGGTCTGCTCCATTTCTGCGATCCCAGCGCTTGGCACTGAAAAACGCAACTTCACCTTCACTTTTATTCTTTTGATAATAGGACAAAGAAAGATAGGATATCTCGCGGGCTTTTTGTGTGCAAATGTTATAGATTGTATCCATGGGTGTTGTCTTTGTTTTGATATTTTTAAGAGGGTGTTTTTTGAATACAATGAGTGCAAGATAAGGAAGAGACCAACGGTTTTACCTGGTGGGTTAAAAGTTTCGACGTTTGCGAAATCGCAGGATCATAGGTTAACCAACTTCAGTGGCTTGTGAACCAAGCTACAGTCTCCTTGCTATGCTAGCTTGAAAAAGATGAACACCTCTTTCTCGCCAGAACCTCAACAAAAATTTTCGGCAGACATACCTTCAGAAATATTTTCCGAAATTTGAAACTTAGATGTAATTTCACAAGAAAGTTGCAAAGATTAAATCGATCTTATTTTTCAGCAAAACTATTTTATTTCTTGGTTGATAGAGTCCAGTACAGTCTAGGATTAGGATTACGGTTACTGTCAGAAAGTTAAAAGCACAAGCAATACTGGGCCGACTTCTTTAAAATGGTAAGGTCATAAAGTTAACGACATCTTGGAATGATTCTTTTTAGAGTATTGAAGATATTGCGCCAATGAAATTGCACCTTACACGGAGCAAAACATGGGAGGCGCTTGGAAGACGAAACGGAATATATCTTTTCACAAAGGCTAAAACCATATTTTGTCTTTAGGTTGGTGGCGTCAATGTAAGTCACATGCTGACACCAAAAGGCAAAGTTTATGCAGAAGTAACTGTCTCAAAACTAGGTCCAGATCATTATTTTGTTATCACTGGTGGAGGATCTGAGTACCATGACCTCAGGTATGTTGAATTTCTATTTTGCAAGTTCAGAAATGTGGGAACTACACGGGGTCTCATGTAGCTGACTGTGAAATTTGTAGTGTGAGGCAATGTAGTGTCAAGAAATCATGGAGCGTACAAGAGTGGTTGGAGCCTACAAGAGTTTCAACTACAGTAAGGCCCCGCAAACAAGAACTTACTTTTCTAAGAAACAGACTGGCTAGGTTCTTATAAATGAGGTACTTATGATATTTTCAGGGTGTGCTTCTTATTGAAAGGACACTTTTGGCTATGATAAGTAAAGCTGTACAGTCCTATGACTGCATTTGAATATTAGGGGATAATATTTTGTTGTTGACAAAACAATTCTTTCAAACAGCTTTGCATATCCTTCAAAACTGTTAGAGGTGCTCAGTTATCAATAATCAGGAGTTTGTTTACACTGATATGATGAAATTTCTTAATTAAGTGTACCATCTCATAAGAGCATTGAAATAAATTAGTCTGTTTTTGGTTCTTATCTTTGGGTGTCTTTTTCCACGAAATCAGTCTGCAGGTTCTTATTTTGCTATGTTCTTGTTTGCGGGGTTTTACTGTACTAGAGAAATCATGGAGCCTACTAAATCGAGGGACTACCGGGTGAGTGAAAAAAGAGACCCCCTTTGAAATGCCATAGCTCCCTGGATATCAAGACAATAATATTTCCAAATGTGTCATTCAATAGCGAACTAGCCTGCGTGCAGACTTTACTATTGTGGAGGAGTTTAAGGGCGAACGGAAAAGGTAAAGTCTGCGCATTCACTCCAACTTTTCCGTTCCAGAGATAAATCCTATCCCCCGTCCTCCTTGTATATGGACCAATTACGTTCGGTCTTTGATTTCTAAAAAGTATTGTTCTCACTAAACTTGCATCTGATTGGTTAGAACTAGGGCGATAGCACGCAAATCCAAATAGTCTATTCTAGTTCTAACCAATCAGCTGCAAGGTTAGCGAGAACAATGCTTTTGAGAAATCAAAGACCGAACGTGATTGGTCCTTATACGATGAAGACGGGGGATAGGATTTATCTCTGGAACGGAAAAATTGGAGTGAATGCGCAGACTTTACCTTTTCCTTTTCGTCCTCAACTCCTCCATAATAGTAAAGTCTGCACGCAGGCTAATAGCGAACGTCTTCAAATATTTTCTAATTTTACCTTTGCTCTTATACTCGTACTCTTATTATAAGAGTATAAGAGAATAAGAATAAGTATAAGAGAATAAGAATAAGTATAAGAGAATAAGAATAAGTATAAGAGAATAAGAATAAGTATAAGAGAATAAGAATAAGTATAAGAGAATAAGAATAAGTATAAGAGAATAAGAATAAGTATAAGAGAATAAGAATAAGTATAAGATAATAAGAATAAGTATAAGAGAATAAGAATAAGTATAAGAGAATAAGAATAAGTATAAGAGAATAAGAATAAGTATAAGAGAATAAGAATAAGTATAAGATAATAAGAATAAGTATAAGAGAATAAGAATAAGTATAAGAGAATAAGAATAAGTATAAGAGAATAAGAATAAGTATAAGAGAATAAGAATAAGTATAAGATAATAAGAATAAGTATAAGAGAATAAGAATAAGTATAAGAGAATAAGAATAAGTATAAGAGAATAAGAATAAGTATAAGAGAATAAGAATAAGTATAAGAGAATAAGAATAAGTATAAGAGAATAAGAATAAGTATAAGAGAATAAGAATAAGTATAAGAGAATAAGAATAAGTATAAGAGAATAAGAATAAGTATAAGAGAATAAGAATAAGTATAAGAGAATAAGAATAAGTATAAGAGAATAAGAATAAGTATAAGAGAATAAGAATAAGTATAAGATAATAAGAATAAGTATAAGAGAATAAGAATAAGTATAAGAGAATAAGAATAAGTATAAGAGAATAAGAATAAGTATAAGAGAATAAGAATAAGTATAAGAGAATAAGAATAAGTATAAGAGAATAAGAATAAGTATAAGAGAATAAGAATAAGTATAAGAGAATAAGAATAAGTATAAGAGAATAAGAATAAGTATAAGAGAATAAGAATAAGTATAAGAGAATAATATTAAGAGAGAATACTCTTATACGTCGATAATTATACTCTTAATGAAGTTGGCCACTCCGTCTTATAATTGTAAGAGATTTTCTGGAGGAAGCCCCTAAAAGAAGTCTCCAAAAACTGCATCAAATCAAGACCAAACTCTTCGCATGTCTATGCATTATGCCTGTGACTTGTATTTGTTCTAGCACGTTTTATATCATTGGGAGGATGTAAATGTCATCCCTTGGGGGCAGAACAACGTTATTTTGTATGATTTCTTCTTTCCAAGAGGATAGAACACGTTGGGATGTGTTGAACTCATCGAGATAAAGCAGAATGTGTAGAAAATCTTGGTCGTTGTTTTGAGTTTTTTAAAAACTTTTTGAAAGGGCTTTCTGGAGAAGACACTGGTGGCGGAGAATGGTTCATTAATACTTCCACGATTCAGTAATACTTACAAATGTACTAAGATTTAGTCATACCTGCCAGTTAACTGTGTTAAATTTCTCTTTAATCCTCTATCAGTTACACTGACTCCCATATCTACATCTCTGTGTTTTCGTTAGGCCATAAATTGTGTCGTGTTGTTGCAGTAATTCAAACAAGGTCTGCATGCACATTTTATTGTATGGTGATAAAAGTCTTCCAAATCACCATGATAAAGGTATACGTCTTTTATCAATTGTTATTTCTATTTCATTTGGTATTATTGTTATTATTTGTGTATTAGTTACTCGTGTGTACTCTTTGCTTTGCATACATTGGTTGTTTTATTCAACTTTATGTAATGGCTGTAGGGTAGAAACAGCCTTTTCCTCCCTGTCGTATTGTTTTAGTAGAAAAGTAGAGTAATTATGTGTAGGTTTTGTTATTTTGTAACGGGTAGTTTGTCATTGTAACTATGAATCTAATGGATTATTTTTAAAATCTGTTTGAACGAATTTGTAGTAAAATACTCAACATCGTTCCACACAAACTTACAACATAAAGACTTTTCTTCAATTCTTTCTTTGCAGATGGCTCTTAGAACACGCTCGTAGCTTTGAAGATGTTCAGATAACAAATAAAACTGATGATATGGCATGTATTTCAATCGCTGGACCATTGTCACGGGATTTACTTTCAAAAGTTACATCCGAAGATGTTTCTTCAAAATCATTCAAGTTCATGAAATGCAGAGAAATGGATGTTGCTGGTGTCCCTGTGTTAGCTTTGAGAGTTTCATACACAGGTAAAATCTGTTTTTCTATCTCGATTTCTCCATTAATATCATCATCGTTATCACCATAATCATAATCATCATAATCATCTTCGTCATCACCATTTTATTTTATAACGATATTTAGAATTTAGTAAAGAAATTTGCAAGTTTTTTGTTCTTTTTTCCAGGTTTTTGCCATGATATACATACATGTTTTAATATGATAAGGAACTAAGAATTTGGGCCAGTACTGAAACTTTTTTGAAATATCAGATTTTTATTACTCAGAGTTTATCCAGAGTTTCTTAAAAGTTCATGTTACAACATGTGCCGTCGTGAATATTTCAATCAATGTTTAGACATTGCTCAAATACCTTGAGAATAATATGATACCCTAACCCTAACCCTTTCCTAATTCAAAATAAATCATTGATTACATTACATTTTCCCAATACTGGAGTTTCTTCGAGATTTTTGGCGATCTGAGAGTTGCTTTTCTTGTTAGCTGTTTCTTGTACAAAATACATGCATGGTAATGATATTTCCTATCTACAGCATATTTTCAAATTTTCTTTGCGATTTCTTTGACTGAATCGTTTCTATCTAAAAAAACAAAATATTTGAGTCAAAATGAAAATATTGTGGTCTAACTCTAGATTTTTGTTGAATTTTTGGTCGAGACAGTTGTTCATTTAAAAATCTGGGTCTTCAAATTTAACTAACTTTTTTTAGGTTTTATTATTTGTATTGATTTCTGGTGAAGCGAAAGTGAAGTGTTTCAACAAGCGTTTATATTTTTAGAATAGTTTGCATTCGAGAGTTAAAGGAATCGACATAGATAAAAGCTGGCCCGGGCCAGGTCAAAAATATAATCTATTGTACTCAGCAACCTACATGCATCCGGTTTCATTGTGTGGCTAAAGAAACAATGGATTTTTGGGCGTTTCTCTAGCCTATTTATAGCAGTTACGAGATATAGCTGTGTCTATTCCCTTTAAAATAATATTCGTGTGAATTTAGACTGTAGCATAACGATGCGTGAAATCATGCGTCTTTTTATGTGGGTTGTAAATTTAACACGGTTGCTCTGGGTAATCAGTTACCCCATGTTAGGGTTCCAAGCAATAAAATCAGACTTTTTTGTGTACAGAATCAAACCTTCCACTTCGCAATATATCGCGTGACTTGAAGTCTACTCAATACTCAAATCAATTATTGTGCTAAAACCACATGGTAAATATATATACGAAATACAATCTTAATGCATTAGTGCAATCCTTAGCATGTTCTTCGGTTGCATCTCGTGGTATAATACGATACTGATGCAAGCATTTTTTTTCTAAAATATTTTCTAAAATGTCATCGGGTTTTATATTGACTAAGGTCGATTCCTCACATAAATTCATTTAAACTGAAACTGTTGTCATGTTTTAAGCTGGCTCGGTGTAGACTTATGACGATAGGTTCAACAGGGACTCATAATGAAGCAGTGAAAAGGCTTGCCCTATTTTCTGCATTCATCAGATCAGTCGAATCATGATGGAATCACAGCTTCGAATCTCGAATCCCTTGGAATGTTATCAGTTCTTTAATCAAATTGAAAGTTCCATCATATTTGCCGTAACCATAGTAATTCAGAAATCTCGCAATCTGATTGGTACTGTAGGAATCGTGAAGTTTGGGCCAAAATATGGTCAGGTTTTTAAGAGTAATGTTATGAGTCTCTGGTGACCAAGGCGCCATCATCGAGTCGAAAGAGCACAAGGAAACAGGGGACTCCAAGTCATAAGTCTAGGCTTGGTGTATTGTATTGGGCATTTATTTGCTTTCGAATTTTTAAATGAACCAACATTGTCAATATGTGCAGCAAATGCAGGACTTTAAAAATCTCAGTATAATTGAATTTTTATAAAGGTTTTGATTCCTGGGAATTATGAAAGTCTGTCAACTTCAAAATTGTTTGGTTCTTTGCTGCTTGATTGAGTGCGAAAACTATTTTATCTTTCAGGCGAACTTGGGTGGGAATTTTACGTAAAGAACGAAAACACTGTGCAGTTATATGAGGCATTAATTTCTGCTGGACAGGAATTTGGAATAGGCCATATTGGATCGTATGCAGTGAATTCATTACGGTTAGAAAAAGGATTCCGATTATGGGGTGCTGAGGTATGAAAATATATTCTACTACGGCATAGGACTAAAATCATTAAAAAGGTCATTGTAAAATTCAATTACATTTTTATTCGAAATAAATGGCTTGAAAAGAATTTAACGTTCTTTGCTTTAAAAATCTGCAGTAGAAGTTATTTCCTAATATCTTAATTAGTCTCAAAATGGCAATATTTATTATATTTGAGTGTGTAACGTCATCAAATTTCTAGATCTAAAAGCAATAAGAGGGACAACTTCCTGCTTGCCATCATATTGTTAGACCTTTATAAACTATGGTTTTCTTGAAGATTCTATCATTTTCCTATAATGATAAAGGATTTATGATTAATTTAATTTTTGTTCAAAAATTTCCGTCAATTCTTTCAAGGAAAATGAAAACGCCAGCATTTGGAAATACAGTGGAACCTCCATTAACGGACACCTCTATACAACGGACACCTCCGAACAACAGACAAATATTTTCGTCCCAAAATACACTAAGGCAAAAGATGACACCTCCATACAGCGGACACATCTACAACGGACGATAAAATTGGTCCTATAGGTGTCCGTTATATGGAGGTTCCACTGTACGGCAGATTTACAGTGAAGTACCCTTAGTTCCTTTCTAGACATTTGATTCAAAGCAAAATGGAACAGAAAATTACATCCAGCCTTTTAAATATTTGAAAGATTTGAGTACTTAAAAGGTAGCCACAAAGAATTGTTTTTTTTCAATCAAAGATTATTTGTTGATAAAGTTTTTAGCAGTTTCTCCTCTCTGCCTCTGGTAAGCAAGTCATGCGTCCTATTCGACAATAATGTGTTCACTGAAACAACAAGCGTAAAAATTTTCGATCAATGGTTTTGTTCTAGATCCTAGAGGTCTACTTCAACCCAAAATATTTGTTCGGCAGTAAGAACATTTATTACTGTTATTATTTGTAATATTTGAGTCTCTATGTTAAAAGTAACAGACATAGGTTTGCGATATATTCCTGTGCTCTCTGTGAAATTGTTTTCTGTGATCTTTGTTTGTTTGTTGATTGTAAATTTGTGAGAATGATTGAACCGGAAAAGTGCCCATTTTTTAATCTTTGTAGCACCAGTATAGGGCTAAAATCTTCAATAAGGTTCGTGCAAAATTTTATGGCATTTTTATTTTTATCAAAGTGTTTGAAAAGAACTTTGGGTAATTTGCTGTAAATCTGCCGTGGCAAATATTTGATATCTTGATTAATTTCAAAAAATGGCGGCATTTATTAATTTTTAGGCTGTGACGTTATCAAATGTCTAAATCCTTAACCAGAAGAGCTAAAGATTTCTGCTTGCAACCGTATTGCAGACCTTCATAAACTTTGGTTTTCTTGAGAACTGTAACAATTTTCCAAACGTAATTTAACGAATTCTAAAAACATTTATCATAAAAAACCCAAGTTTGGAATAAAAGTTTGACACAGCTTGCATGGACATATTTGCGTTAAAGTGACTAAGGGATCCTGAATTCCGTATTGTTTGTGGTAACATTTGCCACAGTTGTATCAATCAGTACTGGTATAAATCTTATCCGGTATGAAAATTTATACCCCCTGCTGATTTCTCACTCTGGCACCGTTTGATTAAAAATGTGGGATTTTAGTTCATAATTTGCATATTATTTCCTTTCAGATGAATCTTGATGTTGGCCCGTATGAAGCTGGGTTGGATTTCTTCATCAAACTAAACAAGGTGCAATTATTTTAAGCTAGCGTTCACACGATACCGGAACAATTTGAAAACGGTAGGAACTTAGACAGCAAAAACTCGTTGCAACACTTTGATGCCAAAGAAGCTTACCTACACCCTAAGAGTTGATCAGTCTCGTTCCAAAAGTGTCTAAAAATGTTCTGTTTTCATCATTTTAAGGTGCTTATACGATGCCGTTTCCAAAATGTGTCAGTTAGAGTTCCGTTTTAAAAATTTGTCGTTTTCAAAATCTGCCGGCAAAAAAATGTGCCGTTTTCGTGTGAACGGGAGGCCTCTCCGTCGGAATTTTTCACCGTTTTCAAAATGTGCCGTTTCAAGAAGATAACATGGACAAAGGAGAAACTCTGGTTTGCTGAAACGACTCATTTCGTTACGAGGCAAATCTCTGTTTCTCAATGTTTAGCATTGACATTTTGGCTTAGTTTCTAAATTTTTATACATCCCCATGTCTCCTCCCCTCTGAAAGGAAATAAATAAGCACTTAGTCCTCAAATTTCCATAGGGCATTGAAGAAAACTGTTTAGACTGAAATATCTTTGCAATATTTGACTGGGTATCATTGTGCTTTATTTTCTTAACCTCCAACTTTGGGGAAAACATTTGCTAAGGTTTTTTCACATTTTTGGGGGAGGAATTTCTTCATGAAATCATTGAGCACTATTGATAGATTTATGGGTAGGAGCTGTAAATAGAAGTTTTCTTTTGGACGACCCTTTATCGAAGAAATTTTTATCTGTCGGTTGATTTTTTTGGACGATTATAGGTCTGGGAAGTAGAAGTTTGGAAGATTCATTAGTCCCAAAATGTTACTGTCCAGATTTTTCGCTTTTATTGTAATCTGTCTTTTTCTATAACCAGGGAAGCAATTTCATCGGCCGGGATGCTCTGTTAAAACAGAGAGGAGAGCTTTTGAGTAAGAAGTTGGTTTGCCTTACACTGGACACAGATAACATCGATGCAGAAGGAAATGAAACAATTTGGTTCGGGGGAAGAGTAAGTCTATATTTTCACATTTTAGTCCTCATTGATGACTTTTTATCGTCCACCATGAGCCGTCTCTTCACCTGATATGATAGTTAAGAAGGGAGCCATCTTTTTGATAATTTTTACAAGAAATATCATTTGTATATTTCTTGTTTGCCGATTGCTGACGAATGATAGCTGTCACTAATGGCCACTTAAGTACACAGAATACCGGGAGACTCAAAAAATGTTCTCCTTCTCTTTTGAACAATTATTTCAGCAATAGTTGGCACACCATAATTACTAGAATAGATTTTTCTGATAGCTAAAAGATTGAAGTGTTTATACATTTTTTGGCGATTTTCACAGCAGTAGTCTCTCGCCAAATCCAACAGAATCAAATATCAGTCTTTCAGAACAGCCGGCAAATAGCCTGAAAATGTGCTATCAAATTTCCAGGTCTTTTGAAATCTATTCGAAATCCTTTGAGAATTAGCATAACTAACAAACTTATGATGTGAAACTGTTACGGAAAGTGAAATTGATTTCTTGTTTATTGCTCTGAAAAGATTATTGAAATGAGAAAAACTGACAGGTTACGTTTCTTTATTTCAAGATATCTTTGATCATGCATTTTTATAGCATTTTCTGAATGTTGTTTGAAACTAAATTTTTGACTTTTTCGAATTTACCACAGGAATACCGGATGACTCAATAAAAAGGTCCAGTGTTTGACAAAATGCTGATTTCAAATTATCATAGCAATCGCTCTGTTTTGTTCCGGATATGTCCAGTTAGGTTCAGTAATTTACCTGGCTTTAATCGGTCATTCCTCCCTGTCGAAATGGGAGATATTCTGCAGAAAGCCCCTTTCGAAAACTCGCAAAAACGAGTGAACACGACAAGCAAGACTTCCCTTTGCTCTCCTTTCTATCAATAATGACACTTGGATGTATTCATGTATTTTGTCTTCTTGGGAGAATGAATGAAATCCCCCTGAATAAGTTTTTCATACAAGGGAGAAACTTTTTTAATACCATAAGAGGATAGCATGCTAAAGCATCTCAAGTCATCGCTGTGAGGGAAACATATCAGGGAAGCATGTTCGTAAAGGTTTCTCGAAGGGACGTTTTTAGAAAATCATTTGTAAAACCGGAAAGAAGTGGCCGATTTCAGCCAGAAAAAAATGCAAAAAATAATTGAAAATGTTAGCAATTCAATCAGATATTGCAAAATATCATTCCTTGTACACTTAGGGAGCAGTAGCCTTTCAAACATTCGGGCCTTTTTTGACCCACCCAGTAGTATCTTGAAAACTACCAAATATTACAACAAATACTTCAATCGTGTAATTATTAGACAAATTAAGTTTGATTATTATAGCGCAAGTACATTTGCTGCAATGGCTTTTCGAACAGGGAAACATGTTTTAGTCACCTGATATGATATCAGATGCTAACACTAAAGTACGAGACCTTTCAACAAGGGCTTGATTTTGAGGCGATAGGCTAGGTCTGATTTTCGAAGTTTTTTACAGTAACCTGGTATGCTGCTAAGAGAAAAATCAAAAATCAAAACATCTGTTCTTATTTATCATTTTAAACTTAAGAGATGAAATAATGGTGATGAAAGCCCACAGTTACAAGGCGCTAAATCCATGGTACGCACATCGAGAGAAAACTTGCATAAGTTAGTGAGATTATGTGAGGTCAAATATTGCACCTGTAAAGTTGAAGGGAAGGTCTCTAGAAAGTATACGAATTAAGGGTTTCATTACAAATGTTAAGACCGGGGTGCACGATAAAGTTTTTTAGAAGTCTTCATGTGGAACTGAACTTAAAAAATGGCATTGAATAGCTCATCGATTTGCTAAATATTTTTTATATTTTCCTAAAAATTTACAATATATACATTATTTCTGACCTGAATAATGTATCAACAAACTACGCCACACTAATACAGAGACGATTAACTAGGGAGCAATACATTATGTTTACCATGAAGTCATTACATGAATAAAGCTTAAAAACAGCATAGATTTACAACATTACGAAAAAAGGCGATACGAAGCTTCAAGTTAAGGTAGCTTTAACTAAGATATTGCGAGTGTATGTTTAAAAGTTTAAAACTAAGAATAAGGCTAGATATTTCGATCTAAAACTAATCAAGGTAAGAGAAGGAACAAGAACGAATAGACAATGCACCGTTCTCTGGGATTGTGGATCTCTTGACTCATCTCTTGACGGGGACGCACCCGAAAACTTTTCCCATCACTCTGCAATTTTCTTTTTATTTCAAAGTCATCCGTCTGCAAATTTAATGAAAATGTGAGCCATAAGTTGGCAAAAAGCGAAGTATTTCCAGTAATTTGTATGCTTTTGTAATTTTTCCATAACGGGAGCCATAATCCCGCAAAATGTCTTGAAAAATGATACCCTTAATCCCGCAAAATGTCTTGAAAAATGATACCCTTAATCCCGCAAAATGTCTTGAAAAATGATACCCTTAATCCCGCAAAATGTCTTAATGGTAGCCATTATTCCACACTTTTTTGAAAGAAGTTTCCTTAAAAGATGACACTTCTCCGTATCGCAAGATACACACTGAGGCTCTAGTTTCAATGAAACTAATTTGAGGGTCATACAGTTAAACTGCAAGGCCCTCTCCCCCCCCCCCCCAACTGATAACTACTTTTGAATTAGCTGATTGAGAAGAGAGTCTTACCATCAAAATGATGGCGGCGTTAGGACAGAAATTATCATTAAGTTAGTTTTTCAACACTTCCAATTCAACAATTCAGTATCTTTCAGGGTAGCTGTTATTAATCAGAAAAATTTGTTTTTAGTCAATCTATATTTTTGGCGAGGAAATGCCGGAGGCAAAGATCTTCTGACTCATATCGAGAATCTACATTCAGAATGCTGAAAACCTATTGAAATGGTTATGTTTTGCCAACTGCAAATTATTAAAAACCTGTGCACTTGGCAATGAAATAAAAAATATCTTATCTTGATTAATCGCAAAATAGTGAATATCTTTTTATCATTTCATCCCAGAAGTGAATTGATCGCAATCATATGAATCCGATAACTTGCTTATTATGGTAGGCCTCAAATACTTGCATTAAGATAAATAAAACAGACCTTAAAATCCCTCCAACCACAACTTCAAGGACTATTTTCTAGTGCTTAATTTTGATTCATTTCAAAGTTTTTATATTTTACTTTATTTTCTTATTTATCTTTGCCTGATTGCACAACACGCAGCGAGAAGAATTTGCTTATCATTTCTAGGTACACCATCTCAACCCTGTCAACATTGTCTCTGTGTTAACACTCTTCCCCGTGAACTGTTTCCCTCATCACAGGCTCGTTACTGCTGCCTATATAGAAGGTAGATGAGCCAACCTGCCCTTAAACTGTTTTTCGAGGACACTCCTTCTATGCGACTTGTTATAGTTGCTACTTAGCTGGTTTTGCAAACGACTTTAAATCGTCAGCTATCAAATTCCTTCAATTTATTAATAATTCTAAAATTTGTTTCAGGTTGTTGGTAACACTACCTCCGGTTCTTTTGGATACCAAGTGGGAAAAAGCATTGCTTATGCATACCTACCAACAATCTTCCAGGATATTGGGACGGAGGTCGAAGTCGAACTTGTTGGCAAAAAATACAAGGGAACTGTGACAAAAGAGCCACTTGTCCCTCTTGAGGCTGCCAGAGAACGCCTTGCAGCAAAGAAGAAAGCTGTAGCGTAAGAATAATCACTTGAAAAGTCAATAAACTGACTTCATTTTAAAATGTAGAATATAGTAGAAATGGTTCGTGCATTTTTGTCAAGGTTTTTATACAGTATTGCTTGGAATTGAATTCCCCTTTGCCCCCCCCCCTCTCCGCTGGCTAGCGCGTATACAAAAGACCCATAGATAGATTAAAATCTTTTGCAATTTTTGAAAGTATCATAAGGATCCAAGATAATCCTCGATCATGATGATGATGATATTGACGATGTGTTATGGATTCGAACATTCTTTTGTATGTTGAAATTTGTTGATCTCCGCCTAAACTGCACACTTCAACGAGTAGTTTGAAGAAAGATTTTGTAACTTTAAAAGGAAAGAAATTTCGTACACTTGCCAGTCGGTACCATTCATCTGGATGCCTTTGCAATGAATCTTGCAACAGAGAGTTAGAAAACTAAGTCTCTCCAGACAATGATGTGATTCAACCTTGTTTAAGAACAAGTCCCAATCTTGTTTCGTTGAACACCATTTTGAACAGTCAATCAATTTTGACTGAAGCTTGGTTCTCATTGGAGTAGAAACGCTTCGATGCTTCAGAAATGCGACAGAGCAAAGTGCCAAAGTTATAGTCGTTTCAAGTTGAGATTTTGTCAAGGCATTTGAAGATGTCGTAACGCATTTGGATGGAATCAAAATGTTTCGATTCCATTTGGAAGCCATCACTTCTTAAAAATGCGTTTGAAATGAGCTTGGAAAATGCATTACGCCAACTATAACCAATTTTTATTGTGACTTGAAGAACTTAAATCATCATATTTGCAAAAACGTAGTTTTGAGATTGCTAGATATTTAGATACTCCGTAAATGAAGAAATAATTTTTATTCCAGACATGAAATGACACAATTTGTTTAATGACAATGCTTTTTTATTCATATATATATACCTGAAAATGCGCCTTCGCGACTGCCTTCACACAATATTGTGACAATCTGAAAACGGCCTCGTCTGAACATTCTAAAACAATAAGAACAAAAGATCTTTGGAGGCTTTCAAAACGAATTTTCGCTTCTGTTTGGGTCAATCAGTATAAAGTAGATGTATTTAAACACGTGCTTTTCATGTCTTATCTCGGGTGAACTGAGCACATCCTGCATAATCCACTGACTGAATACAGTTCTTCCTTAAGTATTTTGTAAACACAAACGCCTGTATTCTATCCAATAGAATTTTATCTCTTTTTGAAACGAAGCATGTTATCAAAGAGGGCTTTAATTTGGGAAAAGAAACAGTTTAATGTTGGATTTTAGTGTGAATTGTTTGATTGAGAATTTAGATAAGAAAAAATGACTATTCAAATAACATTTCTGCACAACTTTGCCCAAATACAACATATGATGTTAAATATAATTTGCCCTTCTTTTGAATATCCTTGTCTCAAGAACCGTGCAGGGGTAGGCTATCATGTGCTATCAAGTGGACCTTCCCCCATGAAGTCCCCTAAATATCGTTGTAAAATTTACACACGGCTCAGGCTCTGAATAGTGAGTGGCTGAGTGCCTTAAACAGTTCTCGTCAGGTAACTGAAGCTAAGCTCGGTCGAATGAGGTCAAACTCCGGACGGGTGACCTCGGAGGCCTGACCTCACAACTCACCTCCTCGTCCTTGGGAAGGGACTATAAACTCGGGGTCTCATTTCTGGATGCGGCATGCACAGTGGGCCTAAACTGGCTTTCAGTAGCTTGAAATTTTGACAAGCCTACTCAAAACAAATTGAAAAACAAAAAAGAAAACAAAACAAATATATTCCATAAACCAGTCATTCATTTTTATACGATAAATTGGCCATGTCCTTTCGACAAAGAAAGTTTTTTGTTGTGTTTCATTTGTCATATTCATTTCATACATTTTCATATTTCAATTCATTAAGGAGGGAGAACTTTCATCCGAGTGGCTGATTTTCAAGGGAACTAACAAGAATTTGCTGAAACTTTTACTGTCCAGGACATTTTCATTTCAATTCATATGCTACAATCTTATTCCCTCTTTTCCTTCTTCCAGGGAGGAGGCTGTGTTTTCTTTTTCAAAACGCCGAGGCTTAGAGCACATATACCGGTACATTTATGATTGGAAAACAGTTGTTATGATTCAAGAGTGTGCGTTTACCTTGCTCTAGAAGGAGATGATTCTGTAAAAAGTAGGAGCTAACCGTTTACTGATCCACAATGCGAACGGGAGCATCAGTGAACATATTTTCTCAACCGGTATACCAACGTCAAATCGCTAGCAAGTGAGTTAGCTGATATTTAAAGCGAGGCTTTTTATTGTTACATTGTGCGCAATATTGATGACCTTGGGAGGCTAGGACGGTAAACTGAGCAGCAATCGGTCAGTCAGCTGGGTCAATCAGCTGTTCTGTAAATTAACCAAGCGTCAATTGAACTAAACATATCCAGCCCGACTCATTAATTATGAATTGTTATCAATGCAAAACTGCAAAAACTACGGGTCAAATCTTCTCCAATCCCTCTAACGTTCAACTGCCGTCTGATTTTTATTACTTATAGACACGTGTTTTTCATGATTGCATCCGTTTAAATTTCATTCGCTCCGCATAAAAACAGTTCATTTAGCAGTTCAAATCTATTTCTTTGTAGTTTAAGTCATTTCATGATCCATCTCTTAGCGCTCTACTGTGTGGATAACGATTCGTAACTCTGTATTTTCTTAATAACAAATTCAAGGAGATTATTCCCCGTGTTTAGCTTGATAAACAACTAAAGTTTTGGTAAATACGGACTCTAAGTGAGTTCCGTTGGGAGTTTTATTTTTTAGCAGTCCAGCGTATTTCATGTTCTCTTAACCGTCTGCTGTGCAGAGGACGATTTGTAACCCTTTGTATTTTAAATAACAAATTCAAGGAAATTATTCCCCTTGTTTAGCCTGATAAACAACTCAATTTTTGTGAATACGGGCTCTAAGTGAGTTCCGTTGGGAGTTTTATTTTTTTAGCAGTCCAGCGTATTTCATGTTCTCTTAACTGTCTGCTGTGCAGAGGACGATTTGTAACCCTTTATATTTTGAATATCAAGCTCAAGGAAATTATTCCCCGTGTTTAGCCTGATAAACAACTCAATTTTTTGTGAATACGGGCTCTAAGTGAGTTCCGTTGGGAGTTTTATTTTTTTAGCAGTCCAGCGTATTTCATGTTCTCTTAACTGTCTGCTGTGCAGAGGACGATTTGTAACCCTTTATATTTTGAATATCAAGCTCAAGGAAATTATTCCCCGTGTTTAGCCTGATAAACAACTCAATTTTTTGTGAATACGGGCTCTAAGTGAGTTCCGTTGGGAGTTTTATTTTTTTAGCAGTCCAGCGTATTTCATGTTCTCTTAACTGTCTGCTGTGCAGAGGACGATTTGTAACCCTTTATATTTTGAATATCAAGCTCAAGGAAATTATTCCCCGTGTTTAGCCTGATAAACAACTCAATTTTTTGTGAATACGGGCTCTAAGTGAGTTCCGTTGGGAGTTTTATTTTTTTAGCAGTCCAGCGTATTTCATGTTCTCTTAACTGTCTGCTGTGCAGAGGACGATTTGTAACCCTTTGTATTTTGAATATCAAGCTCAAGGAAATTATTCCCCGTGTTTAGCCTGATAAACAACTCAATTTTTTGTGAATACGGGCTCTAAGTGAGTTCCGTTGGGAGTTTTATTTTTTTAGCAGTCCAGCGTATTTCATGTTCTCTTAACTGTCTGCTGTGCAGAGGACGATTTGTAACCCTTTATATTTTGAATATCAAGCTCAAGGAAATTATTTCCCGTGTTTAGCCTGATAAACAACTATACTGTTGGTGAATACGGGCTCTAAGTGAGTTTCGTTGGCAGTTGTAATTTGTTTTACAGTATAACATTTTAGTTTATTTTATTATCTTTCTCTTGGTACTCTACTGTGCAAAGGACGATTATTAACTCTTCACAAACTTATTATTTTTCTACAAGAATCTAAGAATTTGGGCCAGTACTGAAAGTTTCTTTAAAAGTACCAGATTTCAGGGTTTCTTATGATTTTCTTAACGGTTCCTGTACACTACTTATGCCCTCGTGAGCATTTCAAAACATGATTTTTGAACCCTTGCCAACGTTTTGATATTACTAGCGATATCTATCGAAAAATGTTTTTCTTGAGCAGTGTAAGCGCTCCTGCACCATAACAACTTTGTACCGGATCAAGCGTGTACCGGATCAAAAATGTACTGGTACAATCTAAACGTGGCCTAAAGTAGCTGACATTTTCAATTTTTATCAGCAAATAAGAGAAGAGGGCTTCTTGATTGTGTCCTTTCATCAGTTATCAAACCTTTGCTTTGGCAAAAGGAGTTTTCATTACGGTAATTTGAAGTATTTGTAAATGAAACAACTAAATTGAGTGAATTTGAGATCACTTTGAAGAGACAAAGCTGAATAAAGTTGAATCGTCGGCTTGTTTGCTTGTCTTTAACCGGTTTAGTTTAATGACAATTGGATCCAGTCTATTTATATCAAAGTATTTGCATTTCGAATATCATTTTGCTTTGGTCAAAATCCTGTTCCCAGATTTTACACCGAATGTCCCATAAAAGCACTCCGGTTTGAAAAATCACCAGAATTTGACTGCATGGCTGAGCTCCAAACTTCTTCTTTTAGCAAGTACCGGGTGAGCGAGAAAAAAGTTCCCACTTTTGAAATTTCATAACACCAAGACTACTACACGGATTTGAATCATTCAAATTCTAGTTAAAAGTCGAAAGATCAAAATATTTTTTTATTTTTCTCGCTGTCCCACCAGCACTAGAAGTATTGGTAAATTCAACTTAATAAAAATTTCATGGTTGCAAAATGACGGAAAAAGGGCTTAAAACATTGATCAAATCGTTAGATTCTGTTCACACCGAACAATAGGCAATGGGCGTTTCACTTCCCTCAAGACTTATAAGACATCGATTTTCAAGCAAATACGAAAGATTTCCAACCCATGGCAATTAATGTACAGAGGATATCTCTCACCCATGAGAAGTTGGATTTCCTTCATTATTCTGTGCGAGAAGTGATGTATGAATCAGGGGCGGATCCAGCGCAAATGGTGACTGGTGCTCTTGTCGCGCGGAGCGCGACAAGAACGGGGGTCCGGGGGCGGAGCCCCCGGAAGATTTTTTGGGCCACGCCCTTTTTTTGGTGGGAAACGCCCTTTTTTCGATGGGAACCGCCCTTTTAGGCCAAAGGCAACTCCCTTTCTGACTAGAAGTTTACAGTATATTTACAAGCGTTAATTGCTTGCGAATATGGAGATATCTAATTGCCTATCAGTCTCACGATCTCACAACTTTGTAGATTAACGCAAAATCCTATTTTAGAAACGCGTTAACCATCAGCAATAAAAAGCTTAAAATCTAAATATCTAAATTATCACCGACGCCACAATTACGTCTATTGTTCAGTAAACGAGAAGATTTTTAAAAAATCCGGTTAATGTTCATGATACATCGCTGATTTTTGCTCAGTAAAAGATAAAAACCTTATACAGTTATCTAGTCTGTGATTTTAACCTCTTTGACACATTCTGCTCCGAACCGGACATCCTGTTTTTCAACACCACCTAAATTCCAACTGAATTCAGTTTCAAATTATTTCAGTTCTGTATTCAAAATTTTATCATTTCATCACACACCCATTTATGGAAAAACTGGCTTTTAAGAAACTAGTATTAGGATGAACAAAAAGCTAAGAAACTCTCAACTTGTATATGTTTGAGAAGCACTAAGAAACTTTCGGAAGTAAGATTCATGAAAATTTTGGCAAAGTTGTTTTTGAAACTTGCTTTGACATATATTCACTTTTACTCATGTTTTGAGCACAATGAATCTCAAATATTCAGCTTTGTGTCAGAAAACAAAGTGGCAGTGGCAGAAATGAAATGCATTCAACTATTTTAAACAGAAGAAACTCAATGAAATTTTATATGAACAAGTGGAAACTTTCATAAGAAATAAAGGGCCCGTTCATATGGAGGCTAGCAAGCCCACTTACCTGGCTGGAACTCGTTGTCCAAATCTCACCTGCTGGTGTATTGGCGAGATAAAATTTCCCCCATATGAAAACTCCATCCCAGTTACTAAGATGAAAATGTTGCTATTGCCCATGCATTGCTTATCTAAAGAATGAGTTGGTGTCTCATTTTTGATACGTGTCAAATTTCTGTCTTGGCTAGAAGGCATGAACTTCTCCATATGAATAAAAGATGAAAACCATCTAGCCCATCAGGCCAGCTTGGTAAGCATATGAACAGGGCCTAAGAAACTTTCAGTGCTATGGGCTAAAATCCAAATTTTAGACACAAAACTTGTGCTGTTGGTGTTTTTATGAAAGTACTCTTTTAAAATAGAGCACTACTGCACAACACTTTACTACTGTACAAGGAAATAGTATTACTACAGAGCCTGAAATCTGATAAAATATCTTAAAATTGTTGTAGCCCTTACAATTTCAATTTCCTCTCTTCAGGCAGGAAGACTTGCACACAAAACACCCACTGGCCCCTCTATTCTAGCTTTTAAACTGTTTATCGAGATTTCAATGCATTAAAGAATGTTGAGCATTTTACTAGAGAAGGCAGTCCTGGCCAGGGCCTTCTCTTTTTGAAAGACGACTTTAGAAACAGCCAAACAGACAAGACCAATAATGACAGAGTTTCATGAACTGTTTCATGGCGTATCAAATTCGAATCGCTTTAATCTAGGTAGCTGGAGACTCACCGAACCGGCTGCAAATCATTTGCTCTTCCCCTCTGACTCTCAGGAAATTGCAGTGCCGCGAAATCACATCTTTGTAACTTTGGTGGCTCCTTTCCACAACTCTTCTTCTCCCTTCTCTGATATTCGAGGTGCTCTGTGGCTTTCTCTTGTAACCCCAGAATGGCCTTTTCTTTCTCTTCCTCCTTCGACGATTTGCTATTAAGGATTGATTCTAATTCGGCTCGAAAGTTGGACATTATTTTGACAGACACAACGAAGAAACTAACTTAGGCCACAGCAAACGACGATTGCACTTCCCGCGCAAAACCGTTCCAGGTCTGAATGTACCCCCCCCGTACAGACTCATGTTGCCAGAAAGATTTTTGAATCTGACTAGGGCTCCCGCCAAAATTGAGCTCCAGTCGTCTCGATCATCCATTGGTTAGAGTGATATTTTCAAAAGTGACTGGGGCTCCCGCCTGAAATGCTCGGAAGCAGATTGGCTGACACAAAATAATTTCAAATGTGACTGGGGCTCCCGCGAAAACCAAAATGAATCATGACGCGCAACAGGTCATGTGACTCACAAAAGGCCTCAGAATGAAGTCGAGTCCAATCAAGCGGGGGGTTGTCTTGACTTTACTGTCCTTTCAATCTTGTGCACAGTGATTGGCTCCTGGCAGCTCTGATATCATTCGGAAACAGGGGGTCGTGGACCATCCGCTGCCAAAATTTCTCGACAGAAGATTTCGTTGCGCAATTTCCTTGGAAACATGGGTGCGTTGTTGAATTCAATTCAAGATTTTATTTTTGGGATAGAATCAACCATTCAAAAACTTATGAAAACAGGATCCATTTAATTGTGAACTTCTGAACCTTGGCACTCAAAGTTCGTAAGCACTTGAAAATCTGACTGGTGCTCAAGCACCGAAAGCACCAGTGTGGATCCGCCCCTGTGAATAGATCGATGTTTTGGGCCATTTTTCAGTCGTTTTGCAACCAAGAAGTATTTGTAAAGTTGAATTTACCTATATTTGCAGTGATGGTAGGACAGCGAGAAAAATCACAAAAATACTGTGATCCTTCGGCCAGGGGCGGATCCAGACCGAAGTTGAAGGGGGGGCAACTTGGAGATGGGGCGCCAAAAACACAGTGAAAAGTTAGCGCTCCGAAGGCGCGCGAAAATTTTTGGGGCTTTATTCGAGAAAATTCTTTGGTTTTTCTACTGAATAACGCCTTAGTTTATATGTTTCGCCGCATTCAGAACGAATCATTGAAAAAAGAGTGCATTCTGGTCAGGATAAGGGGCACTTTTCTTGCCGAAAAAGGGGCGCCAAAGCTGAATTTTTATCGTGAAGGGGGGGCAAAAGGGGGGGGGGCAGTTGCCCCCATCTGCCCCCCTAAGTCCGCCACTGCCTTCGGCTATTAACTAGAATTTGCATGATTCAAATCCGTGAAGTAGTCTTGGTGTTATGAATTTTCAAAAGTGGGAACTTCTTTCTGGTTCACCCGGTAGATCAAAGACCAAATTTGACCCCGGGTTGGCTGATTTTGTGAAATGTGCATGACCTAAGGGGAAGATAAGATTTAGGGGGGTTGCCCAATAGAATATCCATTGTTTACGAAAATTTTGGCCGCCTTTCTGCCCGATGATGGCCGATGTTTGCAAACTTTTCCAACGTCGGGGAGGTGGCCCCCCAGCCCCTTGTCTCCTATGCGTATGATGGGCTTCACAATCGAATTTTTCGCGATTTTTAGACGCATTTACTTTGCTTTAGACGTCCGGTAAGCAGTTATCCTGTTAAGACTGAATAGATGATAAATGACAAAGGATGAAACAAAGAACATCTAACGAATACTGTGAAAATGTTACATATCTTAGCAAAAAATTACATTATTCCTCATATTTAACTCATTTGATGTTGTGAAATCATCAAATTTGTATAGACTAGAAGAACACTGTGCTTACCACCATATTGTAGACTTTTATGAACTGTATGATCTGCTAAACGCAGTGAAATAGAGCCATCTTCTCCAAGTTTTTTCCTTACTACCAACTTTACGCGAAGGAAAATACCTGTGAAGTGAAGAACATCTATTGCACACCCCAAGAGTAAGGAAAAAGTCAAGATGCTGTTTATAGAAAGTTTGCAGATTTTTGCATCAAAAAACTTGAGAAAGTTCAATGCAAAGGGGTGGATCTAAATTTTTCATAGAAGTGTTGAAGCTTGTTTGTAGAACTTACAAGAAATTCAAATTTGATAATTTAGAAATGGGGGGGGGGGGATGAACCCACCCGGCGCACCCTTTAGAAAGAGAACCCGCCCATCTGCAATTAGTGCGTTCCGGGTTTTATACCGTGTGGTGGGTCAGGCAGCCATGTCTGCGTTGGTCGCGTTGGGTTGATATCTCAAGGCAACGAACAGAAGTGGTGTCATTTCATATGCAGTGTAAATAATTCGTAATTACTTGCTACTCTAAGCATCATGCTTTAAGATATTCACTCTGCATATTCAACAATCATTTACGCATACAATACAGCAGCCATGTCGGTGCCTAGAAAGTTCTCAGAGAAGATTGCAATACAGCGGCAGAAGGCGGCCGAGCAAGAAGAGGCCTTCGCTTCCATTATGCGAGAGGTTGCCAGTGCTAGACACCCGGTTGGTTTGTTGTTGTTTTTAGCTCTTCCCTCCCTAATTATTCAATCATTTGCTTGTAGGATATTCTTGGCATACCAAGCTAAGTAACGCGTGTTAATTAATTAGGTTATTTGATGTTATTAAGGATTTTTTCTTTGACAGTAAATTGGTTTGGAATCCAAAAAAGCGCTGTGTAGTTTAGGCCAAGTGAATTTGTTATCTTCGAAGCGTTAAGGGTTTAACTGTGTGTCATACTCCAATGGTCATTTTTGGAATTTCATTTATGGGGAATTGTGAATGAAAGTTTTTAAAAAAGTGCACATCGCAGTTAAATGTCTATGATATTAAGTTTTTATGAGTTGTATTAACCAGAAAATGCCTGTATGTTTGAATTTATACATGTATTGAAATATGGTTAAATGTGTGTGACTGTTTCAAACATTTCTAGCAAACACATGGAGGCCATTATTATTAGATTCTCAAAAGAGGCAGTATTAGAATAGTATGTTTTATAAATCTGCCTGTTATTATTAACTCTTGATAAAAATTTACAAGCACAGGGAAAGATAGGGAAAAAAGATTAATGTCGTAGTTTCTACCATAAAATTTGTAAAAATAAGAGGTATATACCATTTCACAACTTTATTTCTGTTTTTGCTGAATGTTAATTTAAATGTTAATCAGAATGAACTTGCATATTAAGCAGCTCCTTTTGTAGTACTGTTTGATACTGATGAGTATTCATAATGTTCATTTTAATCTTTGAAAGTGACAAGAAATGTTAATCAAATTTTTTGAAAATCACACGTGATATTTGATACACCTGGAGAGTTATGACATTTTGATAAAACAAACCGCCACCACCAGGTTGCTAAACTTCCAAACCATTACAAGCACGGCTGGGTACTGGTTAGATTTTTATAATTCATTAATTTTATTACTCTTTCTAAAACCCTACTCATTTTCTGTGTGATATTTTTTTTGTTTTTCTTTGATGTGCTCAATAAGTAAGACTGCATGCAGCCTGTTAGATTTAATTGTACTGTACATACAGGCCCTCCAAGGTTCCTCATCATAGCACTGCAAGTGGGCCTACTTCGAAATATCCCACTCATTTCGAGTTTGATAGTTAGTTATTCCACTAACTACGAAATTAAGTTTGTATTTGTATTATGTGAAATTATGTTAGCTTGATATCTCATGGAAGGGGATGTTATTAGAATCAAGGATGAGGACTTAAAATACACTCTAAATGAATTTAATATTTAGGGTTCTAATCTTTTCTCCACTGTACTGAATGCCTTCTAAATTTACAAACATTTATAGATAGGCAATAAAGTCAAACTCCTTTTTTGTTGCGTAAGTTCTTTATTTGCATTCATCATCATGCCTTGAATTTAATGAAGCAGAATTTGTGGATCTTTCATAACAAGAGATGCATTACTTTTGTTGATGAAATCACTGTCAATTTAGTGATTGAATGCAATGCATCTTGGCCAGATGCCCCTGATGCCATCTGTTCCACATATTTTTTTAATAAGATACTGGTTATAAAAACCCCAACTCTCAGATCACCAAAAATGAAGAAACTCCAGTGTTGGGAAACTGTCATGTAAAAAACTAGTTTGACAAACAAAATCTTTTACTTTTATTTTCACTTGATCATATTACTTGGAAAGTATTTGACATGTTCATGGAGGAACAGGATGTAAACGTGGAGAGTGTTATGGAACTTCTAAGAAACTTTTAAGAAACTCAGAGTACTCAAATTATGATGATTTTAAGGAGCTTTCAGTACTGGCCCAAATTCTTAGTTTCCAATAAAAAATTTGTTTAATCCATATTGATATATTGCATATAGGGCTGCCAACAGGATCTGGAGGCCCTGGGACAAAACAGTGGAATGAAGACTCTCTTGAGAGCAAAGCATGCAGAAGGCAAAGGATTACCTTATACTTTATTTTTTATGTTATTTTTTTATTTATTAACAGTAGTACAACGAATCTTACATTCTACCATATGGTTCTAATTACTATACAATACTACGGGGACGATACCATGGGGAGCGAAAGACGATGACTACCCCAAGACACGCAATGTTAACCTGTACAACAAACACTACTGGACAATTTAATATCGAATGGATACTATACTAGACTAGTTTTGGTTCCACATCAGATGTAAGGTCAGCGTTGTGATAAGTTTACATGCTTTAAAGTAATTTCAGATGCCTGACATCTGATGTGAAACACAATTTACAAAGCAAAGGAACATTTATGTTAATGGACCTGTTGGTTGCTTTGTGCGTACATAGCTGAAGTTTAAAAGATCTTAGTCAAAGCAACCAGTTTCACAAATGAAATGTAAGGTCAATTCAAGTATATTTTCATTCAGTCAAAAGAAAGGTCTTGATCACCATGTAATAAAAGCTGTGTCAAAGCGTCATTTGAAAGATCGGTGATTTGCACGAATGGTCATAATAATTCAACCATTCCATCTTACTTTATGAGGGCTCCTAGACCCTGAGGCCGTGAGGCGAATTGCCCCTTCTGCTCCCTCCTCTTATTACCTCACATATAAAACACATGTAAAGTAAATGAATCAAGATAGAAACAAGAGCTGTACTTTGTGACAAGTCATAAGGTCATGAAAATAGGGAATTGGCATTCAAATTGTCCCTCCTATTAAAAACACTGTTTTGAGACTGATGCATGATTTTCCCACCAGTTAAGTGCCATTTATGCATGAAGCATTTAAACATAATGCAATTTGGTCTTTGGCCAAGTTAGTTCTAGCATTTAAGTTTTACTACCAAGAAGTTCTGCCATGCCTCACATTAGCTCTATCTAAAAGTTTAAAGACTGGGTTTTCAACCAGACCACAGAAAATCCTTAGAATCTGGGAACCTATTAGCTCTGAAGTGATTTGGGGAAAAGAGAAGCAGGCAGATTTGTTTAGATGTTTGTGCCTTGTCTTGTAGCCATCTTTGAGTATTCCTGTCGTATATTAGCATATGCTTTTCCTGCAGAGGCCTGTTTTCAATTGAAGCATGATCTCATATGCTCACTTTGTGATAATTTAAAACTTATGAAGTGGGAACTGTTACATCTGCATTATTAGCTTGAAAAATTCCTCTAAATTTAGATAAAGGGCCCAAAGAAATTGGCCTGACCTCGCATTTATCATATCTTGTGATCTAAAGCTGTCAAAACAAGTCCTAGATTAAAAGTGTGTTTACTTTTGAAAATTCATTGTTGCCACTGTGTTAATATTTACCGTCAATTTTATCAGAATAGTTCTTCATGAGAGGCTTTTCAGTCTTTAGTTGAAAAGGCTGATTATTCTATTTTGACTCTTTCTGGTAGAATAGTTATATTATTATTTCTATAGATTATTATTTGTGAATGCTATTTTTAGGATTCTTTGTACAGAATATCTTCTTACACTGTGTACCCAGACAACCTTGCATCCATTACAAACTTAGACCGGTTTAGATCCAATTCAAGTGTGGCTGCAAGTACGAGGTTGACAACAGCACAGCTCATCTATGCATTTTGGTAGGAATCACCATAGATACTTGCCATTCAGTTTGACTTTGGAAACAAATCTTGCAGTGCAGAGTGCAACTTTTGATCAATAGATCAATAGATCAGCCTCCAATTTTAGACCCCATTGACATGGCGGCAGTAGAATTTGAAAATGGCAGAATTTTATGCCATCTTGGAAAATGAGCTCCTCTTTATAGGATGCTGGTAGAATTTGAAAACAGCATGCAAAAGCGCAATTTTGGCCTCCCATCTGAGTCATGATGTCACAAATTTTATTCTTGTTCCAAAGTCAATAAAAACTGACATCAATAATCAGTCAAGATAGATTAAAGAATGACAACAATGAAGATGATAGGAAGCATTAAGAATAACAGTCTAGTGACTAAAGTTGCTTAAAATTTTCTACTGGCAAAGTGCATTTACATGAACCCAACAGAATTAGATGGGAGGCCAAAATAGCACTTTCTTATGACATTTTCAAATTCTACCAGCATCATTGAAACAGGGTCTTACGCTGTTTGTGTTAATCAGAACACTGTTGTTCCTTCCATCTACAGAAAAAAATGTTATGGAGCAATGTGAACATTTCTGAACCATATCCTTTTCACAGATCAAATCATGGGCAGTTTGGACACTATTGTTGTGCTGCCTGAACTAACCGTAAAGCAAGAATGATTCAGTGCTCACCAAGCCAAGCAATATGTGTACTCTGTGGGCATTTTGTTAGGGTTAGTTTGGGAGGCGGAATGTTATTGCAGTTTAGTTGATATTTAGAATATGAAGTTCAAGCCTAACCAAAACATGATGTTGTAATGGAATACAAACATTGCTTGGCTTGGTGGGTTCTAAGTCATTATGGTTCTTGGTTTCATGGTAAGTTCAAACAGCACAACAATAGTGTCTGAACTGCCCATGATCAAATTTGTTCAGGTAGAGTGCAAACTTTGTCAAAGCATTTCACTTAAATGATAAACAGATGTAAGTTTTGCAAATGAAAATAATTTTTGGTTATTATTCTTTGAAATCAAGTTAAACTCCTCCTTTGTTAATTTTTGCCAATTTGACCTGCTTAACGTCATTAAAATTCTTCTCTTATTTTTCACCAGAGTGTTGGAGTGAATGTGAGACATATGAACAGTCTTCCTTCAAACATAATGTACAAAGGAGGATCACTACCTGCGTTTCCAACACCACATCCTGAAGTTCAGGTAAAATTTGTAATTTTTTTTCATTTCATAAGGTTTTGAAGACTTGATTTGTGAGCAGAGCGTGGTTATGTGCTAAATTATTGATGAAGTACTCTAGGGAAACTCCTTATTGAGTTTGGTGAAAATGCCAGGTGTCAGTTCTTCAATAGCATTATTCTCACACGGGGCCTTTACATGCTTCTAACTAGTGAAGGGGTGTATGACCTGACTGTCTATAAGAATGATGGAATACAGACAATGGGAATTGTTATTTCTTTTGCTAATGTGGTGTTGTTGCTGAAGATTTGTTTGAGTATTTTTGCAGGAGTTCTTTAAAATGTGAAACATGGTTGTAGGTCTCTCTTCATGCCATTTAAATAGAAGGATCTTTGGTAAATTTTTATTTGAACATATTACGGCTCAAATCTTGAAGAGGGTGGGTGTAATATTCTGGTATGGTTTTGTTGAATTGAATAGCTTGAAAAGAACTTTGGGTACTTTCCTGTCAATCTGCCAATGGATCATTTGATATCTATCTTAATTAGTTTTAAAATGGTGGCATTTATTAGGTTTAAGGGTTTGACGTCATCAGATTTCTAGATCCATGACCAGAAGAGTGACAGATTTCCTGCTTGCCACCATATTGTAGACCTTGGTAAACTATTTTTCCTGAAGATCATTCTATTTTTCCGTCAAGCAAGTTAGGATTTGTGACAATTTTATTTTTTTTTTCAAAATTTTCCTTGAATCCGTACAAAACAAATTGCAATGCTTCTATGTTGAAATAATTAAGATACAAAAAATCTCCACTGTAGATTTACTCCAAAGTTCCCTTCGTTTCTTTCAAGCAGTTCAGTTCAAAGAAAATTGTGACAAAATTTAACACACGCCTTTCTAAAGATTTGAAAGATTTGAGCCCTATTCAGCATTCTCTAATTTGTGTATTTTTCCAGTTTGCCAAAAAAAATACAATAAAAATCACAAAAAGATTCCTCATCGTCTTTCATTTGTGAATCAAAATTGATTCATTTTGGATTTATCTAATAGTCTTCTGAATACAACGTCTTTTCAAATTTGCAGAAGCATGTTTTGGTCTAACTAGTTGTTGATAAGCTGAGTGCAAAACTTGTTTCTTTTTCACAAAATTGGCACAGTTATATTTTAGTGGTTTGATTAAATGCTATTTCTAAAACAGCTGGGAAAGGATTAAAAAGTTGGTTTTTGTATCAGTATGTTGTGGTTTATAAATGATTATGTAGATTGAAATGGCTAGTTAGTGAATGGTAGACACAATGATTTGATCAAGAATGGATGTATGTTACCTTCATGTGATAAACACACAGCCCAATTGCTTCTTTTATCATGAGTCAGTTATTCCAGTATTAATACCATTTGTCCCAGAGAGATTGTGCCCCATCTTTGCTGCTACTGTGAAGGAGATGTAAGTTCCCCTGTTTCTTAATACAGTTCACACAAGATTCATTGATTGATTGATTGATTGATTGATTGATTCATTCATTCATTCATTCATTCACTTTATTTTGAGTGGCTGGAAAGATTTCTCGCGACTATTTCTTGCTAATTCATATATGTATGTATCGTTTGACACAATAAAAAATTTACAAGTTATATGATATAAGAAAATAGATACGATGCAATATATACTGTACGGTTTAAAATGTAAAGGAGAAAACCCCTAATTACAATGGCAGGGGATAGCATAAAAGTGTCAAGGTGACCTTTTTTTTCCATATTGGTCCCCTTAGAGGTGTTGATACAACGAAACGTAAGAAAATATTTCTGTTCAGTCTGCACACAGACTATTTGAACAGCAATTCCTTCCTTCTCCAAATATGTCAAAATAAAGTACAGTGACAGAAGAAATGTCGCGTTGTATATGACTTTTGCAGGAGTTAAAAACGTGTTGGTAGTAGTGTGCTGTAAAGATAGAAGAAATTCAAATATATACCGGGTGAGTCAGAAAAAACGCCCGGCGTTTGAAAGGCTACTGCTCCCTGAGTATATAAGCAACGATATTTTGCAATATCTGATTAAATAGCTAACATGTTCACTTGTGTTTAGAAATTTTCCTGACTAAAATCGGTCGCTCCGTTCAGATTCTGTTGGCAATTTTCCAAATGAGTCCCTTTGAGAAACCTTAAAAAACGTGCTAAAATTGCAAGCAAAAGTCCCCAATGTGTTTACCTCAAAGCGATGACTTTCAGCACGCTTTAGCACGTGCTTTCGTTTTGGATGGTTAAAAAGTCTTCCCCCTAGTGTGAATAACTTATTCAGGGGGAATCCATTCTCCCAAGAGGACAAGATACATGAGCACATCCAGGAGTCGTTATTGGTAGGAAGGAGAACAAAGGGAAATTTTGCTTGCTGTTTTCGCTCGTTTTTGCAGGTTTTCGAAAGGGGCTTTCTGCAAAAAATCTCCTATTTCGACGGGAAGGAATGACCGATTAAAGCCGGGTAAATTACTGAACCTAATTTGACATATCGAGAATAAAACAAGACAGGGTTCAACATCATTGCTTTGATATTCAGGGAGCAGGATTTTTTCAAACGCCGGGCGTTTTTATTGACTCACCCGGTATATAACCCTAGAACGAAGTTAGCAAAGGATGGATACCGCTAATTATGGAAACGACACTTTGCAGCACCATCAGGAGATTGTTGTGGTCCGGCACATCCTCGGCGTTAGTTTCAAAGTAGCAACACTTCTTGTCAAGGATGCACTAACTCACCCCTATGTAAGAGGAAATATTGGGGTCTGTTGTGAGCATAGAATCCAGTTTTTCATTGACCCATATAAAATGCTTATTACTATAAGAGACTGTAAGGAGAAGAGGCTAGCAAGAGTTGACGTTCTGTTGCAGAAGGCGCAAAGAGAGCCTAGTCCCTTCACTCTGATTCCTCAGGAGCGAACCAAAATGTGCTTCAAGCAAGCAACATTCAGTCAGCAATGGTCATTGTCAATCAAACAAGCTAGTTAGACAAAAGCAATTTCAATAGCTCTGTGTTCAGATTCATGACAAGCATTTGTAAGGAGTTTCACGTAATTATTTTATTCGCAATATATCATGATAAAGGAATTTGGATTAAATAGAAATCCAGCAAATAATCCTCATTTGTGAAATAGGGAATCCCTAATAGGACGATTATGCACACGAAATTTGCACGCAATTTTACCTCTCAGGACAGTCCGGTAAATTCAGAGTGAGTCAAAAATGGAGAATAAATTTCAAATTTTTGTTGCACCATTGAATATGCCAACTCTGCGCACACACCAATACGTCTCAATGTTTAGATGCGTTGCACCCGTTTCTTTCACAGAACAAACTGATGTTTTCGGTTTCTTAACCACATTGACCGTAAGAAGATTGCTTTCATGGTTTCCCATTTCTCAGGCATTTTCAGAGTAGACAAAGTTCATAATAACTATTGTCGTCTATTTCTAGTTGTTCAATTCATTCTTTGGAGAACAGTAACCATTTTTAGCACACTCGCTCGCTATGATTTTCAATGATTTTATGCATGTTGATATTAAAGTAGGCGTATTTCTTTCGCCTGGCTATTTACGGAGGTGTTTTGGTGAATCGTGCTTTTATCATGCACGCAATCTTGCTATTGTTTTCACAACTGTCATGTCTAAGATTCTTATCAAAAGCATCCACGAGCTAGCCACAAGCATGCCTTACTTCATATTCATATGTTCGATTCATTACTTTTTATCAACTGGCGCAAGCTGCCTTGCAAAATAGATCCTTTTCGAATGGGCCACCACTGCTGGAAAATTTGTTATCAAGTGCTACTGATTAGTTTAACATGGCAACACCTGCCTGTTAAATTCCAGGTCTTAAAGGGTTAAAAGCAAACTTAGATAGGGGGACTGGTAAATCTAAATATAACCTATTGTATTTGATGTTTTCGATCTATGAAAACAATAAGAAGATTAGCGGCGCCTGCCGTTCTTTTGCGCTATGTTTGGATTATCTCGCTATATCTCCGTTCATTTACTTTAAAAGCTTGACTTATGACGATGAGTCTCTTGTTTCCCTGTGCTCTTTGACTTGATGATGGCGCTTCGGTCAATAGAGACTAGTAATTACTATGAAAATCCTGGCCCTATTTAGGCCCAAACTGAGCAATTTCTTCAGTAACAATCAGATTGCGAGATTTTTGAATTACCATTGTTAAATTGTTAATGTGATAGAATTTTCCATTCGATTCAAGAATTAAAAACACTCCCACGGGATGGAGATTCGAAGCCATGATTGAACAAAATAGGGCAAAGTATTTTACTGTTTCATTATGAGTCCCTCTTGAGCAAGGTTTACCGCAGGGATACAAGGAACTCATCGTCATCAGTCTAGTTAAAAGCTCTACACTAATTATATGGCCGTAGTTATCGCTACTGAAAGGCTGCTGGACGCCACGGGGGGGGGGGGGGTTCTCGGCTAAATTTCGGGCAGGGGTGTGCCGCCCACTGTTTCAAAATAGCACCGTTGGCTAGACCAATTTTTCTGAAAATGATACCCTTGGCTAGACTAATTTCTACATCAAAGTGCCATGAATTGGCATTTTCGAGGCAAAACTTGCCAAATTTTTGCATTCTAAGGACCAAAATTTGAAAAAAATTTGGGTTTCTTTACAGGAAATACCGAAGTTTGACATTTCTTTGACCAAAATTGGCAAAAAGTATACCCTTGGCTAGACTAAATGGACTGAAATTGGCAAAAAGTATACCCTTGGCTAGACTAGAAGGTTTGAAAAAGCATACCCTTGCGGGCGGCACATCCCCAGGTACCTTTACTATGGAAGACCCCCCCCCCCCCGTGCTGGACGCTCCTAACTAAGGTCTCCAGAGTGAGCGGTTTCGGTTTGGTGTGGTAGTCTCGTTTTGAATAGCGATTACTGGGGCCCATCATAATAAGTCTAGAGTTACACATTCGTCGTGAACAATGGATAGCCAAGAAACAAAATGCTGTGTCTGGAGTGCTTTCTTTGTTCTAGTGTTTCCCTTCAACCATTTACAGATGGAAATTTTCTCTCGCGTTTTAGCACACAGCATTACGAACACGCATATATTTATCATTCTGAAACAGTCTGTCTAGAAAAATCAATTTGTTCTGATATGTGCCCCCACAATATTTCAAAATAAACTATAGAGATACATGGAATCTTGGAATTCAACAAGAGTTTTTGCTCTTTTTGTTGTTTAGTGATATAGTCAGAGAGATCTAGGGCCCGTCAATGGACCCGTTGGAAGATATTCTAGAAGAGAGCCTGGATCGACTGATATATTTATACGAAGGAGCTCGATTGAGCAGCGTTAGAGCCTCAATAATTGTAGATCGTTCGATTCAGATTGTTTAGCTAACAGGTCTATTTCTTGGCGTTCAATAGTAGATTTTATCATTTAATTTTTCCATAGCTTTTCCATACATAAAATAAAAAAGTTTCGTCTCTCAAGACAAGACTTGTCATGATGAAAAATGAAGTATGCTGTGAGTTGGCCCCCACAATCAGAATATTGTTGGAGATCAACGTGGAATCCTTCCAACATTTGATTTTGATATATAGCACGATAGATTAGGGCGAGGGGTCACATGCTGGGTCCCGTCAAATTCCTGGCCTTCAAATAACCACAGAAACAATCAGAAACCATATTTTTTCGCACCTTGGAATTTAGTCTCCACAAGGGCCATGAACGCATCTGAATCTGTCTCTCTGTACAAGCAGTGTTTGGGAGATCAAACCAATCAGCTGCTACCAAGGGTTATTTTAGGGCTAGGAAACAGCAATGGAGCAATGACAGAGCCCTGAGGAACGCCTGGTAATTAGAGTATTAAAAATTGAATAACATCGGTAGCGTGTGATGAATTGAGAAGATTCCCAGAAAGCTGCAAGTAGCTAATCAATTATTCAACATCCTTTTATATTTCGATTATGAAAACATCCCACAATAATCATTTATCGATCTGAATTCAAATCGAATTTCAAATGAGTAAGCGATAAGAAGTCATGGTGTTTACACAAACTCAAGTATAACAGTTTTAGCCAAGATTCATACATGACCCACCAATAGATTTTTTAAGTTATTGTAATTAGTTATCTCTGTCAATCACTTCACACCGACGCTTAATGAGGCATACGGCTAGTTTGCTGAAAGGGTTCCAGGTCAAATAATCCTGCAGAAACTGTAATATTTAAGGTAACCAGGCCAGAGGTTCCTTCTGATATGGGAGCCTTTGGTGCTGTTTACATGGAGGAGGGCCAGCCTTCCGAGGAGGGCTAGCCCTCTTTGCCGAGATCTCACCTTGCAGGTTTATTCCTTTATAGAATTCTTTTTCGTTTACATGAGAGGAGGGCTAGCCCGGTTAGGCGAGATCTCGCCTAGGAGAGCTGGAAATTTCCCATACAAACGCAGTCAAGCGGGCTGGAAAGCATCGTTTTACGCATGTGTTGTCTTCCAGCCCACCTAAGCGGGCTGGAAATTTCCCGTGTAAACGCAAGGTGAAATCCGGCCCTCTTAGGACGGCCGGCCTTCCTCATGTAAACAGCGCCTTTGGCCGTTAAAAAAAAGATGGCACGTGCAGGGTATGCTGGTAACGAAGGCCCCTTTAATGATCTTGAAATCCTCTCACAAGCCCACAGCTAGCTAAGCTAACCTCAATCTTTTGTGACCCCAAAGTTATGATTCATAGGTTATGCAAATTTCTTCAGGCCTGCTCGCAAAGGATCATGGCTAGTATTGAGTCTATTAATGTCAATTTTATTATTTCGTGACAGCATAAGTTTTGTTGACAGAAATAAGTAAGAAGAATAGAGAGAGCGTTTTACCCTTGGCAACATTTAGACGGCACCAAAGTGACCACACCATTAAACTGTGGGATGAAATGTTGTGAAGTCATCACGTGTCCTGTTTCGACAACCAAAAGACTTGTATGTTTGTTTGAGCTAATTTACGGAACGAGGCGCATAATTATAATGATCTGTTTGTTTAAAGTTAGTAGTATGCAACTGTTGTGCACATCTCCAAGTATTGCTTTATTATTCAACAAGAAAGAGAAAAATCACTCTTAAAAGAGTAAGTGTCTTCGCGTTTGCGGATTTTGCCCATACTCCTGTTAATGCGAAGCTTAGACAAGTACTGGAACAGAGAAATAGCGAGTAAAATCACTGCTTTGCATCTATAACAAACCAATGTCGTACTAGACTGTTGTTTGAACTGATAGACCTTTTACTTCTTACAAAGGAGGTTTGGATCAAGCGTTAAAATTTGGTAAATTTGTTAAGGAAAACAAAAGCATAACTCCCGTTCTCGGTATAAACACTGCTAGCTGTGTGTGGCAAACAAGAGCGATGCAGTTACTGGAGCTGTTGTACGGAAGAAAAGTTTTCACACATGTTAAAATGGTTATATCCTTTAAGGTACATTGTTGAAGGAAAATCCTGTCACTTCACACAGGAGAAGAGCTAAGCCTTACCACTGAGAAGATTTATCTGCGAGATTTTGCTCGTTAATAAAAATTTTGGTGGACTTTGCATTAATCTTCATCAGTTTTCTTTATGACTTTTCCGACAAAAATTCTTTGCAAAGGAATCTTGTTTCTCTATCCAGGTCAAATACTGTGCTCATAGTTCTTGACGTACGCTCCTATTTTAAGGGAGGAGGCCCTCAGGAAGGAACATGTGCGTTTGTTTTATCGTGCTTTTGGCGGAAGTTCGTGACGCGTTTATTCCGCAAAGTTTGGCGGAAGTTCGCGACGCGTTTATTCCGCAAAGTTTGGCGGAAGTTCGCGACGCGTTTATTCCGCAAAGTTTGGCGGAAGTTCGCGACGCGCTTATTCCGCAAAGTTTGGCGGAAGTTCGCGACGCGTTTATTCCGCAAAGTTTCCCAAATGTGACATTTACAAAATCTTTTTCCTGCAAAATTCCCTAAATTATATAATCAAATATTCATACAAGCAATGTTTATATTCTTCCTTAGCTACATTTCCTTACATCATTTCGTTGTATATATATATACCGGGTAAGTAAATAAAAGTTAACGAGTTTGGAATAAAATTAAAGAATAAAATATTAAATAAGAGGTATATATATATATGACCGATATTCAAAAATAAAATGTTAATAGATTATTCAAAGCCTAACTTAGATGAGAAAATTTTGTTTTGTAAAATCACACATCTTTAAGACCCTACCATTATAAAAATGCCTGTAAGGGGTGGTTTGCATGGATATCATAAAATCCACGTTCCATTCTGGTTCATGATTCATGTGGCATTGAAGCTTACATTGTCAGTTTCAAAAATCGAATTTCAATTTTAATGGCAAGTAAATCATGGACCAGAATAGAATGTGGAATCCTTGTTCCCAAACATACCCTTACCAACCAACATTTTCCTAATTTCTCATCTAAATGATGAGCGATTTTACAAAACAAAATTTGCCCATCTAAATTAGCCTTTGACTTATACATAGACATTTCAGTTTTGAGTATCAGCCACGTACTTTTTATTCCACCGCCCGCCAAACGCGTAAACTTTTTTTTCACTCACCCGATAAATTTTTGAAAGAAGACACAAATTTAGTCAGCCTCTCAGAAATGAGTTTATTTTTGCCTAGATTTGTTCATACATAAGACTGGTTCAGATTAACGCCACTTTATCGAACATTTCAGTTGCAATTATGTAGAAATATTAAACCTATGATAACTGTTTTCGAGGGCAATGTCAGCGAATATTAACCCGAAGCTGTTAGTACAAACCCGAGTTGGCGAGGTTTTGTACAGAGGCTGTTGGTTAATATTTTCTGTTATTGCCCGAAGAAAACAGTTAGTACATGGTTTATTACCCTATGGTCAGGGTTGCTTGAACTCCTTTTTTATTTTACTTGTTGCTGTTCGATTTTGTTCTCGAAGTGTTGTGTTCGAAGCACTCATGTTTTGAATTCGAGGCCGAGTTGTTACGTAGTGAGTAGGCATTACCAGATAATAATGCCATATGATTGCATCACATTGTATAACAGAGTTGCTGCCTTGACCAAAGGGTAATATCGCTCGATCCAGACCAGTTTGTAGAATACCTGATAGGTGTATCAACGTAGCAATGAATATTTGCAGTATTATGTCCCAAATCTTTAGTGGAAATTTTCTTTTTACAGAACCAAGTTGGTGATATCATTCAAGATTTATCAGCTACATTCCCCAGTAGAGTTTTATATGATGATCAAGCATATAGGAATAAACAACATCCTAGTAGAGTGCTGCATAAATCGAGACAAAGAACCGGTATGTAACAGAATTGTTTACTTGAACCTGATTCAAGGAACTCGAATTTACAGTGTAAAAGAGATTATATTTGTTTCATCCAGCATTCCGTGCACATGCGCTCTCTTCGTTGGCCTTTGATGTCGGCATTTTCATGGGCCATGAAAATGGCGACAACGAAGGCCAACGAAGAGACAGCTTTGAAACCAGATCCTTTTTCATCACTTTTAGGTTCACTAATGTTAATCCATGAGATTCTTCGTCAATGATTAAAGTCTAGCTGTGAAAATTTCTTAATTTATTAATACTCTTCTGAGTTTTACTGGGTCATTTTCCCAAAACATAAGAAAAAGGATCATGACAAAACTTTGCAAACATGCCTATATGCAGCTTCACAGCACAAACGAAAGAAAAACGCTTATGGTCTATTGTAATTTTTCACTTCATTGACGTCATCATCTTGTGTGTGCAACCTGTGTTGTATTTCATTTTGCATGTAAAATTTCAATAAACAGCGGTTGAGTTGTAAGTTTGAATTGCGTCAGTAATCAGCTTGTTTGTGCTTCTGGTAGCAACGAACGAAGCTTTTTTCTACGATTGATTTTTGGCTGAATAGATGCTTACAGCGCTGTCAGTATGGCGTGTGAAGGCGTCCCTGTTTTTCTAAAATATCAACGATGTCTGCGTGACGGGTTTTATTTATCCCATAGATGTCTGGTTGTTTTTAGATAAAAGCGTTATTTTTAAGAGGATGCTTAAAGGCGGTAGAAACTTTGTTTAGACATTCTTTGCCCTTTCAGTGACAACTTGTTGTACTTTTTTTTATCAAACGTTCCAATATCACTCAGTAATATGTGGGAATTTTCTTGCTTAGAAAGTTTTCATTCATTCTAGAAATCAACAGATGTATTTTGGTTGCTGCCTGCAGTGTAGATTAGCATGAATTTAAGTTCTGTTTCTCACAGATATGTAACTTCTAATGATATTCCGTTCTTTCAACAGAAATCTGTTGTGTATCAAGACAAGTATTTTTTTAGAAACTTAGAATTTCAGCCAGTGCTGAACAGCTCTTGAAATAATCAGTTTTTGAGTATTAGGAGTTTGAAAGATTCTGCACTAACCAGGAGCCCTTACGCAAAGAAGCTATACCACAATAATTCTTATAATCCTAATTGTATTTTTTCAGTAGCGAGTTTCCGGTCAGCTATAGCTTTCAACAAACGATATTTCCTTTTTCCAATTTTCAAGAGGCCCGTGAAGCATGTATATACAATGCTGTGTGTTTTATTTGCAAAGAATGCTTGCAGTGGTTGCTGGTTGGCGCAGAGTCTTTTATTACAAGTTTGTCATAACTTCCTTAACAAACTTGATTTTTTACTTCCTACGCCCCGGAGAACATTTCAAAACGAAGATTTTTTAGCCTAACCAATGTTCAGATATTGCTCAAGCACAGTTTCTTATAAAACTAGGCGTGTGCACTTTGTTTAGATTCATGTTGACAATTCTATTTTTCTTTTAGATAGTTCACCTTACCATTTACCTCAATATCAAACACTTAGGGATAGTGGATCTTGGAGAAGGTAATTTTCATATTTAAGAATTTGAAATAGTTTCGTTTTTATTTCAAAGTTTCTCGGAGTGCCAGGTAGGCCATTCTACTTTTATCAAGGAAGGATTATATATGCTGTCAGAGATGTGGAAAGTTTGAGTCCAGGAATTTGATGTTCTCACGAGCTTCATTGCCAAGTAAATGTTGTTTTTTTGAGACTCATCCTGGATTGGCTAATTGACCTATAACTCGAGCCCGCAGGTTTCGATATATTTGTTGATTTCAATCTTGAGCCGTAATGTTTAGTACACTTCTTCTGGATTTATGGGTGTACATTTTCTGCTCTTTCTTGGATTTATGGTTATACTTGGGAGATAACTTCCCGCATTTCTTGCGGCACACCCCTATCCCATGGAAAACTTAAGCTAGCACCCCGCCCCCCTTTGAGTGACAATAGATTACAGCAGGTTTTTGATATCAAAAACGTTGCAGTTAAAGTGCTCAGTTCATTAATAGTTAGGCTGCATGGCTCTTTCGATAAGCTCTTTTCCCAATGCCATCAGTTCTTTTGAAATACATCCTTCTCCTCGATATGATGTGAAGCAAAATCTCAAAGCGTGCATTGTTTTCAGGAATAATTTCTGAATGTATCTTTGCATCCAAGGAGCAGGCATGGTTTAGACTTTCTGCTGTGCTTGGATTTATATTCATATTCCTTGAACTGAATTTTATTGTGAAAATGTCTGTCTACGTGTTTTGCTTTGTTTCAGGACATTTTCGGATCCTGCGATGGGACCTGGCCCACGAGGTAATTCTTTTACCGTTTCGTATAAACCTACCAACATTTTATTTGTTATTTCCTCGTAGGCATTGCTGTTGCAAATTTAGAGAGGAGTTTATTAATAGCTCAATACTCTGGCATTGATGGACAGGTCTCGTCAAAATTGCAGACTTGGAGGGTGTTTATTGGAAAAGTAATATTTTGCGTGTGTTAGTTTCCGTCATGAGACTAATGAAGCGTAGATGCTGAAACAGCATTTATACAGGGTGTTTCAGAAAAAAATGCAACCCACTTTCATTCGAAATTCTTCAGGAAGTACTAATATTTGAACCAATTTGAGGAATGTAATCTGAAAGTACAATCTATCTTCTCTCTATCCAGGTTGGGTGGATTAATAGAATTTTTCATTGCTAATTGACGTTTTCGTAAGTATGGCCAATTTTAGATACCGGAAAGTAGTAGGGCATTTACATGGACGATAATCCACCTTTGTCTGGGCATATTTCATCATGATCTTCAAATGCATGTCATGAGGATGAAACTGTCATTTTCCCTCCTCAAGGCATCACCTCAAGTGCTTCTAGGCCTGAAATATTTTGACAAATTTTTTTTCATAATTTTTTAACCGGAAAAGGGGGTTGATGTTGCTTTTGCGGCATGCTGCATTTGAAAATGGCCATACTTAATGTATCCAAACTGCATATCATTAGATAAGAAAAATTGTACTTTCAGATAGTAAACATTACATCTACTCAAATTTTGTTAATTTCTTATGATTTTAGAATATTGTTGGGTTGCGGTTTTTCTGAAACATCATGTATAATGAAAACAGGATATCCGAATTAACGATTTGTTCACTTGACTGTGATTTATGATATTATGTTTTGATTGCAGGAAGCCCAAGCCCAAAAGTCAGTCCAAAAGAACCACGTTCTCCTCAGTCAATTGGAAAAGGTCCTGATACAACTCAAGTTTACGGGTAAGTCTTTTATATAATACTGAGGTTATCATAACTTTCACTAGTTACTATTTGAATGGTACGCAGCACAGCAGATTGGAGGCACTCCTGTTATTTTGCACTGAATGAGATGGTTTTCTTATTGTGGCTGCCGAATGGAAAGATACGAAATACTACCGGTGGCACGTTTAACCTGAATGGTTTATAGGTTGAGGTGGATAAGATGGACTGCGTCAGCGTCGGAAATACTGGATAAGCAACAATAAATTTCCTGCTTTCGAAAATTCATAGCATTCAAATGTTTTAAATTTTAGTTAAAGCCGAACGACCAAGCATTTTTTATGATCACAAGTGAAAAATTGTACTTTAGTGTTCTGTGTGAGGAATTTCTTTATGGTTTCATCAGGTGTTCTAGGCCTTTCAGGTATGTCTCATCCATAGAATTTTCTTACAGTCAAATTGGTCCGTATTTACAGATCTCAAGATACGCGAGAGTGATTACAAAAGTACTGCTATCTCTCAGCTATCAACCATAATTCAATTACTTCCGATCCATGAAGTACTGTTTGTGCTTTGAATCTTCAAAAGTTAAACATTTTTTCCCGCTCACTGGGTAAACGTCCAGAGATCACTGCATAGTTCTGCTAGCGCGTCGTACATCGTTCTGTTCAACGGGCACCTTCGGCGGGAGAAATATTGCAGACCATTCGGTAAACATTTTTTACAAAGAGGTTAGAAGATATAGCGGTCAATTTTAACTAGTTTAAGCTGTAATTCGTTGGCTTTACCTTACGAATACGTTCTACGCGTGATCCCAATTGATACGTAGTATTTGGTTCACCAGGAACTCAATGGGACAAGAACGCCAAACACATCACATGAAGATCTTAAATAATAGTGGCTCGTTGCCTGATGTCGCAAGCTTGTCTTTAGAGATCCCAAGAAGTCCTGTCGAAGCAGTAGAAGAAGCAACGTTGATGAAAAGCCCACATGCAAACAATAACATTAAATTTAATGTTCCTTCTTCAATCCCACCACGACGTAATCTTAACACCAGCAAACAAGTATTTCCTAGGCAGTTCTCAAATCCCGACAGTAAAGAAATGGCGAAAGACCAACAACAAAGATTTCTAATTAATCAACTCGCGCAAGAGATGCAGGGGAATCCCCTTCATTCACCAACATCCCCTGCTTCATCGATGGCGCCGCCCTTTGGTTCTATATCTCCACTTGCATACGAGGCTATGTATACACAGAATTCTATGCCTGATGTTAGTCCGAGCGGTTTTGAACAAGAACAATACTTGAATATGTTAAGAATGAATGAGCTTATGTATGAACAAGCAAACAAGCAGATGCCAAGGTATGACGAATCTCACCAACAGCAACAACAACAAATGCCTCCGCAGCAGCAGCAGCCACCACAACACCATCAGCAACAACAACAGGCTGGTATGATGCAAGCTAATATGCAGAACAAAATGATGCAGAATAGGCAGGTGAATGTGAATCAAAACAATGACGAATTTGCAAATCAGTTTAGGATGGGCATCACAGGGAATCCAGAACAAAGAGACGATATATCAGATGATATCTTGAACAATATCCGAGTTGGTTTGGATCCTTTGAACTTTGAAGATTATCAGTTGTTAGCTAATTCTAATCTTGAAGTTGCCGATCAAAATGTGGAGGAGCAATTTCGCCAAGATCGAATCAATTTCCCCTGATGCATACACTACGACGTATTTGTTTACAAAATAGAGACTTGTTCAATGTTCTCCGTAACGTCTAACATGAAGTACTAACGCTCATTCGCTGGCTTGGTGGTCATGGCAACGAAATAGTACACGGCAGCAACAGTGAGTTATTGTCAATGACGTAATTGCGGGTATTGTAAAGTTTTGCATGTGGTTTTGTTAGCTTGGGTTTTTGGATTGTAGTGTGGTCACATCAAACCATTAATATCCGTTCTGTGGTGTGGAGGAGGTTAAGTCGGCCCAGCAGGGTTATTTTGCGAAAGGGCGATTTTTTAACGTGCAAGATAAGGATATTTATTGGTTGTTCTTTTTTAGATTCAGTTCAAATTGGAACTGAATGCATCAAAAATAGTTTTCGTGATTACTAAATTATCATTTGATCGTTTTCTTTTTGCAAAAATAATCTTGAAATTGTCCATATTTTTGAACTCGAAGTCTGTCAAGCTAGAAATATTTGTGGTTTCTAGCATCAGATGAGGATCGTTTCCTAATTTTTATCAACGAGGTAGTCCTTTGGCAGCAGTAAAAAGGTAATGGTTTATCTTCGGGATGTTATGATTTCTATTTATTGAGAATTTAAAGACGATGTCATTTCGCTGTTCACGGCATCCTATTATGAATATTGCAAATGAACTGGTGAGATTTTTTTGTATTAACTGAGGCCTATAGCCATTGATGAAAATTACTCCGAGCACTTAAAAATCAGAGTAAAATTTGGAAATTTGGGTGTACTTGGGTAGGGTGGAAAATGTGAGGGGGAAGGGCTGTTGGAATGTGCTGTAGTATTTTTAAGCTGAATGTATTAAGTTTTGCTTTGAATGTTTACTTTTTAACGCTCATACATAAGATTATACGTTTGTTTTAGTTTTTTCTTGTATCCGTTTTACACTAAAATAGTAGACGTCTAATTAGAACGAATTGTCATCTTCGACTTTAGTATATATTTCCATTATATTAGGCATATACCACTTTTTAAATAAGCTAACGATCCTTTCCCCTTCCTCAGCTTTGCTGTACAATTCTCCTTATTGAAGGCAGTCTGTCAGTTGCGCCACATAATGGCTGAAACGAGAAAAAGGGATCTTTATGACGTGGTGAATCTACCACAAATGAACTCAGGTCGGTCTTTAGAACTCTGGTTAGTCACGATTAAAACCCAATGAAATTAAGTTAGGTTTTCTCTTTACTTTTTTATTGTTGCCATATCGCTTAGCCCTTTCGAAGAATCGTTGTACATCATTTTTTAAGGCACGTGTACATTTTGTCTGCAGTATGTTTGGTGGCTGCAAAGTAACAGTCAAAAATCCATGTATATCCGAGCAGTCGTAAGGGTGATGGATGCTTGGTTTGTTCCCTGTTATGTACAAGGATTTATCTTCAAAAGTACGCTTTCATTTCGAATATGATGAGCAGTATGTGTGATATTGCCCTTCAAAAACAGCAAAATCGCCGTTTCCACCAAATTGCGGAGAAAGAGTACATTTAAAGTGAATGACATGAGTAATATGGTGCATTTTATAGGTAGGACAAAGTTACCAACCTATCATTTCAGAGACATGTTTAGTGCAAAATACAGAGTTTCTTCACCATGCTTTGCACCAGCCTTGGTTAAAAAATAGTCACTTATTGCATGTGACTTATTCTGTGCATTTTACTAATTCTGTTTATCATCCAATCAGCAACATGACAGAACTGCCATTACGAGAGGGAGGAAAATTGGACTGTTCTAGCTAGACTAGGATGATGATAACTTCGGAAGGATTCAGTGAGTAAGTTAACAATATGAGTAAGTTAACTTTACAAATTATGCTTTCCTGCGCGAAAATGGGGTAATTTTGAGAACTTCTTTTCACCGCTTTTTACAAGTTACAGCTTTCGAAGACAAATCCATACCCACACAAATACAGCTCATTATGGTGAATCTTTCTTTTGGGTTGCTTCAAAAGAAGACAAAATTTGCTCATCTTTTTCACCCGACTGAGTGAAGCTTCTTTAGTGTTAGCGTCAGTTGACAGCAGAGAGGACACCGTTTTAGTCAAATAAAGCAGTGAAGAAGGAACACGATAAATTCGTCGTCAGCCCTTTCATTTTAAATTGATCTTTTTAAAATTGCATTTTGAAATGATTTATCAAAGGCTTCATCATACCATAACTTCTTCACCATAACTCTTCATGTAGTACATCCTGCGCAGGAGCAAGAAATTTGAATGACTTCGTATTTAGTTAAGGCTTGTTAAAAAAGCTGTATCAAGAACGGTAGCATGATTTTTATCATTATCGTCTCATGATTATTTCGCTAGACATGTGATTGTCGTCCAAGATATCGCTACTACTACCTTAACTATTACCTCCTTAACCGCTCAGGCCTCAACTCGTCACATTGCATCTCAAAAGCAGAACTTGAATTTTCTGCCTTGATCTTGTTTTTATGTCTGTCAGTCGAACCACCTGTCAACGTGGTCGAAGAGGCGTCTATAAACTACTAGATATTTGTTGTAACTGAATTGTATTGGAGGCCAACGATGAACGTTTCGCGTTCATCGGGATAGAAACGAGAACCCCTCCAAAGTCTGCCAAACCTGTCTTCAGGAGCAGAAGGTTCAGAAGGCCTTCCAAACCGACAATTTTGAGGCAATCAAACACAAGTTCCAGGTCTACTAAGGCTTCCATTTTCAGAATTGGTAGCAATCAAACACACCCTACCAAATGATTCAAGGTTTAGTCGCAGGAAGGTAATGGTTAAGGTAGTAGCATCGATAACAAGAAGGAAAATCATCTTATTCTATCTATTATACTGATTGATTATTCGTCAACATAAATGTAACATAGTAGGTTTTGATTTGGTTAATGTCTGACTACTGAATTGTACTGGTATTTTTACAGTATGTTATCATCGCCATGTATTCTCATAACTACCATTGTATATTTATGCAGAAAGCCAGTAAAATAGGGGGTAATGCAGGAATTATGTTTTCTTTTTCTTACTTGCATTCGTTGCCCAGACACCAGCCGTTATTACTCTGCTGCGCGCGCGAGACAAAGTACGGACCACGGAACTAATACAAACAAAGAGAAACAAACCTGCAGATGAAATTCTGATGGAGAAGAAAGTTTGATTTGGCATCAGTATAACTGAAACAAGGAGACTCAAAATATCGATATTCTTTTCAGTTTGGCCAACAAGTTTTCCGAGTGGATTTAATGTAATGTTTGCACTCTACAAAATTCACCACGGAAGCACCATACGATCAGCAAACAAAATATAGCATCGCGGATTGGTTGCGGAAAAAGTTTTTCAGCCTTGTACAAGCATTATTTCAATGCAGATCCACGGAAAGATCTTTCAACAAGAAAGAAAAGATTTTGGTAAAGAAAGTTCCTTTAATAAGAAAACTACAACATATTTTTACATTCCTTTCACTTTTAAAATAATTTTACATGCAAGATCTAAAATTTTTTCACAGTCTTCTTCAGAAAACTTTATTTATGATAAAAAGTAGCTAACATAGCATAATTAGGTAAAAGATAAAATTATCAAACGTAAACGTTTCGAATTACTCAGAATTAACGAAAGATGCAAGTTCAGTATATCGAACTAGAATATATTTTCCCGTCTACGCTGCAGAATTTGAAGTTCAGACGATTCACTCATTTTCATAATTTTAAAAAAAATAACAAAACTTCCAAAAAATCAAATTCGGGGTCTTACTAATCAAACTCGGGGTCTTGTCAGTTGCGGTAGCATCTGTTGTTTACCAAGTCAAAACGCACGTCCCAAGCCTCATCTTTTAATTCAAACCTGCTTTCTGACACTTAAATTGATAAATTTTGAAAATTTGACCATAACAGCATAACGTTGAGGGTATATATATCAGCATGCAATTTTTGTGGCTTCTTTTGAAACTACTGACAGCTTTAAGAAGCATTTCAGAGTTGTTGAAGGCTTTATCGGGGAAGAAATTCAGCACCATGAAATACAGTCGCACCTTCTGGAAATACCCTCGTTGCGTAGTGTTTCATCTTGTGGACAAATAACTCTCACAATAGGAAGCATATGCAGAAGGTTGCAATGTCTTATGAAATCTAGTGATACAGTAGCGGTCAAAAGGTTCTTCAATGAATCCGCAAGCAATGATTTCAAAACGAAGTGATTACCTCAGCCTTACAATTCTAACTTGAATAAATCTCGAAGGTTGACGGTCGAGAATCCGTTCATTTCCATCAGTTTGTTGAGTTTATCAGCTACGATGAGAACATAAATGAGTTTCAAAGACGAGATAAACATACCGGGTCACCCACTTCATGAATTTCAAACTAACTTCATGAATTTCACAAGCTACTCATGAATCATTTCTATCACCATTTAGTTGAAAGGCTAGGCTATCTTTGAATAAAATGTTTTACATAATCTGCAGTTGCAGGCATGGCACTTATGGTCTTTGATAACCCTTTTGAAAATCTGAAGGAATCCGAGTTTTCAGCTCTACTGCTATTGTCTCCCATACCTTTTGCCCATAAATCTGACAGTATCGTTTCCAACGCAGGTTTTTTCGCCTTTTGTAGTTGTAGTTTATCAGAACACCTTAGGTTGTAAGGCATCTCTTTTTCCTCAAAAATTTGTTTCATAAAGTTGGGATTTAGATTGTATTTTGTTTTGTATATCCCTGCCATGAACAACTGCAGATTCCTCGGATGAACGGTTACCGAATTAGCCGAGGCGTAGACCCATTATGAACGGGTCTTCTCGTAGGCTAGATTGACCCCTGCTCCTTATTCAAATTTGGTGCTCCCATGCAAATATGGAATTTAATTTTTTCTCACACCTTCCAATGCATGGAATAGAAAGCAGGACTTAGTTCGAGAAATGAACTAATGACAGCATTTTTGAAAATGGTTTTTCAAGACATAACTGAAACTGTCCAAGCATGATCTCAAAAGATGGTTATTTTATGGGGAGATTGAAAAGACTTTAAATAGAGTGATGAACAAAAGAATCATATAGAAAGGATCACTGATTGAGGGGTGAATGTGATGTTGAAAAAAAAACAGAAAGGAATATAAATTGGTTTGGTCTTACCGATTCGCTTATGTTTTTCGAACACCTTGACCAGATAATACATTTGATTGTAAAGTTTGCCTTCAGAATACTAGAAATAGGAAATCACAGAAATATTTGTAATTGGCCACATAAAACGAATGAAATTTTTACATGACATATATTTCTAAAACACATTTTTACGATCGCAATTCTGCGATATTTTTCATCAACATAAAAGTCGCTTAAAATATTTCTCTATGAACTGAGTTCAAAAGGCATTGTGTCCCAGGATCCTTTGCAACAACGCCTTGATTCAGGCTCTCTGAAATGGAATTTGGCCAAAACAGAAAATATAGATTTACGTTTCAGAAGTTGAACTAACAGAAAAGTTTACTTTCAGTTAATTCTCCGTAAGTACAGTTACTGTTGTGTGCAGCAATATTTTCAGTTTAGGTCAAAATTGATTTTCAGATAGGCTGATATTCGCGAAGGACCCTGGGTCACAAATACTCTTTAAGGATAAACAAATAATTTTACAAATCGTAGGCTATGGTTTAAAAAAACCAAGTAGTTTACTGAAAATCTCGAGTTCGAAATTTATTATAAAAAATTAAGTAAAAGCAGGATCTTATATACGAATGAAGACTTTTTCCTATCTTTAGCATACCACCAAGTGGCAATAACCTGCAAAAGTTTTGTGACCCGATAAATCGAAAAATATAGAACCTGATATGTCTACCTTTACCTATCGACAACCTATCACAAATTAAGCACACTAAAAATATCTTGCTATCAAGCTCTTTCTGTTGATCAACTTTTAAAAGGATGTAGTATCTTCAAAGATATGCTTATTGGTCGATTAAATATAGAAGATACTATTCATAAAATATTTAAGTCCGCTGTGAAAGCTAGGGAAAAAGTAACGCTAGCGTTATCAAAAGCAAAAAACGCCCATCTATTTCCCAATCGCTAAATATATTCAGACTCCAATAAGGATCTTGCATTGTTTTGATGGGAATTGAGCTGTTTTTTGTGGAGTGACTAAAAGGTCAATTGAAGAATAAATTGTTAGTTGATTGATCAATAGATAGAATAATAAATGTACTGATTACTCACAATCTGTCGGAGATGTCCCTGTTGACAACTGTTACAAATTTGCGCATCAAAGTCTCGCTTAAGTCGAACCAATTTCGTCTGGTCTGCACAAGTTGGTTCATCACACAACAACCAGCCCTGCAAATGAAAATGGAATTTCAATGCAAATATTTAAGGTTACCAAAAAAATTAATACTGCTCTTCAAGGACAGTCTAAACAGTTATCCAAAAATTTAAAGAGTAAGCTATAAATAGAAAAATAAGCCAACACCTTGCACAAACCAGCTTTGTGACCTTTTGGGCACACTTTAGCACGCTCTATCCTCTTGGGGGAATGAAAAGTCTCATGAACATTAATGCAAGGAGGAAGAACAAAGGGAAATCTTGCTGTTTGTTTTCACTCGTTTTTGCAGGTTTTCGAAGGGGGCTTTCTGCAGAAAATCTCCCATTTCGACGAGAAGAAATTGCCAATTAAAGCCGGGTGAACCTAACTGGACATGTCGGGAGTAAAACAAGACCGTTGTCAATATCAATGCTTTGATATTCATGTTGCAGCATTTTTTCAAACGCCAGGCCTTCTTATTGACTCACCCGGCATATTAGGAGGGACGAAAAACTAAGAATTTAAGAGAAATAGAAAACTGCCCTAAAAGTTAAGACAAAGAATTTGATAAATTCACCTTATAATATTGATTGATATGATTCCTGACGAACATTGTGAGTTTGTTCATAATGAAACTGATGTCATATTGAGCACCACATTCTTGACAATTCCAAGGCTTCTAAGAGATAAAAAATTTACAAGGAAAAGGCTATGATTTGCAGTCAAAACTTCTATATTTGAAGACCATATTTACACTGCACTGGTACGGTTTTGTCTCACTACAAAATTGTTACGGTTAAAGGGCGCTTACACTGCACCTGAGCAAGATTTTGCAATAAATCGCGGCCCTGTTAACATGATACCGTTTTCATTTCTTATCGGATTAGGGTTCTGTCTTCACGACACCGTTACGCCTTGAACTCCAATGGTTTCAATGCATGCATTTAGCGTCTACTGGGCATTCTGCGCAGCGCCCCAAATGAATTGGAGGCTCGTAGAATTGATACTGAAAGGATGAAATCTTGATACCTTTGCTTTTGCAAGTGCCCCTTCAAAGATGACATCCTCTTTATACTTCTTGCAAGTTTCGCTTTTACAATGGACTTCAAACTTGGCCACATCCTGCAGAAAAAAGAACACGCTTCGTTGGAAGAGGAGGAGCAAGTTGATCCTACAACTGAGCTCAAATAGATTTGGTAAGTTACGCAACTTGCATATTTCTCTTGGCAAGGATCCTTTGTTCTTCATATCTGCATGTAAAATAAAGCTTAAGGAAACTATGCTTTCCGCTCTGATGGGAACGGAAAGCCGTTTTTGAGAAATCCTCCCACCCCCCCCCCCCCCCAGAGCCTTATTAAAATTCTGTAAAAAGTATGGTATTACTCACATTCATGGCAAAAACAAACAAAAATCACGTCTTTGGAGAAGGCTAATTTAAAAAAATGTTTTACTGGCCTCAGAAGAACTTCATTTTCCATTTCGCTAATCTAAAGATTTTGATCTAAATTTTTTGCTACTCACATTATATGTTCACTGACATACGAACACAATTTGAAGTCAAAAGTTGGGCCAGTTATTCCGCAATTAAGTGCTAAAGTTTGGTATCCTATTCGGCAATAAATGCGAAAGAATCAGTGAGACGCTTGCAAGCAAGTCAGCATTCTTTCGAGACTAACCATGGGCAGTTCGGACACTATCGTTGTGTTGTCTGAACTAACCATGAAACAATAATGATTCAATACTCACTCAAGCCCATGGGATGTTTGTATTCCGTTACAACATTGTACTTTGGTCAGGCCCTGGCTTCAAATTTTGAATTCCAACTGCAACAACATTCCGCCTCCTAAAATTACCCTAACGAAATGGCCTCGCAGCGACATTGCTTGGCTTGGGTGAGTATTGAATCATTACCGTTTCATCAGCACAACAATTGTGTCCGAATTGCAAATGATATGGAAATAAAAGCAGACGCTTCTGAAAATGAACTAGATCTAAAAACTGTAGTTACAGAAGAGAGTGGAGTCTTTTGACCCCAATATGCAAATTCTCGCTAATTCTCTTACATGTGTTTTTTTCATAAGAAATTAAGAAATTGAGTCAGTACTGAAACTTTTTAAAAAATTTGCCGAGTGTGATTTCTGAGAGTTTCTTATGAGTTTCTTGAAGGTTCTCTTTTTTACAACCTGACATAAAACATTTGACCAAAAGTTCGATCGCCCGGAAGTGTTCGACGTTAATGCAACGGTACCCCCCTCCCCGCAGCGGTACTCCCTTTTCATTTTACCTTAAATCTTTCTTCTTCTGGCATTAATACTTTACTGCCAAGGTTATTGTCCTCATTGGAATGTGATGGCCCTGAATTATAGCCAGATGGATCCAAACCTATAAAAAACTTTGCTGTTAACAGAGTAGCACTGAGTTATAACAAGCATTACAGTTTAAAATGAATTTTTGGTCATTCTTGATTGTTAAATTACAGTTTTAAGATAAAAACGTTATACTGCAATAATTTTTACTTTTAGTAGACAACATTTACTTTCCTCACAACAAACCCTGCTATGAAGTTTCATCATAAAGCACTGCTAAGTTTAGACATTTTTAGTTTACAGTAGATGAAGTTACGCCACACCAAGATCTGACAGCCTGATACTACATTTTCTCGATAATAGTAATTGTCGGTATTGCCAACCAATGATTGTACCCTGAATACATCCCTATAATTTTCCAAAACACAAGATCCTAATATCAACAACTTTTCCCCCCAAATACCGCTTATAGCTAACGGTTGGGCCTAAAGAGCATCCCCTAAGCCTTCCGATTTTCCCTCAAAAATCCCTCGCAACAAACCTTTTCTTGGGTCAACATATATTTTTTCTGATTGGCGATTTGTGGTTTTGCCAACCAGCCTTTTTTAAAACCCCGTTTCTCTGCGAGTTGAGAAAGAATTCCTGAAATTTTTCGATCTTGGAGGTCACTGTTTTCTAGCCCATCCGTTCTTTACTACGACTTACCTAAGCATTCAGCAATTTGGGCAGAAGTTGTCCCTTCAATGGGATCGCATAGTCGAGAAACAACCGGATGGATTTGATTGGCCAAATAATAATGATGATCTAATATGAATTAAGGAATAACAGCAACATTCAAAAAGACATTTTTACCCAGGGCCCTTGCGAACATTCTGCAATTTCAGATTATCTGAAAATCAAATTTGGCCTAAACGGAAAAATAATACTAAGCATTCAGCAATTCGGGCAGAAGTTGTCCAAATTGACAGGAAAATTAACAGGAGTGAAGTTTATCCGAGTTCAACTGCTGTAGTGTGGTAGTGTGGGTTCATATTTGCTGCTTAGGCCAAAATTGATTTTTAGACATTTTGAAATTACAGTATGCCCGTAAAGGACCCTGGGTGACAATGGCTCTTTAATTCTTCAGGGTGTCCCAAAGAAATTGTAATCCGTTTGTGCGGCTACTGTGAAGGAGCTGTAGATTAAATCATCTCAGTTTCTACACAGTTTCATAGGTCAGGCTTCAACTTAGAGTTTGTGACCTTGTATAAGTCAATCTGACGAGTGGTTGCTGATTTATGGCAGAGAAAAGGCAAAATTAATGGCTACTTTAAAACCAGCACTTCTATTGTCCTCTATCTATGTTTTGAAAAGGATACCAATCTTGAGATTTGAACTTTTATTAAATTCATCTGGATGGTAAGCTCGTTGAGTTGCTGGAAGCGTTGACCCATCCTAAAATGGCACAGAAAATATTGAAGTGAATGAACAGATCTCAGTAGATGTAATTGATAAATAAGACAAAGAAAACTCCTCCGCATCATTGTTCCTCTCGCTAAACAATATCCACGCACATGGCAAAATCATAAAATACGATAGGGCTTAAAATAGAATACCCAGACTCCTTTCGAGCCAGGCTTTTATCTTCGCTGATTCTTTTTTAGTTATGCTACTATGATCTTCATGCCATATGTCAGACAGTTCAAGTTTACTTCACACATTTACAGGGTGTCTCAAAAGACTGTGGCCCATTCGTCTGGTTGCTGCAGAGGAGCTGTACTTCCTATTGTTCTGTTTATGGTACCTTTGCATAAGCTTCAAGTTAGAGTTTGAGATCTTGTTTTGCCAATCGGACCAGTGCTTGTTGATTTATCGCACGTCAAAGTCAAAACAATAATTTATCCAAAAAGCTCTTTCTATGACCTGCCCCATGCAGCTTTCAGCTCCTCCTCAGCAGCCTTAGAAATGGGGAACAACTTTTTGGGTCACCAGGTCCAGCAAATAATGCAAAAACAGCGTTTGAAGGTGCGTTAGTTTTCTTTCACTCTTCAAGAAGAATGTGGCAATAGAATGTATTGAACTTACGTCACACACAATATAAGAAATAGTATCTCCAACGGCAACTCTTTTGCCTTGGCTCATCATCCGCTGTGCAACGGTAACGTGTGGCAATGACTTTTTATCTGGGTACTCATCTGGGGCTTTTGCCAACGCCTAATGAGGAGAAACAAGAGGAATGCGTGACTTAGGATCATCAATGCAGTTTTAATCGAAAAGGTTCATTGAGCAGCATCAGAGATTCTATCGCTTTTTTACATTCGAAAGTTCGTCTGATTTTTGCAAAATATACAAAAATAGCCCTTAATCCAAACTTTTGAGAATAGCTGAATGGTATGTTGATAATTTGATGTATTAATAATTAATTTTGAAATTGTAAATGAACAGTATTGATAGTACCTTGGATATTTCAAATTTCTGAGCCTTGATTTTGTTTCCATCAAGATCTTCTTTTACTAAAAAGCAAATAAAAAATAACGTCATTAGAATCATGAATTTGCTGTTACAGGCACTTCCCTACCCACCATACTCTTAAATCCGTCCTTTTCTCAAAACCTAACCTTCCTTAGAAAGATTCAGAATTTTGCAACATTTCCTTTGATACACGACACAGCATTTCTCACACCTTTATCAATTAAGTATCTCAGTATGCCAAAGGCCCACAAAGCAGGCAAGCGAGCAAGCACGCAAGCAACACCTGTTTGTTCACACGGGTTAGGTAAATACAGGTAAATAGCACCTGTACAGCTGGTGTGGGCCTGTGGTACTATGGCCTGCCGTTAAGATTTCCAAAACTTTGATTCCATATTGTGAATGTGGCAGTAAACTTATTGCTTGCATCTACTGCCCTTGTTATATGAGAGAAATGATAAGATTCCTCTTTCAAATTTGCCAAAGACATTTTCGGAATCTTTTTCTGGAAATACGATTGTAATACATAGAAAGTATATTATCCAAGCAACTTACCAGTGAGTAAATAGTCGTGAATATTTTCCACAATGACATCACAAGACTGGCACGACAGAATCTGATTAATTGCATACCTGTAATGACATAGGAATAATATGCTTTTCGAAGGGAGACACTGTCAACTTCTGTTATATACAACAGAGAATGAATATTTTTATCCAAAAAACTGCCCTTACAAATAGTTTATGTCTTATGTAAATACATTGGTGGGATGGATGCGATACATTCCCATAATTTTTAAAGATTTGATAGAATAGAAAATATTTTGACGGATGGGATGGATGGCAAGTAAGGCACTGTTTGTTTGAAACAGATTGGATAAATAGACATAAAAGAGATGGAAGTAAAAGAGATGAAACATGAACGAAGATAAACATTTGTTGGAAAAGCATCAATTGAGATAAAGCTTACATTCCAGCTTCCTTAGCAAGATCACACCAGTCTCTTCGAACAACGTCTAGTCCTTTCATCTCTCTGTTCTCAATTGTTTCACCTTAAATACGAAATTATCTCGATATTAATTTACGACGAAAACATTTTTCAGTTGATATTTAGTCAGACTTGCCTTTCGAAAGTGCTTCGTGAAAAATTTTTGCAACACAATGAAACTTTCACAATGCATAATTCAGACTATTTTACATACAAACTACTTTGTAATACTTCAAGGACGATACCAGGGGGCGCAGAAGAAAATTTTTACTTCCCAGCCATTACATGAAAAACATAAAACAATATACAATCACACATAAATACTACACAAGATTAAAAACCAATAAAAAGGTATTGTAAATGAGTTTGTTTTGCCTTAGATGCCAGGTCAGGTTGGCGGACGTTCGAAATCATGTCGCAAGGAAAATGTATTTTGTCGTTTGACCATGAATAACACGCCTGACAAAATGATGTAGGATTGTAGGATAAAACAATTTATTTTCAATAACAAAAAATATTTTTCGAAAACCTACCATTCTCCAACTTCTGAACAGCGACAGCTGCATACCTTTGGAAGGAAATGTTTTATTTAAAGACGTATTGAATGGAAAATTTCGAAAATTCATTATGAGGTGGATTGTAAGAAAGAGACGTAAACATTCTTGTAGAAATCTGTGAGACTCAGATCAGATGACACTTAAAACCTAAAGTCTAGTTTCAAATCAGATGTCACATGAAAATGCCAGCGAAACAATAATTGGCGTGTTTTGCACGTGAAATTTTACGTCATCGCAAATCCCACATGACAATCTTATGTGTAATAGACTTAAGATGCCTGGAATGGACAGTACTGCCACTGCTATGAATTAAAATGCAGTTAGCACTACGCAATGCGTTTTAAAATGCTTTGCAAGTTGTTTCTTTAATGTCTCAATTCCAATAATCTATTCAATGTTTTCAATGCTATAGAAAGATCTTGTTCTATTCCAATGCTGTGCAAGTCTTGCCGCATGGTTTGCATCCAGGTCGTTTTTAATTTTTCCTGTGGCCTTATCGCTTTTTTGAGATATCTCAAGCTCAAGGGCTTTCTTGCTGGAGCTTCAGAATGCTATGACTAGATCCAGTAACCTCCGCGAGAAAAGCACTTCTTATCAGATGTCCTTGCCATGTTGGTCTTCACGCTCTTATGGTGTAGACTTCGTTGTTGGTAATAATTATTTGCCAATGAATTCAAAGAATCTTCCTTCCACAATGCAGTCGAGTAATTCATAATATTATAACTAAAAAACTTAAACAATCAAAGATGAAATCAGGAAAGCAGAATAGACTCACTTCTTCTTCTTCAACAATAACATTGATTTGTAAATTCCATCAATATCAATCTCCAACAACTTGTAAAGTTTATTCACTTCATTTTTTACCTATCAATAAGAAAAAAGATGTGTTTGAATCCACGAAACACATCGACACTTGAAGAGAAGGGTTTTTGAAATTAAAAGAAATGACAGGCTTTTGCTATCAATCTAAGCTGGAGGGATCCTTTTCTTGGAGTATCATGGTTCCTTAGAGAAGGAATTTTCTGCAACGATCCTTCTAGGTTACAAAAATGAACAATAATTACCTTGTTTCCAATTTTAAAAACTTCATCGAAGTCAGTTGAGTTAGTGTTGATCATGATTGAATCTGTGTCACCATAAATTACATCAAGGTTTAACGCTTGAACCAAATCTTTGGTTTTCATCAGGATCTGAAGTAAAAAAACAATTTTAGCCACTTTACTTTCTAATCATAGGTAAATATATCGACGGAAAGTTTCGAAAAGCGTGAAGACATTAAAAAGTAAGAGGTTAAACAACAGTCTGATAGATCTGACATAATTGATAACGCTTGGAGTGACGGAAATTATAGAACGATACAATGAAACACAACATATGTTTGTAAGATGATGTCCTTGCATAACTTTCGTTTACGTGGTTTGTGGAAGATTTGAATTCTCTGAACAAACCGAAAGTCGACAAAAAGTTTTTGCTATTTAAGAAAGAGAGCTCACTAGACAAATACGACAGAAGGAAATAAAGAAAAAGTTAAGTTTGCCGCCATGCTGTACTTGCCTCTCTTCCTTTCATTGTAACCATAGCAGCAAGTGGTTTAGCATGAAATCTCGAATGTGAGAATCCAAGACATCCATACATGCTATTAGCCGTCAATTTCAAAGCTTTTTGTCTGATATCATACTGCAAATATAAATCAGATTCTCTAGCAACTTCCTTCATCATTTTTTTAACTTGTCTTCTTCTTTCAACAAGTTTTCTGATTTCTGTTGGAAGGATCCCTGGGGGCAAACTTGAATCTGGGATATCAGGGATATCATCTTCGCCTTCCTGTTGGGATTGTCTGTTTACTGTGGTGAAGCAAATATTGTATTCTTGGATAATCGAAGGGTAAAGACTGTTGAAATCGAGTAGTAGGATGAATTTATCGTAGAATCCTGAAATGGTAAAAAGAATGAAATGTTTCATCAAGTGTCTGAAGATAGAAGTAGTGTAGCTGTATACATCAACAAAGTTAATCTTGGCCTATAAGAATTTGTTTTATCGGATCGGTGGAAAATCAGTGTATCATCCCATTCAAGAAACATTCTAACAAGCCTAAAATCATGACCACATTTTCTTGATTCTAAAAAAATTCAAAAAAACAAACTTCATTGCTTAGAATACTGACAAACTTGTTTGGCTATGCCTACCCTGGTAGCCAAATCCTCAAAAATTTAGCCTAGGAAAATTGGGAAACGGAAAAGTGAGAAGAGAGAAAGGATAAAAAGCCAACTTTCGTTCGTTCTTCCATTTTGCTTTTTATCTTTTTCTCTTTTATGTTTGTTGTCTTCAGTACCCATGGTAGGCTGTGTCAAGTTATAACTAAAATTTTGAAAACTTGTTAGCTATCATGTTTCATTTCCTTTTATTTTCAGTGTTTGATTGTTTCATAAACCAGATTTTTTCTTTGGTGCAACATAATATGGTGGAAACAACACATAAACAGGATAACAATCATCAACTAATTTTGAAACTTTCTTAAAATAAGTTTATCAGGTCTGTTTCGATGCTCTTCAAGTTTGAATTCAAACCTCGTGTTGATTTTTCAAAATACTTAATCTTTTTAACAAATACTGATAATTATGAAAATGTGACAAACCTTTCTTTGGTTCCAAGACCAATCCTCCGGCATACTGAGGCTTTTTTCTGCCTTTTCCTTTTTTCTTTCCATCCTGAAATTCACCATCTTCCTCGTGGTGTACCTAAGAATAATGAAACGTATTTGCAGCAAAATTTGCAATGATATAAAACACATTTTTATAGAGTTTAAGGAATTATGTAAGTTTTTTTTCAAAAATTAAATCTGCATCATACACAGACTCGCAGGTTTAAAATTCTGAATATGTTTCATAATATTCTTCTTCATTGTCAAAAATGCAACATGTAAAAACAGGTCCATTCATTCATTCATTCGTTATTTCATTCATTCATTCATTCATTCATTCATTCATTCATCTCCCTCTATCAGGTCTTCTTTCTGTTATTTTCTGATGAAAAGATCGTTTTTTCTGATAAAAACATAGAAGAAAGAAAGAAAAAAACAAACAACAACAGAAACAACGAACGCACCTCTGCTTTCTTTGAAAATGTCTTGTCTGGACATATGTGATTCCTGAATGTTTTGAAAATGAAAAAAATCTTTAAAATAGATAATAATTGAATATCATTGGCCACAAAATTCTATTTGACTGTACAAGCTGAAAATTCTATCATTCAAAAAATTTCTCTCATAACTTTTGGGACAGTATCAGTTTTTGAATATTTCTTGCAATGGAAAGATTGATAGAATTTGTATTTTTATTGGAAGGAAATAACAAAGTCAACTCACTCTTTTGCAAAAGCATGAAGCAAAAGAAATTCATTTCTTTCTGATCTTCCGCCTTGTAATGTTCGAGACTGAAAAAAGCAATTTCACAAATTAAAAGAATTTAAGAGAATTTCAAGACTTTATAGGGGAATTCAGCGATTTCATCCATCGAATATCCACATCAAAAAATCGTCGATAAGTTGATAAAAAATAACGATAGGCCTAGATAAACATAAATATTTTCTTACCATCACATTTCCACAAATACCAGTAATTTGATATGCTAATGGTAGAGCCTGAAATAAAAATTGTAAAATTGTATCGATGAGTTCGTTTAACTTCGTAGAAGACTTGAAAAATGGTAAAGATGAAACAACAAAGGCTAGGTTAGACTATTAACTATAAAATGCATTAACTAAAAAATCCAATCTTGCTTGTTTTTGCCTTTAATCATAAGTTTGTGTCATACAAAAAAGGAAAGTAAAAGAAAAGATGAATGAAGATATAGGAAAGAATAAAATAAAATGTAAGGGGACACCCGGGATTGAACCAGGGACCTCTCGATCTGCAGTCGAATGCTCTACCACTGAGCTATATCCCCTTGCTGCCATTTGCGAAAAAATTCAATAATGGATTTTAATTGCTTTCGAAATACCTGCTGATTTCGCGCGAAAACTGCATTGCGGTATGCCAGGCGGCAAAAGAAGCAACAACGAAAGATTCTATTTGAATTTTTTTAGTAAGATGGAATCTAGTATTTCAACAACACTACTCACATTCAGTTCGTAAACGATACGGAGGTTTTGAACAGCATCCATCTAAAAAAGGAAGAGATGAAAAGAATGTTAAAAAGTTTCTTCTGCGATGAAAATTGTTAAAAACAAATTTGAGTGGGAATGAGTTTCAGATTTTCTACAAAACACCCTAAATCAAGTGATCTTTTTATTGCTTTTCATAGGAGAGGTTTCATTGAGTGGGATTAAAACTTCTTTCTCTACGCTAAAAGACGACGTGAAGAAACTTTTTAAGGGACAGTGAAATGTTTCTTTTAAAACATGGCCGATGCACGGGCCAACTACTTTTTTGAGTTTGTACAGAACTGGCTCAACACTTTTTATGAAGCAAATTTAAAGGCATTTGCATTTCACAAACTCAAGATGAAGTTGGAAATATAGAATTGTTCATTTTGAGGACAAAATTGTAAGTCATGCAAGATGAGAAATGCTTGGAAGGTGTATAACGCAAGATTTCTTTGTCCGTTGCTTGCAAGAGCGATTCATCAGTCATGTCTCTTCATCTTCGAGGTCAATTTCTTCGTTGGCGAAGATGCGAAAGGGCAAGAGGTGAATTTAATATGGTCTTATGCTGATTTATCGTCAGTACTATATAACATCCGTTGTTAATGAATACGGAGCAGATACATTTTTACGGAAAGGGTGATGGGGCAGTTGGTTTTTTTCGCAATGACTACATACGGAGCAAGCAGATTTCTTAGCAAGAATTTTTCTTCTCCATCGGCCATGAAGTCTGTGCACCAGAATTTTCATCAGATTCGAATCATTTCAGGTCTGTTGAGCAAGGTTTACTGCAAGGATACAAGGAACTAGTCGTCAAGTCTATTTCATCGCATTTACCATCTATTGCGCACATTCGAAAACTAGGGTCCATGGGGTAAAAAAGGTAAGTTTGGGGTAAACGGGGCAAGGTGAAAACTTTGGATAAACTTTGCTAAAATCTTAGTTAACAGTTTTTCTCAAGCTACAACTTACTCTCTTTGACATAGTAAATGTTGATTTATCAGTTGTGCTTAAACTGTTTTAACCAGCAATCAACATTACCCGCATTTAATCCGAGCCTACCCACATTACCCCAGTAGACCCCTATACGGAATGTATAATTATATATATATCTATATAGCTGGAAGGTTTAACGAAGAATACCTATGATATATTTTTATTTGGCACGATTTTAAATTCTTACCGTTGTTATATCCAATAGCTTCAGTACATCTCTTGAATTTCTGCAAAAACAAATCAAAAGAACCTTAGAGGTCGGTCAATACGTGCATCGATTTCGGAATATCTGACAGAACCAAAAAACCCTTTGAACATGCCTATTTACTAATGCCAACCGAGGGGCACTTTACTCTTTTGGAAAAACAGTCGAAACTTTCCAGAATAAAGGATTTTTACCGCTTTTTTCGGGATTTTTATGAATAACAAAAGGATTTAGGCCAAAAGCGTACTGGATTGTTAGGGATGAAATGCCCCTTAATTCCACAGGTCCGTCTCAGGTCTTTCTCAATGACATTCCCTGACATTGTAAGCAAAATTCAAAGCATGTCGATTACCTTAATTTGTTTGGGACATCTTCAACATCCACTTGCTGCCTCACTTCGCTGAGAACAACTTTTGCAAGTTCTATAAAATAGAGAAGTTTTTTCTTATATAAATGCCTTGCAGCTTGAGGTAACAAAATAACAAGAAATAATCAAAGTCGTAATCAAATACTTTTAAAAATTTAGTTTGCGAAAGACAAGATTTTTATGTCTGATTGTAAAACTAAAAAATTTCGTACCTGTAAGATCATAACTTTTGCAGCGAATTAATTCTTTGGCACTTATCTTGGTATCACAAACTAATCTTCCACAAGTTGTGTTTTTGTCTCCACCTGAAAATCCTTTGTTGTTTTGAGAACCCTGACAAGAAGATCAACTAATTTAGGGGGAAGGTACTGAATAATGGCGATGTGAGATAATATCAATGAAAAGCAAATTGATCGTCGGAAAGAGACTCAAGGTTCTGGAAGATGTCAATTGGTAAAAGGTTGAGGAGAAATTGATCGAAAGTGCAGCTTATTCACAGTTTCATCCAATGTTGAGCTCCTAGATTTTGAAATCAAAATTAATTGAAAATCAAGATTGTCTTTAAAAGAACAAATGTTTTTCAAGAACACTCAGAAAAACCTGTAAAATTTGATACACAGGTTGCAGGTTTTCTTGTAATTTGTTCCACACAAACTCGTCATTCTAATATACTACGAGCATTGCCGAAGCGCGTACTGACTTCAGTATTTTTCCAGGAGTTTACAGCAGGATTGCATTCATTTGTTGCTTACCGATAATTTTGGCATGGTTGCTCTCTTCAATCTTCCGATTTTTGACCAATGAGGAACTTTATTAGCATTGATTCGATGTAATAAGACATCTAGATCAAAACCAGTAACATCATGACCCTGAAAAATTAACAAATATTCAAATGAGAATTCGTAAATATTCAGTACAAAGAGTTTCCAAATTAGATGAAATAGGGAATCAATCAAAGCTGACATTTGAACAGTCTGCCTCAAATATTTAACAACCAACAAGAGGGTATCAAATCAAATCCAATCAAATATCAAATCGAAAAAGGAAAGGTCATGATACAAGCATAGATTGACTGATCCGAAGATGCTTGGGATTACGAATAAATGAAAAGAACTGTAGGTAGTAACACCACAACACAATGAAGAACAACGAAGAAAATGTGTAAGTCTAAAGAATATATGTCCATCCAATATTTCTCAATATACACCTATTCTTTCATAAGAAACTGACAATTTGGACAGGTAATGAAAGTTTCTTAAAATTATCAGTTTTTCAGCGCTCAGAGTAAGTTTCTTTTGAGTTTATCAAAGATTCCAAAACAATCTTCATGTTCACTACTTGTGCACTCGTGAACTTTCAAAACAATGTTTTTTGAAGCCTTTCCAATGTTTACACATTACTCAAGTACCTTTCAAGTAATATGATGCAAGAAACAAGTGCTTCCTAAATCATATTTTACCAGCACTGGAATTTCTTAATTTTTCGCGATCTGCAAGTTGAGTTTCTTTTATAAACAGTTTCTTATAAAAAATTATAACAAATATGTGTAGTAAGAAGATCATGTTCTACGAAAATAAGACGAAGAATGAGCAGATTTGATATCAACAAGACTGGATAAGAATGCTTCCAACTCCAAACAGGTTATGCCTAAAGTGACATTTGACTGACACAAGACATGATACGATGAAATGTAATACCAATGCAAGTCATGAAAAACTTACAACAATGACATCAGGATCGATCATTTGAATTCTTGCAAGGAACAAACCAAGCAGGGCTCTTTCGGATGTGAAAGTCTGGATTGGTCGTTTCTGGGAAACAACAGAAAATCATCTTAAAATAATAACAACAATTATAGGAAAATCAGTAGAAATAAATCGTGATTTGCAATAATTGAGTTTTCATCAAGTAATAACGAATGTAACTACGATATAAACAGGAACACAATAAGCAAATATATGGCTACCGATCTGCCTTCAGTCTAACGGAAGAGAGAATGAAAATAATGTAACCAAGATTTATTGAATGGTGTGAGAACTTCAATACCTCATTTTCAATAACTTTAGCAAAGTCATATGGCAGTAAATATTCTGTTGGCTTTGTCACCACTGAAAGAAAGAAAACTATTGATTAAGCAGAAATATCACAACATAAAAAAAAATTACGGAATCAAGATAGGCTGATCATACATATTTAAGAGACCCATAGCTAGCCATAATCCATTGCGATATCAAGTCGACTATAGTTCGGTTTTGAAGCCGCTTCTTCTGGCCTAGGTTCTCTTCGTTTTGTTGTTCATTCGGCGCACAGAGAATCATGGTTTGTAATAGATCTTTAAGGACCATCCAATTCATTGGAATAATTTTTTCTAAGTACTAAAAAACAGTAAAACGACAGTAACAGCACTGTATGGGATACTGTTAGACAGTGGATTGTCTTTCGTGGAGTGTTTAAATAGAAAGTTGCTACAACCAATGACATCAACGCAAACAAATAAATCACAAATTAGATGCTTAACTAATCTAGTAGAAGAGAAGGGATTACAAAATTATTTCTGGGTTTCCTAGAGGCAATCCTGACCTCTATTTGCATTGTTTCGGGTCATTTTATGTTCACGTACAGGTTTCTGAGTATAAAATGAGCTGATATTTTTGGGTTGCAATGAAACAGAAGTGATAACTTTGGGTTGCCAGAAAATTTCTCGGACTAACGCCCCTCGTATGCGTATGTGCTGAGTGTCCCCCTGGGACAAAAAAATTGTTTATGCAAGACGAGAGAGAACTATAGATACAAATCAATGAGAGGAATAGGCATGAATAATTTGACGTTACTCACGACAAAAGCAATGATTAAAAACATTCTTTGGTGCAGCTTTATCCATGTGGAAGTCATTATGAATTAAACCAGTGATACCAAGAACCTAGAAATTAAAGAAAACGGATAGTTGACGATTCGTTGAACCTATCTTGAAAGTATTTTGGTATTTATAAGTTATAAGAAATCGGACAATTCTTTAAAAATTATCAAATGGATTTATGTATGAACTGACATTAAGATTTTTCAAATATTCTTCACGGATTTCTTCAAAGTTTCAAAACCATTTCATCTCAAATTAATACTACGGAGCTACAGGAAAATGAATATGCTAAAAACTTGGACGAAAGATTCCATACCTCATGAGCATGGGTTTTAGAATTCTTCAAAGTTCTGATTGCCAAACTCAGCACGGTCTGAAAAGAAGTAAAATCAAAGAAATTCGTTAGTATGCAGCAAACCTGAGTTATGGTGCGAAAGGCAGTCATTCAAAATCTAACAAGTAGAAAAGTAAGATCAAACGAATCAAGTTACCAAATGTGGAGGTGCTTCTTGTTCACTGACAACATCAATGAAGTCTGGTTTGCTTACAAGCGCCTGTAAGAGAGACAAAATATATGATTGTATCATTTATATACATTAGAATATTCTTCATATTCTTAAATCTTATTCAATTTCTTTGTATTCGTCCAAAATAAATGTAGCAGTCATCATTTAGGTTTCTCATAAAAAATAAAGATTTTCATCAATCGTCTAAGTGAAGACCAATTGGTAGAAAGCATTATCATTGAGGTTCATGTGAGAGTATTTTATTCTTCAAACAGCAACGCACTTTCGTCTACAAATACTGTTAAATGGGCTATGATAACATGAAATACAAATCGCAGTTGAATAGAGTAATCTATGGATGATCAAAGTTGCAAGTAACATACATACCTCAATTTTGCACCAGCTCACCAATTGCTTTGGGACCTCTGCATTTAGAAAAAATACGTCTTAAAAAGTAGAACAGTAGAATGTCACAAGAATTTTTGCAGACTTGAAAGTCCGTAGATCGAGCCCCTATTTAATAGCTTCACCGTGTCAGATGATGGCAAATGATAAAAGATGAAGATTACTCACAATCATTTGGTAAATTTGATTAAGATTCAGCAATCAGGAATAGATTATTAAAAGGTATGAATATTTGAAACAATATTGGAAAATTCTTGCAATAATGCAACAGTTCACGTTGGGATTCCAAGAATGTGTGTAAGGCACTGATGTTTCCCATCCCCCTCCCCAGCAATTACTTTGTATTCTGTTTAATGTGAATATGAATAAAAAGAACACTTACGTGGATATTTTATGTCGATCCAAGAAGGTCCTTTCACTTTTCTGCCAACCAGGAACAGCTCAAGACTGTACAAAGGAAGAGTCAAAAATCAGCAAAAAGGAAAACTAAGGTCAAGACAAGATCCGGAAAAACTTTATTAAGTTTGAAAGGAATTGCTATATAGAATAAATACCAACCTAGAAGTATTAGTGCCGAAGATATGACTAAATGTTTTGCCACTGGTATCTTTAGGAACTTGAAGTTGATTCGCCTGAAATGATAACACAGTAAATAAGGAAAAGAGAAGAAATAAATCAAACGGTTTCTGCAATCAAAACCTTCCAAATGGTACAATTGAATCAACCCAGGCAAAGCTCACTGAAGGTAATTTTTCGGAAACTTCACTAGCAAAACAGTATTTTTTTTTATATCAATGTCTATTAAAAAACTAAGAAATACAATACAATATTCTGTGCCGTCCATAGCAGAAATAGACATGTCGTCATCTGGTTCTGGCTATGAACGGCACTTAACAAACTCTTTAACAACAATCAAAAAAGAAAAAATAACAAAAAAGAAAAGAAAAGCAAAAGAAAGGAATTTAAGCACTCTGTGCACCATGACATCACCCCGCCTCCCGCCTTGACAAGCGCTAGTATGCGCTAACCCGGGTGAGAAAACAGTATTCCCAAATATTCGTAATTCGTATTCGAAACATCATTATTATCATTATTAAGTGAAATATACTTACCGGATAAATAATTTCTAAGTAATCTGATTCAGAAGGAATGTTTGGAAGTTCGAAGGCATACTTCATTTTTGATGGCTAGAATGCAAAACAGTGCAGGAATTAAACAATTGCTACCAAAACGAAACAAAATATACAAAATATATACTTGATACTAAAAGGGAATTACAAATACCAGAGCTTGAAAGATCGAAATTCAAAGCGTGTGAATGATACAATTCTTACCTTGCATTTAAAGTTCATTATTTTCAATTTTGTAGCAATTTCGTTGAATTCCTATGAAGGAAAAAAGACAAATAGCTAACATTTCACAACAAATGAATTCAGTGTTAATGATAGTAAGTAGGAACAAAATCTCATTCTAAATTTGAACGTGAAATAATCGAATACTTTATAATTATTTCAAATCCGAATGGAAACAACATCGCTGTTCTGAATTCGTGGTAACAAGGTACTTTGGACTTTTCTACTGAATAGGACAAATGTACGTTATAGCTTTAGCGTTACAGCTTTTATGGAAAGTCTAAGTAGTTGGGTGACAAATCAAGTGCCAGCAAGGAGAAAGACAAAGATGACCAACCAAGCTCTGCTGTCAACAACAAAAAAAAAGAGAACATTGGAGAAGCCTGATCGCCTATGTCATCACATGACATGGCACAAGAACAGAACAGAACGTTATAGCTCAAGACTCACCTCGTAAACATCTTTCATTGTTATCTCCTGCTCAGTTTCATTGCCATTTTGATCAAGTCTCTGCAAAAAAATAATTTTTCTTTTTCTTCTTTCAACCTTTGATTTTCTTGTATAGTCTACTTTCAACTTTCGACATTCGATCGCTATACAAGAATAATTAGCGATCTATCTAAAATTTAATTGATTCTTCGTTGATAATTTTGGTTGTAAACAAGTTTGATCCGTCCATATTTGTGATTCTTTGTTGAAATAATTCTCAAGAGATTCTATTTTCCAACAAATTGCTAATCAGTTTGATACCGTTTAAGTATCGCAAAAACTTACATATTTTCTCGGAAGAACTAACAACTTTCTCTCGATGTTCTTTACTGTAACGCAGCAACTGGAAATGAAATAAAAAACATGAGTCAAAATGATTTGATGAACAAGACATAACAGCGTTTGGGCAATTATGGGTCGTGCTACAAGTCTCATTGAAATTAAAAACATGAATGTGCTACTTTGAGATCAATGACACAATGCTCTGTTGCTCTTTGTTTGATAAAAAACGCCTTTCACAAGTTTCCAGTATAATAAAAATTGTTTCTTACCTGACATGAGCTTTAGCAGATTCCACGAACACTTTTCCAAATAAATAAACAGTACCTAGAAGGAAAAACAGGAAATCAATGAAGAGTAAGAAAGCATTTTGGAAGCGTCTAAGACTCGAGAGGCCTAAGCTTCGCTTCTCTGCGTCGCATCAAAGAGTATGTATCAAGTTTTAACCATAAGCACGACGTCCTTATTTACCTTTCAAAATGTACTTTCCAAACTTATTTCTAAACTGGTGAATTCCTTAAACATTAACAGATTCCAAAGATTTCAGGAGTCTTCAAAATGGATGTCTCTGACTTACCAGGCTGATGATAACTGTCTTCGTATGCATCAAGCAAGAAAAATCTCAAAACCTTTTCACCTAAGAGAAGAAATGAAATGAAGAAATTGACAAACGATACAACTGTATGAACGATATATCATGACCCCTTTTATCTAAACGACAATACAAAAAATAAATGATCAGAATACGAAAAATAGCATAGATGTAAAAAAACACGACATTTCGAGCATGTACTCATTATCAATTTAGCCCTTTATTTGGGTCCCAAATTACTGTCGGTGTCAAGTCAAGAACTGCTAATGAAGTGAGAATGAAGAATAGGAAGCAATGGTACAATTCATCACGTTCTTGGCATTACGGTACACATAAACGCTTCGAATGTTTACAAAAAAGATTTTAGGGATATTGGAGTTACTTTGTAAATAAAAATATCTTCATTTCAACAACAATCTAACCAATACTTACCATCAACGTCTGTTAAGGGAAGAGCAGATGAATCAACTGTGATATTTGTGAAGGTCTAGAAAAAGATAAATTGTGATTTAATAAATTATGTCTGTGATAATATCTCAAAATGGTAACTATAAGAACTAATGAAAGTGCTAATTTTTTGGCACGAAATAATGAAATAAAATGTTTTACCTATGTGAGTATAAGTTTTTAAGGCAACTTTAAATAAAAATATTAAATATATTATCAAAAAAAACGATTCACTGCCACGCAGCTCATTAAGTAACGATGCATAAAAATAATCTTAAATTTCTGTTGGATACACGGACAACCCCAAAAGAAATTCCATGCAAAAACTTTGACACTGCAGAAAAAGAAAATCGTAGAACACCGACCTCATCTTGACTCGCAGCATTATTCTTCTCCAAAATTTCTTCCCAGCTGATATTAATTCCAGAATCTTGACTGAAAATCAAATAATGCTTTTATCAAACATGAAATAAATGACACTCATTACTTACAGCCTTCCACCGACTTGCCGAAAAGTAAAACAACTTCAGGTCCCAGTTAAAATGCCCGAGAACAACGTTCCTCAGCCTCTTACTTTTAAATCTTGTTGCTAATTATACTGTTAAGTTGCATCTTTGTCCTCATTATCAATTTCATTTTTCATCTTACCTATGTTTGCTCTCATTCTAGACAATGGAGCTTCAATGGCTCAAGATAAACGAATAATAAAGTAACATACGTAAGCACTCATTGGATTCAGTTTGAATTAAAGGGGCAGGATTATGTAACCGTACATACAGCTGTTGTCTCTATAATCTATATTGTTGTTCACACGTGGCAATTGTGTTCAGTACAGATTTTGGTGGAAGGGGTTCACCAATGGCTCTGCAATCGTATAACGTATCAGTGTTTCGTTTGTTTCTCTACAAAGCTCATGAGTACATCATCAAAATAACACCTTCATTTTGAGAAAAATGGTTGAAAACCTCTGTGATAGGGCCTACAAAAATGCTGCAAAATCGCAATTTTGAAAGAAGTTTGTTTACATTACGTGACCCAGAGCCCCTTTAAGCAAAACGCTTTGAGCATAGCCTGCAAATGGTCATAACTTGATACAGCTTTTGTCTCTTCAAAAAATCATGGCTAAACGTTGCATTAGAGTTCACTCTTTGAACTGCAAAGATTGAAATGAATCACATGCTTACAAGGTGTTCAGTTTTTTGCCTTGACAAATTGTGGATAATATCATACCTGCTATCTTCCACGATTTCTTTGTTGGGTTTCTTGGTCTCTTCTTCAATCTAGGAATGATAATTTGATGCCGATGATAAGAAAAATCTTTCTTTTCAGAGCATGACATAGACCTTTTAGCTATTCTACAAGAGAGACTGGATTGAACGATAGTTCCATACAATTTATATGGGAGGTTTGATAGAGTTGTGTCAGAGTTTCCATTGCCATTGTGTACATTCGAAAATTCTTCAAAATCCATAAAACATCGTTCGATTCAGAATCCTTTCCAGAATAGCTAAAAGGCCTATGGTAATAACCTTGAGATAGAGCCAAAGGTCTTTTATTATCAAACTTTAATTTAGTTAAACAGCTTTCAAATCCTGAAGAAATCAATTCTAGCCGATTAATCTCTTCTTGTATGCAACAAAAGATAACAATGATTTGGTGAATATTGTACACATGAAATAGACAAGAAATGAAGTATCTTACCATATGATATAAATAATAACCCACCTCCGTAATATCAATATCATCTCCCAAATCAAAGCTGTCATTCAAGTCATCAACCTCTGCTCCATTCTTTGTTGCTTCTTTCTTACTTGCCTCTTCTGGTGCCATGTCAATGTCTGAATAACAAATGATTTTTACAAATGGAAATTCAAGCAGTTAACAATTACAGTTTCATATTGTAGGATTTAATTGGAATGAGCAGCCACAATATGAACCAGGAGAAAAACATGCCCACTCTTAAATAAAATGAGGACAAACATTACAAACCTGCAGCTCCAAGATCACCATTAGCATCGAAATTATCTTGCTCAGAATATTCTTCATTTGCGACAGTCTTTTGAGATGGTCTTTGTCTCACTGGTGAAGTTTCTTTAGGGACTCTGAATTTTGTAACTGGTCTTCTTTGGACAATTTCTGGCTCAATTTCCTAAAAGAATTAAAAGATATATACTGTAAAAGAAGGATTTTCTAATCCCTAAATATTCAGAAAGACAGGACATAGAAACTATCTGTTCAATCATTCACTTATATATCATCACTTTCTCACATAGGGTAATGTATTCATTTTAAAATGTTTACCTGTAATCGTCTTGGAGGTGGCTTTCTTTCAAAATTAGGTCTCTTTGGAGTTCTTAGGAGAGAAAAATTTTCAATCAAGTCTTGCTTATCGTGAAATGAAGTAATTTCAAATCATACAGCGATAAAATTTTTCTTACGAGGCTTTATCGTAGAGAATATTTTGTTTAAGAAATTGAATACTTACTTCTGGAAACTTCTTTTCCGTTCGGCTGGTTTACTCAATGGCTTTGACGTCTGTAAAAGACACACAAAAATTCTCAGTAAAGGCTGGTTCCCAATGTACAACAAGCTATCAGTACCTTTCTCATCACCAGTGCCTTAAAAGGAACAACCTTTATTCTATAGACCGATTCAATATGATCTTAAAATTCAGGCTTTATAATCAAATTTTGTTCCAAGTTGAGATAAACTTTCAATTCATATGAAAACTTAATAGGGAAAGTGATGATGGTACATTATGCAATAGGGGAAGCAACCTTATCTGGGATGCTAACGAAGAAATCTACTGCAAATAAATTGAATTATCAGAAGCAAGCTCAGGAAAACTTGCCAGATTATTGAAAAGTTTAAATGGCTAATTCTCTTTGCATGATTATTCATGTATCTAAGATAAAATTCCTTTTTAATGTGTTCCCCAGAACTGTGAGCTGCTGCCTTGGAAAGATATTGTGAGGACTTCTTTTGATCATTCTGTAGCATTTATTTGCTGCATCTTCTTATGTTGGTAAATCAAAATGAGGTAATTACCGTGATACTTTGAAGAATATTATCCAAGACATCATCATTACTAACAGACACATCTTCCTGTTTAAAGAAATATAAATATTAGAGGTCAATGAAGAACTATCAAATGCAGTAACCAATGATACTGTATGAGTCTTGTAATATTTATTGTCAAGAATGTTTCTATGATTGAGATAAAGGTGGAAAATTATACCTCTTTTTTCTTCTTGCTCTTAGCCATGAACAAATCTGTGATTCTTGATGAGTTAATCTTTGGTCTTGATTTCTCCTGCAAAAACAAAATTGAAAAGTGTAAATTGAAACAACGTTGAAAAAACCACATTCCACCAAACCACCTCACTTACTTGAATTTTCATGGCCCATATTTTGCTCCTACAATATTCCAAACAATAAGAAATTTGGCAAAGCTAAATTCAGGCAAGCACACTCTTAGATCTTAGGAAACTTGTGTTCTGCAGAATAGTTACTTAATTGTGGTTTTGAAATTTTGCACACCAAAACAACAAAATAATATTCTAGCAAATATTAAAAGGTTGAAAAGAAGAGAAGAAGATACACACAAGCATTGCCAGTGTCAAACGATGGGTCTAAAAATAAATGGTTCAATGAACAAGTAACTCAGCACAGTACCTCTTTTTGGTCCTTTTTCTTTTTGGGTGCATCTGTAAATAAACAACAAAAATATTTGATATCAAAAAGAATCTTTTATGGTCAACAATCTAAATTAAAAAGATGGGAATATATATTTAATGCAAAGCAGAAACTGGCTAAAAATGCAAAAATACCTTCAGGATCTTCATTTAGATCATCATCAAAGATTTCTCTCCCATCATCAACATATCCATTGCCATCTAGGAAAAAACCAAGAATTATAATCCTCAAAAAAAGTTTTTAATTGTAAATGTAACAATATGAGTACAATGTTGAGCAAAATTCATTCAAGGAGAATGAAAAGGAGGATGAATTTCAGAATTAAAATATTCCTTGTGTAACATACTAAAAATTTGATGTTTTCACAAAAAAATATTTACTTAATTCACTGGGTGTAATCAACTCCTGGTGTAGACTTGCTCCAAGTCTATTCCGTGGTATATCAGTACTGAGGAAAATAATTACCTCTGCGGGGGCGTAAACTACTACGAGGACGCTGCGAAGGAAAAACGAACCGCAGGGGTAATTATTTTCCTCAGTACTGATATACCACGGAATAGACTTGGAGCAAGTCTACTCCTGGTGTAACAAACATTTTCTGTTCTGCTCTTTTTAGACCATGCATGTTTCAACAGTATTAAAAAATACATGTCCATACCATCATCAACAATCCAATCTTCCTCTTGTCTTTTTCTAACAATTTTGGCATATTCTTTTTCATCAACAACATCATACAAATCAGCTGGATCTTCTATCTAATTCAATGAAAAATTGATACTATTATCTAACATGAGTGAAAACTCAGAAAAGCATGTGTTTAGAATATAGAATGGTCAGTTAGAATGGTTCTTTTGGCATACTTTTATCATAGTCGCAAGAGATGCTTGCATGCTTCGGTCTGAAGGAGACAAAATGTAAACATAAAATTCTAACTTTTTGACTTTGATTGAAAGGTAGACAGTGGTGGAAGCTTTGGGGGCGAGGGGTTGTGATTGTCTCAAATGTTGACTAGAACAAAGATCTTTTGTTTAAAAATAATAGAAGTAAACAATGCTTTTTCTGAAACAGTGTTTTTGCCTCCCCCCCCCCAAATATTAGCCAAAGTGTCTGCCACAAAAGGAAGAAGAAAATCGGTATATACCTCATATTCAGCTTTCTCTCCAGTTTCTCTGTACTTCCTAAAAAATATTGCAAGAAGTTTTTAAGAAAAGAAATAGGACAAACATGGAAATACAGAATGCTGGATGGAATGCATAATGCATTGCTTTGAATGAGATCTAATTGGGTAAAGATGGCAGTGTCATTAATTTGAGCAAACCTGATCTTTTCCAAGGCTCTCTTAGCACCTGTTGATCCCTTTTTTTCTCTCCTTGATCTTCTACTTCCTGAAAAAGAATTTTTTCAATCAGTTGTCACATATTTTGGCATTGATTTGGCATAGAGTCTATTGGGGAAAATGGGCGGGGTAAACAATTAGGATAAGTTTTGCCAAAAGCTTTGTTCAGAGATTCCCCATAGCTAGGTCTAGGACCACCCAAAATACCCTTCTTGACTTGATGCAACGTGATTTATCAGTCCCAAGTGAACTGTTTTCCTTAGTGATGGATTTGGTGTACTAAAAAAAATACATACAATACACAGATTACAGCAACTAATCTTTGGTTGCCGGACTTGAAGCTTCGAAGTTTCGTCCTCCAGGGTTTCAAATCAAAAGTATGGGTTGTAATCCCGTAAATGGATTTGGATAAACAGCCTGTAAAAATTTTGTCTATCCTTTGACTTTTCTGTCTGTCAAGACTGATGAAAAGAAAAGGGCCTAAATAAAGCTAGCGCTGCTTAGGCTAGAAGGAAAAATTCCACGCTGGTCCAGAAATAAGCTCAAGACTTATGATATTTTAGCACCATGAACTGAATACTACATCGAATCAATCAAACAAAATATTATATAGTCTATTGAAGTTAAAAAGAATTAAATAGAAGTATACCGCTGTGTGAACTTTCGTCTTCCTTCACCGGTGGCGCCATCTTGGATCTTGCTTTACTGAAACTTTTGGCGCGAAAATCGAGAATGAAGACGGGGGTCAGCTTATAGGCCAAAAATCAGCTAAGGTTTGTTTGCTCCATTTCAAGTCATGTGACCATAAACTTGTAAGTTTTTGCACTCTGGTTTTGTCATGATACTACTTTTGTATTCATGGCACAAGTCAACATTGCATGAAATATGTGCGAAAGAATTCAAAAGATGTTTATCAAGAGAGTGATTGATCGTATGACTCGAAATGGATGTAAACAAGCCTCGGCCAATTTTTTCCATTACATGATTCAGCGTTTACTCTTCAAAGATTTTTTACACCCTTAACAAAATCCTTTTGTCTTGAAGAGAAATCAGTAAAAATTCCATTGTTTTGAAAGATGCCGTTTTCCCTGATTTGATTTTACAATTTCATTTTATCGAAGCTGCGAGGGAGCACAGTGACGGTCTATCCTTTTACCCCCTGGTTGTCTGGTGTTTTGTGCTTCTGAAGTTTTGGCGGGAAATCAATTTCTCGATTTGCAGACTGCAAAATGGCGGACGAAAAAACATGTGCGCAAATGGAAGCAACTTCAAGCGAAGTACAAGCGATCATGAGTGGCAATGACGATGTAAATATGGCCGAACGGACGCCTGAGCAAACTAGTCGGCTGTTAAGCAACTTCAGAGGTGCTGCAAATGAATGCATCAATAAATGCTTGAAGACAGATATGAAGATTATTGCAAAATGCTACCCGTCTGTTTGGAAAAATAACAAGGACATTTTGGAGGCATTAGTACAGCAAGTTAGTGAGCAGGCACGAAGCAAGTTGAGAGATGAGTTAGAAACTGCTATTCGAAATGAAGATTTACCACATTTGTTGAATATGATGGATGAGTTGTTAGAAGCATCAAAGAAAGCTGAAAGTGATAAAACAGCATGGCGGCCTACTGGAAACCCCGAAGCTGATTCACGGGCGTATTTTATGGCTTTGAAGAAAAGAAAATTACAAGAACTTGAAGCAGAGCTCCAGAAATCGCAAATAGAAGAAAGAAATTTGTATGAAGTTGTTTTGAGCAAAAGAGAAAAACTATCAGAAACAGAATCACAAATTCAATCATTTTCTGTTGAAGCACAAACTGCTATGGAGTCTATCACAAATTTTGCGGTAGAAAATGACAACTTTTTGTCGAAATGATCAGAGAAGGCTCTGTTGAAACTGACTGATAGTTAATGTTATTTTATGTTAAGGGTCAGTCTTTGCCAGTTTGCATTCTTTGATTTTGGTGTGCAAAACCTAATTCTAAAGAAAATTCTGGTGCATGTTAAGGTTAGAGGGCTCTTCTGTAAATTGTATAAGCCAACTGCTTGACTGTAAGTAGTGAAAGTGGCATAGGGAACTTCCCTGCTGCACACCACTAAGAATGCATACTGGAGACATTGTTGATTTTGGACCCCTCACCCAATGATGGCATCAGGGGAGGGTCAGAGGGGGCTACAGTCCCCTGTGAGAAGCATGTAGCCCCCTTGTTAGAGGAAATTATCCATCACAAGTTTTCAAAAATTTTCGCAGTTTCCAAACTAATTTTTCACCATTTTCACCCCTTACCCCCATCCGTTGTGCCTGGAATGTTGCTCAGGGCCAAAATCAATTTGTAACTGCTCCTTAATAGGCTTCAACATTTTATCTCCTTCAAAACATAAACAAACAGTTGTGTTTCCAAAAGGATCTAGCATAAGATTGCATACTTTGCTGTTTGCACATGGGATCTCATGGATGAATTCTCAATCCTCATACTCAATATTTATACTGCAAAATTTCCTCATTCTACTGAAAACTGACTGACATTCTCCCAAGAATATGTACTGATTGATCTGAACAGAGTAGCATGAATTAAATCTTGGCCACAAGGGCCAAGTTCATGGTGACCAATTGGTGTGACCAAATCCTTTACCTAAATTTTTATATTAAAGAAGCCATAGAACTGAATTTGGTTAATTCTGGCAACTTAGAAATTTTGCCTTCCTCCATGATTAGCAGCACTCCCACAATATGCAAAAGCTTCAGCTGGAATGTTTTGCTGTTGACATTTCACTTGTTTTTTATAAGAAACCATTTGCACTGAAATAAGCTGTTGGCTTGATGATATTTGAAGTTAAGAAACCATCCTTCCTTCCCTTCTGGACTGAAATAGCCTGATAACGAGACCCACGTTTTCATCAGGCTAGGACTGAAAGAGCTAAGAAACTTACACTTTGACATCGTTTAGAGTGAAGTTATGTTCTTTGTTGTTTTGTGATCTTAGTAACTAATTTTGGTGCCCAAGAAGCTAACCTAAGTTCCTTATGAGAAGAATGAATGTGTCATTAGATATATTGCACTTAGAACCATGAAAAAACTTAATGGAGACAATCATTTTATTTTGATACAGTAAGCACTTTTGATTTCAGTACTGAGGTGTTTTACTGTCATGCAGTGGTTCAGAAGTCTAACGTAGGTGAGCATAGAGTCTAATGTAGGTGGGTGTAAAATTCTATTATAGTTTTCCTTGGATTAAAGTGCTTACTTGAAAGGAACTTCACATCATTTGTTGTAAATTTGCCTTGGCAATTTTTTATACCTTGATTACTTTCAAAGTAGCGGCATTTATTAATTTTGAAGCTGTGACTTCATCACATTTCTAAATCCATTACCAGGAGATCTACAGATTTCTTTGTGCAACCATACTGTAGAACTTCATAAACTATCGTTTTCTTGAAGATTGTATCAGTTTCCCTCAAGTACTTAAAAATTTACGAAGATTTTAATTTCTTCAAAATTCTGAAGAATTTTTGCAAAATGATCAAAATGCTGCCATTTTGAAAATAATCAATGTATCAAAAATTCCCACAGCCTATTTACAGCATATGATCCAAAGTTTCTTTCTAGCACTTTGATTTAAAGAAAGATGTGATACAAGTTTACACCCACCTTTTTAAAGATTTGAGCCCTGTGCAATTTAGATGACTTTTGGACTTTGACTTACTACAATTATAAACTTGTAGACTAGTATGTACATTTATTAAGCAGTTATGTCGACATAGTGTTCTTTCCTATTTCACACAAACAAAGAGTTTTTGAAGCTGTTCTTTCAACTGTCATCTGTTCAAAAAACCTATTCTGCGTGATTAACCGAGATCTATAAAACATTCCATTTTCCAGTTCTACGATATGAATTGAGCATTCTTCTCGCTTTCTTTTTCACTTTTGGATCAGGATCATTGTATTTCTCTTCAACGATTTCTACAATTTTCATTTCCAAATGATTTGGGGAACCATCTCCCAGTGCATGCAGTGCTTGATCTCGAACTAATGGATCAGGATCATTTGTGCACTCTAAAATTCTTTCCCATATTTGATCCAAATCAGCTCTGACGTGGCATGGACAAAGTTCTTTCAAGGCTTTCCTTCTTTCTTGAGGGTTAGGATGGAACGTCCATTTGATGTAATCTTCGACAGTTTGAAATTCTTTGTCAAGCCGCAGCCCTTCGGTCATTTTTGTGTTTTAAGTCGATGAAGATATTCCAAAGAATTACACTTCAGTTTCAGTCGTTATGCATGCTCCGCATCTTAAAATGTACTGTTTCTGAAAACTTTTATACATATTTGCCCACAATGAGTTGCACAACAACATAGCAAGTTGTGAGTTATGTTTATTTTCATTTCACGTTATTGCGCAATACTCTGAAGCGAGGCCGTTAAATTGATGACGTCATGTGTGATTTGTTTGCATTTTCAAGGATGTGTCAACCTGTTCCAGGTTGCATGAAAACCATGAAATGAACCTTGCAATATTTTTTCGCAATCTGTTTTTAAGTTTTCATTGCATACTTTTTCAAAAATGCGTAATGCACAAAAAAGGCCTTTGAAACGGCTTTGAAGAAGGCAGCATGGCATCGATGTTATATCGTTGCTGAGGAGATGGAGTTGAAGAGATAAGGACCGTTTTTGCTCGACATTTGGGCCCGCTATGGTGACTAGTGTTCCCATAATCAAAACAACAGACTAGGAAACAGGTCAATGTTCTCTCGCCTTTGTATTCAAATATCAAACTGAGATCGGTACTCGCAAAAGCTGCGGAGGAGCTCCCGCTTGAAAAGAACATCCGTTTTGAAATGTGGGTCCCCTGTGAAGAATGTGGTTGTTGTTGCTGTAAGCAAAATACCGCAAACAGTTCGATGATGTTTGATCGCGGCCGTGAAGAAAGATTCTATCGAGAGTGAAAAAGAAACCCAGCGTCTTTTCTAATTTAAAAGTCATCAAAAGAGGATCAGAACACGTTCATGAACACCTGGAATATTTCACCATAGATTATGCTTGCTGATCAAGGCAATAAGAAATAAGGTAAAACTTTAAATCATAACTTTTTACGATTGCTTCGACGATCAGGGTTTCGTTGAGATTCCATCGTTCTCCCTTTCTTTGGCAAAATTGTCAAATTTTTGTTTGCAAAGGATCGTAAGAGGATTTCTCATGGCTCATGGTTGCTTGGAGTATTTGGCAAATATCTTATAATGTTGAAGTAACCGCTTGGTCATCGACTGAAATTTTGGAGCAAAGCTGCATTGGGAACATGAAAGCGAACGGATGCAGACACGATTTCCAAAACGAACGCTTTTGAGATTGATTTGAAAGAATTCCTGGCCTAATCAAGTTTCCAATATTTACGCTGCTGCTGGGAAAGCAATGTTTATTTATCTACGAATTTCATCTTTGACTTATTAACTTGTCCACATGAAGTTTTTGGCAGCTTGTGTACTCGAAGGCATGGCCTATCTCATATCGAAATGATGGCGTGTCAAGATAACTTTGGAGGGCGCTGCAAAATTTGAATTCAATTGAAAGAGGCGCTGGGAAACTTCCCACAACTGATTTCAAATGTTTTTGTGACGTACATCGAGACCTTGCATCAATAGTTAAGATTCAGTTCAATGATTTTCTTGTTTACAACACTTTGAACGTTTCTTTTCTCCTTGACAGGGCTTCATCATCGTTCCACTAACAAAATGAACGTCCCTAATTCACGCTGAGAAGAAATCCTACACCCTTGGTTTGCGAAGCGGAAGACACCTTCATTGAAACCGAAGATGGTTGAAACTGGTCGAGATGAAGAAATTTTGGAAAGAAAGAATGCTGGAGAAGACGGTAATAACTCCTGTCCAATTTCTCCAACCATCTTTTGATATCAATCAACTTTTTCGGCGCCACAGGACGCAGTCTCCTGTGTTTTGGACCGAAAAGCCTGCTACACTTTTTGGGCGTTACTCTTTGTCGGCTGTGGTACAAATTAAAGGTACCCAAAGTCTGAGATATTATCAGTGACCCCTTCAATTTATAAATCAGATCCGACATTTATTGAACATTTGGTAAAACGGGATTGTCAAGCTTTCCTTGCGATGAATTGGAACCTGTCTATTTAAATGTTTTCATCAGTCACAGCTGGATTCATTGAAATTTTCTGACATTTCACAGCCGCTTTCAGAACCAGTAAAAGTGAAAAGCATTTGTCAATTGGAACTGTTAACCTTGTGTAAAGCAAAGTTTATATTTTTGAACAAATGAACTCAAGGTGGTTTATTTGAGTATTATTCCCAACATAAAGATTCCCTGGGGCTGGGAATAATGCTGTCTGAAAAAGGATTGCAATAGAGAGCTCAATTCAGATTATCACATGCAAATACTTTTTGTCTCAATTTCTTTACTGGAATACAGGATGAGATTTAATGCCACAAAAAAAGCAAAAGGAAGGTGCTTTTGAAGTTGTGGCCAAGCATCCCCATGTTTTTTCAGATATATAGTCCATAAATTTGTTATGCAATTCAAATAGTCATAGTTGATCATATGAGGAAATTAAAGGAGGACACAGTACACGTTTTTTTCTTTTTAAGAAACTAGGATCAGGCCATAGTACTAGAAGTTTCTTCATTTAACAAAAAATTTTGTCCATTTTAGTACTAAAAGTTTCTTAATTGGTTTCTTATTTTTTGAATGCATGAATTGTCAATGTGGTCGCTAACACTGCTGCAGATATGTTTCTTGATATTCAAAACATCATAAGGAATAAGCAGTGTCTGTTATGTCGAAAACACAAATGCTTAGATAATATTTCCCAATAATAAAGATTCAACAATCAATTTGCTAAAAATTCATGCTTTTAACTTTGAAAAGTTTCTGAGCACTTCTCAGACAGAGTACTAGAGTTTCTTACAATTTTGGCCATCTTAGTACTAGTTTCTTATAAACCAGTTTCTTATAAAAAAAACGTGTAGAGCCTAAAAGTGTTCATCCACCCAGTGACAAGAAATTGACCTTTTGATGTAATGGCTTCTGGGCCTTTGACTTTTAATTGTTATATTTTTAGCAGAATTCATACCTCAGAATCAAACCCCACCACTCCCCTTTTGGTGGAAATGCTGCTAAAAGTCGATAGTTTAAGACTCATTTGTATTTTGGTTTTAGGCTAAATGGGCAAGTGTTTGCCAGAGTAGAAATTTGCAAAATTTGCAGTGGCTTGCTTCTGTATCAAAGTCACTTTTAATACCACATTTATGTCACTATTTACAATAGGGTTTATTGTTTCTGAGGGCAGTTTTCCATAAAATTGCAGCCTGAACCTCAGCTGAGCTTCAAAATCCACTGTGCGAGGCAAGTTTTCAAACCTGCATTGTTTGAAAGAGTGTCAAGGCTTAACATTCCAAGAATTGGATGGACTCCGCCTTATTTGTGCTCCTCCCTTTCATTTCTCAAATATGATGTGGATGGCTGAAAGAAGGAAAAAGAAACATTGCTCTATGTTTGTGTGGCAACTATTACGCTTTGTGTTTTACAATCAATGTTTCTTTATCAAATTTGGTTTTCTTTTCTGTATGATATTATGGTATGCAAACAAAGCATTAAACCAATAAGCTTCTTGATATTCCACAATTGTTTAGAGCTATCATATTAACTTTTTTTGCAAAATTGTGGAGGAAAGGGTGGGCCTATTTGCAAGAATTTTGATTTTCTAGACCAACGTTCTTGGCCACAAAAATTGTGTCATTCAGCTAAGTTCAAATTTTTGAAGAAATCAACGCCATCTTTTAGGAATTCTCTGTCATACGCCATCTTTTAGGAATTCTCTGTCATAGGCCATGTTTTTGGGAAAGATACTATGCCGTTATGTTTTTATGTTCTTATAAAATTCACATCTTAATTGCATCCAAGGTAACATTCATCACGTACCCCCTATTTCTGTTAATTGCACAGGAGAATTACACCAATTCATTGGTTGCTATTTGCAGGTTCCTACACCTTGGATTCTAGTAATATGGGCCAAATAACAAGACGGCAATGTCAGATTCTCTTTAGTAGTTTCAAGGTGAACAAAATGACGTGAATCTAAGTTTACTGTCCTCTAGGCTCATTGATGAACTGGCAGGTATATAATATTATGACTATAGAAACAATAGTTATAAGGTACAAGTGAAAGGAAATTAAAGAGTTAGAAATATTGAGTCTGCTACATGCAAAAGATTTAAGGGATGGATGTAGAAGATCTGATAATAGGAGCATAAAAATTAAAAGTTGTGAGGTAACTGCAAGAATAGTGATAATTTTGCACTTATTTTGTATTGATTACGATCATAGAAGTGATTCTTTCTTAGCAGATGGCTGGAAAGATTTGATTTTCACACCAACAGAAGCACCTGTTTATGTAAGTGATTGCAAATTATCCTCTTTGCTGGTGAAAAATTGTAGAAATAAAGAATTCATGTGAAGTTTTTATTAAAATGAAAGATGCCCCAGCTGTATATTGTGGCAACATTAACAGTTTATGTGAAGCATCCATTGTTTGCCATAAAAATGGTCTAATTTTGTTATTTTCTTTTTCCCCCCTTAAGTTTCTGCTTTACCCCCTGCTATGCCTCATCCAGTTTCCTTCATAGCAACTCATTAGTCCACCAATATCAATGGCTTGAATTTTCAGACAAAACTTCAAGCTGATGGATATATAATTCAGATGATCAAATAGGGACTACAACATTCTATCGTAAATTGTTTTAAAAGCTCAAACACAACCTTGGTAGGTTAATCCATTGCATTCTCTCATTTCTCAATAATGTTTTAGTGTTCTCCTATCATGTGTACCAAACCCTTCATTATTTCCATATTTTGATTTTCAGGGTGGTCAAAGTATCTTCATTTCATGTGGAGGAAATTCTTCACCACTTCAAAAAGATGAAGTGTACTACTTATTATTCAAGGGCTCAAATTTACGACATATAACTGCAACAAAATTTGTCAATCCATTCACACTTCAAGCTGTAATACCTGGTAAGATGTCTTTATTTTTTGAAGGAATTTTTCATTATTGTAAGTAAGTAATGGTTTGATGGTTAAATTTGTTGATATGGATAGAGATCAATGGACTCAAAACATCCTTGAAGTCTACTTTTCCATTAAGACTATGAATATTGGAATCATCATAATGTTAAACAATCAATAGATGATAAGCTACTGCTTCGCATTGCTGTAGAGACATACATAGATCTGACAAAGAATTTGGAAAGTACAGCAGACTAATTTGATATTTCACTTGTACTCCCATCAGAAATGTAGTTGAGCGAGGTGTATTTGTCATAGGCAACTAGGTGAATTTGAAAGCCTCTTGTTGGTGAAGTTTGCAATTTCTTTGAAATGCACAACCACAGCCATATTTGAAGCTTTGATTCCTTTTCTTTGTTTTCAATTTCTTCTTCATTATTTTATGATGTTAAATAATTCACAAATTTCCTACTGTGAAGGTGATAAACAACTGAAATCACCGATAAAAAGATGTTTTTATGCTTGTTTGATATATTTGATAGAAAGAATATTTTTAACTTTGTTAATTTTTTACAAGAAGTGGAAAAAGTGTGACGAGACTGAGTTTTGAACTAAGGATATCCTACTTTGCTCCACTGGCTAGCTTTTTTGAGATTTATTGCTCTGATGTGTACTGATCTAGGTAAAGTAAGACTTGTGATCTTTTCCTGATTGCAGCTTTGCCACAAACTATTCACAAGGAATCAAAAAGTTGCAATATCTTTCCCTCTTTTTGAAAAGTATATACATGAAAATATGGCAGTGTGGTTAGACAATCATGAACACGTCACAGGCAATGTCAACAAAGCCTTCCTAATCTGTCTCTTATTCTATGGAATACAATTACATACATATTTGTCTTTCAAAAGACTATGGTCTGATTTTGTTATTGGCTTTGGACAGGGGTGGGGGATGGCATTAGATTATGTGACTATGTGATATAATGCCAACTGAACTGAACTGACTGCAAGAATGAGCAGTCGCAAGATGGGTTGGGGAGGGGGCAAAATGCATCTTGTAATGTCAAAAGAACCAGAAATGCCTTTTACATTAACTTTCATTCCATTCCATGTTGGCATAGTTTGTTTTCACTTCCCAAAACGCCGCACTCACTTCATTAACCAGTGTTATCGAAGGATGAGGCAGGGACAACAATCATTGTGAATTTATTCATGATTCATCAGAAAGAAATGTTTGACAAATCCAGTTGCAATATCAAATATATTAACTAGTGCTAATTGCTATTGGTTCTTTTCACTAGATCATGATGTGGCTGAGACAACGGAGCTCTTGGTGATTTGTATCAAAAATGGAGAAACAATAACTCAATCAAAATGCAATTTCACTTATACATTAGATATGACCGTGCTACTTGCACAATCACTGGCAATGAATTCTACAAATTCCGCAGCTTTGAAACAAATTGAAGTGATGTATACTTCAGTTTTTGTTGTAACGGCTGAAGAACATAAAGGCCTAGACCAAAGATTACTTTCAGCTTTCAAGCAACAGCAGCTACCAGATTCATGGAGTTTGGTTACTGATAGTGGTATGTATTTATCACACATGCTATTTACTGCTAATTAGCCTGGAAAGCTAGAAATCAAATTGCAACATATCAGAAGGGATGATTAGCTAAGAAGAAGCCTTGATCCCTTGCAGGTTAGAGTTTGATTTAGTGTTGAGTTAAGCATTGGGGAAAACTTTGAAATATTGACAAAATGGAGATACGCAGGAATAGATCAACAGTAAATGCAATGATGATTCTAATGTGAGATTTTTTAGGACTGTTGACATCTTGCTGTTTTAAATGGTAGCAGCTGTTTTATTTTTGTTTTCATACAATTATTGCAAATTCTTCCACAATCATGTACTCTTGTTTCTAAAAGCCTCTGTGACCCAAGATTTGTGCAATTTGTAGATTTATGTAATTTGTCGCTTGCCATCTGGTGTATGTACGTAATCCTTCATTTAATGTAAAACTACGGCAGCATTCATCTTGTCAATTAAGGGAACATTGACATCACATGCCTCATTTTCTTATTTGCAGGCACTTTCAATCTCCTGCATCTTTGTGCAAAATATGATTTATTAAAATTAGCTGAGTTCCTATTCAGTAGACAAGGAGCCGTGGAGGCAACACTTATAAAGGATGAAAATGGACAGAGTCCAATTGATATTGCGGAGGTAAATCAAAATGTTGCATTGTTGGAGCTATTTTCAAGGTAAGACAGAAAATATTCCGAAATTCTCATTCTACCTTTTAATGTGCCCCCTTTCAAGCAAGCTTGTCTTGTCAAAAATATGAGCGATACTCCAGATAGTTTCTTCTCGAAAGACTTGATCAACAATTGAAAACCTTTGTATATTTTCTACCACCTTTCTCATTTATACTATCAAATATAGAGGCGGTTGTGGAGGAGACTTTAGAAACATTGAAAGTTTAATTATGTTTCTCTTTCACCGATCATTTTGGTTTTTTTCCAAAACGTCAGCAGATCTGCTGTGTTCCAAAGAAAAGAACCTGTCACATTTGCTCACTCTCGTACATTGAAAGCCACAAATGATAGTTTTGGTTATTCACCGTTGTTTTCCCATTTACTATCAATGTTTGTTACAACTTTCTACGACCAAAAATGTGAACACCTGCTTTTCAGATTCTTTTATGTTTTCATCAAATGTTAGAATATCCTCAGTACTGTCGTCTTTAGGTCCTGCCTTTTCAATAATACTCCTTTGATGTAAGTAGATAGCAATGTCCACATCAGATACAATAAAATATTTTTAAGTATGAAAGCAAGAGAACAAATGCATGGAAATTTGATTGTATATACGGAGCAAGAAAATAAGCGGAAAATAACGGCTGATAAATTGACTTTATTCTCGTAAGAATGTTACCTTTATTGACGAACCACAATTTATATTTGCAACAATTTTTTTTTTGTTTATGACCTTGTGGAATTTAGGCCACCTAGGCCTTGTTGGGTCTGTCGATTTGATATATAAATTAATGAAATATTTGAAAGATCATTTTCCCTGATAAAAAATATTGTTTTCAGTTTTCTGTCAAATTGGATTAGCATTTACATTTGATTGAGTTATTTCGTGGGAACTTTAAAAGTGTCTTGCAGAGACCAAATTTAAGGCATTCCTCGAAAGAACTGCCTCAACCATTCACACCGTTATGTCTTAACGGGACAAACTGTTGAACTTTGGAATTCATTTTGGTGTAACAATGCATTTTTTATGCAGAATCTCGAACCATTTTCCAAGAGCATTCATTCTTTCTATTTGAAACTCCTGGAGAGAAACTGTTGAATGAATTTGATTGATATGTTTGTGTAGTTATTTTTAGAAAGACGCACGGGCTTAGGCCACAAAGAAGGGCGATTGTTTGCTGGTTTGCCCATTGACAACAACCACTTAGTATTCAAAATCAGGAATTCTAGTTTAATCGGGAAAGCTCGAGTGATAGACGTGAGAGCTTCATTCACCATTGTACGTATTCGAAAATTCGTCAGATTTTTACAGTATGCAGGAAATGGTCAGGCAGTTTTGCAGGCAAGCCAAATGGTGCATCATCTTGTGCCCTGACAATAACTTTTGACCGTTCATCTCTTTGAAATCAGGAAATTGATAGGCTTGAAAACTCATATATCCCTATGACCCCTCTAGCAATTCTGGAAGAGAGTCTGGATGGAGCTAGCAAATTTTATCTATCTTTTTGGCTACATTTGACGAATTTCTTCATACTCAACTGTCATAAAAGCTCTCATGACAATCAAAATTTGAGTTGCGAAATAGACCGTTTTACATTCGAAAACTCGTCTTAATCTCCAAATTATGAGAACTTTCTGTTTCTCTCGTTCCAACAAGATTTCCCTTTTCCTCAAGGACCTATCACCTTGACTGACATTTTATCAATGAGTTTTTGTACATGTGAAATGCCAACGATGCATAAGGTCTGTTGTCAAGATTCGATGTTGTTTGTCGCTACACAACCTCAACCTTGCGGAATTTCATGGTCAACGCACATGGCCTTCGAGTCCTTTTGGACAATTTTTTCTCTGTTTTGTTGTGAAGGCTATTAATTGCACATTCTATTGCATTCACTTGTGGGGAAGCCTGTTAGCTAACATGAATAGGCCTTGATAACCCGGTGAAGCCTGCTGGAAGACCTTGTTTCACTGTCGCTTAGATTCTTGCACCAAACATGGGAAGTAAAATGTCTGTGCCTGATACAGAATGTTCAGAGAGTTCGTCTACAGCTGTAAGACCATCGTGAGTACTTATTTTTGCTACCAACATTAAAATCAACCGTCGACGCTGATAAAAAACAGAGGCAGATGATGTTTTTCCCCACGGCTTTTGGCGTACTACTTTTTGCAGTAATTCCTCTCAGACTGAATGCTTCTGGTGAATAATTTGTGTGTTTTCAGGACATTACTTAAAACGCTTATTTTTCCTGAAATTTGCATGCATTATAGATTTGACCAGCTGGGTCAACCTGTGCAGACAAGTTCAGTTTCGATCACATGTAACTTCCAAAGTTACACTTTGTTTTGCGGTGAAACTTGAAGAAGGATGACGAATGTATCTGTTTGAGTTTGCATGCATGTAAATGTATTTCAGATGATATTTCATTTGAATGTCTATCTGACCTGTCAAACTGTCCCAAACGAGAAGTCTGAAAATTTGTGTTTTGGTGAAGTGTTCTGTTCCTTTCGACTGACACTGTTGTTCAAATTGTCCGAAGTCTTTCAAATTCTCAAATTGAAGTAGCAGAGTAAAGTAAATCCCCGCATAATGAGAACCTACCAAAATGAGAAACTAGAGACTGTTTTTCCTAAATTATGTACCTTGCAATTAAGAACCTGTTTCAGTTTGATGAAATCATATGATGAAATATGGATTCTTATTGCAGGGGTAGCAAAGTTGATTTTTGATTGATGTTATCGAGTGTATTTTGGTCCCACTTGGCCTTCAAAGTTTGATTCTGCTCCCCCATCGGTAATAAGGTTCACAAGGATGCTCCCCAAAACAAATAATAGGGCTGAACATCTTTGTAAGGCTCTGAAAGGGCCTACATGAGGCATCCTTCAAACAAGAACCTTTAAGTACCTTAACCTACTTTAGCCCGGCCCTCAAAAAAGTAGTTTCCAATGTGCGGGGATTTACTGTAGGTGAGGTGTCTGGAGTAGCGAGAAAGGTAAAAGGCTGAGAAAGGCAAGAAGGTCGTGGCAAAAATTTGATATTTTTGATGAGGGCATTTTATTCCAAAGGTTCTCGTACACCTTTGGCAAAAATCGTTTTGTTTTCAGGAAGAATCCATCCAAAATCTGTAAGATCCTTTTCTTCTAAGAAGATCTCGGACGCTTTTTGGAATGAGTGAAATGCCCCTTTTAGCGGAGCGTTGTGCACAGTCTGTTGTGGTGAAAATTTGTGTGATAAGGCCGATTGGTTTACGTGCCATTGGGCGACTTGGTAAGCTTTTCTGACGTTCTTCTATCTTTGACGTCCTCTGGAGTGTTTACTCCCAGTTCAATATTTTTGGTGACAAAGCCGCCATTGGAAAATCATTAATTGGAAAACAATAGAATCACAAAGTGCCTTTTGTTCACTTCCAGCGAATGTCTGGATATGACGTCAGTAGCCTCTTGTTCATGAAATAGTGTTTGTTGTTGTGTGTGTTGAGAAGTGATTGTGTGGCCTTGTTTGAACCGGAAATCGTGTTAACCGACCTGATATTTGATCAACCGCCCTGATATTAGCGTTGAACCGAACCGAACATCGTGAATGACTTGATGAAGGAATAGCTTTGTAATAGTTGTTTCATGAGCTCCACGATGAGCTCATATACTTGAAGTAATGTAATTGATGAAATTCAGGGTTGGGCAACGACAATTTGTTGAGTCATTAATTTTGCTGATTTGATTCGAGAAAAGAAATTTGAACACTACTTTCCAGTTTCGACTCGTAATCCATGAACATTTTCTCACACTTTCATGGATAATTGGAAATCTTCAAAAGATTAGATCATATTACTGGCGTATTTTCGATGTAACAGAATTTGTTATGGTTGGTTGAAATTTGCTGGGAAATAAACATGAGTTCTGGATGGTTTTCATTTTTATACAACAAGTCTGGAATGTGGTAAGAATGATATGACTTTTCATTGCACACAAATATTTTTCAGCGTTATAATTTGTGTACAAAAAATTATTCTGTGTTTGTCAGTATTGGCTGAATTCATGCAATCAGTGCTGAATATTGATTGGCAACTGTCTGTGGGCAAAGACCTGCATCATTGCAATATTCTTTCTAAACTTAGACAGAAAGTGCATGGATAAAAGTTGACATTGGTCAGTTGTTTATTCCGATATCAATTTCGCATTTCGTTTCATACCGTATTAAAAAAGAATGTTGAAAATTTGAAATGGAAATGGGAGCTCAAGAGAAAAACGTTTCAGACAGGGGCAGGAAAATCAGTTCATGGAGAAAGTGTACAAATGTAAAAAGGAGATCTTGATGCAGTAAGGACAAGAGAGATCTATCTTGATCGCGATTTTTCCTGTGTTGAAGGACAAGGACTATCAAATTTGCAGTGAAGACAAGTGAATCCAATGGTCCTTGATTCTTTCAGATGGTGTGCATTGAAAATGTCATTATTTGCATTTTTATTCAGTGAGTTTAGTTGATTTTTCTTTATCTTAATCAAATGATACCATGTGAAAACAAACACGGAACAAATATTTTTCTTTTACCTTGGATTTTTAGTTTACAGTTTGATTTGTTTGTTTGTTTGCTCTTTACTTATTTTTGTTTGCGTTTGATTATGGTTGTTTACGCTGTGTCCAGAAGAAAAAGAATTATATCAACTCTGGTTCTGAATCTGAATTAGCAATTTACCAAAATTTACTTATGGTCACGATATGAACGCGGAAATTGAGATTTTACCAAAAAGCGTTATATCTGATGATTGTGTCTGCTGGTTGTATGCACAATATTTTAATTGGTGGTTGTATGACTAAGCCAATGACTTGAAAAGGTGTACTGCAGGGGGGCGTAGAAGAAGGCGTGGAACCGCTCGACTCTGCCTGTCGCCCTCAAAACTTTAGGGGTGCCACCACCAGGGAGGGTACAGAGGTATGGAGGCTATGTCATTGATTCATAGAAATGAAATACTCCCCCAGAGATTCTACACCCCTCCCCCAACAATGAAAGGGACTCAATACCTGATAAAATGTCGTAATGCTTCACAGCTCAGTGCAGAAGGAGTTTAACGTTTGCATCCAAACAGTCCTTTTTAACTCTATTGCCGACTTTGAACTAAAGTAATTTATTTTAGTTCAATGATTGCCGAAGGGAGGGCCTACCTACTGGCTGTACTGGAGGCTGAGTGATAGAAATTGCCACTGGTCACCCTGTTGACCCTGTGAGCACGTGATTGTCTCCTTTTGACCTTTCTTTGACTGCCTTTCGTAACCTTTCATTTGATAATATTATAAAACCTTACAATATTTAATTAATGATGACAATTATAAGATTTTACGACGTCGATTATCAATCAATTGAAGTCCAGTCATTGTTTCAATATTTGTTTGCGATGTTTACTTTGTTTACTGTACACCTCACATCAGTTACATTTGTTTACCTTTTTCAGTTCTGGAATTTTTCCAATATTTAATGTCAACATATGTCTTATTGATCTCCAAGGATCGAGTTATGACTCACAACTACCAAATACTTTCGAAATGATTAATTTCTTTTCAGGGAAGTTTGTTTGTTTACTGTAAGCGTTAAAGTATGCATTTTTTTGTGGATTTATGGCGGATTTTGTTTGGAAAAGGAATGCCTGAAATTTTGGGCAATGTGTTCCTGATTTAGTCCAGCTTTTGTTTTATAATGACTTCGAAAATAGTTCACCTATTCCTAAATTGCTACACATAAATCAAAGTTTAGTTAATTGGTTGAGTTTAGTGTGATTGATCAGCATTTAAAGCGTGTGATATCCATTCATCGAGAGATCGATTGTAAACGAATTTTATTTACGATTTCCTGGCAATTTTTGATGAACAGCGATAACCTGCATGGTCATCTTGTGAAAGTGCTTCCCAAAACGGGTGGCGTACTTGAAGAATTTTGACGCCTTTTGCAGGAATCGCAGCACATTTCAAAACAGTCAGCAGCCAGAAAGATTGTTTAGCTTGGATAAAACACTTAAATGTGAAAGAGTTTGTAATTGAAGGAATAGGAATATATAGAAGGAAGTGACCTATAGTCAGGCTAATGAAAACAGTGACGCCAAAATTAGCAGGAGTCAAGATTAGACAATACAGTAGGCTATTTCTAAGTGTCCAGACCCTTTGGTCCACTCCAGCTTTAACTATGCATATGGACGAGAGGTCCATCATTTGGCAGGTAACTGGTACATAAATCTTCTACTCCAATGCAGACCCCCAAAATATTAGCTACGTCCTCAGTTTCTGATTTCTCGTTTGAATCAACTTTATGTGTGAAGAACAACTTCTAAGACCTTCGAATTTGATGTTGATTCATATTTTTAGCTTACTTAGATGGCTGAATGAGTCTTTGTCTGACATCTGACAACCTTAATCCAGACAGCTATGCCTCGATACAGTAACGTTGGTTAAGGTGGCAACGAAGTGGTCAACACTGCAATGCATAACAACCCGTAACAACCTTCTATTGTCAAAATCATACTTTCAAGGATTCGACCTAGAGCTCATATGAAAGAGTCCTTTGTGTCAGATAAATCGATGCTATCCATAGACTCATTACAGAAAGTCTCTTGTTTCACTCCCCGAACTGATTCGCTGCAAGAACAGAATCCTCAACTGAAGCGATAAGAATAACAACAAGAAGCGAAAGTTAGGGGGACTCGTGTAATGAATCTACGCAATCAATGGATGCAGTATTATCAGAACTGATCGAAATCCCGAATGGGAACCAATATTTTGTCCTACTGCTTGCCTGGTGTGGCCCGTAGCTTAACCTGACTCGATTGGTATATAAACGTATGACTGTGATCATAGAACTCATTGCAGCATTTTCATCATAGGCTAATAAGTATCAGAGAGTCACCCCTTGATTTTCAGAAGCTAGAACGCTCATGCTGTAAGGCTAGGCAGCACAACGGACAGATTGGTTTTTACACCTTACACAGCTTGAAGCCTAGATCGATTATAAAGATCCCTTGAATGTATTACCAGAAATATAGAACTAGGGATACAGAAGTATGAAGGAAGGTTTCGGGAAACTCGTCAGGCCTGTTTTAAAAAATTCAAACATTTCTCTCTCTACTCTCGGTTGATTCGAGTGTATTTGCAGAAATCTGCATTTGCAAGAGTTAAAGTAATTTACGGACAGCAGCAATTTTTCACAAATTGTCGTTGTTGTTCTCTGCAGGACTCCAACTCAAGAAAATGAAAGGGAGGAAGAAAAAACGGAAAATCAGAAACCAATCATTAAAAGGCACAAGTTAGGAACAACCACAATAACGAGTGCAATTTCTATTGGACAAAGAACTGTTGGTAAGTTTTGATATTACGATATTGATTTATATGTAGATTGATTGATTGATCGATTGATTGATTGATTGATTGATTGATTGATTGATTGATTGATAACATGATACCTGCAATCATGTCAAAATACCTGGAACAAATCATAACACTGCATTATTCGTCCTTGGCTTGAAACAAGCTCCACCTGACCTCAGCTCGGCAACATTGCAGTGAGGGACGGGAATCTGCTCGACTCTGAATGTACGTGTCTTCTAACACTGAAAGTTGCTTATGGCCCGGCTATTTTCGTTGCTGATTGTAACACGATACTTTGATGGCAGCTTTTTGTGGCTTGGTGCGTGGTTGGTGGGAGACCTGGCAAAATTGATGTCGGTTTGGAAGAATGGATTTTATAAACTTACAATCAAAATGCATTTCATATTATCATAAAAATTACATTGACACTCTCCAGAGTATTTCATAAGATATTTTTATTTTGAAGGATTTGTTAAACCTAGACCTTGGCTACCTTTTAATTGTATACAAGATGCAAAATTTTCCCACGATTAGCCTTGTACCATGCTTGCACACACTTCAAAATATACTCCCAACAAGATAATTGTTTCCAAGATTTCCGTCTTAAATTGAAATAATCCTAAGGTACGAATTAATCAAAATTTTATCAATCATCACTCCACCTTTTGCGTATAAAGTTGAATGTTATGATAATAAATAGATGAAATATCATTTTAACAGCTAAGGTGTTGATGTACACAAAAACCCAACGGGTCTCACGCCTCGTAGTAATCCGCCAATCACAGCGTCCCTCTGGTTTTACAAGGAGATTTGATAATTGTGGTATTGCTGCACTCTTTGTTTGTTATCTCACTTTGCCAATGATAGGCCCAGAGAATAATATTTAACTCGGTTTTCTTTCTGTGCCTTTAATTTTGTCTTGAAATATAGACGAAAATTGCTGTTGGTGAACGTGTTTATTCCTGGTATTTTGCTGTTATATGATATGCAGTTTGTTGTAGGTATGACTTCAATTTTGTTGTGACACTGATTTTATTTTGAAATTATTCCTCGTTATTTTCATTTTTTTATTGATGGAGGATAAAACACTGACATTACACATTTAGCTATTTAAGAAAAGTCTCTAAATCGAACAATATTTTTAAACATTTTATGGAATTTTCGAATGTAAACAACAGTGATAGAAGCTCAGACGTCACTCAGCCGAATCGTTGGACATGAAAATTTATGAAAATATGGCTCGATAATCTTTTTTGTAGACAAGCTAAAAGATCTATTTTGATAGGTGATACATTTATTTGAATTTCTTGATCTTTCTTAACTATTCGATACCTCGATATGCCTCCTGTCAGTCGTGTGATCAACAATATTGTTTTTATTCATGAAACGATATTTTTATTTCTTTTTCAGACCAAGACGTAAAACTCCTCGAAGATTTGCACAACCTCGCTCTCGAATCAAAGAAAAGTAAGTTACTTCCAACACTTCTTGCCAAATTTAGTGCATTTTGATTCCTTCGTTAAATCTACTCATTTGCTGTTGTTTTTTGTTGAATTGCGGTATCTGTACAAACAATTGTATTTATTATTCGTCATCGCAAGCATCTGCCGATCCGACGAGTGAGATTGATATCATCGCCATTTCTTTTTCGATTCATTTGATTCCTTCCCTTGACTACTCTTTCTAACCGCAAAGTTCAAGTCACGTAGCGAACTTCGCCAATAGATTTCCTGGTTTGATTTTTGTAATAAAAGAGGAACATACAGGCAACTTTTCCTTGATCTCTTAGGTCACGAATTGCTTCAAGCATTTATCAATGATTATTACTCAGCGTAATTTAATGGTTGGGCGTGTTTAGGTGTGGCCCATTGAGTATGGTTGCAATTCAGCTGATGAATCATGTTCAATCATGTTCTACCTTCAGGTGCCGCTGGTGGGCGTAAACTTTGTGAAACAGTAGATTCTGGTTCTGAAATTACAGAGCAAATTTAATGTTTCAAAGAAGAAATTTGATCCCTTTCATGTAGCTAGTGTTCCAGTCTTCCAGACCCTTTGGAACACAGGCTACTTTCATGTAATCGCACTCCACAAATACCCCCAACTTTCGCTCATTGAATTGAACTGATGTTGTTGTTGTTGTTGTCGCATCATTTTGAGGTAGTAGTGGTAGTGGGTATCAGTTCCTTCAAAGAGCGAAACTACGATATGTAGTGAGTCTACCTTCAATGCTCGCTTTACTGCCTCGCTCTTTTCCCGTTTATTGTGATTCAACTGATTGCATTACGAGTTGTGAAATCTAATCTTCAAAACAGTAAGTCACACAAAACACAAAATAATCGAAGACTCGAGATTTGCCCATTCTGGCAGCTTTCAAATAAGGATTTGTTGACTTTTAAGCTTGATAGGATTTGTTACTCTTTGCTCTATTTTATTTGCATTTTTAATCAGCACGTTCTTGATTTGATTACTGTAGCAGCAGGTGTCCCTGGAGGTGTTGCTACTAAGATATTGACTCTCAAAATACACCAACATTGTAACTCGTTTCTTATTGTTTATTTACCAGTTTGAATATCCGATACTCATTCGTGAAAATGGAGTTGTAATATTGTGTTGTTTATAGGTGACTATGCTGACTTTTGCAACGTAGCTAATAATCTGTCTTTTGTTTTTATTTTCCTTTTTTGTGATGTGGTCGTCGAGTCAGGCAGCTTTCTGGAAATGATAAATCAGAATTTGTTCATGACAAGGTCATTTCAGGTTTTTCCAAGCTCTCAAGTTTACAGGAAAAGTCTGTGGATTTTTTGCTAAGGCCCAAACTGAGGGGAAGTATATATACGTCGGTCGGAAGCACTTTGTTCAATGGACAGTCGCTTGTAGCCTGGGCAGTTTCCTGTTGTTGTCCTGCCCAGTGTGCTATCGTCTGACCTCAATATATGATTATAGGAACACAATTTGCGGTATAACCTAATATGGTAATGATATACTTCCACTGTAGTATTAAACGACATAAGGTAACTTTGGATATAGTCTGCAGTGTTAAGACTGCGGAGAAGTTCAAACGTCTTTGGCTAACAAGTATATAAAGCAGCGACAAGAGAATAAACAAACTGCAGAACTTCCCTTGTATCATCGGAAGCGTTGCAGACGTTTCACTATTCGTATTATATTGAGCAAACATTTATTATCTTCTTCGATGATTGTTTTCAATTAGTTTAGTGGGCTTGTCAGGATTCCTAGCTACTGAAAGCTAATTTAGGCCCACTGTGCATGCCGCATCCAGGCATGGGACCCCTAGTTTAACGTTCCTTCCGAAGGACGACGAGGTGAGCTGTGAGGTCAGGCCTCCGAGGTCACCCATCCGGAGTTTGACCTCACTCGACTGACCTGACGAAGACTGTATATGCCACTCGGCCACTCACCCCGCAAGATTAAGAAGAAAGGACTGTCATGGTTTTAAAAGTTTTTGAATAAAGTAGGATGAAATAGAGCTTTTAGCTATTCTACAAAAGAATCTCGATCGAACAATATTTTTATACATTTTGATTCGAAAGCTTCCATTGATTGGTGTCACGAGCTTCTTCCAACGGCCCCCTGAAAAGCAGTCTTTTTATGCACATTCGAAAATCGTCAAATTCTAGCAAAATGTATAAAAATGTTACTCGATCCAAACCCTTTGATGCAATAGCGAGAAGGTCCAATAGATTTCCTTGCTATGGGTAAACAAAACATGTTTGGTTTAAAGGTAAAGAATCCTATGAGCCTAAGTGATTTATTTTACTTCAAGGATATAATTCAATTGACCTTTTAGCTATTCTACGAAAGAGCCTGGATCGAGCGTTATTTTTATACTTTTTCATACACGAAGTTCGACTGAGTGGCGTTAGAGCTTCTATCAGTATTGTACACATTCGAAAATTCTACAAAATGTAATGAAATATCGTTCGATCCAGATTCTGTTTTAGAATAGCTAAAAGGTCTATTATGAAAAATAGGAAGACTGGCAAGGGACTCGGAAATCAATGGAGGGGATGCGAATGTCCCTCATGACAGAAGCATTTGAAACAGGATCAAAATAGATCTAAGAAAGAAAAGAGTATTTCCTTGATTTAGGCATGCGGTTTCTCCTTAGTCCAATCTATCATTTCGTTATTTTGTATCAAGTGTTCTTCAATTTGTGGATTTAATTTACATCCTTATCAGATTTAGAAAAAACCATCTCTTGATTGTGAGATTACTAAATCCGTTAACCGGACTTGCCTACACGTCATAAAAATCGAGACTATCCTGTTGCAAGGGAAGCCCTTGCTGCGACTGTTGAATATATTTTCATAGCCCCCAGACGTTTTTTCTCGTTAATCGTATCATTTGCTAAGTTCACCATGTGCTGTGGTTTCCTCAGACGTATCGACCAGTCTTGTTTTATTTGTTTGGCGTCTTTACTTCAGACGGTAGCCAGCACTTCCCTGATTTCCTCCCTTGATATGAGCACCAGAATCTGAAGAGTCAACTTGTGAACAGGGTTTCCATATTGGATTTTTAAAACCGATCTCACAATTGTGGCTTTTCAGATTGACTGGCTTTGAATTATGCATATTTCTTAAATTTTCGGCAAAATAATTTTCTACAGAAAGACCCAATGAAAGAATCTGCAGATTAAGAACCTTCAAGCTGATTTTTGGACAATTGGGCACCTTCCATATAAGAACCACCATCTTTAGGAGCCATTTCAACCTGTCACAGAGAATCGTAGGTTCCGTTATGCGAGATTTTACTCTATTAAAAATGTCTTCGTGCAAGGACTGATACGTCATAGTCAATTTTAGATGATAAGATTTTAATCTTTTTCAGATGCAGCTCTAAAGCAAAACAAACAGCAAGAGGGCACTTATTCGCATCCATTAGGTATCAATTTCTTTTTCTTTTTTAACTAATTTTCATTTCGATTTTTTCAAGTCTTTTGGCACAGTTATCGATTGGCTAGTATGGTATTTAGAAATAACAATCAATTGAATTCCTACTTATTATATCATACTTTCCAGATATTTTTATGCAAAATGTGTTTGCATAAATCGATTTTTGTCGGCCATTTTCGTTAGATTCTTTGTCCATGTACACCCGAGCAAGTGAAGGAAACCAAACGTGTCATTTTTATGTCCAGCATTGTGCACATCATAGAAAAAGTTTCAAAGTAATACCCCATTCACACTTGCTAATTAAACCATACCAAACAAAACTGGGTTTTCGAATGGGGTCTTCTAATTGGTCAATCCAACAGATCGAAGGCATTGAATTTATTGAAATTTTTTAACCTGGGTTAGATAAAGCTGTTTAACTTTGTCAGTGTTAATGTGGTATGCCTTGACTTTTACAGCCGTTGTTTTTCGTTGCACATTACTACTTGTAAATCACGACCTTTGAACCTACCAGGCTTGAATGGAAATAAAAATGCCTGAAGGCTTCATCCAGTTTGGTCCCTTTAAATGCCACGAGCTTTTAGGGAATTAGTGAATCTCTAAGATGTTAATGGTCAAATTCCATATCTCAATCAATGAATGACTTTTCTCCTTGTTAGAGCGTTTAATGGGATTTGTCACGTGGCTTTTCTTTCTTGATTTCTTTCAGCACATAGTCTGCAAAAATTGCGAGAGATCAACCTTGAAATCCAAAGATTACGAAATTTAACGCAAGCGGAAGATTTTCAGGTAGGTCTCATTTTGTTCCAGAGTGGCTTGTGCCTTTCTTTGTTGTTCTATCAAATTCAAAGTTTTATCTTGTTGGAGAATGATGTTTTTTTACAGTATTAGAACCATTTGAAATTTGTAAATAGTATATATCTATAAATTGCTGTTTTTTAATGTCAGTGTACCGTTATTAGTTTTTCTGTGATCAGTCCACTCTTAATGCCTCTCACCCTTGTCATCAATAAAATTTTATTTGTAGAGATTCCACTTTATCCAAAAAACTTCTGTCACTGTAATGCTACTATAAAACTTGCATTGCTGTTGCGCCTATGATTTTTATCAGAATTTGCGTTCTGTTTTCTGTATTTGGTTCCCCGTCTTTTAGGCCGAAGATACAGCTGAAACGCGATTGAGAAGTTTGTCATGCCCGGATACTTTTGATGATAACAAGAAGGACGCTAGTGGTAGGTTTTTTCTGCAGTTCCTTAATTAGTATGAATTAAATTTACTGTGCCATATTCCTGCATCTAGGACTTCTTTTAGTGGTCTCTTCGTTCATTTCATAGCAACTTGACAACTGAATGACTTTTCACAGCAAAATCAAAGGCATTTCCTAAACGATTCTTCAGTGTCATACGACTGTTCATGTGATTTGCTCATCAACGAAATGATTTGCTAAATGGTAAAGTCTGGCCTTTCAGTTTTGTCGACGACTGAATCGAGAAGTCGAAATATTTCAGAGCTGATTTGGGAATATCTCACAAAAGGAGGGTGCACAATAGGTTCGGTTGGAGATGGAATCGGCCATCTTTGACGAGCGGAATACGGTGTGTACGATCTATGGCCAGGTGCGGGATAGCCAAGGGCAGCGAAGTTGGGATTTGAGTATTTACATTACAGGATATAGTATGTGCTGAAAAAATTGTGCAGGACGATATGATAGAGGGAACTTACTGTTCACCCGCAGGGCTGTTGTCGTCTGCTTTATGGTTTTTCTTTCAAAGCAACTTTCGGATTTTTTTCATGGGAAGGCTTCTCAATTGAAAAATTGAATTTATTTGTTTATGACAGGTTTACGAAAATATAGTGCATCGTTGGATTCATTTGAGGAAGAAAAAGTAGAAATGACAGAACAGGATGAAGAAGACAATGAACTTATTACATCAGATGTAGAAGGTATTGAAGCAGACCAGGAATCGGATGGGGAGGACGAAGATGAAAATGATGAAGCAGAAGCGCAGGAGAATGGGACAAACGGAAATGGGGAGGAGGGATTTGCGGACGAGTTGCAAGTAAACGCTGAAGCAGCAAAGAAAGAAGGTGAAGATCTGAAAAATGAGCAAGAAGCAGAAGGGGATGAGGATGCAGACTTAGTTGATGGTGAGGAGAAAGATCAGGTGACTGACATCCAACAAAATGTTGAAGTTTCTCCTATTGATTCTATGATAGCTATGAGTGATTCACTGGAATGTGAACCGTTCGAGATGGAAGCAAAAGAAATTGGAGTTGTGGGTAATAATTCGGTGAAGAATGATGAAGCTAATGACAGTGGAGTTGGTGGGACTCTTGATGAAAGTACGCAAGAATGTAATGAGAATATTGAGACATTGAAAGGCGTTGTATCTGCAGTAAAAGATGGAGAAGGCGGGGAAGGCGTAGCTGAAGAAGAAAGGGCTAGGAATGATGCTCAGGAGGTGTCACCTGAGAACGAAAATATTGCTGAAAAGGAGGCTGGGATCGATGCCCAGATATATAATGATATCGAGACAGTTGATGAAAGTGAGGCAAAAGGTGAAGTTGACAGTATGGAGAGCATTGGGGAGGATGTGATGGATGGAAAGGAGACTGTTAATCGAAAAGAGACCGTTGATTCAAAAGAGGCAGTTAATGAAAAAGAGGCAGGAGATGTTGTGGATGCACCTGGTGAAATTAAGAGAAACGAGGAAAAGTTTGCAAGAGAGGCAGAAAGATCACAGGTGACCGAGGATGTCATCTCTCCAGTTGAAACATCCCAAGATGAGGATTTCCATCAACAAGAATTCATGAGATCAGCCAGTAATGTATCATCCGAGTCACGTATGCTCACAGCAGTGACGGAGGAAACTGAGGAGGAGCTATTAGAGCTGGATCGAAAAGGAGACACGGATCATCATGCGCAGAAGAGTCATTCATTAGAAGAATTGAAAGAGTTACGAATGCGAGAGGAGCGCATGCACCATTCAGCAGAACAAATGTATATGCCGCGAGAGGTAGTTACACTGCGTAAAGGAATACTTAAGAAAGATAGGCCATTGTCTGATAATTATGAAAATATCAAAATGATTGCTAGAGAAAATCAACTGAACAGACTTGGTAAACAATCAGATAGCGATGACAGCTCATCGGGCCTAGACAAACGTAAAAGTAAAAGCTTAGATATGTTGCTTGTTGATGAGGAAAATCGAAAATCGCCATCGCTTACATCAAGCCAACTTAGTTTGTCTGATGTGCAAGGAAGTGCTGATTCATTGCAGTCTATCGAGCGCTTGGAAAGAGGAGGAATGCCATTATATAGGACGAAAAGTGCAGGGTCAGCATCTTTAGGTAATCGGTCATCAGTTTCCGACCATCGATCATCGATGTCCGATATTTGTTTGTTGGTTAGAGACGATTTTGAAGAGCCAGTACCGATGATTAAAAAGAAGAGGTCAAGATTCAGTTTTAAGCGGAAATCGAAATCAACAACTGCTTTGGATAAAAAAGGAGTTACTCCCAGTGAAGAAGGTAGGTTTATCATGGTTCTTTTCTGTCCTTTGTATGCAGCTGACAAAACGCTTGCAAGCACCTTCAAAAATTAGCAACGTTGAGGCCCTGTAGTGAACATTTTGAGAGCAAAGGCAAAACTTGATATTTCAAACATTTTGCAGGATTAATGGACTTTAATTTCAAGAAAAAGCTACAAAAGTACAAAAGTGTTTGGTAATTTGCGGAATTACAGCCTAGACTTTTATTGAATTTGCAGAATTATGGCTTTAAAATTCTTTAAAATTTAGGGAATTATGTTTACCAATTGTTTTGGGCTAAATGACACGTTCCTGTCAGATGGTAGATGAAGATGCCCCCCCCCCAGCTATTGCCTATTGTGAACTGGGACCTCACTCAACCAGACTTGAAAGTTTTGACATCAAGGCAAATTTAGATTCGCAAAAAGGCAGAGCAAACTTTGACCTCATTAATGTAGAAACAAGAAAACTAAGGATTGTATTTGCTTTGTTTGATCTGTTGAACAAGTTTCATTTTTGCATGTTTTTGAAACGTATCAGCTACTCACAGTTCCTGCTTTGTTGTTGATTATAAAACTTTCTCGTTCATGCAAACTGTGAGAGATTTTATCTGGCCATGACCTAGCGCGACCGATTCCTTGTAAATGGGTTAGCAAATATTAATTTTTGTTATTTGTTTTTGACAGACGTCCTATCGACGATCTTAGTTTCAGAAATTATTGTGTGATTAAGTAATTTTCCTTTTTACTGGGGCACGTTTTTCTTATCTGCTCATTTCATAAACATAAATACTGAGCGTTCTCCTCTTTTGTTTTCATTTTCCAATGCAGTGGTCCCCAGAAATTGCAAGTCGTTGCAGAATTGCCGAAAGCTGAGACTGGCGTATGATAACGTTTAGCGAGCAGTTTCAGCTAATTTGTTTTCTCTCCCATTCACAGTCGTATTTATATCATTAACATAACAGTACCTCCCTTGAAAATCTTATTTTTGAAATTCCATTATTTGACGTCCCAGTAAAGTGACGTTGCAGTTTGTGCAGCAGGGGTGGCGTCAGACGGGCTGGATCTTCAGCCAGACGGGGGGAGGGCTAAAATGACCAACGCGCACAATTTTCATACCTTATTTAAATTCTCCCTCAAAATAACCCAGTATTTTCTCCGTAGATCGACGTAAGACCATTATGGGAGGCATCAGTACGGAGGTTTATGCCGCTAGACGTTCAGAGGAATTTGAAAAGTAAGTCTTTCTCAGTTTGCTTCTGTTTCAAAGTAGATAGGCGTTATTTTAGTTTGTTTTTGTGTCAAATTTAAGTTGTTACGTAAAGGTACATTTTCACAAACAAAGTTTGGAGCAAAATAAAAACTAATTTCGAAAGCATTGATACTGTAGCTTGAGCACATCAAACGAACAATTTTCTTTCGAAAGCACCCATTCTCCGACATCAGAAATTCTTTGATTTTTTATTTTCTTTGCACGGAAATCTTTCAAGTCGAACGAAAATTTGCCTCATTATATGCAGCAAGTTCTTCACGGTACAGCTATTTATTCAACCAAACCTTTTCTTCAATTCTTAACGATGTAATTGTTTTCAAAGGAGCCAAAGAAGAAATGGTACAGATAGTCAAAGATACAGCAACAGAGACTCTGGAATCGATTCTATTTGTGAATTAAGATTAGATGACATCATGATGTAAGTTCTGTTCTTTTGAAGACATCTTTTCAACTATTCTTGATATGTAGCGGAATGCATTTCCATTGCTTTGTCAATTATTTCTATCTGACCTTGCTATTACCTGCAATCTTTGCCACAACTCTTGAAAAAAATCTTAAATTTTTGCTCTTCTCTCCGCCCCCCCCCCTTACAATGTTGATTCCTTGTGCGATTACGCAGTGCTTTAGGGCACAGCAAAGCAGTTGAATTGCTTTTCTTCATGTCTGGTGATTATATTTTCGGACCAACATTATTCTGGGGGGGAGGGGGCCGGGAAGAAGGTTGAAGTGAAGTATTCTACGATGTATTTTGGATGATAAATCAGAGGAAAACGCAGCAAAGTGAAGTTTCTTTCAAGTTGTTTTGGCAAGGATTGTAGCTTCCATGCGCCCCCCCCCCCATTTCTTCTTCCGAAGAAGACAAGGAGTCAACGTTTGGCCGTTTTGCTATTGATAAACACTGGTCTGTAAGAAAACAGTACTATATCTAAGCCATATTTTGTATATACTAATATTATGCACATTATATAAAGCATATTGTTATTTAATCTATTGACGTTGCTGTCCTCGTGGGGAATTCTTGCTTCCTCGACAGAAATTCATACTTCGAGTGGCTGGTCATCCGTGGAGCAAGGGCAAATTTTATAGGACGAAAGATTCAATTTTCCGAAAAATAAGTTGATTTCCCTTTCTGAAAAAAAGATTTCACATCTCTGGGTGCAATCATTCAAATCAAAATAAACAGAGAGAGCAAAACATTATGGTCGGCTGCGTTGAAGATGTTAAATGTATTCTCAGATCGCTTATTCTTAATCTGACCTTAGTTGTTTGTTTTACAAAATTCACCTCTGCTTATCCTTGCAATCGTGATGCAAATGTTTATGGAAAAAAGTTTAATTTTTTAATTCCTTCAAAACCACATTGAATCATTCATATTGCAGAACTACAGCTGGCAATTATAAGGAAGGACTGTACTCTCGAAGTATATCAGAGATGGGACATACATTGTAAGTTTTATTTTCGTTGCTTGTTTCATTTCTGTTACAGCTGTCCTTTTTCAAGGAATTCTACTACTTTCTGGATGATTTGCGGAATTTTTCATGAAGTTGCTGTGGCACAGTGGTGTAATCCTCTGACTTTGCAGTTAAATTAGTCGGATAGAATTTGATCCCAGGAAGAGCCCAACCACTCGAGCGCCATGACAAGGGGTCGCAGAACCGATTAGGTCTTCTCTACTTCTGCAACTTCACCTTAGCCTACTGCATGGATCCAAATGTCGTTGAAAGAACGAAGTTGTTCAAAAGGCCTACATTTTCTCTGGCCGGCCAGCTTGCAACATAGAGATTTCACACTTCACTTGGAGAGTTAAGGTAGATTTGGCTGTACTTTTTGTGATTGTTATCTATCTCAAATTCAGTAGATTGAAATTAGATACCTTCTGTTCTTTGTATTATAAGATTGATCTTTCACACAAAACTTCGTCGATGTTTTCATAACCCCGAAGTAGGATTGACTTCAGACCCGGCAGACAATCGCCAAGTTGTGCTTTTGAATGGCCCTTTAGAGAGGCTTCTATTTACTAAACCCGACAGCTATTTCAACATTTGATCTTGTATGTGTAGCTTTTACTTTGTTCTCCTTGCCTATTTACTCTCGTTTGTCTATTTGCTCTCGTTTGTCTATTTGCCCTTATTGTGTATTAGCTTTCAACCGAGCCTGCTAAGAGACATACGAAAGGAAAGACCTGCTCCTTAAGACAGCCAGACAGACTGTTTGTATCAGGAATGAATCGAGATAATTCGCGGTTTAGTCATCATGTTTGCAAGATTTTTGCGAATCAGATAGTACAGAATGAAAATGGCTGCTCAATTTATGCTGATTTGAAATCGCTTTCGATGTGGTGGCAGCATGAGGATCCGAATAATAGGTATCGATCGAGATAGGCCGTTGAAAGTGTCGTCGCTGTAATGATTCGACAAGAATAAGCATTCTAATAGGTTTGTTTTCAATCAAAGGCTGAAGCGTGAATTGTCGAGCGCTATGTTTTTCACGTGCTTTTTTCATTCTCGCAATCGATAGGACACGCAAGATAATAAAGTGAATATGGCAGAGCGGGTAGACCTGACTTGAGCAAGGAATGCTTCATTTTAGTACGGTGATGGGTAGAGTTTCGCTCTGGATCTCGTTTCTCATCATAGCGCTAGATCAGTTGATGAATTCATCAGACGACTTTTATTAATGTTTAAAAAGTAATGATAGGACAAAGCTGTTGTTTCGTCCTTTGTCATTTAAAATGCCATCAAAATCCAGTTTTGCTGCTGACTTGTAAATTCTTTTGTGCAATTATTCCAATGACCAAATTGATGGCAAAAAAAAACATTTATTTTCCTTTTTAAGAATATTTCTTCTTTTGAACAATCTTAAGTTTGTTTCAGTAGCAATTTCTCATTTTATGATTCCACTGCACACAAGCAGTGTCAAATAATGAATTAACTTTCTCTGATCGCAAGGTTCAAGTTTAGAATATTAATATATCTTTTGGCTCACGTGCGAAATCTGTAACTCAAAATACATCACCTATTGACCATATTTGTGCCATGTTGTTCTCAAACGGGTTTGTAATCATCATCAAATTCAATTAATCATTGTTATTCATTTTAGGCATCCGCCAAGAGGTACCGATCGAAATCGTTCATCCAGTGAAGTTAGTGGTGAAAGGTATGACAGTCAGAGTTTCCTTTTATTCTATTTTCTCTTCTTCAAATTTTGTCATGTTTTTAGATAGTTGCTCAGCCATCAAGAATGTTTCCCATAGAAATGATAAAGAGTTCCTCTAAGCTAAGCTAATTTTAAGCTAAGAATGTGATTTAATGGGTTTGTGCAACGTTAAAGGGGATAGAGAGACCAGCAGCCTTTGCCATCGTTTGGTTTGGTTTTTGTCAAGTTCGTACAGTCAGTTATTCAGGAGCTTGTGCAAAGTAAGTCGCTGACTTCGCGCAAAGCATGCTGGTCTTTATACTCCTTTAAAATCTTGCATTTGTAAAGGATGAAACAATTTAAAAAAAATATTCTATTGAAATCGATGTCGCACAAGCTCCGTGAACAATAGTTATCCAAGAAACAATGCTGTTTCTAAGTTTCTAAGTTTGATTAAGCTGACACACTTTCCTCTATAAACAAGTCTTGTTCTGCTCGCATTTTTTGTACAACTGCAGCTTTCAGCAGCAGCAAGGAGTCCTTTTTGCTGTTTGAGATTCGAAGACATTTTCAGTAGCAGCCAGTCGAATCCCCTGCAGTGTCTGTCTGACTGTTCTCCTCCCTTTTGACCACAGGGATACAGAAGATGAATTAGATATTGATACTGATGAGGGAACCAGTTCCGAAATTGCTGAACGGGTAAGGGTGATATCTCTCTTTTCCTTGCAATATTTGTGATGTGTGTTTTGGCCTAACACAATCATCTTTTTACTAGATTTATCTGTTTTGTGTTTTGTCTTTGCTCGCCAATTTGTTGACACCTTCCCTGCTGATTTAAGCTTCAATCCTGAATGCAAAGAACCTAGACCTTACCTGCCTATGAAAAATTGAACAACAAACAAAATTGAAATGTTCAGAAAGTCAAAAATCAAAATCTGACCACATTGTGACATTTAATTGCCGCCGCTTTTTAGTCTCCCAGGGTCTTGCTGTTTTGCTGTAAGCGCATAATTACATTTAATTCAATTTCCTGATTTCTGCTGTCGATAAATCGTACATTGCAATAGGAAAGACGTTAATATAGGCTAACCAAACGTTCTATTGACGCCCATGGCTTTCTAGGCACGTCCAAGTATTCGATTACATGTTAGGATAATGTTTATTTTGATTGTCGTGTTCTTTGGCCGGTAATCGAAATAGGCAGACGAACTTATACTAATCGCCCTAAAGGTCCTTTTTGGGCATATTTAGACAATATCCAAAATGGCTGTTAATTAAGGGCAAGTCACGAAGTTTGAGTCAGCCAGAGGTAATGCTTTGTATACAGAAGAACACAAAAATTTGTGACAGTACCCGAGGGTCCTTTGTGTGTATTGGGATGCTTTTTGCGGGCATTTTCCATGCTTTTTTGACGCCAAATGAGTTTTCGATATTGAACTCTTTTTAGTCGAGTTTGCCCGCAAAATGCAACATCTAACTTCATTACTTTCGAGCATTCATAGATACCAGAATAATTTTGCTCTTATGCAACGACGATGTTTAACGAAAGCTTGGAAGAAATGCTTGATGAAAACTTATCAGTGAAACGTGTTTACAAGAAACGTTCTGTTCATATCTATTGTTGTACGCAGGTTCGCAAGAGCTCGATAGCTCAAGAAGAAAAAAAGAAGGAGAAGAAATTTGGTTTACTTCGAAGTAAACCCAAGAAGGTATGTTATGACTTAATTTTACATATGCCTTTGTTTGTTATTAATAGGCCTAATCGGCTAAGGTTTGTTTTACCCATTTTAAAAGTAGTAATGTGGCCATACTTTTTGTAAGCTTAAATATTATGCTACTTTTTGCATTTATGGCACAATGTTTAATTGTACGAAATATATTTGATAAATCAAAAGTTTTTTATGTTGAGATTGATCACATGGCTTGAATTAGGTGTGAACAAACATTAACTTTTAATGCATAAATTTCGTTAAATAGAGAACATAGCCTACAACAAACAACAAACATAGAGGCCCATGCAGTACCATGCAGTACCAACCACAAATTCATAACAGATATTAACGTTTTGATATATATGCAGCAAGTTCAGACTGACGAAGTAATTCCCGAGTGTTTTTTATCTAATTTGTTTGTAGCCTCTCATGCAACTCATACGACTCTTATGACAAAGGCAACTCATGAGTGCCAGTTTTGAACCACAACCATCATTCAATTCATTATGGAAAAGTGAGACTGATGTAGTCTGTAGTCAGGCCAAGCTTTAGATTTCAAATTAATCATGAATTTAAAGCCATTTCGATACCTTCAAAAATGTTTTACACTGTCGTCATGTCTTCATCGTTACTGTTTGGTTTCAGGATAAGAAAAGCTCCAAAGAAAAAGAGAAAGAAGCTGCAGATAAGGTAAGGCCTAAGGAAAACCTTTACGTTCCATCAGATGTTTGCAGAACATATTATTGATTAACAAACTACGTCACAATACTATAAGGACTGTACCCCAGTGGGCAAACTTGCACAAACTTATGGCAGCGTTTTCACAGGACCTGTTGGAACGGTTCCGTATGGAACTGATTGGAACTGCGCGTGGAACTGTTCCCTCTTTGTCGCGGTTACATTGGATCGGTTCCAAACAGTTCCAAGGGCTTTGTTAAATCGTAAAATATTGTGGCAAAGACGTCGAAATCTCTTTTATTTTTCAAAACAAAGATGGAAATTCTTTGAATTCCATCGTTTAAGAAATCTTTTGTTTGTCTAATTTTTTAAACAATGAATAGCAGCGTCATTTCCTAGCCGTGCCCGTTTGGAACCGTTCTAGCCGTTCACACGAGACCTTTCTGGGAACGGTTCCAAATGGGATCGACTTCATAAGTAGACTGGGACCCATTTGGGTACGGCTACGGCTTGTAATTAGAGAATTGCAGGTCAGGTGTTGGAATATTTTTTTGTCAAATTATCACCTCAGTGTGAATCCGAGATGAAAGGATGCTGTATTCACCGTCTACACTATATATCGGTTGAGTGACGAAGCCTGTTAGCATGCTGTATTCATTTCGTGCTGTATTAAAGTAAAAACTATGCTGGCATAATGTAATCTTGAAGCCAATACGGCACAGTTTTATACCGTATTTGAGGATCGAAATTGTTTGCAAAATGGTGGTTCTGACTAACTCCCCTGCTTTTATAGACCCCCTGCGTAATGCGTGTTCAAATTGAAAAACTCAGTCGCTGAGGACAAACAGCTAGTTGGATTTCTTTACCAATCATCTTTTTTATTCCCCACAAGCGGATTTTTATTCATTACATTAAGCTTTGTTTATTCCCAAAAACAATGATTAGGGGTTTTAGCCCTTTCACCTGAAAAAACGGGGATGTTAAATTGCGTCATGACAGATCTAAAGGTCAGACCACAATCTTAGATCATTTGACAATTATATCTTTTCATAAAGATTTAAATCCTTGAAATATATTGGTGCAATTGTATCTTTATCCTCAAAGGCCAAGGTTGGTCTGCAAGGTTTCATCTGAGTTGTTGAATTGCTCCGTGGTATCTGTGAGCTCATTCCAAAAGTTTCTTCTTTCGCTCTATCCGCTGGATTGCTTGTGGGCTTGCAGACCTATTGCAGGATTCCCTTTTTTCCCTGCTTTCGTTGGCTTGAGCAAGGTTTATTGCCGGACACAAGGCAACGAAGTATCAGACAAGAAGACTTGTTACGTAACTGTCCTGGTTCCTTGCTATCTTTTACTTGAATGACGTGGTTTTAACATAGGGAAACGAGGGAGTGTGATAGCATTGCTGAGTTTATTGTTATATCCTTCTCCGATTTGTACATTCGATTTTAAAGTGTTCCCCGTGTGGATAACGCGTCGCGCCTGTAGGACAGGGGTTAAGTCAGCACACTGTTACTGATTCGAGGTATCATTTCATTTTTAGGCCTTGAAGAAAAGTCATAAAGGTAAGTGAAGTCCTTGCTGCCTTGTCGAATTTCTGGAAAATTTCAAGGTCCATAATACATTTAACCGAATTTAGCAATATTTGTGCCCCATTTTTTCAGAAAATATTGTAGGTGCTGAAGAATTGCTAAAATTAGTCCCTACAACAGTCGTCTAGATTGAGAGATCATTGCAACTCAAAAATAGGGGCAATTCGAAGACTATTCGTTGTAATTTGATGGGTTGTATGTTATGCAGATCTCGTCATTGGTAATTCTGCTGTACTTTTGTTTGCTCGCACGAGAAGCAACAATTTGAATTATTATTTCTATTTTGCTGAAAGTACACGAATGTTCCTGCACTGAACAATATGAATTGTAGGTGTTGGAGATTTTGAAATACGCCTGAGAGTGGTTGCGTTTGCTATGATACAAGAAGGATGGAACCAGGCAAAGCTAAAGAAAATCATTAGAGGGTGCAGATCCCGAATTTTGAGGCAAAATGGGCGTTTATTGAGTCTGATTGAATGAAAATGATATTGAAAATGAAAGTGAAAATGAAAGTGAATTTAAGGTGTTCTGTCGCCGTGGTGTAATCCTCTGACTTTGCAGCCAGAACAGTCAGCCGGAGTGGGCTCGATACCCGGTAGGACTCCACGACATGAGCGTCATGACAAGAGGTCGCAGACTCGGTCAGGTCTGCTTTGTTTCTGCGACCACCCCAGCGCTTGGCGCTGAAAAACGCAACTTTACCTTCACCATATGAATTGACCCAATTTCCCGACAGATTTGCCAAAAAATACTAGTTGTGGGTGCGGGGGTGTACCAAACCCCCTTTGGCTACGCCCCTGGACGGAACAAGCTTTCTTATTATTATTATTATTATTATCATTTTATTTAAGGTTGGCAACTTACATAGCTAAAATATAAAAACGCTAATTCAAGCCAACAATTAGCACTTACATAGCTAAAATATAAAAACGCTAATTCAAGCCAACAATTAGCACTTACATAGCTAAAATATAAAAACGCTAATTCTTCTCGCCGGTATCTTTGCATGTTCAAGGGGGTTATCAAATTTGAAGTAAGAGATAGGTGCAACCATTCTGATGAAAGATGAAATACTATGCGCGAAATGACCCGTATTTCTAGGACTTCTTTTCTTATCCAATCAGTGAATTATGAGGCGTAGCTATGTGTGGTTTGACTGGTTTATGGTCTGAGGCTCTGGGCGTTGCCTCAGACCTTTTACCAGACTGAGAAACGCAACATGGATGCTCATTTACCTAATATACCATCTTGGATCCATAGCATCAAGCCTCAAGCAAGAACAGCAGATCTATGTTTCACGGTTGTGAATCCATTTTACATGCAGTTGAGCTGTGTACTTGATTGCGTTACAGGAGGAAGTAAAATTCTGGTGCGTTGTTTGAATGCTCGGCTTCTGGGCTATCACGTCGTGTCTTAAAGAGAAGATTAGAATTTTTCAGTAAGTGCAAGGGTGGGTCGCAAACTTGCACTATTACGTTGTTGTAAATATCAAATAGATGCTTGGCGGATGCCCGAATTTCGTGTCTAGTTCTCGTATGTTCTCGTTATCTGTCATCTGTGTGTGCAGAAAAAGCTGCGTCATTTTATCATGGGCAATGATGCACTGTGTTTGTAGCTTGGAAATTAAAGTTGCTACCGCGATATTACCATAGTTTTCTTCGTTGTTTTCCCATTGGCCCAAGCCTAACCAGTGCTAGAAATCAAGTTCAAATGGCTCCTGTTCGCCTGAACTGTTAGCTCCTACACAGCGTTTATCCTCATTTGAAAAGCAACAAAGTAAAATAGTAATATCGAGTTAATTTTAACTTTACTTTAACTTTAATTTTTTAGCTACAAACATGGTGCATGGTGCATGGCCCATGATTTTGTGCGACATTTTGAAAGGAACGCCCATTGTCTATAATGGTTTCATCGGATCTCAGTCTCAAGGCCAATTTGTTATTCTTCAGAATCATCAGGCCCGTCCGTAGGAAGCGGGGAGGGGGCAGGTAGGGCTCAAGCTCCCAATAATGTTGAAAACAATGGTGTTACATCATAAGCATTAGCTAAATGTATGCTGTATTGTCTTAAGAATATTTACCCCCCCCCCCCAGTCAACAGCTGCTTCTGCGGTCCTGCAGAATGCTTTTCGCCCAAAAATAATAAATTCTTTGAAATAAATATGTAACTTTGCAGGAATCTATCATGATTCTTGCGTGGAAAAATCTGAAAGAATATAGAAATGCCTGAAGTTGAAATTTTTGATGCGAAATTCAGAACCTTAGCAAATTATCATTTTGATGTACTTTTTCGTTTTATTTTTCATCTTTTTTCATAACTGAATGAATTTCGTGTATAAATAAGATGAAAAAAATGAAATCAAATGAATGAGAACGCTCATTGCTGATGGCTGCTGGTTTCTGATCAAAAATGTCAGCAACCAAACATCATTCAAAGCGACAACTATTTCGTGGGCCTGAATACCTGTCACAAGGAAACAAACAAGACTGTTCAACTTGAATGACATCGTTGACGTTATTCCAAAAAAATTTAGGGAGTTTCTCTTGAAAGTAAACAGGCCAGATGTTATATACGTCATCCTTTGCGTATTATTTGGTATGATTATGATTATGTACGCTGGAATCAAAATTGTACAGAACAATAAATTCACCGCATGACTGATCAGCAAACATTCTATTCCCTGCGGACTCGCATTTCAATTATTTCAAAATGGTGGCCACGAAATAACACAGTCGCCGCTAAAGATCAACTAATCAGGTCGGTAAGGATGGCTTCATGCGTTGTTTCCTTTTACTTTAATTTCATATATTCTAACGACACATGTGAAATATTCATTTTACTCTTCTGCATGCCAAAGTTTTAAATCTTTGTAAAGTTTCACCCTTCCATATGCAACAAAACAAGGCCTTAAAACTTGACTTTTCTTGTTGTCATGCAAATATACGTTTGTTCTTTGGCTTAATAAACCTTTTGATCTGACTTTGGAATGTCATTTATTCAAAGATTTTTGTTATCAATTTGCGGCTCACAGTTTTTGAAGGGTAAAATTTATTGAGAATCTTTATGAGCCTAAACAGCCAAGGCAGGGTTGTCCGAAATTTGAAAGCTTGGACTGTGCTGTTTTTATTTTGTTTGTTTTGTGCTCGGCGAAGAAATCGGATCCTTCCCATTGTCAAACGCAAGGGAGATCTCATCAACAGTTCAGTTCTATGCCAAGTTCATGAAGAAGGTAACTCCCTTATTTTCATTAACCACAAACAATTTAATATTTTCATAGCGACAGGCAAACTTTGATTTTTAGCTTCATGGGCCTAAAGGCTGTGGCTACCCACAGGGTCTATCACAAGGTCATCGTGTTTCCTTGGCATATCTGATTTCTTCGTTGGTTGAACAACGAAAAAATCAGAGTTTTGTGGACTATTTCCGTGATGAAGCATTTCACTTTAGTTTATATGTCTATGTAACTGTCTAACCCATGTCTGGAAGGATGTATGTAATAAGAGGTGACCTCTCAGCTCAGGAAGTTGTATAAGGAACTCGTTGTAAATTCATTAGTTTTGTTCAGACCCAGTTGTAACATAGGAAACCATTGAGCACTGGTTTATTCTTAACCACAATGAGTTAACCAGAGGATTTTGTTGCCTTGGGCCCATTCCCTCTCCCATGGGAGATGTTCAGAAGTCCAGTTTGGTTCTGATAACAGTTTGTTTGTTTGCTTGTTTGTTTGTTTGTTTGTTTGCTTTGATTTGACAACCTGGTTTTGCTGTTGGATTGGTCAGAGGTGGCAAAAGATTTACCCTGTAAATGCCTGCAGTCAGTTAGAGCACTGCACAAGTTCTTTACCACAAAGCTCACTCAGAAAATGTACTTTACTTGCAACCATCCAATAGTTTGCTACTTTTAACTGCCATAAAATGTGTTGCATCAAAAATCATGCTGTATTGGCAGTGGTAAGGGCATGAGAGGCAGGGAATAGAAGCTACATGCCACTAATGAGGGAAATTTTGTCACTTTTGTGGCTCACAGATTTAACTCTCTGGAGCAGCCATCATATTTAGGAATATTCATGATACCCCTCCCCCCCCCTATATGCTTGGTCATCTATGCGTATACACATTTGAGGCATATTCCTACTTTTTCTTCAAAAATTTAAGATTGATTTGGAGTGCTGTTGTAATCATTTCAGTTGGAAGGACACATCTATTCATTAGGGCCTTTCCAAAGACAAGGAAAGGAATGTACATCATCTTTGTTCACTGTCCTCAAGATTCTTTACCATTGATTCTGGCAGCAGTGCACTTGACATTTTTGAGATCTGCATAAAAAGATGCGGATAAACTGAAAATAGAAGGTCCAAAGGACTCTTTGCAACAAGCATACCTTTCACATGCCATCTCTTTTTGGCAACCATTTTGGTGGGCCTGAAAGTGGTGACAACAAAGAGAGCACAAAAGGAATCATTTGCAAAGCATGCTGATTGCAAAGGACTCCTTCAAATTGATAAAGTGATTGGGATCTTTCAAATTTGTAGGATAATTTTAAAATCACCCAATTTACATGGAAAACCACCCACCCTCATCTTTCATATTTGTTTGTTACTGCTCTGTTGTAACAATTTTATGTGTAAGAAAGAATAAGGAAAGAGAATATTATGTCATCACAATGGAATGTTACCAATGTTGTAAATACTTTTGAACAATGCATTGGGTTTTGTTGATAAAGAATTGAGAATGGACATATGTGGTGTGTAGTGAATGGGGTTTTTATTCATAGCACATTTTCTATCCAAGATATCTGGCACAAAAATAACCTTCAAATTCCTTGGAGACCTAAAATTGAGATCAACATTTTTTCCCTGTGTTTCATTCTAAAGTGCTTTTGCATCTTTGCAAAGAACAGCAATCTTCCATGGGGAATTGGAGGAATGATAGTTTTGCTGAACTTGGTAAGGGAAGATCTTCTCCCATGCCCATACCAAATAAACTGAGGAGATAACTGTGTAAACAAGGATTTGTTGGCACTTCTCAGTTGTTTTGGTATGAGTGTTTGCTCACAAAGTCAGTCAGTTTGCGTAAGAGCTATTCGCATTAGTGAAGTCTTGACACCAGGGGCACTCACTCATACAAAGAGGTTTGCGCCACAGTCAAACATAGCCTGCACAAGCTGAAAAGCCTTTTTCTTGATGCTCAAGCAAGATGTCCTTGTGTGTCTAGATTTTTTGGGTTAGCGACATTAAAAATCCTTCCACAGTGAGATTGATTTTCAATGACTACTTTGTGACTTGTGCCTTGTGTCCACTTTGACTGGAGATTCTGGCAAAAAAACATAGAACAATCTCAAATCTTAAAACCTCCCCAAAAATGTCAATCAAATCTTTTTGTGTCAGGATGATTTCATAAGCCTGGTTTCTATATGATTGCAAGGATTGCTGGTGACACAAGGATCACACAGATTTGTGACCAGGAATCATTGCATCAAAATGGAAACTGTGTTGTTCAATTTGTTAGCGATCTTTGTGTTGCCAGCAATCCTCTATTGAGATAGGAAATTTCTATCCAGTGATTTCAGCAATCCTTGCATCAAATGGAAACCAACTGAGCATGAATTTTAGCGATTGAGGCCTCTCTTTGATTTTGGCACCAGAATTCTAAGAAATGTGTGATTGTTGTTGACAAATGGAAAGTACATGATGCAAGGATCGCTGAGAGTTTCAGAGAGTTGCTGGTCACAAATTTGTGCAATTGTTGCATCATCAGCTATCCTTGCAATCATATGGGAACCAGACTATACTTGTTGAATATATTGCAAATACACTTCAAAGGCTTTTACGGGTTCATCTACACCCAAAGGGTTAGCCTGATAGCCAGCTCATTAAGGAAAAGAAGTCGTAAGTACTTACCTTAGTGGGCTGGTTAACAGGCAAAAATGGGTATGTGACTTTATTTTTCTACCATCCTTTAGATCTCTTCTCTTTTTTTGCAGAGGGGAAGTCATTTCTTGGGAAAAAACCATCATTTCGCCAAGGACCAAAATCTGCAATGGTAAGTCTTCAAATGTATGTTTGTAAGTTTTTCTTAGGGTGGGTACATTGGATGCACAATCAATGATGTGATATGTCTGTCAACTTGGGGACCCTTATCTATGCTAGCTGCCAGTAGTGTTTGTTGATTGTCAGAGTTTCATCGGAAGACATGGTTTACTCATTACTCTAAATGATACCATATTCGCTGTTTATCTGGTTGTGATGCTATGTTACTCCTGATTTACCACTTCATTTTACATTTGCATCATCACAACCATTCTACCTATTGGATCTTAAATTTGCTTTAAAAATTGTTGACATTTTAGTGTGATTTTGTCAGTGGTCCATTTGGGGGTTTGTTTGCCATGCTTATTTTGTGCCTGTGTATGTTCTTGTTGTGGACACAACAGCAGGAAAATGAATTGCATGATGTTGCTGCAGGAGGGAAGGTGTCGTGAAAACCCATCAATCCCATGCGGGTTTAAAGCTTGCGAGTTCCCCAGTGGTGCTCCTTCGCAGTGGAAGAGTAGAGTCTGCATGCATGCACATTCCGTTTATGTTATTTGGCCATATTTGGGTCTCAATGTTTGCCCCTAGGCCTACAGAATGTTACCAAGGAGACGCTGCAAAGTTGTTTCCGGAATTATTGGGGCTGCACCCACCACCTTCCTCTCCCTATTGTGACAGTAAACTGATTGCATCATATTCTTGAAATGCTTCAGTCACGAAACGAAACTTCAAGCAGCAACCTTTGTCCATTTCATAGTTATTCTGGTTTAGCCTGATTACAAGAAATGAGACAATAAGTTTGAAATGATCTAATTAGTGGTACAATACAGGCTCATTAATCCAATGCTTCCCTTTTAAATTTCAATCACGGTTCAATAACGCAATATACACTGTTTTGTGGGAGGGTTTTAATTTTGCTGACGTTTTGTTTTCAATTTTGTATTGGTTCGTAACTTTCTTAAAAGCATTATTCGTCGTTGGAATGTTTTTGTTCTTCGTACTTCCAAAGTGACCGCAATAAACCCGTTCACTGTGCGATGAATTACTTGGTCACGGTGATATGGAGAGCGAGCACATAGGATGTGATTTGGTGGTCTGGTTTGATGTTTATTTACCAGACCATAAGAAAGGTATTAGTCGCAAGTATTAGACAAGAAGTGGGTAGCTTTTGAGGTTAAAGTTTGTTGTTGTACTGATTCGTTGAGATGGTGAGACTGAAAGCTGATATGAAGAAGAAAGAAAGTCGAAAGTATTCCTTGCCAACACTCCAAGAGAGCTCAAGCGAAACTGATTTAGCCAAAGGTAAATTAAGAACTGCGAGATTAAACCAAGTGAAAATGGAGGGCAAATCCGGATCGATGCCTATTGCGTATGAAGATATCGAGTTTTTTGACAATAAAGTCGGATCAAGATCTGGATTAATTGCAAGAAGGCATACTTATGTGCCACCAATTGTTCATGTGGAAGATTTTGACACAAAACCAAGAAGCAAGACGTATGGACCACAGGTATACCAACTGCGAAGCTCTTAGGTCGCGCGACGAGAACAATGCTTAGCCTTCATGAAATCGTAAAACATTGTCTGTCACTCTTTCGAGTGAAGTGAGGCATTTAAAAGTTTTCAAGTTCATGAAGGTGAATTGTTGAAATTAGGATATTCCTAAAGTTTGTCTTTCTGACCTGTTTGTTTTGAAGTTTTTATATCTGAAAGTGGACATAAAAGACATCCCATGTAGCTGCGTTTTACTAAGTTTTCGCTGTTTATGCTCAAAGTTTGGCTTGTGTTAGCTGTGTCGACTGTGAGCAAGCATTATATTCTGATATTCTAAAAATCCAGACGGTGGAGACAATGCTCGAAGTTTTTAGCGTTAATTCTTACTGTAAATAACGACTACTATGCATGCTGACCCGGTCCACTTTCCTGTATGTTGACTGTATGTTGTAGAAAGTATCTAGACTTGGAGGTGGGGGCATGAAACTTCACTGAAACTTCAGAAACACTTTTTCATCAAGTTGCTCTGTGTTACTTTCTGAGAGAAGGAGGGCATTTTGTGCTAAATCTTTGGGGGGGGGGGCACTTCTTCACTTACGTGGAGCTGGAAATTTATGCTTTGTCACTTCAGGATCTATTCTCAGAAACGTTTTGCTCAGACAAAGAGGAGGGCAAACAGACTTACTCCAGCACCGGGGGTATGTTTAGGATCTGGTGGTTGGCTAAGCTCTGTACTATTTTACAGTTCAGTTGAAAAGTACGATTATAAGAATTTTGCATCTTTTGGTATGACAAGAATTGGAGCTGAGATTAAGTAACAGTGAAGGGATTTTTGCGAGGTCAGAACAGCTGGTATGCAAATGTAAAAGGAATTAAGAATATAAGATGGGAATTAAGACTGTTAGATTCTAATTGATTTATAGTTATTACCCATAGATAGCAAACTCGAGGGGATGTTCTTTTAACCGGACCTTACGACCCCGGACCTTACGACCCCGGACCTTACGACCATACGACCCTGGACCCAAGTTTATATTTTTAGCTGACATGTCCTTATTAGCACTTATGGTCGATTGGTGAACTTGCAAGACATCAATGCGTGTCAAAGTTACCTGGCCAGGCACAATTCGATGTATTCGTACTGAGCTAAGAGCAGCACCAGATATTAGAAACCCAGTCTTGTAAATAATACTGTCCCCTCGCTGAATGAAAATGAAATCGAGAAATATCTATGTCAAACATCCACAAATATATGCTTCTTTGCTTGATTTAGATCATAAAATCAAATTATTCGTGTATAAGTTTAAGGCCATGAAAATAACAAGACAGGAGGAGACTGTAGAGCACGATAATAAACGTTTTCATCTTCCTGGCCCCTTCAAGTTGCTTGGGAAGTTAGAGAAGAAGTAAGAAATCTGAATCTTGAATAAAAACATTTCTCCATTCTCATCGAGATTCTCAGTCGGTGATGAACAGTTATATTTACGCATTTACATTGAAACTATGTGTTTTTAAACTGCCTTCCTTCAGATATTATCTGCCTGTCAGTCTCATTCTGAAATCTGTGCTAAACATCCCAATCACACCAAAATAATTCATAATCAAAAAGTATAAATAAATCATAGCAAAGTCTTGCCAGGTAAATATATTAAGCTTGGGTCCAGGGTCGTATGGTCGTATGGTCTAGGGTCGTTAAGGTCCGGGGTCGTAGGGTCGTAGGGTCCGGTTAAAAGAACATCCCAAACTCGAGAGCTCCGTACTCAGATGTAAAATTGGCCTATTTCATTTGATGGTTTCCGCATGTGCGTGCATATTTCGTAATTAAAGAAACAATAACGTGCGTTGTTGTTCTCTTTAATGGAATGCATCCATTCATCTCCGTAACTCCAAGCCATGCTGGAATTCCAAGAAGAAGATCCGGTTTCGAACTTGTTTGTGTTGCTTACAAAGAGATGCCTTCGCCCCCCCCCCGTGTTTGTATATGTACTCTTACCTAAGTAATTTCTATCTCAGAACTATGGTCAGATGTATGATACCTGCAACTTCAGCTGTCACTATCTTTAGTGGCAATGGCATCCAATCTTGTTTTCCCTCGCATTGCACTCGAGGAACTTTCGTGTTTCGTTAATTTTTACCACCCAGCCTTGAGACTACCGTCACATGAGAAAACTCAGACCGATCTGAGTTTCAGATCGGTTTGAAATTTGGCTGTGTCTGCTAATTTGAAATTTGGCTATGTCCTTTCACCTTCAAGAATAAACGGCAGTGACATTGACTACGTTGTACTTGACAGCAAAACACGATCTTGAAGGATTCAATGTAAAGGCCTTTTTTGTCATCCCGCTCCCAGTGAGTTGTTGCTCGTTTTGTGAGATTCTGTGAGGAGTGAGGGAGGCTGAAAAATGCGTCCTTGAAATGAAGCAGATTTTGCCTTCCTTGCCTACTTTCATGTTGCTCATATCCCCAGCCCATGAATAGGGCAGCCAAGGTAACAGAACAGGAAAATTAAGATATATGCAGTTACGTGCTGGATTGAATCAGCTGTAATTTAGGTTTCATTTCCGCTAGTATTACGAAAAACAGTTATATATAGAACACATTTTCCCACGTTCTTACTCCTGCAGAGATGTATCCATGTGCTCGCATGCGCAGTTTCTACATCCTACGCAGTGTACATGAGTGTTCTCGTCATCTGGCATGTTTGAATGATTTCTTGAAATAGTCAGTTATCATAAACTGTTACATTTTACATCGTTTTTATGTGCTAGAGGAATATTCTATGTTTTAGTGACAATTTATCAAAACTGTAGCTACCGGTTGCGAATCATTCGATCGGTCGCGTATTTACACAATATTCTCCAAATTTTGAGTCCGCTAGGATTCCTCAGCTGTTTTTGAATGACTATTTGTTGAAAATTTTTACAAACATATGTCTATTCAATAACAAATCAAATTATAAAGAAATAAGAATTTTTCACCTTGAACAAGTTTTGTTTCATTCAAGTCTTTCGAGTCAAATGTAACGCTGGTGATACCACAAATACACCACAAACCGCGTTGACGCAAGTTCACACTTTTGTTGTTGTTATCCAAGGACTCCCTCCTAAGTTAGAAAATTGTTTTTTCAAATCCAAACCGCAGTGAATATCGGTAATGTTTTTTACCATTTTACATTATTCAGTGTAAACATTATTCTCAGTATAGAGTTCGTTTCATTTCATTTCATTTTTACTTATTTAAGCACGGTAGCCCCGTCAGTCCATGAGAACCGCTTTTCAGGGGGCCGTGAGTTCATTATATTTTTACTCATTTAGTTTTTCACTTTCCGCTAGCAAGTTGCTGCAGTGTGTTGTGGACCCATTGCTCCTGGTCAGAGGCCAATTTCGATTTTCAGACAGTCTGACATTTCGCATGCCTGCAAGGGACCCTAGGTGACAAAGGCTCCTCAGCAACGCCATTTCATGCATCCCTGCTGTAGATTAAAGGCCTAAATTGTGTAATATCATCTTAAAACCAAAGCATCCCAAAAACCACATGCATTTGTTCATGGCTGGATTTGGTTTTATGCAGTAAATTCTTTTGTATTGTATTTCAAATGTTATGCAAGAAGGGAGATTCTGGACGAATCTGAACCTGGTCATGCTGAGGTTGCCGCAATTTGCTTCATTTTGTTGCAGTTTATATAATTGAAAGAGCACATACTTTCTTTTCTAAAATGTGTCATTCTTTAGAATGTCAAATGATTTGAAGAATAGGAACAAAAACGACGAAAGCTTCCATAGATCTGGTACGATTAATAGTGGTGGGTACATATTGGTTGTCAATACTTCGTCCTCCCTTCACAAGGCTCTCGAACTCCAGTTAACAGAAGTATTTAATTTCATTGCAGTCGAGCAATTTAACAGCAGACAGTAAAATGTTTGCACGTGCATCTTCGCTGGGTAAACCAGGAGGGCTGGCATCGATGGAGAATGTCCGCGGCTCAGGACGTGGTACGAAACAATCTCCAGTGGGAAATCGAAGGTTAGCTTGTATCTTGTTTGTTATATCGTTTAAAAGGCCGTAAATGGCAAATCCAAGGTTAGAATGATGAATGGAGGAAAACAAACTTACCATCTGCTGCTGCGAATTATCACCTTTTTTTCTGATTTTGCGGTTTGTAACAGCTGTAAATTCGTTGGACATTCTGATAATTTAAGCCAAAGCTCGTCGCCATTAGTCTTCTTTTTTTCTGTGAGCACACAATCATAAAAGTCTGGCTATTTGAATACACAGTTTCGGAGAGCTCACACGAAAAATAGTGGGAAAGGACGATGCACCATACATGACAGTATAATCCCATACTTCATCATCAATCATACCTGTTGCCCTTTAATTTTTCTTTTCACATGAAAGATCGCGAAGACCCAAACGCTTTCTGCCTTGTTTTTTCGATCAAGGACTGTATCACTTCCTCAAGTAATGGACAAGATTTCCAGAAAAACAAGTGAACTTCTAGATGATTTCAGTAGCTATATGCTTCTTCCGAGAATGAACTTCATATAAGGCTTCGGAGGAGGTTAAGAGGCAGAATTATATAGATTTTCCTTTGCAGAAGTATACAAGTTGAAACAAAACTGCGGTGTCTGACAACCCATGGCTGGTTGCATATAGCGAAGCGAAGTTTTAAAAGTTCGTCGATATAAAATTTTGGATCATTTCGCGGTATGGTAAAACCTTTGCAAATTTCCTGCACGTCAAATTATGTTTTCGCATCATATCCCAAATCAAGATGATTCAGTTAAAGAAATCTCATGGTTTGCGATTGTGACTGGAAAGAGTTTTTTATCTGTTGTCTCTAACGGCGACTCAGACAAATGAAATTGTTACGTTTTCAATCGTCATCAAAGTCTCCGTCTCATTGAACGGAAAACGCAAGCATTGTTTCTTCGTGTAAATATTTTGAGGAGATAGTAAAATGGTCAATTTGATCGAATAGATGAAGGGTCGTCCTTATTTTATTTCAGGACGGTTCATGAGGTGGATGGAATTGCTGACTTTGAGCATCAGAATACTACTTTAAATAGGTTTGTATCGTGTTTTTTTTCATATCTTTTGATTGCTTTGCTGTTTGCGTTCGTGTCAATGAACTATCCGCGCATAGTCTGATTGATAACAGGATCGAATTTGGGTCAACTCTTTCCATTGAGGATACTGTGACAGGTCTAAGATTTAGCAGTTATGGAGGAACAAAGGATGTAGCAGGAGCTAATCGTTCATGATCTGAAACTGTCATAAGAGAGCACTTCCTACCCGTTAAAAAATGTAATTGAAATTTTAATACGATACCAGAACTCTTTCTTTGAAAACTTGCTTCATTTTGACTTACCTCGAAAACAATAGAAGTGCTGTTTTAGAAGCAACCACTTATTTTGCCTTTCTCTCCCATAAATCAGCAACCACGTATCATATTCAACCGTACAGATTTCAAACTCTCAGTTGAAGCCTGACCTATGCAACTGTGCAAAAGCCAAGACAGTCCAAGCTACAGCTCCTCCACAGCAGCCACAAAAACGGGGCACAAGTTTTTGGGACACCCTATACTTAAGTGTAAATCGACAATTTTTCATTTAGGCCAAATTTGAATTTCAGGCAGTCTGTAATTCCAGCATACCTGCAAGGGATCCTGGGTGACAAAAGTTCTCTAACCTTGACCACCAGTGTGATTTTTTCTCATGAACCAGGTGGCCTGATTTACTTTTTGTGATTGTCTTCTTCAACCAAAATATTCTTTTCATTGAATACCGGACTATCAATAGTTATTGTTCTTTCGTTTTATATTTATGGTTGAATTTATTATGTATTATTAATCCAGTCAATATCAACATTTTTGTGGTTGCAAGTTGTTTTTGGATGAATCTTGGAGTAGTTTATGTGAGAGATTTCATAGCCTAGAAATATTTGTCGTTTTGTAGTGCTTGATTAGGTAGTCATATCAGTTGACTTTTCTCTGAAAGTCTCCTCGCGAATGGTCCAAAGGACGTCTAGAAAATGGTCTGTCGTAAAAATTGCATTGCTTTGCGTAGTTTTTCTGATTTCACGTGCCACGAACATCTTTTCTCTTGGAAACGCAACTGGAACTTAATTCTTTGCTGTCTGATTTCGATTGTATTTTCGCCGAAAGTTAAAAGTCAGTGAAGCTAAACTGTTGATTATTTCATTACCAACATGGCTGTATCTCTATTTTATTTACCACGTAACTGGCAGTGCCAGTAGGATACCGTTTAATTATTTAAATTGGCGGTTTTAATCAGCGTTTGTGTGTTCAAAGATTTATGTGCCAAGGATTAAATTCCCCAGGATATTTTGGTTGGTTTAGAGATCTTCTCGTAGTTTATCAATCACCGCTTAGAGTTCTTAGTGGCTGGTCAAATTGCGATTCTTAGCAGCAAAGGTTTAGGCGTTGAGCAAATGGATCGGATCTCTGATGGAAATGCTTTGCTTTCTTCCAGTGCGTTAAGTTCATCAAGGACATCACTGGATTCCCTTAGTTTGGAAGAAGTTGCTGATGCACGTGAGTTTTATTTCGAGTAAATATTTCACATGCATTCATTTTCTTTTAAGAGAGCAAAGTCTGCGGGGCTGGTAGGTAGTTTCTTAAATTTTAGGACACTTTTGCTACCAACTGTTTCTAATGAGTTTCTTATATTTTTGGTGCCAGGAGTTTAGAGTTGAATTACTTTTGTGAGAAGGGCTCCTGAATGAAGTAGTAAGGCAGAAAGACAAGTAATGACAAGATTTACGCTCAAAATAATTTCAAAACAGTTGCAGTTACTGCACGGTGTCAATACAGTTTTCAGTGCAAATTACAAAACTATCTTTTCTTTTTTATTTCAAGCAGGGTAGTTTAAATCTGGAACAGTTGAGCCTATTGCTTTTTATGATCTGTTTCTTATGGACAAATGAGTTTTCAAAACATGCAAGAACTTTGAGTTTTATAGCTGAATGATCCCTGAAACTGTAATTTGCTGCTGCTTTTGTATTGTATAGTCCTAAAGATTACCAGAAAACCATTTGCAAACTTTGTAGCACAAAGGATGTTAGTTTGATCTTGCGATTTCCAGCCTCAAGAATAGATTTCACATCTTGTGTACAGTTACACCACTAAGCATTGTGTTTTACCCGCTATAGTTATTTTGATTTGATCAAGTGCTGTCAGATATGTAAAATATATACTCGAGTCGAGACGAAGTAATCGCTCTGTCATTTCGGAAATTCCTCTTTTATACTCATAGAAATAAGGACGTTCTGAGAAGTGCTGAGTACCTTGGTGCTTGAATACCAACAGGTTCTCCAGAAACCAACTTTTCTGCTAGTGTAATTCATTTATGAAGTATGAATTTAACACAGAAGAATTTTTTGGAACTGCAAGAAGAATACTTAATGAGAGTCGAAATTTTCATGTTAGATTTTGGTTAAATATTGTTTTTTTTTGTATTTCAGCATATCAAGTTGACGATCTGTCACAGGTTGGTTTATTGGTTTGTTGTTTCATTTTTGTTTACAATATTTGAACATTTGAACAATATTTGAATAACTAAAAAGTCTATTGCTGTGATTTTTGGTAACTGGTTGCCAGTTCCCAAAATTCTTGATTCGCATATTTCATTATTCGGGTATTTTCTTGATTGCCCTATTTCATTGCTCGTTTGTTTCATCCGACAGTACGATTCCGACCTGGATCTCAAAAAGGATCCCGAGACATGGAGTGATTTGGTTGAAAAGAAAGTACAAAGGAAATTGCACGCCAAGGACATCAAAAGGCAAGATGTCATCTATGGTAAGAAGAGATTCCGAACGGTATACGAAATTCGAACGGTATGCCGTACGAAATTCGAACGTCAGGTTGCAAAACCGTCTTCTTTTGAACTGTTCTGGATTCGGATAGATCCTTTGGATTCACGTATGCCCTGGTTTGTGTAAATCAAAATGTTCGTGAGTTTTTATTTCCAGAAAGAAACGATGCATTTGATAGGGAAGATTTGTGCCCTGTTCACGACGCATAATGTGTCTGTGGTTTTAAAGAAGGTGTTATTCAGAATAAACTAGCAATAACATTAGTTAGTGAGTGCAGCGTTTTGGGAAATGCGAACGAACTGCACGATCATATGGAATGGAAACTCTCCCAAGGACATGCACATTTCTGATAACAAATTTATGAGGACACTATTGCTCCTTGAAAATTCATCAAAGAAATCACCTACAACAGCATGCCAAATCTCTAAAAAACAGTCCACAGCACATGAGAATACCATGGGCTGCAGCCTCACTGAATTCATAAAATGTTTCGCTGCAGTGTCATACACAAGCCGAGTTGTTGTTTGTAAGTCTGTTGGCGTCAAATGGTTGGTTCCCGTCTGGGGACAGCTTATAGTCGCTGTCAGTTCTGGTCCCGTCACGTCAAAGCTCGTCGGAGCAGTGGGTCTATTTGGTTCTGTTGGTATCACAAGATCGATACGTGTCTCATCATATTCTATTTCATCTTGGTTTCTACGACTATTTCTTCGACTATTTTTGCGACTATTTTGTTGCATATTCATTTTAAATCGAGAATCAAACGACCATAAACGAACGATGTACGAATTTACTCACCTGACGACTCAATTGAACACCACCAAACAAACGAAATTCTTCCTGCCTTGCCTTCGTGCCTTGACTGATTACATGCGGTCCTTGATAGACTGATAATCCCAGAAAGCCACTGCGCTGAGCAGCTGAGAGTCGTCCCATCATCCAATTCAAATAAGGAAACCAAAATTGCAACCGAGGTAGTTAGTAAATCTTGCATTCTTTCGCTGCGACATTTCGTTTTGGCCTCGGTTTCGTTTCCGCCTCGTACTGCCTCCTTGGTGCATTGAATTGAATTAGTCCAGAATTGAATTGGTGTTGACCACATATCGACAGAGAGCAAGAAAGAAAGAAAGAGACAGCGATATCGCACCTTGCTAATTGTTTTGATATATAATGCAGCTAACGCTACAATTAGTAGTGTATATGATGTCTTGCTGGATCAGTTTCACATTTAGGCCCTTGGCTTTGTACGGAACCGTTTTAATTATTAACGTGCTAAGGTTTTTAGATGTGTTGTTTCTCGTTTTGTGTGAATGAACCAAGATGAATGAACATCATTTTTATTGTTATTTAACGTCTTTTGCATTAATTTTGTTCTGCCATCTTGTTTGACTTATTCTGTTTCTCATTACAGAACTCATTTTCACAGAGAGTAATTATGTACGAACACTCAAAATTGTCTCAAGGGTAAGTCTATATGATGTTTGCAGAAATTATTCAAGTGGAACTTTCATCGTCATTTATGTTTATTTGTGTTCACTTGTTTTCATCTGTGTTCACTTGTGTTTATCGGTGTTCACTTGTTTTCATCTGTGTTCATTCCTATTGTCATTCACGTCCTGTTTTAAAGAAGGCTGAAAAGATTGAAGCCATTTAAAGCTTCTTTAGGCCTACTGCCCTCTGGGATACAATTATCTGTTCTACAAATTGATTGGCTGTCCGAAGACAATAGCAAACGTATGTGATTGCAGATTTCAGTACTAAGCAACTGTAGGTTTCTTATTTTCATGGATGGGCGTCACATTAGTTTGCCCCAAGAGAAAACAAATATAATTTCCGTGATGTTTGTACATAATATTTCGTATGTAATACTGTCGGAATCTTCGTCACCAAATTTTATCATTTTTCTAGCACCATAAGTCTATAATCCATCACTCAGATTTTCTTCATGAATTATAGGCTAGGAAAGATTGTTTAAGATTTGAGAAGCTCTTAGCAATGTCAGCACTAATGATGATCTTTTAATGTTTTCTTTGCAGATATACGCAGTTGGGTTGAAAAGAGAACTAGGAATGGATCCTCAGATGATCGAGGATTTATTCCCAAGATTAGACGATCTACTCGAAATTAACGGTGAGCTTCATTAATTCTTTTTTATCGTGTTGAAGTTATGATCAATTTCTTGTTATGTAGACTAGGTTCACACGATGATGGAACATTTTGAAAACGGCAATAATGTGGTGGTGCCAAAATTTTAGCTTGTGCTCTCACGGTACCCCAGAATTTGAAAACGATTAAAAATCCCATGCTACCAATGTCTACGTAGTTTGTGCGATAAAAAGCTGGATTTTGACTAGAAAGAAATTTACCGAAGTGCTCAGAGTTTTAAAATTCTGCCAGCAAATATGTACCATGTTTTGTGAACGGGTGTTTTGTGATCATATCTGCAGTGACTCTATGCTGTTTTCAAATTGTGCCGGTAGATAGTGAGTTTAGTCTTAGTTACTCTCCTTTTGTTCATTCTCACATTTAACTATTGCCGCTGAAGGAAGGAGGCTAAATCCTCCGCGTCATCAAAACTTTGATTGCGAATTTGATGTTGTATGTTTAATGATTTTGTAACAGAATCAAACAAAACCATCTCCAAAAATTACAGAAAAGATATTTATAAAACAAAACTGTTAAAACCAGACGTTTCGATATTCAAATCTTCGTCTGTGATTTTATAATATCTGATACGTTTTGTTTTGTATTTTATAATATCTGATACGAATGTCTTCCTTTTTTTAATTAATTTAGGGACACTTTGTAAAGAGATGAAACAACGACAACAAGAAAGCAACAATAATGTCATTGAAGAAATTGGAGATATACTTATCAATCAGGTATAAACCACGATCTCCAGTTATTTGATCAACCTTTTCCTAGATTATCTGACTGACTAAAAGACCATTAGGGATTTTGAAAAAAGATATGGGGAGACTGATATCATCTGGTAAATGATGGATACAGATTTGGTTGAATGTCTGCCACGGGGGGTTTACCAATGATGAATCAAGCGCTTCAAATCTATCAGTTCAATTGACCTTTTCGCCGTTCTAAAAGCAAATTAGAATCAACAGACATTTATACATTTTCGGATGTGCTCAAAGGTGATAGAAGCTCTAAGGCCATTCAGTCGATCTTTCCGTTTGAAAATTGGTAAAAAGATTCTTTTCAAGATGAATTCTTATGTGAATGGTGGAAGTAAATAACTGCCCGATGTTTAATCAAAATGATTGATCATGGATTAAAAATGGATTGATTATAAACTTGAAGCGATCGATTTATGTATGAGAAAATTGTATTCATCAGGTTGGTTGTGTCACGTGATGTCACTGTACTTGCATAACATACAAAATATTAGCAAGTAATGACTCAAAAACCAGTATCTACTCAGGAGTTCGATTTTTTAAAACTTTTTTATTTTTCAATGCAATGTCATAACGACGTTCTTATACCCTGTATGCAGTTCAGTGGTTCAAGAGGAGAAAGGATGAAAGAGGTGTATGGATATTTCTGTAGTCGACATTTGCAAGCTGTTGCTTTGTACAAGGTGACAATTTATTTATTTATTTTTACTTGATCAGTTTAAAGACTGTGTTGTTTATGTTTTTATTGGTATCTTTTGCAATAACAAGGCTACATTTGATTTCTATATATGCTCTTGGTGTCATGTCCCAATCATGCTTCGCTAGAATCTGTGCCATCTTGCCCCACGTTGTATGCAAACTGCCTTTATTTGGGTATGAAAGTGTAATGTTGGAAGATTTTCCTTATTTCAGAGGAGAGATGCAGGCGTTGTTGAAAAACCTTTATTGACTGTGTTGTCTATTTTGTACTTGCTTCTATGTAATATGATGTCGTCGATACAATGTGATATCATTATCTTTCAGGAATTGATGAAAACAGATAAGAAATTCGCACTCTTTGTCAGGGTAAGCAACCTGTGAAAATTTGTTGCTTGAAAAGGCACACACCCTCTAAAAACACCGCTTCCACACTTATTCTGTGACAAATCTGCTGAAATAGTAAGTTTGACACCAAATCTTTGAGCAGCACTTATTTTACTTCGTTAACAGCTAGTGTGTCTGGACTAATTCATACACTGGAGTAACTGAAGACTCGAAAGCAAGCCATTCTGAAATTGTGAAACTCTTGCCAATTTATCAGTTTTATCTTATTGATATCAGAAAAAGCTGCAGTTTATACTAGAAATTCCCAGCGTTAGAAGCTTCTCAGATGCACTGCGATTTTCCTGTGAGATTTTTAATCAGATCGTTGACGTATTGCAATTAAGATCAAACCACAAATGTGTTTGCTTCTATTTCAGAAATGTATGCTGAACGAACGCGTCAGACGCTTATCAATCCCAGAATGCATCACGCTAGCAACACAACGATTGACAAAATACCCACTTCTGTTCGAAGCAATTTTGAAGGCCACTAAAGGTTCATTTCGCTTTTGCTTTGTCTTCCTTATTGCTTTGTTTTTGCTCCTTTGACTAAGTTAATATTTTGACAATTGCTAAAATCAGAAGCACTTAAATAGAAAGCTTTTCCTGAATCTTAAGTGGCATTTTCCACGTTTAAGTTAGAAGATAGACGTAAATTTAAAATTTTGGCGTACGTAGGTCATGTGTGTGTCAAAGTAAATATGCTTCCTTGTGGCACTAAAAATTTTTCTTACCATATGGATTGATTAAACTTCTTCAAAATTGTTTTAATGTTGCATTGGGTTAATCCACAGAATCCAAAAGTGATTATCAAAATTTGAAAGAATCCCTGGTCAAAGTTAAAGAAGTCTTAATGGCAGTGGATGACTATGTTCGCGAGTACGAAAAGGAACAGGTAGGAATTTGGAGTTGCTGTTAACTATTCAAATGTTTTGCAGAATTGTTGTGACTTCTCACAGAGAAAGTGCAGATTCAGACTGTACAGAATAATTCAAACATCATCATCATCTAACGGGATGTTCATGTTGATAGACCGTCGCGGCTCTCCATAATCTTCTGTCCTGCGCCAGCCTGTACAAATCAATGAGACCTCTGCCACCTGCAATCTCTTTAACGTTGTCGCTGTATCTAGTTTTCGGTCATACGTACACATTTCAAATTTACATTGAAACGTACACAACTGAAATGGAAATAATATTGGGTACAAAACGTGGATAGGTTTAATCAGTTTAGTATCGAAAATCATCGAGTGGAATGAAGAACGGTGTCAAATTGAATCATATTTTTGCAAAGAATGTAGAATTGACAACAAATATGGTACTTGCGAAGAAATTGTGAATCTAATTTTATGTAGAAACAACGATCGTCATTTTTTCAAGTTCGTTTCAGTTAATTTCATTTTGAAATTCTACCACCTACAAATGCCATTAATATAATTACATCATACTGCATCAAAATAACGAATTACAATAAGGAAATGGAAACTTATAAAACAGCGACATGATTGCAAATTTTTGAAGGAGGAGCTCTCTCAATAGGAAAGACAATGAAGGAAAGATCACACCTTGGTTAAAAACGAAATTTTCCAGTTTGATTGATAAATCCACTTCAAATTTACTTCCGTGCATGATCCTGAGCAGGGCCGCCATGAGGGGTGATCAGGAGGGGCAACTTGCCTCGGGGTTTAAGAGGCCTCGTAATTGAAGTATTTTGGCATTTTGACTGCAGGAAATGCTCTGAAATGCATTTTAAGCCAATCTAAAGAGGGTGATCGAAAAAGTTTTGCCCCCCGGCCTGGAGAAGCTCGGCGGCCCTGATCCCAAAACTGATCCTTCAGTTTAATTTTTTGTCACTCATTTGACTATTCGATTGCTCTTTGTAGCAACTCCAAGAAATAAAGAGAAAATTTGATTCGAAAGGTGAAGTTCAGTATAAGAATGGGAAAACATTTAAGGTAGGTCTGGTCGATCTTGCGTAAATCCTTTTCGTGTTTATGTTGTTCTTGGGGCTTTTGTCTTTCTTGTTCACATTATTTGCACTGAAATAAATGTTTCAAGTATCGTGGTTCTGAGTGACTCAATGTTGTATGTCAAAATACTTCGCCAGAAGAACGTCTGAATAGCTCGCTTCCCAATTACTGGATGTTTCCATTTCGTTGGTTCTTGGAATTATCTCCTGTGTGCTTCGTTAATTTGCCTATCTAATTCAGCGCACAAATAATACCCTACTCACAAAAACAGAAGATTTCCCATATTTTCATCATGTTTGGTACTGATTTTTATCATTTACTTGATAGACCTCGAAGCTGTTTACCAAACGAAGTGTGTTATTACATGACGGAACACTTACTTGGAAGGAGAAATCAAAATCTGTCGGTACGTAGGTGTTTAAACATTTCTCTCTCTCATTTTGACCCCTGATTTTTGTCCTCGAGGTACCTCAACAAGATTTTCTTTAAAAAATCCCACTCCAAAATAATGAAGAACTTGCAAAACATCTGACTGGTTTCCATAACAAAGCATTTGTGAAGTTGACCCGGATGAGGATATTTGATTGTACTCTGACGAAGGCACCCATTTGTATGATAAGATTTGCAAGAATTTCGAAACCATTTGCATTGATATCAAGATATTCGTAACATATGTGTATGAATTTTGTCGATTTACATGTCTGACGTACATGTCTGACGTATTGACAACAAAGACACAATGGCCTATCAACAACTGCCACCTTTGTATGTACTATCTCCCAAGTTGTATATTTTATTTGCAGAAGTACGAGCTGTGTTGCTTGCTGATAAAATATTCTTCCTCCACGAGAAAGATCAACGTTACAGCTTATGTTCATTGGATAACAAATCCCCCGTCATCTACCTCAAAAGTCTGCTTGCTCGAGAAGTCGCCACAGGTTAGAATTTTGTTTACAGTTTCCCTCATTTTCCATGCTAATGTAAACCAGCCTGTCAGTGACGTTAATCTTCTTCTTCGCACGCCTCCCAGGGCGTCAGGACACCAAAAATCTGTCTGCTTTGCGTTCGCCTCCCTATATAAGTTTTAGTAACCACTTTTAGTATCAAGTTTTTTCCACATTATGTAGACTGCATGTTAAATGTTTGTAGATCTTGAGCTGTTCTTCAAAGGAGTCTTGATCCAGCGATACATTTCTACGAAAGGCTCGATTGAGTGGCGTAGAGCGTCTGTCTGGGCTTTGACGCTGAGAAATGTAATAGATGTGAAATCATAAAGACTGCAGCAATTTATATAATGTGACCTGAGGAAAAATGCACTGTCAAATTTTGCCATATTAGATATTTTCGTTCTTACGTATGATATTCGTTTTAATTTCAGATATGCGGGCTTTATACCTTGTAAACAATGAAGGACCAGAGATGTATGAATTAGTGTGTTCTTCGACCAAGATAAAAAATCAGTAAGTGCCCTTCGTAATATTACCATCAGAAGACATCATATACCTTTTAGTCAATTTTACATATTTATACATTTTTGAAAAGGTGTGTTCAAATCTACTTCAATATCATTGATCTACTATTTTGTTCGGGATACTGTCAGTGAAAGTCTTTCGGATATTCTTCAGAACAGCCAGACGCCCGTTCAAGCACTTTGGAATCAGCGCAGTATCGATCTCAGGTTCATCACCCTTCATCCTTCCTTTGTAAAAGTGAACTTGCCCCGAAGCGCTTGGCTCGTCCAATTGACCAGCGAGCCAATCAGAGATAACGTCTTTTCCTTTGTGATAGTTATTTTATTGATATTCCTTGTTATTGATTATTCCTCGTGTGGACGCGGATATTTTTATACAGATGAAATAGATGCGTTATTAAAAATATCCGGATACGTGTGGCTAAGGCTTGAGCTTCCTCAATTTGAATGTCTCGAATGATAACCTACGTCAATGAATCCGAATCATAAACAATGAGATATAGTTCAATAGTTTAATTGGCAAACAAGGAAGCCTTTCCCAGGTAATCTTTCGATTAGCAACCTTCTTTGGGAGAATCCAAACCTTTAATGTATTGGTTTCTTCTTCACATAGATGGATGCAAATGATTAAAGAAGCAATCGAAAATAGACCAGATGAAGAAGGTATTGTACTATTTAGCATTGTTCTTCACCCATGTTAATGTTGATTTTATGCCTTCCACTTGAGAGTGATGACTCCTTGTTTGAAAAACACTGAAATATAATAGAAGCTCTGTCTGTACCCAATACTTCAATCTAGTAGCTAATCGAATCTGAAGTGATCTGTGTTGGAGTAAAATTTTCATTAAGTAAAATGGTTTTGCTTTCGCTGCTGTTTTAGTAAAGGGAGAAGTCGAAGATGGTGAACTTGCGGTTATTAGAACCAAGCGCTGGGATGGCAGAAATAGAGAAGACTTAATTGAGTCTGCGATCCTTTGTAATGATGCTCAGCCTCTACCTAAGATCAAACCCAGACCGTTATGGCTGCAAAGTCGGAGGATTACACCACTGCACTGCAAGTCAATTCACTCCCTCATTTTTCATCAAATTTCTTCTGTTTTTAGGATAAAGTCAACGCAACTTTTTGTTTATTCTTTCAGAGGAAAACCAATCTGATCTCGAGGAAGAAATGCGAAAGGAAGAAGAATCGAGAATTACAAGACTGAAAGATATCATGGGTAAGAAATACTCTTAGGCTCCGTTCACACTACTCCGTTTTTGTACAAAAACGGAGAGAAAAACCTCCGTTTTTGTGAAAGTGTTCATACTGATCCGTGCAAAAACGCCACAAAAACGGAGGTTTTCGAAAACGCATTTGATCAATGTGAACGCACATAAACGGAGGTTTTTGAAAACGCTCCAATATGCAACAATGAGTGTCACAAAAACGGAGCAATGTGAACACACAAAAACGGATGTTTTTCGCTGCGTTTTTGTTATCGGGCAGATCAGTGTGAACGCACAAAAACGGAGGTTTTTCTCACCGTTTTTGTACGAAAACGGAGAAGTGTGAACGGGTAGCTTCGATGCAACAAAAACGGATACTAACAAAAACGGAGTAGTGTGAACGAGACTGATGTTGTGGCCACTGGTTAAACCGCAATGCTTCGAATCATGTGATGAGGGTTTACTATGTGTATTCGAATCTCGTCAACAGAACTATCATCCACAAGGCATCAGCCAACGCAGCTGTCCATCCTTTCAAGCTCAGTAAATGAGCACTCAGAGGTGGTTCTGAGGGCAAAGACCATTATACCGTAGGCCCATATCAATTGTTTAGCTGGCTTGCTGGCTTCTGGTTGAGTTTAAGAATGCAAAATTTGTGTTTGCAATAGAACATTCGGGTGGGAAGCACAGTTTACGAGAAATCGAAGAATGAGGCAAGCGACGACAATCATTATCAGCAAAATTTGTGTGTTGATAGAAGATGATAGGAAATGTTGAGTTGAATCTTTCATTAAATTTGTAACTACTGAAAATCTTACGAACAAAGAACATCCTCAGGACAATATTCTTTTCGATGCATAGTTGAAATCCTTATTTCTTCTCAGTGACAAATGCCTATATTGAGGTATCATTTTGCTATTATTTTGTAAGTTTCAAAATTATATACCGTATTGTCTAAGATGTTTTAATTGATCATGTTTTTAAATTGTTTGTTTCAGAGGGTCTACAAGTTGCAGATTACCAGTTTGTAAATCTAATCGCAGACAAGAATAAATTAGTTGTGGAAATGAGGGTATGTATTTAGTTTACACTTTTCCTGTTCTGTTAGGTAAGATATATCTGTTGAAAAGGGCTACATCGCTTTGTTATGAACAAGTTTGTAAACGCCATTGTTTTAGGAACGTGTCCATTGTTATCTGCATTTGTTTAACGGCTTCAACCAAGCCACCATAGATAACTGTCAGAAATCCACTTGCATCCAAACAATCATAAGGGATAGGAATGCTTGCCTTGTTTCTCTTTGAAGTACAGAAATTTATCTTCAAACTAACGCTTTCATTTTGAGATCAAAGTTTGTATGATATCGGCATTCAAAAATTGCAAAATCACTGTTTTGACAAAAATTTAGAGATAGGGAATATCTTCAAGCACAGTCCGACATATCCGTGTAACTGTACTATCCGTTCCCAGGCATAAAATTGATCAGCTGATGCCCGAGTAACTCATTCATCCGTTCATTTTATCTTCATTCTTTTTGTTAGGAGCTGATTGAAAAGATGGCATCTTCATCTAAGGTTTGTTGATAATTTCATTGTATTTCTTGTTCGCCTTGCCCCTTCTTGTGCTTTCAATTTTTGTATGCTTTTACCCGTAATTCATTCTCAACATCATATCTCGTAGACATCGGGCTGCGAGTCAAGAGATCTATTTCACGTTCAAAATCAGTTCGAGGCAAAGGAGAGATTCCCTGTACAGCAAGAAATCTACACCCGATCTATTATGTTGCAAATACTTGTACAAAAATATTTCATGCGTTGCTGAGAGTAATGCATGCTTTTGAGATTTAGATCCACATCATATTGAGGCTAAGAATGTTCCAAGATGTATTTCTAAAGAACTGACGTCATTGTGAAAATGGTCTATTTTGGAATCATTAGGGATTGATTTCTTGAGGCATCGTTCTTTGCCTTTCGATCAAGCATCCTTGATTTTGTGGCATTTTTTTGATGATCATTTAGTTTATCTGATTTATTCTGTTTTATAGGATTCAACATCTAATCTGGAGTTAACTGCAACTGATGTGTTGGAAGGAAGGTAAGCAAATCTCAAGAATTTTTTTAGATGATGGAATAAAATTCTTTTAAATCTCTTATTGTTGGTAATACTGTGATGACAAACGTCCTGTCAAATTTTACGGAGAAAAGCGACTATTACATAACCAATCTTATTTTTGGTGAAGCTTTTCAGCTTGGGACCCTTATTTTGTGAATAGGAGAAGTGCTAATTTGAATTTGAATATTTTAAGTGCAAAGGGGCCAACCACTGAGAAACTAATTTTTATGAATAAATGCGTTCGTATTTTTCAGGGAGACATTGGAGAAAGCAATTTCTGAAGGTAAGAACAACAATCTTCCCCTATTTCAAGTGCTTTCACTTTTCAGCCCTAAATTTTCAGTAAAGCAGTTTTGCCATTTAATCACATTTGATAGATTTGCTTGATGAAGAAGCTGTTAGCCAATGATCATGCGAGAAATGTCATTGGTACCTTTATCCTAAAGATAACATTTCCTGAGTGAAATTTTTGTTGTATTTTTTCAAGAAATGCCCAGTGATATAGCTGAAAGGAAATCGACATATTTAGATCTTGTAGCTGCTTCAAATAGGCTAAACAGACGCACACAGACCCATTATTTCTTTGGCTATGCAATGAAATGGCGAAAATGCTGACCCTATTTTCTGCAATTATTAGTCGAATTATGATGGAATCACAGCTTCGAATCTTGAATCCCGTGGGAATGTTATCAGTTCTTTAATCAAATCGACGGTTCCATCATCTTTGCCGTAACCATAGTGATTCACAAGTCTTGCGATCTGATTGGTACTCTAGGAAGCTCAGATTTTGGGCCTTAATAGGGTCAAGTTTTTCAGAGTAATATTATTTGAGTCTCAGTTGGCCGAAGCGTCATCATCAAGTCAAAGGAACACAGGGAAACAATTGACTCCAGATCATAAATCTGATGAAATGGCTTTTCAGAGTTGTCAGATACAGTAGACTGTATTTTTTACTGGGCCCCAGCCAGCTTTTAACCACGTCTATTCCATTTTTTAATAATTAAAAATCTTGTTAAGGAATGTGGAGGGTGAAGCAAATATTGACCATCCTTTCACGTATCCTCTTGAGTTGATTCCTAGGTTTCATAACCTCCCCATTGCATTTATTTATATAATCTTTCTTACTTTGCAGCAAGTTCATTAACCACGCTGCTTTACGATAGCGATTTATTGTCTCAACATTCTCCATTGCACCAAGTTGGAGCCCAAGGGGCAGCAACAGCACCAAAGCGAGCTGAAACATTTGGAGGATTCGATACGAAACCCAAGACACTCGCTCCACCAATACACGTCTCCCGTGCTAGTTCTCTTAAACAGGACAATCGACTATCTGTCGTTGGTAAACCATTAGGAACGATGGAAACTGATCACGGGGGTAAGGATCTGAAAGACAGAGTGCGGAAGACTAGTCAAGGCCTAATGTCTGTGATTGTGCGAAATAGTAAGCCAGCCGGATCAAATGAAGACTTATCATCAGCCTCATCTTCGAATTCTAGCCTCGCTCAGGTTCCAAATACAACGGCACAGGTATTGATTTTTGGTTAATATATTATCATTTTCTCTCCAAGGTATTCTCTCCAGTCTACTTACGACACACAATGATAAGACGTTAAAAGTGTTTGAAAAGCTCAAATTTGAAATTACTATTATGCCATTATGGAAAGCCTTTATTTGAACCGAATCTGTGGAGTATTTGGAAATTCATAAACAGTGACGGGTAATGTTGGGGGCGAAGCCATTGTTTCAATTAAAAATCATTGTTTGCTTCTTTCCTTGCAGGAAAGTCTTTGTTCAAGCCAATATTGTGTGTGGGAGGGAATAGTACCCCCTCTTCTCTCAATTGTAGAACAGTGAGAAAATGCTAGGGAAAAATCATAGTTTACAAAGCTGTGTAATTTGGCGATATTCGTTGAATATTGAAGGAAAGAGATGCTGCACTTCCTTAATTTTTGTTATGCATCTGTGAATGACAAATTTGATCTGGAGGTGGCATGTTTGCTTTGATCTCCTCTCATTGACTCATAGAAATTATCAGAAAACGCTTCCATACAGACTTATGTATTGAAAATATTGCTTCTTTTTGCAGAAAATTCTTGCTGTTACACAGTTAAAAGATTATCTGACGTCGTTGATGGTGAGTTCATTCGGCTCATATCTATTTCTTCACCTTTTACATAAAATTGTACTGGAAACCTATAGTGCTACATGTATAACACGTGAACATAGATGGGGTTAGCTTAATAGAACTTTTAGCTATTCTACGAAACAGCCTGGATCGAGCGATATTTTTATACATTTTTATACGTGAAGTTCGATCAAGTGACATTAAGGCTTCTACCGGTATTGTGCACATTCGAAAATTCTTCAAAATGTAAACAAACCTCGTTCGATTGAGTTTCTTTTTCAGAATAGCTAAAAGGTCTATTGAGAGGGAGCTAATTTAATATTTTTGCGTTGAAGGTAGGTACTTATGTAGAAAGGGGTCTGTATGGAGGGTGCCAATAGAACCTTAATGGTTACGTAGCGGGGTTACCCTTGAAGTTAGCTAGGGATGCAACGAATTGATGTAAAAATGTGCAGTAAATGAGGAAATTTTGCGCTGTTTGCCTGGATTTTGGAAATTGTTCATTTTGTCGTCCATATAATTTGAAACCAACTTGCTTTAAAACAAACCATTTACTCTTATAGGATATTACAAACAAGCAAGATATTGAACTAGCCAGGTAAGTTTTTGAATGATCATCGCTTTTTTCATTATCATGGCTATTTCTTGTTTCTCAGCGATAAAATAATAGGGCAGTATCAGATGTTTATAAGTTGACCTGTTGTGGGGCTGGGTTGCACAAAGTAAACAAACTTCTTTTTTGAAACCACAATTTTGCCGTTTAAGGACCACTTCACGCGTATTTGTCTCGCTTTTTCTCACAACTATTGTGTTATTTTGAAGATGGATTTTTTGAATTTTATAGAGAAACAAACGAAACATTCATATCTTTTAAGATTACAGAGATATCCAATCGATGGATTTCAAAGAGAACCTTATTTTGAACCCCATCCATCAAAATTGGAAGAACGCCATGAACACAAAAATTTTGCTCAACACAAAAAATTTGCATTGTGCAGAATACCATGGACAGCTGCCTGAAACAATATTGATTATAGAGATAACATGTTCGTTTACTTTTACGTAACCCAGCCCCTTTAAGGCACAGTTGAAAAGTTTTCTTAGCAATAGTTTGCCCTTGTCCCCTAACAAATCAAACAAAATGTTCTTTAGTTTTTAGCTGTGTAGTGTTTTGGTTGGTTTATGATTCACGATTTTGCTATTTCTTTCAGTATTCGAGTTGAATTACACACATCAAGGTCAGAAATCAACAAGTTAAGATCTGAACGACAGATGATCGAAGAGAGGCTAAACCAACAACAAAAAGAACATGAGCGCCAAATGAACAGACAGAAAGAGAGTTACGCCAAACTAGAACGTGAATTCAAGCGAACAGTTGATAAATTCAACAAACAAATTAATGAGTATAAATATCAACAACAAATTATGATGGAAAAGTACACAGAACTGCAAAAGTTTATGCAATCCTCACAAGCGGTAAGCAAAGGAAAGAGTAACTCGTTATCTGCGTTACGTAATAGACATCACACAATGCAGCCTCATGAGGTGCCCTCGCATTCACACACTGACTCTAAACGAGGTTCCGGTAACCAGGAAGAGTTTGATGATCGAGAGGTCATATTTTTCTAGGCCAGTAAATAAGTAGCTAGTCTTAATGTTTTAATGATGTGCATGTATAGGGTATTTGACAAAAGCAAAGTGGGCAACTTGCTTTTTAGAGGTGTGCATGTATTTGTTTTTTATAGATGAATTTTAAGCCCAAACGAATGAAGCCAATCGAAGCCTCTGAATGTGAAACCTATCTTATTTGAAGCTTAAAAGATTTAAACCTTTGGGCACGGCACTATTTAGTTGTGTTCCATTTCGTTTGTGTTCCCTTTGTTGTGTTCCTTTTACCTTCCTTGCGCAGCTTCCCCTAACATTTGTCCAAAGATAAAATTAACAAAATTATATGTAATACAAGAAAACTAAGACATTTTGTCCTCCAATTCCGGTTTCAAATTTTGATTAGAATTTTCCCAGCAACTCTCCAAAGGTTCAGGTCATTAGGATGATAAACCTCTCCTCACTACGCTAGCCCTATTTCCTATACTGCCAAAGATAGCCCCATTGTCCCTCCCTGTTGACATCAACGTGACATTGGAAACCAAAACTGTCTCGCATTAGATATCACGTGAAAATCCGCGCGATTATTCAGTTCAGTTTTATTCAATTTTTTCGTAAGATCCAAATTGTTTAAATGTATGATGAGAAACAATAGAAATGTTGGACATCAGTTGCTTTTCGCCATCGCAGAAAGCAACTGGATATTTATGATCTTCTGTTTCTTTCAGGAATAGATAAACAGCAGAAAACTGAAAAATAGGGGAAAACACGAATTCTCTCCTCACCCTTTGTATGTCTGAGTTTGCAGGAAAACGAAATGAGATTTTGGTAACGATTTGTGTTTCAGTGAAAACAAATATTCAAGCAGGGTTTCACAAGAGTTCTCGAGTGGCCGTTCGTATTTAAGTCGTATTTTTATCTTGAGATATATTTTTCTTTTGATTTGAATTTTATAGATTTACCAACGATATTTGAATCCCAATAGACCTGTGTTGTAACAGAAATTTGTGTTGTGTTGATGAAGGGAAAAGTTGAGATTTGTTTAGCGAGTAACTATGTCAGTTAGGGAATTTGACACCCTCACTCCCTGTCCTTCCGTTTCTGGGGTGACGAAATGCTGGTCAACATAATGTAACAATTAAAATGCTACTTATTCATAGCTTGGATATGTCATTGACCTGCTTGTATAAAAATGATCGATAGGTTAGAAGGTTTGTCACTCAAGTCCGTTTGAAGAGTGAGGACAATCAGAAATCTTTTGTGAGAAATGTACGTAGAAACCCACGTCAGAAGTTTGTTTCAGAGCAGGGCCACTTGAAAACCAACTTTTGCTTGTGGATATCGAAATCCTTGAAGCTGGTGTTACCGCGTGCAAAAAACTCCCGTACTAGCCCATAATCTATGGCATTGAATGCATTTGCATTCGATTTCGGAATGGTTCAAAAACTAAAGAAGTATCATATCTTGATATATTCGATTGCGATTTCACTGTTTTATGTCCTGGTATTATTTTCCAATCCATCACTTCGTGGTAGAAACGAAAATAGATTATTTACCATTTAATTTTCCGGGGAACTGAGACAAAAAAGAGTCACTTTTAGGTGAATTGACGAGGTCATCAAGATATTAACAATTAACCTGCCTGTGTATGTGCTTAGGCCAAGATGGACAAGTGTGTGGTTGCTGGTTTCATTTGTATTGGTGCTTTCGTAAGGGAATACTGCGAGCATGTGTGAATTGAAATCACGAAGTAATAAGGTGTAGAAAAAGATCATTTCAAAACAGTAATATCCTACAAAACAACAGTAAATATATTTATGCATTCCAGAGCAAACCTTTATACATACCAGAAGGCTGTACTTTCTACTTTGTACGCTTCTTGTCTGGGAATACTTGATATTGCCCATGAAAAACGCTACATAATTAGTCCTGTTTTGAAGAAATCCTCTTCTTTTTTTTTGCTTAGAGATAGTTTTAATAATTTAATGTGATGGGGACATTTTGATCTTGTATTGTAAAAAATGATTTGTTGATTCGATTATACATTTTCAGTCCATAATCAATAAAAGATTTCGTATTTACACTTGGAAAAGGATCGTATTTTGTCTATAGTATTAACATGTGAGTAATAGGATACTTTCAATCTCGTTTCCTTTCTTTTGCCTCGATCTTTATTTGGTCCTAAATGTTTAAACTTTTATGAATTTCTTTATTTGATCTTCTGTTTAAAATTTCTAAAATTTCGTTGCTCAACCATTTGTTCAAACTTAGTCGTTGGAAAAGCTTTTCAGTTTGAATTTGATCCACATGTTTCACGTTTTGCCATTCTTGACCAAAATCATCTCTACCAAATTGAGCCGTTTTTGCCCAAAAATACGGATACAGTTACTGCAAAGGCAAAGCTGAGAATCTCAAAATTAGCTGATGATGAGAATCGTCATTTTCCACCAACAAGTAAGGCTATAGGCCTTGCTTTTTGCAAACATTGGCCGCCTCTTAGACACGTCATTTTCTGCGAGAATCCTCGTTTTTGGCCAAAAACAAAGGCCCTTGCTTTCAAGAGAAGATCGGCCGATTTTAGATAGGCTCATTTTCTGCCAAAAAGTAAGGCTACAGGGAGTGGTTTTTCAGGAAATTAGCTGATTTTTGAGCAAAAAGTAAGGTTAACCCCTTTGCTTTTTTTCAAAAATCGGCCCTTTTTCGAAATACAAATTTTTGAGCAAAAAGTAAGGTTAACCCCTTTGCTTTTTGCAAAAATTGGCCCTTTTTAGAAATACCGATTTTGGGGCAAAAAAGTAAGGTTAACCCCTTTGCTTTTTTTCAAAAATTGGCCCTTTTTCGAAATACCAATTTTTGAGCAAAAAGTAAGGTTAACCCCTTTGCTTTTTGCAAAAATTGGCTCTTTTTAGAAATATCGATTTTGGGGCAAAAAGTAAGGTTAACCCCTTTGCTTTTTTTCAAAAATTGGCTTTTCAAAAATACCAATTTTTGAGCAAAAAGTAAGGTTAACCCCTTTGCTTTTTGCAAAAATTGGCTCTTTTTAGAAATACCGATTTTGGGGCAAAAAAGTAAGGTTAACCCCTTTGCTTTTTTTCAAAAATTGGCCCTTTTTCGAAATACCAATTTTTGAGCAAAAAGTAAGGTTAACCCCTTTGCTTTTTGCAAAAATTGGCTCTTTTTAGAAATATCGATTTTGGGGCAAAAAGTAAGGTTAACCCCTTTGCTTTTTTTCAAAAATTGGCTTTTCAAAAATACCAATTTTTGAGCAAAAAGTAAGGTTAACCCCTTTGCTTTTTGCAAAAATTGGCTCTTTTTAGAAATATCGATTTTGGGGCAAAAAGTAAGGTTAACCCCTTTGCTTTTTTTCAAAAATTGGCTCTTTTTGGAAATACCGATTTTGGGGCAAAAAGTAAGGTTAACCCCTTTGCTTTTTTTCAAAAATTGGCTCTTTTTGGAAATACCGATTTTGGGGCAAAAAGTAAGGTTAACCCCTTTGCTTTTTTTCAAAAATTGGCTCTTTTTGGAAATACCGATTTTGGGGCAAAAAGTAAGGTTAACCCCTTTGCTTTTTTTCAAAAATTGGCTCTTTTTGGAAATACCGATTTTGGGGCAAAAAGTAAGGTTAACCCCTTTGCTTTTTTTCAAAAATTGGCTCTTTTTGGAAATACCGATTTTGGGGCAAAAAGTAAGGTTAACCCCTTTGCTTTTTTTCAAAAATTGGCTCTTTTTGGAAATACCGATTTTGGGGCAAAAAGTAAGGTTAACCCCTTTGCTTTTTTTCAAAAATTGGCTCTTTTTGGAAATACCGATTTTGGGGCAAAAAGTAAGGTTAACCCCTTAGCTTTTTTTCAAAAATTGGCTCTTTTTGGAAATACCGATTTTGGGGCAAAAAGTAAGGTTAACCCCTTTGCTTTTTTTCAAAAATTGGCTCTTTTTGGAAATACCGATTTTGGGGCAAAAAGTAAGGTTAACCCCTTTGCTTTTTTTCAAAAATTGGCTCTTTTTAGAAATACCGATTTTGGGGCAAAAAAGTAAGGTTAACCCCTTTGCTTTTTTTCAAAAATTGGCCCTTTTTCGAAATACCAATTTTTGAGCAAAAAGTAAGGTTAACCCCTTTGCTTTTTGCAAAAATTGGCTCTTTTCAGAAATACCGATTTTGGGGCAAAAAAGTAAGGTTAACCCCTTTGCTTTTTTTCAAAAATTGGCCCTTTTTCGAAATACCAATTTTTGAGCAAAAAGTAAGGTTAACCCCTTTGCTTTTTGCAAAAATTGGCTCTTTTTAGAAATACCGATTTTGGGGCAAAAAAGTAAGGTTAACCCCTTTGCTTTTTTTCAAAAATTGGCCCTTTTTCGAAATACCAATTTTTGAGCAAAAAGTAAGGTTAACCCCTTTGCTTTTTGCAAAAATTGGCTCTTTTTAGAAATACCGATTTTGGGGCAAAAAAGTAAGGTTAACCCCTTTGCTTTTTTTCAAAAATTGGCCCTTTTTCGAAATACCAATTTTTGAGCAAAAAGTAAGGTTAACCCCTTTGCTTTTTTTCAAAAATTGGCTCTTTTTGGAAATACCGATTTTGGGGCAAAAAGTAAGGTTAACCCCTTTGCTTTTTTTCAAAAATTGGCTTTTCAAAAATACCAATTTTTGAGCAAAAAGTAAGGTTAACCCCTTTGCTTTTTGCAAAAATTGGCTCTTTTTAGAAATATCGATTTTGGGGCAAAAAAGTAAGGTTAACCCCTTTGCTTTTTTTCAAAAATTGGCCCTTTTTCGAAATACCAATTTTTGAGCAAAAAGTAAGGTTAACCCCTTTGCTTTTTGCAAAAATTGGCTCTTTTTAGAAATACCGATTTTGGGGCAAAAAAGTAAGGTTAACCCCTTTGCTTTTTTTCAAAAATTGGCCCTTTTTCGAAATACCAATTTTTGAGCAAAAAGTAAGGTTAACCCCTTTGCTTTTTGCAAAAATTGGCTCTTTTTAGAAATACCGATTTTGGGGCAAAAAAGTAAGGTTAACCCCTTTGCTTTTTTTCAAAAATTGGCCCTTTTTCGAAATACCAATTTTTGAGCAAAAAGTAAGGTTAACCCCTTTGCTTTTTTTCAAAAATTGGCTCTTTTTGGAAATACCGATTTTGGGGCAAAAAGTAAGGTTAACCCCTTTGCTTTTTTTCAAAAATTGGCTTTTCAAAAATACCAATTTTTGAGCAAAAAGTAAGGTTAACCCCTTTGCTTTTTTTCAAAAATTGGCTCTTTTTGGAAATACCGATTTTGGGGCAAAAAGTAAGGTTAACCCCTTTGCTTTTTTTCAAAAATTGGCTCTTTTTAGAAATACCGATTTTGGGGCAAAAAAGTAAGGTTAACCCCTTTGCTTTTTTTCAAAAATTGGCCCTTTTTCGAAATACCAATTTTTGAGCAAAAAGTAAGGTTAACCCCTTTGCTTTTTGCAAAAATTGGCTCTTTTCAGAAATACCGATTTTGGGGCAAAAAAGTAAGGTTAACCCCTTTGCTTTTTTTCAAAAATTGGCCCTTTTTCGAAATACCAATTTTTGAGCAAAAAGTAAGGTTAACCCCTTTGCTTTTTGCAAAAATTGGCTCTTTTCAGAAATACCGATTTTGGGGCAAAAAAGTAAGGTTAACCCCTTTGCTTTTTTTCAAAAATTGGCCCTTTTTCGAAATACCAATTTTTGAGCAAAAAGTAAGGTTAACCCCTTTGCTTTTTGCAAAAATTGGCTCTTTTTAGAAATACCGATTTTGGGGCAAAAAAGTAAGGTTAACCCCTTTGCTTTTTGCAAAAATTGGCTCTTTTTAGAAATACCGATTTTGGGGCAAAAAAGTAAGGTTAACCCCTTTGCTTTTTTTCAAAAATTGGCCCTTTTTCGAAATACCAATTTTTGAGCAAAAAGTAAGGTTAACCCCTTTGCTTTTTTTCAAAAATTGGCTCTTTTTGGAAATACCGATTTTGGGGCAAAAAGTAAGGTTAACCCCTTTGCTTTTTTTCAAAAATTGGCTCTTTTTGGAAATACCGATTTTGGGGCAAAAAGTAAGGTTAACCCCTTTGCTTTTTTTCAAAAATTGGCTCTTTTTGGAAATACCGATTTTGGGGCAAAAAGTAAGGTTAACCCCTTTGCTTTTTTTCAAAAATTGGCTCTTTTTGGAAATACCGATTTTGGGGCAAAAAGTAAGGTTAACCCCTTTGCTTTTTTTCAAAAATTGGCTCTTTTTGGAAATACCGATTTTGGGGCAAAAAGTAAGGTTAACCCCTTTGCTTTTTTTCAAAAATTGGCTCTTTTTGGAAATACCGATTTTGGGGCAAAAAGTAAGGTTAACCCCTTTGCTTTTTTTCAAAAATTGGCTCTTTTTGGAAATACCGATTTTGGGGCAAAAAGTAAGGTTAACCCCTTTGCTTTTTTTCAAAAATTGGCTCTTTTTGGAAATACCGATTTTGGGGCAAAAAGTAAGGTTAACCCCTTAGCTTTTTTTCAAAAATTGGCTCTTTTTGGAAATACCGATTTTGGGGCAAAAAGTAAGGTTAACCCCTTTGCTTTTTTTCAAAAATTGGCTCTTTTTGGAAATACCGATTTTGGGGCAAAAAGTAAGGTTAACCCCTTTGCTTTTTTTCAAAAATTGGCTCTTTTTAGAAATACCGATTTTGGGGCAAAAAAGTAAGGTTAACCCCTTTGCTTTTTTTCAAAAATTGGCCCTTTTTGGAAATACCGATTTTTGAGCAAAAAGTAAGGTTAACCCCTTTGCTTTTTGCAAAAATTGGCTCTTTTCAGAAATACCGATTTTGGGGCAAAAAAGTAAGGTTAACCCCTTTGCTTTTTTTCAAAAATTGGCCCTTTTTCGAAATACCAATTTTTGAGCAAAAAGTAAGGTTAACCCCTTTGCTTTTTGCAAAAATTGGCTCTTTTTAGAAATACCGATTTTGGGGCAAAAAAGTAAGGTTAACCCCTTTGCTTTTTTTCAAAAATTGGCCCTTTTTCGAAATACCAATTTTTGAGCAAAAAGTAAGGTTAACCCCTTTGCTTTTTGCAAAAATTGGCTCTTTTTAGAAATACCGATTTTGGGGCAAAAAAGTAAGGTTAACCCCTTTGCTTTTTTTCAAAAATTGGCCCTTTTTCGAAATACCAATTTTTGAGCAAAAAGTAAGGTTAACCCCTTTGCTTTTTGCAAAAATTGGCTCTTTTTAGAAATACCGATTTTGGGGCAAAAAAGTAAGGTTAACCCCTTTGCTTTTTTTCAAAAATTGGCCCTTTTTCGAAATACCAATTTTTGAGCAAAAAGTAAGGTTAACCCCTTTGCTTTTTTTCAAAAATTGGCTCTTTTTGGAAATACCGATTTTGGGGCAAAAAGTAAGGTTAACCCCTTTGCTTTTTTTCAAAAATTGGCTCTTTTTGGAAATACCGATTTTGGGGCAAAAAGTAAGGTTAACCCCTTTGCTTTTTTTCAAAAATTGGCTCTTTTTGGAAATACCGATTTTGGGGCAAAAAGTAAGGTTAACCCCTTTGCTTTTTTTCAAAAATTGGCTTTTCAAAAATACCAATTTTTGAGCAAAAAGTAAGGTTAACCCCTTTGCTTTTTTTCAAAAATTGGCTTTTCAAAAATACCAATTTTTGAGCAAAAAGTAAGGTTCAAAAAGTAAGTGTAACTACCTCTGCCCGGCCGTGAGGTAGTACATTTTAAGAATATAAACAAGATAGATAAAACTGCTGATTAACTTTGCAAACTTCATCCAATGTATCGTGTACACACAACGAAATTTTTAGCAGTCATTTAACGTCCGTTTCTGATCTGCGTCTCCTCAGAATCTCTTGTTCTCTCATTGTTTACTTTTTCTCTGCCCACAAGGTCCTCACGGGGGTATACACAAATCTTATACATCATGAAAACTATAACTAATCAGTTCACATTCTCCCCCATTCGAAGAAATGTTGTCCCCAACATTGTTGTCCAGTCCCAATAGTCGATTTGCAGATCATTTGCGCGCTTCCATTCTGCAAAACTTGGTAACACTTGGTAACAGAATCGAGTTCTTACGATTTTGACGTTGAATTAACGCGTAATGGTTCTCTAATCCATAGCTTGAGTAGATGAGTGCTTATTTTCGTTTTTTCTTTATTTTCAAGTAAAAAATTACGATAGAGTCATTTCTCAACGAATATTGCATTGACGAGTCCTTTCTCAACAAAACCAAATCTTCCGAGCGATGAAGCTTTGTAATACTTCGATAATTTCAAATGAATAGTTCTCCTTTGCGTAATTAAGCGCAAGGGTAAAGTCTTGGATATTGTCCGAATGAAAGAAGCCGGTACGCATCCTGGGGTAAAGGAATAGGTCTTGCAAGTAACGGTCTTGGTACCACGTTAACATACCCATTCGGATAAAATATAGGTGCGCACGGATTCAATCTTGGATCGTACTGTCCTCCTGAGTAAAAACTTGGTTGAATCGAATTAACGAAGAATGATTGTTGTTCCTGTGGTCTTCCTAACTGATTGTACACTAAACGTGTTGGTGGGTTTCTTGTCCTTCTTGGTCGCTCACATGTATCCTCTTCCGCGATGTTATCATCGATTGATGTTGGCTCAGCAATGGAAGACTGAACTTCTGATTCTTGTCTTTGATCTTCGACTTCTTCCCTGGTCGCATCAGTTTCTGCGATGTCTTCTACTGCAACAGTAGGTTCAGCACTACAAACTTCCTCTCGAGTCTCTTGTATCTGGCAGGGTTCAAAAGTTGGAAATTCTTCATCAGAATCATCATCAGAATCAAAACCGTGTGTTGTATCATCTTTGACATCGTTTCGTTTGATGGGACGTTTTGGCTTTCTCTTGTTTTGACTTGTCTCATCGATTGCCGTTTCTTCAAGTCCAAGGTAATCACATGGCATTAACATGGTACGATGTAGTACTCTTGTCTTCCCTTGTCCCTTTTCTGGTTGAACCTCGTACACAGGACTGTCTTGATCAATACGACGAACAACTTTGTGGATCACATCCTCCCAATATGCGCGTAGTTTACCGGGACCACCTCTCTCAGATAGGTTTCTAACTAAAACCCGATCTCCAGCTGATAGGCTTGATGTTCTCACCTTCTTATCGTATTGTTGCTTGTTCCGTGCAGCTGCGGCCGTCATGTTCTTTCTGACTGTTTCATAAGCCCCTTTCAAAGCCAACCTCCATTCCTCAACGTATGCTTTGTAGCTCTTGTTTTTATTTGACTGAGGTGTGTCAAACAGCATATCTACAGGTAGTCTTGGAGCATGACCGAATAGGAGTTGAAATGGCGGGTATCCTGTTGAATCATGTGGTGAGCAATTATAAGCGTGCACAAGTTTTGGCAGTTGATCTTTCCATTTCGATTTAAACTGCTCCGGCAGTGTTCTAAGCATTCCAAGTAATGTCCTGTTGAATCTCTCTGCCTTGCCATTGCCCTGCGGATGATATGGCGTTGTGCGTGACTTATCCATCCTGCACAAGCGTTCTAACTGGTCAAACAACTGGTTCTGAAACTCGCCACCTTGGTCGTGATGAATTCTTTCAGCAAATCCGAATCTCATGAAAAAGTCGTTGAATAGTCGCTCAGCTGCTGTTTTAGCTGTCTTATTGCGGGTTGGATAAGCTTGGGCATACCTCGTAAAATGATCTACAACAACGAGAATATATTCATAGCCACCTGAACTTTGTTCCAGATGAAGGAAGTCAATTGAAATCAGTTCGAAAGGCATAGATGTTAAAACTGGCTTCAATGGCTCTCTTTGATGCAAGGTCGGTTTCCGTTGTTTCAAACATCGACATTTCTTATTCACGTATAGCTGAATATCATCTTGCATATGTGGCCAAAAGAACCTGTCTCTGGCAAGACTAAGGACCTTTTCCGCACCAATATGCCCCATTTCATCATGCAGTTCTCTCAGTATGATTGAATGAAGACTCTTTGGCAAGATTATCTGACTATCACTTCCACGTTTGCGTCTCAGGATCCCCTCTTTGTCTAAGAAGAGCTTTGTCCAATCATATAATAGCCTCTTTGTTATATGACTTTCATCTCTTGCCTCTTCTGCTGATGGTTTAACATTGTCCCTCTTCCACACAATCAGTTTGTGGATATCCTGATCTTGCATTTGATGTTGTAGAATGTCAACTCTTCCTAGCCTTCTTTTGTCTCCCCTATGGGTAATGGCATCAATGTCGGCACTTGCATTCTCTTTTGCCATCTCTGGAAGATAAGCAATACCTCTGGTTCTGATCTGTATTGCCTGGGCTGTTGCATGGAGTACGTTGTGGTTTAGTTGTTGAGTACATTCTTGAATCAGCTTATCCATCTCTAATGGCATTCTGCTAAGGCCATCTGCATCTCCATTACTCTTTCCAGGTCTGTAATGAATTGTGAAGTTATATTCAGCTAACTCCCCCACCCACCTAATTCCTGTTGCATTGAGTTTAGCCGTGCTCATGACATAAGTCAGTGGGTTATTATCTGTGAAGACACTGAACGATGGTGCATAATACAAATAATCCTTGAACTGTTCAGTCACTGCCCATTTCAGAGCAAGAAACTCTAGCTTTCCAGAATGAAGGTTGTATTTTTTCTCTGTGGGTGACAATGAACGTGATGCATATGCGATTACTCTTAGCTCCTTTCCTTGTCTTTGGTACAATACTGCTCCCAGCCCCTCTTGCGAAGCATCAGTGTGCAGGATGTAAGGCTTTTCCGGATCTGGGTATGCCAATACCGGTGGATTTGTCAGCAAGTTGATAATGTTAGCTAGTGCATCCTGGTGTCTTGCTGTCCATTGTATTGCTGTATTTGAATGAAGTTGTCCATTGTTGGTCTTGAAGACTTTCGTTGAGTTGGCTGTATCTGCAGTTAACAATTTATATAGAGGCTGGGCTCGTTGTGCAAATGATGGAATGCTGCGCCGATAATACGATAGTAATCCTAACATTTTCCTAACATCACCAACTGTCTTTGGTTCTTTTTCTAGCAAACTAGTTACGGCTTTCACATTGTTTTCATCCATCTTGTAACCATGTTCTGAAACAATCCTACCAAGGAATCGTACTTCCCTTTTAAACAATTCACATTTACGTCCCTTTAACTTTATGCCATGGTCTCTTAGTCTTCGCAATACTGTTTGAACATGTACAACATGTTCTTCGAATGTCTTGCTGAAAATGATCACATCATCCAGATATGGAATAACGAATTTGTCACGTAGATCTCGTAGTATGTTCTCCATGTGTCTCTGAAACGCTGCTGGTGCATTTGTAAGTCCAAAAGGGATCCTATTCCATTGAAACAACCCCCATGGAGTTATAAACGCAGTGAGGTGTTGAGAATCTGGGCTAATGAAGCCTTGGTGGTAGGCCTTACCCTGGTCAAGAACAGTAAACCAGCGACTACCACCAAGGTTATCCAGTGTCTCTTGAATCCTTGGAAGTGGGTGCCTGTCTCTGACTGTTTTACTATTGAGGCAGCGATAGTCGACACATAATCGAAGAGAACCATCTTTTTTCCTCACACACACAACAGGCGATGACCATGATGACTTTGAGGGAGAGATGAATTGTTTGTTCAGGAGGTCCTCTATATAAGCTTTAACCTCTCCATACAATGGGCGTGGCACAGCAATGTAATTCTTTTGAACAGGGCTGTGATCATTCAAATTAATGTCCAGCTCTAACCCCTTTGCTTGACCAATGTCGGAGTCATTCTCTGAAAATGATAGTGATTCTTCTTCCAGCATCTTTTCAACAATGTCTTCTTGCTCCTTACTCAGGCCATCTAATTTAAGTCCCGGTATTTTCTTTGGTTTTGCAGAATGAATTTGTTTCTGTATTGAGTGTTCATCATCTTGATTGCATGTTTCTTTTATCTTCACATCAAGAGGTGTAACTGACTGGATGAGCTGAATTTGGCCAATATGTGTTCTGTTTCTAAGACAAATATCATGATCTGTTTCGTTTTCCACATTTAGATGAATGATCTGAGTTGAACTTTTCTTTAAACACACAACTGTCTCGTCAAGCTTAAGTCCTTCTGGCACATTGTCAGTTACATTTGGTACAAACAATGCAGGCATCTGATTTGGTATAAACTCACTGTTTCCTCTACATGGGATTGAAATAGTTGTCTGCTTTGGAACGATTATGTCCTTCTTTGTGGTCTTTACAGAACAAACGTAGTCCTGTTCAACAGAGTCCTTTACTAAGCTGATGAATGCTTGGCTATCATGATCGCTTCTCAGTGCTGGAAAACTGGCTTGGATCTGATCAATAACACTTTTGTCAGTAGCTTTAATGATACCATCTTTATTCTTGGTTAGCTCACAGATTACATTGAACCCAATAATTGGTAGATCAAGTGCACCTGTTGTCACAAGAAAGGGAACAATGACACTTTTATTGCTTGAACTGTCTGAAATCAGCTCTAATTCCAGCTCTATGAAACCTCCATAAGGTATTGCTGTTCCATTGGCAGCATACAGTCTCACTTCATCTTCAGTTTGTAGGAGCTCTTCAATTTTCCGAATTTGTTTTGATGGAAAATTACTTTTAACTTGGTCTATTGAAATCACAGACACTTGTGCCCCTGTGTCCCAAAGTCCTTGAGTCTCAATGCCCTCTAATTTAACATTCACTGTGCACTTTTGACCTACGAGTTTCACAATTGAAGCTTGTTGATGGGGGGTTACATGTGCTGCAATCATTGTATGGTGATCTTGTGGTAAATTTCTTTCTTCGAGTTTTACTGATAGACTGCTGATGGCTTCACAAATGACTTTATGCTCCTTCCAGTGTTTGGATTGACAATGTTTACTGCAGTATTTCACAGCATAGCAAGACGAGCATTGTTTCAAACTACTTGGCTCAGCAGTTTTTTGGCAATAATTGCAGTGTTGGGACTGACTAGCATTGTTCTGGGCTACTCCCTGTCCCTGCGGGGCAGCCCTCTCCCGTTTCCCTGCTTCTGCCTCTGGTCAGCCTGTCTTTTTCGGCAGTTTCTTGCAAAATGGTTATCCCCTTGACAGTAGTTACAGTGACGACATTCAGCACTGGTACCCTTTTCTTTACAGCTTTTGCATGCATATGATACGTTGGTATTCTGATCTCTTGAGTTTATATCCCCTCCACTAGCCACAGTAGGCCTTGGACTGTGGGTAATTGTGGGTGTGCTTGTGTGTTGAGCTGCAAGCTGTTCCTGAATGGTTTTGATTTGGGCCTGCATTGCTTGAACAGTGGCCAAAATGTGAGAACCTGTGGTTTTCTCGTGAGAACTCTTCTGGGATACAGGTTTGTTCTCTCTCTCATCAGTTGCTACCACAGCACTTGCCTGAAAACCTTTAGCTGTCTTCCCAAGTCTGGCCTGCCTTTCTGTCTCTGCGGAGGAGATTGAGCTCACTTGGTGGATCAATTCTTCATCTGAAATTAACGTATTCTGCAAAATTGGACGAAGTTTCATCAGGATGTTATCATCTCGGAGGCCTGTCTCGATCGTTCTCAAAAACATACCCTGCACCAAGTCAGGGTCATATTTCAGGTTTGTGTCAGCTTCCTGACTTGCAAAAAGGATTTTCTGTCTCAGATCGAGGGCTCTTAGTAGGAATATTTCTGGGCTTTCCTTAGGTCCCTGGCACATTGTTGCAAGCTCTTGGTACAGTTGGGTACCACTCTTTTCTTTGTAGTGAGATCTGAGAATTTGCCTTAATCTTGGTAAGGTCAGATCTCTTAGTGTTTCAATGTAGCTACGGAGCTGCAAACCAGGCTTCATTGATTTTATAATGGCTTCTATCACCTCTTTCTCACTGTATCCCTTCTCAACAGCACTCTCAATTTGTCGTGACAATGAAACAAAACTCATTTGGTCGTTCCGGCCTTGCTCTCCAATTTGGCCCTGAATTTTCAGTTCACGCCTGAAAAAAGAGGCTGCATCTTGCTGATTTTGAACATTCCAAGTCGATGCTGAGTTCCTAACGCTTCTAGGGTTCTGAGCAGAGTTTCTATCCATGCCAGGTATGTTTCCTATGAGGGCCTCAAATTCTCGTCGCTGATTTTCCAACAGCCTTTCATAGTGTTGTTGCATCTCATGAATTTTATCTTCAGCCCTCACTCCATGTGCAAATCCAATTTCATCAAAATCACGATTTTCTTGGGGTCCAGGGTCCTGAGTCCCGTTCCCAACTCCAGGTTCCTGTTCCATGTTCTCATTCCGTCGATTACCATCTACTTCCGTGTTTTCCTCGCCTGTCTGATCTTCCCCCCGTCCAAAGAAACGCAGCCAGTCAGTTAATCGCGTGACATTCTCTTCCTCGCTTCCATTGTCTAGGGTTTCATTAATAAAATCGCGTATTCCTTTTAACAATTTACGTCTAGTCAAACCGGCAGCGGTTTCAACATCAAAGCCTAATTTCCTTGCAAACCCTTTCAAAATCGTTTCATCACTTCCACATAACATTAACTCAAGGGTTTCATAGGTCATCTCGGCCATTCTGAAGTACGCAAAATGTTTTGAAATTCACAGCAAAGTCAGTCGCGATAACGAATAAGGGCACACGATTTGCGAAACGAGCATAAACAAGAGAAAATCAAGGTCGACAAAATAAAACACACAGTCTCTCAAATTTCATCCGAAACATCGATGAACACATTCAAAACACAGTTTCTTAAATTTCACTGGAATACATCTATGAACAGCTTGAAAACGCAGGGAAAATCCCGTCAAAACGAGTAAATTAAGGGCAAAACCAATTATCGAAATATCATTCAGAGTTTCAGACAACAAGTGTGAGAATCGCAAACTTACATCCACAGAACACAGAACCAGCCTCTCACCACCACCTTGAAAATCAACGTTGGGCGCCAGAAATGTAACTACCTCTGCCCGGCCGTGAAGTAGTACATTTTAAGAATATAAACAAGATAGATAAAACTGCTGATTAACTTTGCAAACTTCATCCAATGTATCGTGTACACACAACGAAATTTTTAGCAGTCATTTAACGTCCGTTTCTGATCTGCGTCTCCTCAGAATCTCTTGTTCTCTCATTGTTTACTTTTTCTCTGCCCACAAGGTCCTCACGGGGGTATACACAAATCTTATACATCATGAAAACTATAACTAATCAGTTCACATAAGGTCCTTAACCCCTTTGCTTTTTTTCAAAAATTGGCTCTTTTTGGAAATACCGATTTTGGGGCAAAAAGTAAGGTTAACCCCTTTGCTTTTTTTTCAAAAATTGGCTTTTCAAAAAGGAAGACTATTTACGTCAGTAAATGTTTGTTAACGCCCAAGTCTCCCTAGAATTTGCATCCCCCATGGAAACACCCTAGAACCCAGTCCTCTGTCATCAGCGCAGTTCGACAGCATGGTCTGTGATGGAGAGTGATGTCCAGTTTTAATCGTGCAAAGTATCAGTTTTTCGAGCTGATTGCGAAGACTATGGCTGAAAATAGCTATGCTGTTTAAATGATAAGAAGCTGGTGAGAATTTTTGAAACAATGACCTGAACCTTGCAACGGCGTAAAAGAATTGCCTCATGGACGCTGCTGAGATGTTGGCCTACAGAAATGGCGGTCACCTGAAGTCACAAACAAAGTGGTGTTACTGGAGGTCCTTTGTCCGCATGTTCACAGCAAGAAACACTCCACCCGGCATCATTGCTCAATGAATGAATGTATCTGCCATTGCAGTTTATATCAACGAAAGAAACTGTATCCAATACGTTGAAAATCAACCTTAAACCCGAAGTGAAATCGTCAATTGTACCGCGAAGCCAATTTGAACATTCCCTTGCAGGAGGGCGTGGTTTGTCGTTGAGAATCGAGGACAATCGAAGCGTCGATGCAAAGACTTACGCGCCTGATGCTTGTGGCGTGAAGCACCATCTTACTCAGTTCATTGAAGTGGAACTTTTCAGTTCAGTCAACACAAAGTGTGAATCATGGAATTAAACACCGTAGATCTAACTACTCTGAGACAGTTTGCAGCCGTTCACTTTGATTAGTATTGTAGCCAAGGACCAGACAATGTGTAATCAAAACATGAGTTGAAAGTTGGTCACCAGTACACGGAGGAAACACATGAGAATTATCCAGATTCACATTGCATGGGAGCAGAAAATAAAACTATTTTTGGAATAATTTTGTCAACAACTTTGCAAGCGAAAATTGTTGCACAGCACTCACTAACAGTTATCACAAGCATCACAAGTATCGATCTATTATGATGTGCTAGGGTTTGCCAAACAAGCTGGACACAAACCAACTAAAAAAAAAAAAAAAGCAATTGGTATGGTAAAATGTTGGACACTGGTTTTAATCAACTACATGCAGGTGTGATATAGACACTTTTTGTTTATGCCCATGGAGTTTTTACTGGGATTGTGAGTTTACCATGAATGAAAGAAGCAGATTGAGAAGAAATAAGCCTAAACTTTACTGGAAACTTTGCCAGACTTGTTGAAAAACAGGGCTTCTCAGCCAAGGAGTTGTCCAACAATTAACTTATCAACATTGAGGAACAGAAAATAGTCAATGACAATGGTATCAAGGTTGCAATTGATAAACATTGGGTGCAATACGGATATGGGTATGGTGGCAAGTAGACCTGATGTTCCATAATGTATTGAACCCATTAACTCAATCTTGATTATTATTGGGGGTATCAAGGTGCTAGGCATCTCTTGCAAGTTCACATTTTATCATGTGATCTTCATAAACCAATAAGGGCACCCAGTACTTAGCCTAAATGAGTGCCATTCTGCAGGTGCAACAACATGAAACATAAGGGAAATATTACCCTGATGTTTAAAAGAAAAGGGGGCATAAACCCCAGGTGATGGGTGATGAAGGGAATATCACCCCATTCTTATAAAGGAGATGTAGTCCCTAGATGATAGATTGAGAAAGATCACCCTGTGATCAGAAGGATGAAACCCCCAGGAAGTATATGGTAAGTATCCTGGTCCACGCCCCCCCTCTCAGTTGTTTCTTGCAGGTACATGAAACTCACATCAACTAGCCCTATAACCTTTTAAGGACAAACTGACATCTTGCAGTTGTCACAGCTGTGCATTTAATGATCATACAAAGTCTCCTCAGGGGCTGTTCAATACCCTTTTCAACGACCTCTACACATTTCACTTGGTAATAAATGCTCGATAGAACAGTGTGTAAGCCACACTTCACCCATCCCTCTTCAGGTACAAACTAATATATATATGCCAAATGACTTTTGGCCAGTTCAAATGGAGACCATCTTGCCCCTTCCAAAATCCCCACCCCTTTTTGCTATGTTTCCTTTTGCCTTCTTTGCAGCTTCAATAGATCCTCAATGTTATGCTCCAACTTTGACCAGAAATTTAATTGCAGGAGAACATAATTTGAGATTACAGGGATACAAGAAGGTTAATAAATGCCTGCTAGATTAATGTCACCCCCCTTCCCTTTCCACCATCCCCCTGTGTCCTTTGCTTTTCTTGCAGGTACAAACTACCATCAATATTCCCAGTGTTTAACAACACTAATATTTGCATGCAGGAAGGGCAAAGGGATTGGCATAAGTCAAGGGAGTTAAAAGCAACAAGGTACATACAAAACTCCTAAGCTGCTGGCCAATTTGTCCCAACTTCAACAGCCCCCCCCCCCATATCTTTATGTTTGCATTTCTTGCCTTTCTTTGCAGGATCACTTTATCCTAAACATGATGCCCCAACTTGCCGCATAAATGATAAATAACATTTGATAGAGAAGGTCTCATGACGTATCAGGAACACAAGAAGGTCAAACACGCTTGAGAGAACAACGTACAATCCCTGTTCACCACCCTCCCTCTTAACTTGTTCTCGTGCAGGTACAGCCTAACATCATATGCCCAGTAACTTAGCGGCTACACAAATATTGACATTGATTGAAGGTAGAGAAGCTGCAAGAAGGACAAATGCATTTGAAACATTGTGTTATCGGCGAATTCTAAAAGTTAGCGGGATAAACAAACTTACCATCAAAGAGATATTTGACACAGCAAAAAAATGGATTAAAAAAAAAAAAAAGAAAAACCATATCTATTAAAGCAGATCGCTCAATGTAAATCGTCATTCTTTGGCCACATTGCAAGGAGCCCAAACAAAAATTTGTTTGTCACATCATTGAAGGATTTATAAATCGCAAAAGAGCACAGAGTAGACCTTGGAGGACATGGGTAGAGGACATCAATGAGTGGTCCAGCATCAGGGAATATGGATAATTGAAAGGAAGAACAGAGAACAGTGGAGATCCTTGATAGGCAACCTCGGTCTTACGAGGACGCTACATAGTTCGATAGATAGATAGAAAGAAAGAAATTGGCAAGTCATGCTAGTAGATGTAAGCAACAAGAAACATAAAAATACTCCTAATGAGTTAACCAAGTTTTCTCCTCTATTGCACTGTTTCTCAGCCCGCTTCTTTTCAGATCCACATTGTCATGTTTATAGTATAAGAGCAATCAAAATTTGTTGGTCTCAGCCCAAATGAGCTGAAATGGTAAGTAAGTAAGTAAGTAAGTAAGTAGTAGTTTTATAGTCTTTTATCTAGCCCAAGGCTACTCAAACGACTTTACATCTTACCCCCTGGTCACTATGCTTAGTAGCATATAGCAGGGTGCAGCCACAGACGGCGCTCATAACTACGGACCAGGTACCCATTTATACTCCTGGGTGGAGAGAGGCACAATTTGTGTTAACACCTTGCCCAAGGATGCTATCCTCAAATGTGGCCAGTGCCGGTTTCGAACACACGGCCCTTGGATTGTGAGCCCGACGCCTTACCACTGTGCCACCGAGGCCACAGATAAATGGTCAGATAACTTAGTCTGCATAAACCTAGGAACCAGGGGCACTGGGGACATGTGCCCCCCAAGATGTTGCTATAACAAAGAAGTGCCCCTTTTTAATTTTAGTACTGCCCCTTGTTTCCTGAGGAAACATATTCTCGAAATGTCATATCCTCACCCTAAATTTGAGATGCTTCCTATATCCTTCTTAGTCTGGTCACAAAGTTGTACTCCCATATTCCAAACGTTAGAGCAAATGCAATACAAGAGATCAATCACTGTTACATTTGTCTCTGCAATCTTGATTTATTGGATGAGCAGATGATGTTGCCAAGGAGTGAACCGAATTTAGCAGGGTCAAACCAGCATATCAAGATATTATGGCCAGTTGTCACATTCTGTCATCACTTTGAACACAACTTGTTCAACTCTATATGCCCATTACTGTCCCAGGAACCAATGGTTGGCATCTGGTTAGAAATAGTCAGATCCACAAATGCTCAAAAACAGGTTGCTGTGGCATCATTGCCCCGCAGGCGCAGCAAGAATAGCATCTGCACACAAACCCCACTTGACTGTCTGTCAAGGCTCTTGGTTTATGTATTAGAAGTTATTACGAACAATGCACATGCACTTCACCTGAGACAGCTGGAATTAGCCCAAAAGCTTGGCCAGGACCAACAATTTAAATCAGTTTATCGTTACTGACCTGCTCCTGCAGTTTCATTAATTGAATTGATACAATAAATCGCTGTACTGACTTCACAGCAATTATTAGAACAGAACTGTCACACAGGTACTCACTTGTTGCTGATATACACAGATCCAAGCATCATAATTTGCAATCCTTGCATCCACACTCTAGGAAAACTATCCGCACAGCAGAAATCGTTGCAAGCAGACCAACAGTCACACAAACAAACAACCAGACTCTGTTGCCAATCTATAGTGCAATGAAGGATATATACCCCTTCGCAGTAGTTATTACCATTATTATAACTTTTACTCCTCAGAATCAGCAGGGCCTATCAAAATGTTGTGTGGTGGCTTGGGATCGATTTTGGCGCTTTGGCCGCTGAAAACAGCGGCACTTTACATTGTATTTCTCAATTATTAGGTAACTTTCCCACCCCTGGCCTACCCACCCAACTATATGGTAGGCTCGAGATGTTTTTAGATAGGGAAATATACCACACGTAATATGAGGGAAATACTACCCTCCTATGTTTAGAAGGGGAAATAATACCCCAAGTGAGGTGATGACGGGAAAGATTACCCATGTTTTTATAGGGGAAATAATACCCCAGGGGAAATAATACCCCAGATGACGTACTGAAGGCAATACTTTACTCAAGGGGAAAGATTACCCCAAGTTTCATAAGAGTAAGAGTTTCCTACTTTGTTTTGCAGTTTTGTCATTTTGTTGATAGTTTCAGTTTAAATTTCGATACGATCCCAAAAGCTGCCACACAACGACTCTTTGTGCTTACAATTCTGCTTACTAATTGCATTGATAGGGTCCATATTGTTGATAAGATCAGTGAATCATGTCTGTTCAGCAACGGAGACGTAGGGCGTTAAGGAAGACTATTTACGTCAGTAAATGTTTGTTAACGCCCAAGTCTCCCTAGAATTTGCATCCCCCATGGAAACACCCTAGAACCCAGTCCTCTGTCATCAGCGCAGTTCGACAGCATGGTCTGTGATGGAGAGTGATGTCCAGTTTTAACCCGCCCACCCACCCTTTTTTTTTGAGGTTGAATCCTTATGTCTTTTTCTTTCTAGGTTGGATCGTATCGACGAATCATACTGCTTTTGCATCCTAGGTTAGATCGGATCATGCGGTTTGGCCGCTGAAAACAGCGGCACTTTACATTGTATTTCTCAATTATTAGGTAACTTTCCCATCTCTGGCCTACCCACCCAACTATATGGTAGGCTCGAGATGTTTTTAGATAGGGAAATATACCACACGTAATATGAGGGAAATACTACCCTCCTATGTTTAGAAGGGGAAATAATACCCCAAGTGAGGTGATGACGGGAAAGATTACCCATGTTTTTATAGGGGAAATAATACCCCAGGGGAAACAATACCCCAGATGACGTACTGAAGGCAATACTTTACTCAAGGGGAAAGATTACCCCAAGTTTCATAAGAGTAAGAGTTTCCTACTTTGTTTTGCAGTTTTGTCATTTTGTTGATAGTTTCAGTTTAAATTTCGATACGATCCCAAAAGCTGCCACACAACGACTCTTTGTGCTTACAATTCTGCTTACTAATTGCATTGATAGGGTCCATATTGTTGATAAGATCAGTGAATCATGTCTGTTCAGCAACGGAGACGTAGGGCGTTAATACCAATTTTTGAGCAAAAAGTAAGGTTAACCCCTTTGCTTTTTTTCAAAAATTGGCTTTTCAAAAATACCAATTTTTGAGCAAAAAGTAAGGTTCAAAAAGTAAGGTCCTTAACCCCTTTGCTTTTTTTCAAAAATTGGCTCTTTTTGGAAATACCGATTTTGGGGCAAAAAGTAAGGTTAACCCCTTTGCTTTTTTTCAAAAATTGGCTCTTTTTGGAAATACCGATTTTGGGGCAAAAAGTAAGGTTAACCCCTTTGCTTTTTTTCAAAAATTGGCTCTTTTTGGAAATACCGATTTTGGGGCAAAAAGTAAGGTTAACCCCTTTGCTTTTTTTCAAAAATTGGCTCTTTTTGGAAATACCGATTTTGGGGCAAAAAGTAAGGTTAACCCCTTTGCTTTTTTTCAAAAATTGGCTCTTTTTGGAAATACCGATTTTGGGGCAAAAAGTAAGGTTAACCCCTTTGCTTTTTTTCAAAAATTGGCTCTTTTTGGAAATACCGATTTTGGGGCAAAAAGTAAGGTTAACCCCTTTGCTTTTTTTCAAAAATTGGCTCTTTTTAGAAATATCGATTTTGGGGCAAAAAGTAAGGTTAACCCCTTTGCTTTTTTTCAAAAATTGGCTTTTCAAAAATACCAATTTTTGAGCAAAAAGTAAGGTTCAAAAAGTAAGGTCCTTAACCCCTTTGCTTTTTTTCAAAAATTGGCTCTTTTTGGAAATACCGATTTTGGGGCAAAAAGTAAGGTTAACCCCTTTGCTTTTTTTCAAAAATTGGCTCTTTTTAGAAATACCGATTTTGGGGCAAAAAAGTAAGGTTAACCCCTTTGCTTTTTTTCAAAAATTGGCCCTTTTTCGAAATACCAATTTTTGAGCAAAAAGTAAGGTTAACCCCTTTGCTGTTTTCCAAAAATTGGCTCTTTTTAGAAATACCGATTTTGGGGCAAAAAGTAAGGTTAACCCCTTTGCTGTTTTCCAAAAACTGTCCCTTTTCGGAAAGCCAAACAGTACTGCTATGGACAATATTCTGTCATTGAAATTTCACGAAAACTGCAGACAAGAGAAATTGAAAAAAGATCAGCAGAAAAAGTCTGAGAAGTCTGAACAATAGAAAGTTAAATTAACATTTACACGCTACTATCTTCAACTTTAATTCGAATCCAAGATATTAATATCATCCTAACGATATTTTTCTATCTTTTCTAAGCTATAAAATACAAATTCTGACCTTCTCATAGCAAACATAAATAAAACTGTAAGCTTTGCTTCTACGTAATGAAAAGCATGCATAAGTCGTTAAAGTTCTTTTCTCACTACAAAGCAAGCAATATTCATTTGTTTAAGCTCTTGTCCCTCAGGGTCCTATGCTGGCATGCCTAAATTTCAATCTGTCTGAATATAAATTTGACCTGACAGAAACCATGGACATAGACACAGGCTGGAAAGGAAGGAGATACCTCTGTCTTCGAAGGATCAGTAATGGTGTTGCCACTTGTAACCCTTCCAGGTGGTGCCTCTGGAAAAATATGCCAAAAGCAAGTCCTCGATTCAGATCTACTTCTATGATGATGATGCTGGTTTTTTATACAGTAAAACCCCGCAAACAAGGACATAGCACAATAAGAACCTGCAGACTGATTTTGTGGGAAAAGACACCCAAAGATAAGAACCAAAAACAGTCTGATTCATTTCAAAGTTCTTGTGAGATGGAACATTTACTTAAGAAATTTCATCATAGCAGTGTGAACAAAGTCCTAACTATTGACAACTGAACACCTCTAAAAGTTTATTGGGATATAAAACTTGTTTTATCAAGCTGTATGATAAAAATTGCTTAGTCAGCAACAAAATACCATACCCGCTAATATTTAAATGCAATCATTCTACTCTCAAGTTTATCAAACACATACAGCAGAGCTATATATTCATCATAGTCATAAGAGTCCTTGCGATGGGAACCATACCTTGAAAATGTCACAAGTACCTCATTTATAAGAGCCTAGTCAGTTTGTTTTTTTAACAAAATTATGTTCTTATTTGCAGGGTTTTTTATATATCCAGTAAACGATTACGATGTAAATTTATAAGCTGCACTACTTTACATGATTACTATACAATTATACTGTGCTGCTGGAACGATACCCCGAGGAGCAAAACACTATCACCACCCCGAGGCCAATTCAACATAGAGACAAAGATTGCGATCACACGATGCCGGCAAATTCTGAAAACGGTGAAAAATGGCAGCAGCAAATTTTGCGTTCACACGATACCGGAACAATTTGAAAACGGTAGGAACTTAGACGGCAAAAACTCGTTGCATTACTTTGATGCCAAAGAAGCTTACCTACATCGTAAGAGTTGATCAGGCTCGTTCCAAAAGCGTCTAAAAATGTTCTGTTTTCATCATTTTCAGGTGTTTACACGATGCCGTTTCCAAAATGTGTCGGTTAGAGTTCCGTTTTCAAAATCTACCGTTTTCAAAATCTGCCGGCAAAAAATGTGCCGTTTTCGTGGGAACGGGAGGCCTATCCAACGAATTTTTCACCGTTTTCAAAATGTGCCGGCATCGTGTGCACGCAGTCTAAAACTACCGTCTGTCTCAAATTACATGCCACGCGTCCGCGATTCAAACAACTTAAGCTTCAACTTACGATACTAGGGCTGAGAAGGGAAAGGAAGCTACTTCTGTAAGAAAATGTTCCAAAGATCAAATTGATGACGTAACATCGCGTGTAAACACCTCGAGCAAGTATATCAAGAAGTTATACAGTGCATCGCTTAGATGACTGATATTCGCTCGCGATGAGAATCGAATTCATCATGTAAATCATCAATATCAATCTGTAACCAAATTGTTCAGGGCAAAAAAGGCATCCAGGCCTCGACCAGTAAAGGCCGTGGAATAAAGTATCCAAAACAACCTATTTAACTCCGCAGGGAGCATAAAAAGATCTACTTCCAAGTGGAACATTGCCTCACAGAGTTGAATATTTCAAAGTTCTTACGCATGATAGTTGAGGTACATTAAGAAATCTAAGGTTTATGATCTCCCTTGCAAAATTTACTATTTTCTCTTGACTACGGTGAATTGCTAGTCACACGGGCTTCATACGGACACACAAATGTTGAACAAATTGGCAGAGATCTTAAATGCTAATTCCTTAATTGATTCTCAAACTATGAGAGCAATCTTTTGAAGATCACATGTCACCCTGGTCCTTTGAAAGTAAGCTACTATTTCACACTGGCTGACAATCAAATTTGGTCTAAATGAAAACTACAGATCCATTCTACAAACTGACAGAAAAGATCAACCAAAATAAAACTTTTATCAGTTCAACTGTTGTAGTATGGATCCATGCTTTCCGCTAGCCTCACTCCCTGAGGACCCTCGAATTACGGTCATATCATTGAGTTGAATTGTTGTTCTTATTGTTCTCGCTTCACTGACGGCCTTACTTCCCTAGAGCTGTCAACATGGCAAAAAATGTCAGTCGGCGACGAGTTTCTGTCGCCCCGTCATCTGCTGGTAAGAATGCGGCTTCACGATTTGCGATTATGGCATGAATGATCCTTTACCGAAGTACTGATACCTACTTTTATGGTACAACAATTCTAGAAAACTGATTTGTGAAGCATTTTAGATCCGGTGGTCGTGAGAAAATGTAGCAGGTAACTTAGGCCCAATATTATAAAAAAAAATAATCTGAGTGGAACGAGAGCTTGATGCAGTTCGAATGTCCGTCGAATGTACACAATAGTGATAGAAACTCCAACGCCACTTAAAGGTGATCTGAAGCGAAAATTTTTATTGATGCAGATGAATAGCACTGTTGAACGATGAAGAATGTTATTAAAATTTTGTTGATACTTTGTTTCATCTTCGAGTTATCCACTAATTTGTACGATTGGCTGATGACGTCATTTTGTTTGCAAAAAGTACGAGAAAGTATACAAGGTTGACCACGTTTCCAAAGGGAAATAAAGTCAACGGCCTTTCCTTCAAATGAAATGCCTTTCTAAAGGTCACATCAGTTAATGAAACAATGTTTATTGCATTTATTCTGCTCAGCTGAAATGTCTCGTACAACTGTAACCTTCCAAAGATCAGATACAGCTTCTTTCCATATAGAATCCTAATAATTTGCAAATAAAATGACGTCATCAACTGACACTTACAATCATTGGATAACTTAGAAACGCGATGAGATATCAAAAAAATTTCAACAGGATTCCTTATCAATCGACAGGGCCCTTCGTTTGCATCAATAAAAATTTTCGCTTCAGATCTCCTTTAATCGAACCTTTTGCAGAACAGCTAAAAGGTTTCAGTACGGACTTAATCGATTTCTGCAAGCGTAGGAAAATGAGTCGTAGTTGTAACGTCATCAGTTCAGGCGAGCAGCGAAACTACGACCAGTGATAAGAGTCTAGCTTTACACTTGGGCCAAATCTAATTTTCAGGCAGTCTGAAGGTTCAGCATGCCCGCAAAGGACCCTGGGTGACAACGGCTCTTTAAAACAGTACCACTTGGGTTGTCTGTAAAGCGGCAGACACTTCTCTGATCAATAAACTGAGCCTAACATCATTGTTCAGGAAATAAAACTCAGTTAAGGTGAAACAAACCTTACGATACGTTCAAGTTAATAACATGATATGTTCAAGCAAATCATGTGAGATCATGTTCAATGAAATCATGTGAAATCATGTGAAATCATGTGAAATCATGTTCAATGAAAGGGTCTGTTGGTCGTTGTGCTATTACTCAACTCAGTTAAGGTCCAGCAAACCTTGTGATACATTCAAGTAAACCATGTGATACATTCACGAGAATCATGTGATCAGTCTAACTTGATGACGTCATTTGGTGAATGTCGTGATAACTGACCAAGCAATCCTGATTGAGCCAAAAACAGTTCAGCAGCCATCTACAAAAATAAAATAATTTGCTTTAGTGTGTACTTTCAATGTGGACTATAAGACAGAAGAAACAGAAGCAATAAGTGTTAACTTGGTAGGCAAAGCAAAGTTCACACGTTTGGTGGGCTGTGGAGTTAGAATTATGAGGCCGGTACTCAAAATTAAAATGTAAATATATTAGTCAAAGGTTCCCCCAGATATGAGATATTTGTTGAGTAAAAGCACTGACTTTTAGGCCCGGATATTAAGAAAGTGCTGGTAAAGAGTTTACATGGAAATAAGATTCCCAATTTTAATTCAAGTCCATGATATTTACTACTTTCCATTGGAAGGCAGATTCAATACAAACTGTCTGTTTCAGAAATAGGATTTCAAAGGAACCTAAATTATGGACCAGAATGGAACGTGGAACTTTTGCTTCCACGAACCCTTAAAACCAGCAATTTTCTAATTTCTTGGTCCGAAGGATGAGTTCTTCCAACAAACAAAATTTTCACATCTTAACGGTAACATCTTACCTCCATTTATCTATAAGAAGGAGTTTTGCAAACATTCCTGCTTCTTAACTGATAAACAAGCTTAAAAATACAAGAAGAGCTTTAAAACAATGGAACGATTAAAACCCAGATGTATGTAAGCTGTACGAAGATATTTTCAAAACATGGAAACTAGCACTTTTCAGTTGGAGGATTTATAGGTTTCTAGGTATTCACCTCCATTCATTCACAAAGTTGCAAATTTATCAGTGAATATTTTTATCAAGTTTAAAAGCTTACAATATATAACTTTACATTACAGGGTACAATCCATAGTGAAAAAAGACAAAGTCACGGAGTTTTCAATATGGATGGACAACAAATATGTTAGACAATGAAATGAATGGTTACATTTGATTAATGACAAATGTATGAAATTCATGAAATAGTATACCCTCTCTTCTTCAGGAAGCACAGAGTAGTAGTCAGAACCTGAAACAAGATGACGCAGTAGGTTCGTGAGAGAAGTTGACAATATCTAAAGAATAGGAAAGTGAGCTGGGCTGGACTTTAGAACAAATATTCCATCAACTCTGGGAAAAAAACAATTAAGTAAGTATTTACCTGTTTTGCAACTAACCTGCGGATTTGATTGTGATAACATCTTCCCTAAAAAACTTTTGTATTTGATTACTTCTTAGACTTAGTGACTGAATTTAGCCTCAGGCTTTCGTGGTAGCAGAATTTTCAGTGGTTCACTTAAGATGTAGCGTTTGAGACCCATTTGGATTTGATGCAAAAAAATCATTTCGAAATCTTTTGTTAACAGATAAAGATCTATTAGACCTGTTAAAGTAGACTTATTGCATATTTCGTAATTTGACTCCTCAGCCTGAATTACAAGTACGCTACAAGTATGACTCATGATCTAACTATTCCCTGAGGTGGCCAGCTGCGAAAACTTTTTCTCGCGATTTACGGTCGACTTCACCATAATACCGAGGGATATTACGTTAAATTTCAAGTTCGTACACTCACTGGACAACAGATTAGTTTTTTGCTTTTGTATCTCGGAAATCTAAATCGAAGTGTTCCAGCATCGATGTCTTTCTCTCAACAAATTAGCCCAGTTATCGTTTCAACTTTGTGTCTCTCTATTCATAAACATGCCTAATTTCCATTGCATATTCTCTTCAACAAGAAAATATCATTTGTTTCAAACTCTTTCGATAAACAGACAAACGGGGCTATCAGATATGTTACAGCACATCTCCTAGGGATAGATAAAATAACGATATATACCTTGACTTGGCAAGTCAGGATCAAAAATTGGAAAAGGATGAAATGGATGAAGGCTTGATGATGATACCATTGGAACCTGTCGAATACGTGGACCTCTGTGATGAGTCGCTGGCGTTGTGTGACTGTAAAAGAAATGAGATATTGCAGGTATGTATATATATAATACATCTTTTTTTCCTAATCTACAAAAGAGCCTGGATCGGGAGATATCTTTATATATTTGTATACCAAAGGAACGAGTGAGTAGTATGACTGCTTCAATCGCTCTTATGCATATTCAAAAATTCTCCTAAATATATCAAAATTTCCTTCTATTCAAATGCCTTTTTAAAATAGCTAAAAAATCAAAAGATTTCCACAGCAGATTTACAACAAGGTGCCCGAAAGTTCCTTCAAAGCCATTTAGTCTAAGGACGTGTAGCAGAATTACAGATTTGTGACTAGTGATCGTTGCGTTGAAATTGAAACTGTTTTGTTCAGTTTGCCAGCGATCGTTGCGTTTTCAGCGATTCTTGCGTTTGAGATAGAAAATTTTCTGTGATCACAGCAATAGTTGCGTTGAAGGGAAACCAACTAAGCATGAATTTCAGCGATCGAGGCCTCTTTTTCAAAAGATAGTTTTTCGTCATCTTTTACCGCCATCGTGAGAATTGGATTTTGCGACCAAAGCTTTATAAAAGCGTGCCATCGTTGTGATAAATGGAAAATACATGACACAAGGATCACTGAGAATTGCAGGTCAAAAATTTGCACGATCCTTGCGTCACCAGCTATCCTTGCGATCACATAGAGACCAGGCTTTACATCGACCTTTCAAAAGCTTCATGTATTCAAGACCTACTCTCCTAGGAATATTAACAGGGCCTCAAAATTCAGCAAAGACATAAAATCGTTAAAATATTTTACTAACGTTAAAGGTCGTTTTGGTGGAGGTGGTGTTACATCTTCATCGTCACTAGAATCTGCGGTTAAATCAACCACATCGCATTCTTTGTCTTTCGGTTTCTCTGAAATGAGAACAAATTATCCCCAAATGAGATGCAAAGGTAAGATTCAAATGAAAAAATGACAAAAGATGCAGAAAAAAGATCCAATTTTTAATCTTTTTGCTTTCTAAAAAATTTCTTTTCTTCCATAATTTTGTCAATAGCCTTCAGGGTTCGTTCCTTGGGAGTGATTAAAATAGGCTTTTCCTGCACAGAAAATGTTAAGAGCGACAACAGGTGAATTCCCTGTCAACTAAATACATCAAGGAAACGAAAATCAAAAAGCCATTTGGTCTTTAATCAACAGTATTCACAAAACAGAATTCATTCAGCAGTACATGATAAATTGTAACATTTATCTACACCATCACTATCGCTAATATTTTGGGTGTGTCAATTGGGCATGATATGAATGTGACACAAAGTAAACACAAGCTTACCCAGTTGGTCCAAAAACTGGCTAGTATGCCTCCATCACTTTAAAAATTGTACAAGAACAGGTACACTCATTTGTCTTTAATGTCTGAATGATTTAAAACATATTTCTTGTCTTCAATTAATGGTCGTACTGAAGCATAATAAATTCATCTCATGATAAAATAATAAAAATAAACAAAGTACATCAAACCTTCAGCTTTAGATGACGATGAATTGGATGGAGTGCTTATTATTGTCGTGACAGCAGACTTGCTTTCTCTTTCATCTGACGAATAAACACAATTAACGAAATGAATAAAAAAGCGTAGGCGGATTTAGGAATATATCAGTCTTCAATGATTCGGTCATCTACCATCCAAGACAAAATGACTAGTAAAAAGTAACGATATATCACTATTTATTATTCAGAAAGGAAACAATTGATTTGTCTTGAAACCATTTTCCGCCCTTATTTGCAACTTTACTAAGATGGAATGTAAATGAAGAATCTCGACAGAATGACAACAAATATGCAAATAAGGTTTACACCGTATATACATCTCATCAGTTGCGGACACTATGAGGGCAAGGGGGCCGGATCGACCTCCAATACTGACGAGAACAAATATCATTTGTTTGAAAACAATGATTTGTTTAATGAGCAATGCTTTTTGACTGGAAAAAATAGGTTTCCCCCAAATATTTGGTCAAGTGTCCGCCGCTGCCCTAGTAATTTCATGATAATGCTCCCGTACTCTAATTCATTGAGGTGTATCATAAAGTAAGTCTACAATGTTGCAAATAATTTACCAGCTGCTGACTGCGATTTCCAGGAACCATCTTGGAAGAAAACAATGTCATTACTGTCAGGTGCACTTCGTAGTATTTCGGTGAATAATCTGTTGAGAAAATTAATCAAAGAATTCAACTCTGCTTTGGCAAATTGGCACAAAATGTCCATAAGAATGTTCCAAAGCAAGTAGTGGGAGCTAAAGCGGAATCTTCCAGCTTGCTTTTGCTCTTTTGGTTACCAATGTGTCGTAACGCGAAAACTGTCTTCCATTATGCTTGATTATGGCTTCACTTTTCAGAGCACTGTTCACTTTTCAAAGAAAGAAAAAACTCTTCTTCAAATATGTAAGAACAGCAACAGAATTATACTACTTCACCATGTGAATTTGTGAATTGATGCTAAACAGCTATTAGCTCACTGGCCCTAGACGTGGTCCTCACACGGAATACCATAAAAGCTACATCTAACCCCCTCTGAATTTTGCCCTCTCACTAGTAATACCTCTTTCTTAGCCAAAATCTTAAGTATGTCCCCTCTCTAAAAACCCCCATCACTTATATCAAATTTCAGAGGTTAAATAGAGATTTTCCATCCATTTAGCAAAACAACTTTGCTAGTTACTCTTGAAATAGTTTGGGATAAAAAATGTGTCACAGTTGTCCAGTTGACTTGTAAAATTGAATGTTGCTTTCGCAAAATATGGGGTAAAAGAATTAAAAAGTTATCCCCTTGTCATTTGACTTGTAAATAAGCCCCCTCTACAGTCCCTGATTTTTAAATAAGCCCCCCTGGAGGGCTTGAGCATTTACGGAATTCCATGAGAATAGAATGTGTGAACATATCGTAAAAAATGCAAAGTAGATACTACAGTCCGTCTCGAATTAGACTTCACGTGAAAATGGCCGTGAACAAAAAGAAGTAAAGTGTGTGGCATCAGCAATTTTGCGTTATCATAAATCTCACAAGATATCTAATTTGAGACAGAAAATAAGTATTCAGCTGGACTCACCCATCAATAACAAGTTGATCATAATAAGCTTTTTTATCACAAACAGGACACGTCCAGTTTGGCTTCCTAGCAACAGGAAATACATGGATTTTCAAACACGGTTTCGTTTCAAATCATGAAAATAACAAACAAAATATCTACTCGCTGTAGCTATATCAGTTGAAGTAATTTAGAACTGTAAACATTTGGAAACAAAATTGATGAAGTAAACAATAGACCTGCCAGCTATTCTAAAAAAGAATCTAAATCAAATGGAGGATGAGGGAAGTGATGACAATCATTGTGCTATTCATATTCATATCATTTGACATTACATGTTTGATATTCGACAAACCTACGTGATGTAAACAGTTAAGATTAAGGCTCACCTTTCGTTCATTTGAACATATAATGAACCATCAAAACATTGCACATGATTACAAGTTGTTGCTCGACATGGCATCGTCATTCGTGTTTTACCAATCTAAATGAAATGCGTAAACTTGTCAAACCAAATCAGGTTTACTTCATAGATGATTATAAAAACATTTCCAATCATAAACTACTGGTGGAAGGCAATGCCACATCTATTATTAGAGACATACAAAGATAGGAAATAATCCAGCAAGCTCAGACTAGCAATAGTCAAATTTTGGTGAAAAAAGGCCAACCAACCAACAGCACCATTGAATGTAAATAAAAAGAAACTTTTCATTCAAGGCTAATTTTGAAGAAACTGCTGCAAAGAACAAGGGTCTGCTACAATGACAACAGATACTTAAAGTTAAAAAAATTAGTGCTTGAATAGTTCCTTTCTTAATTAGAAACAAACTTGGTAAAAATTTCTTTAAAAGGTCTAGTTGGTATAAAATATATCTCAATAGCAATATATATTGTAGACAACTCTGGAAAGACCCATGATAGGTATTCCAAGAGACATTTGTCTATTCGTTTAAGGTTCTCTTCAAGTGAAAAGAAAATGCAACAAAGCATATAAAGAATAGTTTTAACTCACTGGGCAGCATAATGAAACTTTAAGACTTGTTGTTGCAACTTCATTGTCAGGATCATGTGCAAGTTGTTCCTTTACTGCAAAAAAGATGTATATATATTGTAGTTAAAGCCTACAGATCAGAAAAACTAAACTTAGCGGCTGATTTGTCTTAGAGGAGCTGCGTGATGAATTTTCTCTCAAATGGTGTTTTACCTACATTTTTAGTGAGCCATATTATACAGATTTTCAACCATTCAAAAAACATGAACACGCTGTTTTGAAGACGGATGCTTGAATTTTGCAGATAAACAAACAACACTTCTATGCTGCAAGATTAAGGAGATACCAATGGATTCCTGAAAATAACTCTATCGTTGATTTCCGCATTCCAGTAAAATAAGTATAGAAAACACAGATATAATTGGAACAAAATGGATTACAGAGATACAGTTTTGTTTATAGTTACAGCATCCAGTCCCTTTAAGCAAAAGTCCAATAATATTTGGTCTCAAGAAAATTCACCCCTAGCATTGTGCCTTCTTGCTAGCACCTTTCAAAGAAAGCTGGTTGGATCACTGACATTCATAAACATTATCAATTTGCCAAAGAACTGACATTCTTGTGATTTTCAAATCTTTTCAGATATAGTTAGACATTAGTTGTCACAATTAGATTCTCACATTGGGCATATGCTTGCAAAACTAAAATAAGCATCTGGAAAACAGTATATATGTATATATATATATATATATATATATATATATATATATAGAAACTCAGAAAAAACACATTCGTTTAAACGTTTCGGCCAAAGCCTTCATCAGTATGACTTTTCAAAATCCGACGGAGCATACATATAGATTTCGAATTTCAAAAACGATACACAACAATAGCCTAAGCGGGTCCTACCTATTACAATGCGTAATATAAATGTGTTAAAGCAGCCGGTAATACAAAGGTGGCGGGAGAAAGATAAAAGAAAGCGCAGAGTTAAGAACTGCTGCAGTCGGTGGCTGTGTCTGTCTCGCCGAAGCTGAAAAAGATAGCACGTTACAACAAAACAAACAATAGAAAGATCCGAGAGCGGATTGGCAGAACAGAAAACCTTAAAAAAACAGCGTGTGTCCCTAACGAAAAGCTCAGTGCTAAAGTCAAAACAACACAACAACCAAAATTATAACAAAAATGAAATCTATGTATCAACCTGCCTAGTGTTTAAACCCTTAGGGGCAAAGCAATCTAGCCGATATTGCCAGAAGCTTTCCCGCATCCTATTACCCCCCGTTAGCCTATCAATTATCTTTAAGCTAATATCCTTCAGAAACCCCCGGTGGCCTTCTTCAGTGAAATGTCTGAAGAATTCCGCCTGGGGTACTGAGGCCCCGAATTAAACTTACGACTGCACGCCTTGTAATTATTAAACCTAAGCCTAAAAGGCGTATATATATTGAGTACATAGCAAAAGTACATATATATTGAAAAGAGTTCAAGATCTTAAAAAGTGGATTTAGATTTGCAAATAAACTTACTCAATGCTCTTGCATGATCAGCATTTCTCAACGGTTTTGACTTTAATCTTTGTACCAAAGTGCTGGATGTCACAATTTTTATCAGCTGTACTGTTGCTGCATATCGCTGTGTTGAAAGAAAAGAAGATACACTTCACTCCTTGCATACATTAACATGACAACAATTCTTACATTATGATAGGAATTGAGCCATATGAAAGACTGTAAATTTTCTAAACAAGAACTCACAAGCAAGAAAACCATGTTACTGTGTGCAGCACCTGCATTGTAAACTGGTACATACATATGAGATTGCTGATGGTAAAGTAGTTGCATTTAGGAATTTATTATCAATGACTAAAAACCTTACATCAATTAAATATGCAAGCATATATACATATATATTTAAGATTACAGATTTCCAGAATTTGCTACAGATGGCTGAGGCAAAACAGCAAACAGAAAAGCTACTTCATTTGCTGAACAAATAACATTTCAAACTTGATACGAAAAAACTTCTTTATAATTTGTGGATTAGCTTTAAATATTGTTTTTTTGCAGGGAGAAAAGAATAATATTTAGCTACTTACCTGTCCCATATCTGATGGCATCCATGATATTTGAACTTGGTTGGCCATCATCGGTGACAATCGGCAATATGATGTTATGTTCACGGGTCTATGAGGCTTCTTTGGCTCCATGTTTTGTGAATTTGGGGGTGGTTGTCCCTGTAAGGAAATATCATAGTTTCATTGCTTTGCTGCTTGGGATCCAAATTTGGTAAATACAATAAGGCATTAGATACCAGACTGTTTTCTGGTGTGATTCTAATGAATTGTGAAGGGAAATTATCAACAAATCCTGTTACTAAATTTATGCAGTTTATCATTTTAAAATTTATAAATAACATCTAAAAAATTCCCATCCGTATTTGGGGATTCTTAAAACTTCTTTGAGAGTTCTTTGCTGTCAATCGACAAAAGGCTTATCTGCCACAGATGTAATTTAAAAAAGATTTCTGGATAGAACTTAAAAGAAAGTTTAAAGTTGTAATATAAGATGATATATGCCAATGAACTGTAAAGCAAGAATTTTGATCATAAAAGCCACATCAATTATATGTTATTATTGACATACCGGTACAGGACATATCTTCCCATTGACTTTGATGGAAACTCTCGATGGATACGAATCCTCTTGCACACAACTTGTTTCTGCCAAGCAAAACCTACAAGAAAACAAACAGATTCATGATGAAACAAAAATATTTCACAGCAGAGCTTGCTTTGTTTATTTAGTCTTGATATGCATCTGTAATTGATGCTTTGTATACTTGTGTAACACAAAGAAAAGTTAGCTGACCAAGCAAAGAAAGCCAAAGGCAAAACCTTGAACAAGGACAACTCCCATCAAAGACATTTACAACCTTTTTATGAGATTCATAATTTTATCCAAATAAACGGATGACTGCCCAGCAAGGTCACAAAAGAATCAAACATTAGTAAATCAATAATAGAGGACTGCGCTAAAGATGGCAATGAGGAACATTTTACCAAGATCCATTGTGTTTTTTGATCAAATTCCTATAGAATTGCTAAAGATTCGCAATTTGAGCGTAATGGTAAAAAATTCCTTGCCATCATCTTTAGCACAATTGTCTATTGCAAATTCCAAAATACTCAATAATTTTGCACAAGGTTTTTTATATATATATATATCATCAATTAAAAGATTTACAAATACAAGATACTCACTACATTACTTACAAAATACTCTACGATACTACAAATACAATATGAAAATCAAATTTGGACTTTGGAGAAATATGGATCCACCATTTATCATTTGAACTGATGGTTTGACTTTTGTAGACTTTCCTATCAGTTCAACTGCTGCCATGCCTGTCACATATTCTTTGCCTAAGCCAAATTGGACTTTTGGATTGTCTGAAATTGCAATGTGCCTGCAAAGGATTGTGGGTAACAATGACTCTTTAATTGTACCTTGAACTTACCTCAGAAGAACCTGCACATTGTATTCCAATCTTGATTGTAATGAGAATGACCTAAAGAGCAAGCAAGGATTCTATTAGCTAAATTTTATGAAGAACTAAAACTTTGTACACTATCAACCTGATTCTAAAAGAGTCCCTGTCAGAAATGTGTTACAGTGCTGTCCAACTTCTGCACACTGTTTTCTGAACGAGAAAAACTCTTGTGCACACCGTTTTAAAAACACTAAAAACTTTCCGAAAGAACTCTTTGACAGGAAAACCATGCTTAAGTGAACAAGGCCTGTACCATGTGTGTGCAAGACCTGTACTGGAAAGTATCAATTTCCCAAAACAGCAACAGTGGTTTGGTTTATTACATTCAGTATAGGTCTTATATATACAGATAACACTACTGTTCACCTAAATAATGCAAACAAATCTTTTAAGAATTTGCATTTAGGAATTCTTACCATCATTTATATCTCTAAAGTATACTGATCAAATGCCTATGTAACATCTAACAATTCTTAATTCTCTTGATGTTTGCACTGAAATTTCCTTTACTTTATTTTATGAATAATAATGCTGAGAAACTGATGTGTAAGCTGCATTTGAATTTCTATGTCATATTCTATTCATCAGACAAAGGAAAATCCCAGAAACACCTGTAAAAATTTGATATGATTAAAAACTTCATTTTCTCAGCTGCTGTTACTCTACCTGTATTTATTAAAACTGTAGTAAACTAATGTAGCAACATTTTTTCATCTTTCCTCTGAAACTCAGTGGTAGTCACTTGTGGGGGAAACTATTGTTTCACTAAAAATGAAATGTCTTCTCCTATTGTTTTCAAACAAAGATCTGTGGGGAGCCATCGTACCATCATATTGGGGAGCCTTTGCATTCCTTCACCCCCAAGTGTCTATCATTGCTGAAACTTTAAAGTCTCAGTTTTTAAATCTCTCTCTATACAATAAAGTCCTACTTTAAAGTCCTACTACTATCAAATTCTTACTTTATATTAGCTACTTAGGATTGTGTGTATGTGTATGTATGTGTGTGTAATTTCTTTAAAGTGAATGACAGGTCTAAGCTAACAGCTTATTTACAGCCTGGTTCACAAATTAAAATGATATATAAGTAAAAGAAATATTTACAAAGTTCAATTATGTGTAATATAAGATATAATAAATCTACCTTAAACTGTAAAACCATATTTAAAATCACATTGAGAAATAAATTTGTCCATAAAATGCGTCTTGCACCTTGATTTAAAAAGTTCCAACGATTTTATGTCCTTCAGAAGACTTGGCAAAGAGTTCCACAGCTTAGTCCCATGAAATGCAAATGTTTTTGTATACAGCTTGCCATCCCCCCCCCCAGGGCATACAAATGATTTATTTGAAGAAGATCTTGTGTTGTGGTTGTGTACTTCAGAAGATTTTTGGAAGATATTGTTCAAGTACGGCTGGGCTATATTTGATTCAATTTTGAACATCATGATGCAAGAATTATATTCATTGTGTACAGCATCCATTCTTCATGAGAGCCACTGACAATCAAGAACATGTGTTTGGGCTAACAGTTGTCCATGAAGTTTAAAGGATCCAAAGCGTACAATACAGGCTTTCTACACATTTGCATGACAAAGATCCTCAAGAAATCTAACAAATTTTTGAAGAATTCTTCATGTTATGATACAAATTCTTGTGTAGCACAAAAGACTGTAGATTTTCTAAACAAGGATTCTTAAAAAATTCAAAACATTCTGAAGAGGTCTTAGGAGGGAAAATCAAGTTAATGGTACCAGCCCTGCATGGTAAAGTAGTGCTTTGTGAAACCCCCTTGCACCACTAAGCAGATGGCACTTCATTCTACCAATGATAAAAAATCTTCAGGATAGAAAAAGACATATATTCACGACAAATATTCTTTCAAAATCATTTGGTAGGTATGTACCATGCTTACGAAAAGAAATGCTTTTTGCAGGCCTCTCATCATACTCACCTTGAATGGGTTATTGTTTGCACCTGAAGTGGTGATAAATGGAAAACTAGTGAGATATCTTGATACCCTGACATTCTTTTTTGCCCTATAAAATAAAGAATTCAATGTCTTTACAAAATGATAAAAGTATCATGGATGCATGTGTCTAACAAATTCAAAGTAGACTGTCTCAAACCAGACATGTATTTCAAGATTCCGCAACAAGCTCCTATGTCACTCAATAAATAAAAGGTATAAAAATCATCATTTGAACTTTAGGCCTTTGCCTATTTAACCACTGGATATGTCAAATGAATAGAATGAATAACAATGATTGTCGTCTTTTTGCTCGTCCTGAGATTTATAAAACTATGTATTGCTAAATCTAGATTCTTTGTAGAGGAGCTGAAAGGTCTATTGCAACCAGTTCTATTTTTCAATGTTATTTCCTCTCAAATAGTGAAAAATGTCTAGAATTTAGAATTCATAAATTTGATAATATCAAAGGCTTGGAAGCTGATATAGCAAATGAAAATGAATGAAAAGTTACCAAGACTTGTTGGTTTAATAAGCACATCTTGCAGTTCAGCAAATGGTAAATTAATAAATCGGACATCAGGATGAACAGGCATTCCATCATGACATGAAGAAGATCCGTTAATTTGATATCTTTGCTCTGATGTTGTTGTCCTGCTTGTTGGCCTGTTTTGTATCCTTGACAAATTGTCATGACTTGATGAATGATGTCCCTTTGGGGAATCGTAATTTGTCAATCTGTCACTATGTGAAGTTGACCTGTCATCAAGCGATGATGATCGTCCCAATAAAGCATTATGAATTGTTGATTGCTTATCGTATCCAGGTCTTTTTGAGCGTTCATTTGATGTTTCAGATTGCTTGGTACTTGATGTTTGAGAATTCATGATTCCTGGCACCGTACTATTATGCGTTCTTTCATGAGTCTGTTTATTACTGTTTTCAGTTGAAGAATATAATGAAGCAACTGAAATTGATGATGGTAATGCTCTTGATGGAAATCTAAGTTTATATAATTCTACAATCCTGTTTTTCACACGTTCTCTCAGACTTGTTCCTTCTGATTGTCGTAACAGATTCAATGCTCTTCCAAGCAGTTCATGTTTACGGCCAGATCTTGGTCTTCCACAAGCACACAAAACTTCTTGCAGTTCTGATATCCGGAATGTCATAAGCATGCTCTGTAAGAGATAACACATTTTATGATGCAACTTGCAAAATTGTAGCAACAACATACACTTTCTATCTGTAAGTGAAAGACGAGGAATAGCACCTGGATAGACTGCACTAAATGGTTATTGACTAAAATTTTCTTCACAGGTATAATTGGGCTGTAAGGGGGGGGGGAGGGGGTTCAACTCAAATCTGTTGAAAACTGTTGCTTTTCGTGACAAGTCAGTTTTGCATAACACCTTGCACTCACCTTGCAAATGGTTTATGTTGGCCAGCGCACTACTTAATTTTGTACTTTAACCCAGACAGCAGGAGTATCAAATTTAAAAATTATGAACTGCCATGATTGTGCAGTTTACTAGGTTTTGCCCAGGGCCTCTCAACCAATGGCCCGAGGAGGACAGAATAAGAATAATTAAAAACAGGGAAATGCATGCCTGGTTTGCAGGTACTGCTGTCTGGGCGATATATCTTCCTAATTCTCTCAATCTTTGATCATCAAGTTTTTCAAATTGTTGTTCACTGTGTTTCATTCCAGGCAGACATGCACTTCGAAGAAATTTGGATAAACACGGCGGCAAAGCTCATACAAATGCGAAGCAAATTCTATGGCCTAAATAATTGGCGCGCAACTGAGACGTTTGTTGACTATTCACAATTGTACACTAAACTTCTCACGCTCCACCGTGATAAAGAGCAATGATTGAAAAGCTGAGTATTAAATCTTCATTCAAATCACAAAATCGAGGTATATTTGTTTGCCATTTCTATTTCAAGAATATTAATCGATAAACATTTCAAGGCGCGCAAATCTGTCATGTCCTCCAACTGATTTAGTCCATGCCGGGTCTAGAGCAAAAACTCGTCTACTTCTGCTTCCTAGTTTGATTACGAAAGTAAACAATTATGTGATATTAAACTTAACATATCAAATAATAATATGGCATTAAAGGTATAGCATTAGATGGTCAATAAGAATAATATTATACGAGTAAAGTAGACGGCTGATCTTACCCTCAGGTCCTCAGTTTGTGGATCGGTCTCTCTCTCTTTGCCTGGTTCCATCTTCAGGTATCTCCTCATGTACATTCCTTCCAATTCTAACCTCAAACACTATTCACTCGAAATAGCTTGGCTGAATTCTCAAGAGGATTTTATAATTGTTCCATATATATTTGATAAATATTCCAATTGAATAGATAAATACTAAAAATGTAAAATTGTTTCAATCACAAATCTTTGTCTTCGTTTGTCTGTACTAAAACAAAATTATTGCTTGCTGCCGCTCCGCTTCCCAAGTCATGGTTTTCAAGAAGGTCGGGCACAATGTTCAATGTGTTGGAATGGCTTTGTTGTTTTTGCCGCCTTTCGCCACACTATAGAAAGGCCCCCCTCCATCAAATTTCATTGGCCAGCTACAAAAGACCATTCCACGTGGGGCTATATGCTAAGACGGGACTTTCCTTCTTCGTATTTTTAAGCATACAATTCTACCTCCTGAAAGCCTTTAGAGCCTTTAGCCGCTGTGGGCCACCACTGTGGGTCTTTCCTTCAGTTGCGAATCCCTTGTGAATGTACGCAACGATTTTCCTCTCTGGCAGGCATAAAATGCTGGTCTGGCCAAATGCGAAATTTTCATCTGGGCACAACGCTGGCAATTTTTGCTGAAGAAATTATGCACGAGGAATTCCAATTTTTGCATTAAAAAAACACTGCGTTTGCCACCCCCTTTTCTCTTCCATGTTTTCTTGCTACGATTTTTCATTCTCAGAAAATTTGGTCAGCACTAAATGGTCCTTTACACACCTGTTATCTATGAAGTATCAATTTCCCAAATAAATGCGTAAAACATCGTCTAACTCAGGCGAATGAAAATTTCATTATGAAATGTCTGCCACTGAAGTCTCATAAAGATGACCCAGCATTCCAGACATGACATTTAGCTGCCATTTTGCAATCACAATGGCGGCCTCCGCAACGCGTTTTTGGGGACTGGATCTTACTTTATCAGCAATGAAGCGAAACGAGACAAAATTTAAGACAATAGAAATTCACGGATGAATAATTTTGGATAACTGTGATTATTATCGGACACGTTTTTTAATTTCCGGACACCAAATTGCTTACTCATAGTCATGTGAGGGAGTGATATTGCATTGATCAAATAGTTGCATAATATCATATCCTTTATTCTCCTACTTATTAGACTATTGCGCAATAATCCTGTCTGTGGTTTCCTTTGAGGTTTTCCTCTTTGGCAAACATGGCGACGAACTGCTTCTGTCAATAACAATTTCTTGCTACTTTGCAACTCAACCTTGCCTTCTCTTCGAATATGCAGCTTGCAATGATATGTCGTCTTCGGATTCAAATGAAGCCCACAAAATAGCTTTGATACCCTTCATAGATACTGATATCATTTTTTGTTTGAAATCATAGGCGTAGGAGACTAGGGGCTGGGGGGGCTACAGATCGTGTAAATAACAATACCTGACTCTGTTTGTTTAAAAAATCATTTCTCGCCATCGAAAAATTCTTACTTATTCTTTATTTTCAGTTTTCTTTTTCTTTTTCTTAGGTTTACTGCAAGTCTCTAACATTTCTTCCTTTGTTTCATTTTCTTGTCCATTTTCATTTATTCCATTCTTCTTGCTTTCTGTTTGCTTTCCACTATCATCTACTTTTCGCGTGTCTTTTATTTTTCTTTTCTTCCCTTCGCCATTGCATGGTGTTCTGCAGACGATAAGTACAACCACATTAAAATTCCTTTAAGATCATATCAAATACCAAGAGATATTGTATGCCTGGCATTACACTAACTGTCCCAGAAGAGTATACAGATTTGGTAGGGTTCAGTGATCAGAATTTGCCTTTAATCAATGGAAAATCAAACTCCAAATCTTCCTCGATAATTAAGTTGAACCTAGATACCTCATTTGTTAACATCGCTACTTTCTGAGCTGAAATATCAATCTTGAAAGGTCTAAGTTGCCTCTACGTCCAATCCAGAGCGTTGGCCTTTTGGTGTAAGCAAATTCCTGAAGCACATCGAAATCTAAAAGTAAACTAAAACTCCGAATCAGAATTGGACTTCTAGCAAACAGACCATAATGTGATCTACTAAGGTATTCCCCATTTTATCAAGGATATTTTTCTTGATTTATTTGCTGTGCCATGGCCGTCAAAAAGGGGGGTAGCCAGGGTAGTTACCAGGGGGCACGGGGTTCTTGGGGGCCCGGAAAATATAGATAATGTATTTGTTATTTGTTTTCTGTTTTCCTCAAGGAACTTATCAAGGCCCACGGGCCAACTACTGTCATTTTCAACTTAGTCTGTATGAGATAAAAGCACTTTCCATCTATAGATTTGCTTTTAACATTGTATAGGAGGGCGTTTCCATCTAAAAGCAACATTTTACAAGTGCATAGGAAGGCGTGATCCAAGAAAAAAGGGCGTGACCCACAACATTTTCCGGCGCCGAAGGGCCCCTTCCATTCCTTGGCTTCTCGGGCCCGGGCCACCTCTCTACAACCCTGCGTTGTGCTTAAAGAATTTGATTACTCGAAAACTCCAAAGCTTTGGTCTAGAAGGTGACAGCAAATTTGAACTTTCATCATTGACATTTCCACCCTCGAAGCATTAATATCAACAAACAACGTATCTATGTTCAAGTTACGCATCAAGGAACACTTTGAAATCGATGAGCTATTGATTAACATTAAATCCTCATCGTTGCATGGACCCAAACAAATTTTTCTGGGACAGTCGACATACTCCGAGTTGCGAAAGGAAAGAAAGAACTGAGTGAATGAACACCTCATTCGTGAATTGAAGAGCAATACTAAATTTCAAAATCAAAAATATCTTAATTCAAATATTTACAAAAATAACTTTAAAAAACTTACTCAGTTAGAAGTTGTAAGATTCTTTTTGCATAAGCCATTAATTGTGGAGATCTCTTAATTATTGGTCCTTCTATTGCTGCTTCCAGAGAATTAGATAATTTCTCATCTATTGGCATCTGAAAATAATATCAAAATCTGTGTAAATGGCAGATAGATGCCTAGATAAATCTCATAAAATAGGGCAAAAAGAGGCATTTCAATTCCAACAAGATTCATAAGACCATCAAAAAATAATCCAGCTTGTAATCACTACCATGAAAAGTTGAAAATTCTACAGAATGTACAAAATTGTCCCTCGATTCACTCTTTTTTTGGAACAGCTAAAAGATCTAGTTGGTCTTTTATTTGTCAAATATAATGTTCCATTTCCAATCAGGATGCAGGACGGTAAATTAGTCTGAATTCCTACCAACGGAAACGAGGGGCATTACGCCTTTCAAAACAGGGGTAATTTTCCAAATTCGGAATTTTACGTGAAGCTTCCTTAGTTGCTCCAAAATATTTTTTGTAAGAACAATTAATAAAAATCCTAAAGTGATTATCACATTCTGCAAAAAAGAAGATTTCACCATGCAGAATACTTACATTTGATTTTTGCTGTATTTCCCTGATGAATTTGTCGGTTAATTTGACAAGATCATGTAAATGTTTTGCTTTCATTGTACAACTTTCACTTGATGCTTGATTGAAAATCTGTACAAGAAGAAGCAATAATAAAAGTCCTATTATCATTCTTAAATAGAACCTGAATCGAACGATATTTTATAAATTGTAAAATTTCGAGTGTGCACAATGATGATAGAAGCTCTAACGCCACTCAATCGAACCGCTCGAATAAAGATGCATAAAAATAAAATATCCCTTAATTCAGGCTCTTTTTAAATAGCAAAAGATCTATTGACGAGATTTAGATAAGTCTGAGATTTTTTCCAACGTGAGAAGGACATTTGCAATCGAAAGTTGCAAGATTTCCATCCCCTTGTCTTTTACTTGGGAATGCAATATAGCAAAAAAGCAGTTACAGGGGCAGTGCAAGATATTTGTAAACAGAGAAAACGATCAGTTAGTCAAAATCATAAATTCGACGGGGAATCCCTCTCCAGGTGGTACGTGGTATAAAATCGTGGTTCAAATACAGCTGTTTCTTTAAAATCGTTAATTACATTCAAAATTTGATTGCACTGACTAATTCTAGGGAATTCATGCAATAGAAAATCACCTTCATTTGCATGCATTAGGTTAAAGGTCACGGTTTTGAGGAATTTTAACTTCTACAGCCCCTTTAACACAAAAATGGCACAAAACAATACTTTTTGTAAACAACGTAAAAAAAGATCAAGATATTAAGAGAAGAAACTCACGTTGATCAATTCATTTTGTAAGATGCCTGCCATTTCATCGAAATCTCCATCCGACTTTGATGTCTGTAAAAATATGGTATCATTTGGAAGTACAGAAATTTAATTCATAGTTTGAAAAAAGAAATACTTGACTTGAAGAGAGTTATTTCACTTGGTAAAAACATTGTCACTTTTCATGTAATTATGTTCAATTTAACAGGGCCAAATAAAAAAAATTCGGTTCTATTAGTGGACATCATACAGCCTGACGTTGCAGATGCAGCTAAACGAAAATTACCTTCCTCTATAGTAGACAATCAAGTATCAAAGGAGAATGAAAGATCCTCCCAAGGTTGCATATTTACTTCTTCCTAAAGCCTAGGTATGATGTGGACTGGTAAGTAGGAACACTGCAATACGACAAAGAAAACAGCGAATATGGTGGAATAAATTATGAAGATATAAGTCGCCAATATTTCGTAGCTACATTTACGTTACATGTTTAAATCTAAACTATTTGATTCTTTGGCTTGATAAATGAAATTTTGACAGTTTTCTTTCTTTTTTTGTACAGATTATGGTGTTTTAGTTGCATTTATGGGTTTAATACGATCAGTCCGTTATTCAGGGCTATTTTCATATTTGTACCATAAATCATTTGCTTAGAAATTATACCAGTGACCGAATCAAATAACAACGAACCTTTCGGAGCAATAATTGTGAAATCATTTCGACGGCTTGCACCTAGAAAGCAAGAGGGGTGCATAAAAATATGTCCACGATATTTTCAATTATCTATTGATTTTCAAACGTCTCAACATTTATTTAATCGGCCAGTATATAATCTTCTGTAAAAGTTCATGGTTAAAAGTAAAAGAATATAGATACCTTTCTGAAATTATTCACTGCCGTTGAAAGATACGTTGGTAAGGTTGATGAGAGTTTCCAAGCAATAGTCTATAAAAAGGATGTATAACAGGGAGAGAATCAAAAGGAGAGAATCTGTAAAAAGGAAAGAGTCTGTAAAAAGGAGAGAATCAATTATCAAACAAAAGATCATCGAATCATTCTCATTTTTCAAAAACTTCAAATGAATGATCATAAAATTTATCGTAAAATACATCGCATAACTGAAAGAAATGGAATCAAAATCAAGCAAACAATTTGGAAAAAGTTGTAAAGTTGACAATGGAAATGTAGGCACTAAATAAAAAAGTAAGAATAGATCATTGTTGAAAGAAGAAATTATGGTAGACATACAGGATATCTTTTGATGAGTTCCAAGAACATTACAGGTTGCAAATGTGAATTCCTGAAAGAAAATAAGACTGTACTGAAGAGAACAATTTAGATCTAATTGCTAGGAAAATTCGACAAAGGTCTCTAACTTTTCTAATCTCTAGAACTAATCCACGGCATCGCTTTTTTAATTTCTCAAGTTACAGCATTAACAAAACTAAAGTTTCTATTTCTTCTACTACAGAAGCAATTCAATAATTCTTACGCTTGACAAGATTGCTTACCTCCGAGTCATAAAGTCATGTAAAGCTGCATGAAATATTTTGACAATTCTTGAACAATCAAGAGAACCATTCTGTAAATGAAACAACGTTTTATCACTTGCTACGAAGGTAAGCTTAACGGAAATCAAAGAAGGAGGGAGCAAAAAAAAAATATTTCAAACTGAAACAAAAACCATAATTTGTTAGAACGGAGACTGGATTGTGGGGATTTAAATACAAAGATGGTCTTATTCAAAACTTTTGAACTCTATGGTGTTGCTAATGAGGGAGGGGACATTAAACAGACGGTCATCTATGCACCTAAAATATCATCCTAAATAAATATTTCTCTCAAATTACATTTTCATTTTTATCATCTTTATTTACCACTATTATGATGAATAAATCAATATCTTCGAAGGGGCTATGTCTCGTAAACATAAAAAACTCGTAATCATTATAATCTATACTTTTTCAGGCACGTGCACATTGTTTTCTGCACATATTTGAGTGGATGCAAGCATAAACCAATATCTCTGTAATCTTACGACATAATAAAGTTTTATTTGCTTCTCTTTGAAATTTAAGAGCCAATCTTCAGAATCACGATTTCATTTTGAAATGATAGCAGAAATTCCTTTAAATATGGCATTCCAAAAAACTGTACAAAAACCGTTTGGAGAGCAAGTCCGTAACGATGAATAGAACAAAACAGAACAACTATTACCGAGTCCTTCGAATCCTTTGTTGTGTTTTCAACCACTTCTTTTTCTTTCTTTCTCTGTCTCCTTGTCTTCAACGGAGAAGGCTCTTTAATATCCTCCTTCCCACGCAAGACTCTGATCTATAACATAAGAGATTTTGAAGAAATAATGTAGAGCTTTACTTTAAAACTGTCAAAGCAAGAAATAAAAAGGAAGCAAATAATAACAAACGGAGTTGCAATGCATGACGGTTACCCAAGAGCCTTTGCTTTAAGTTTATCAAATTAGCTGCATTGATAACAGATTTAAGAAAAGGCCTGCCAACTAAACATGCAGTTACTAAACTTACAACAAATACTCTAAACTAATCGTAAATAGGCCGCACTTAAGTTAAATTTAAAAATCATCCAAATATCTATAAAAGTACTTACCAAAAACATACAACACTGAGTGATTAGGTTGACCATCTGTCCAGTTGAAGCTAAAGAAAATAACAGCAGTTGAAATATATCAATATGCTTCAAGAGTTTGCTTAGGCCAAAACGCCAAAGCTGTGGTTTGGAGTTGGAAATAAAAATGATCTTTCAAGATTTCTACTTTCAAATCACAAATGTCAATAAATGAGGTATATATGTTCAAGTTAACTATCGAGGAATAATTTGAGAGTAATTAGCCATTGATTGAAGCTAAATTCACATCACTGGTTCAAACCAAATCTGAGCGCACCTCAATTTATCATTCCTTGAACCTTTACCAAATGAAAAACGCACCGTTTTCTGCTAACTTCAGAAGTTCTTCAATCTTTACATGAGCAGTTTCTTTATCCACATCAGTGCCATTTGGGATCTACATTGATAAAACATTGATAATACGTTACTTCAACGTTTTAGCAACATGAAAATCTTTGCAATCTTCTAAACACGAAATGAAGATAATTATCCTGAAGTAGTGGTAGAACGGTTGGTAATCTGATTTACAGTATCACGTGAAGGATCAAGGTAAAAAATATTCTTCCACTTTAACTTTAGCGCGTTAGTGAGAGGATCTGTACAAGAATTTAGTAAAGCAATAGTAATAATAATTTAGTATACCCAATCCCTCTCCAACTGGTGTGTGGCATAGATTTCTTCAGCCTGCAATACCCATTTTGTTAGTGTTTAGAAAATACTCATCTAAGACTCGTCACTTTGAATACAGTTGTATCTCCAACATCATCAATGACATTAGAAATCTGATTGCACTGGCTTATTCTACGAAGCTCAAACACATAGAAAAAAACATCTTCATTTGCAAGGTATCTGTTGCTATATGCCTGCATCAAGGAGAGAAAGTCTCCGATTTTCGGAAGTTTCGCTGGCACAGCTCCTTTAAACATATCTACCCACCTCTCTTGCATGGCAAATTTTGTTCTTCAATATTCCCTGGGCCCTGTCGTGTAGTTCACGTTCTTCTTTGTACAACGCTGAAACTTTAATTACTTCAAGCAACGGCTCGATCAGATCCTGAAAATACAAAATGCCTCGTCAGCTGGGATCCTAAAACCTCCTGTAAACAATTTAAAAATACACGCATGCAGAGATCACCGTAAATTCCCATCATAAAAGTGTCTAGCTACCCGAAATAAGATGGAGCAGAAACATGTCTGTCAGCCCTTCTTTAGGATGTAGAAACACTAATCAGATACTCAGTATTTTGCTCATTATTCAGGAGAATAAATAGAGAAGAGAAAAATTTTGAGCTATAAGTGACAAAATCTAACGCTAAGCAAGCTGCGAGATGAAATGGCAACGTAAGACCCCCGCTCGGTCCTTGTTCTCATAGAAATACAACAGAAAGGTGAATTATTTCCTGGTGAATTCGTGAGTTTTGATCAGGGTGCAACAAACTTCAAATGTAAACATTCTTACCAAAATCAGCGGATTCTTTGGTTGTTTCTTCACTAACAGTTCAGCAATGTCTAACACTCTAAGGCAAAAAAAATGAACGTAAGCAAGAATTTAGTTTGTGATGATATCCAAGATGTATGTCTATGAATACTTTTCTTCTCAGACATTGCCTTGGAGTCAACGCTGTTGGCATTGAAGTAGTTAAAATCGCAAATAAATACATCAAAAATGGACAATCTTGAAATATTTAGTAGACATGGCACTAGCTAGAACATGAAACATATATAAAGAGAAAGTATTGCTCTCAAATATTCTCAGGTAATCATTATATAATCTTAGTAATACATTCATTTCATCGCCAGTCACGTGTGTGCAGCAATCTTCTTGATTACGTTAAGAACAATGAGAGTATAAGAAGTTTCAAAGGGGAAAACAAGGCTGTTGAGTGGAGGTTACTGCTTATTTTTGTGTAAAATACGTTCCTTGAGCATCATTTATAATTATAATTAGATAGCTGGTTTGAGTTATTCATTTATCGTTTATATCCGACTATACTTCGTCACAAACTGTAAATGAATAGCACTTACGCAAATTCTATTTTGACTAGAAAGAAAAATATAACGATGAAAGAACGGCAGCATGTACCATGCTACAATTCTAAAGAATATTCAGACACGGTTGACTTAAATTAACGGATTTCAATAAACAGATATCTTCTATGTCAAGAAGTAAAAACAAACAATACCTCAATCGAAAATGAACAATAGCCTTCTTTTCTTCTGTAAAATAAAAAAATAAAGATACTTGAAACTGAACAGCTATTTGCGTACGGTCATTTGCAGCGACTTCATGCATAACCAATTTTTTGAGTTTTACACGAAAATTTCTATAAAAATTTTTCGTGGTTCAATATCTGTCATAAACTCTTCACAGCTTTAAGAAATCTTAACGCCAATCAAAGGCCTTCTAGTTGTTCTGCAAAAGAACCTGGATTGAATGATATTTTTACGCATTTTTATAAGAGAAGTTCGACTGAGTGGTGTTAGAGCTTCTGTCACCATTGTAAACATTCGAAAATTCTCCAAAATGTACAAAATATCGTTCGATTAAGATTCGTTTTTTAGCATAGCTAAAAGATGTATTACCTAGTTTCTTCTTTTTGCCAGATTTCGCTTGCATCCTTGTTTTAAATGCTGCAGCCAGGGCTTTATCCATTGAATCAAGAATTTTTGGGTCGACTGTATCCATGTCAATATCACTGATTTCACTACCACTGTCTTCGTCATCGCTCTAAGAGAGAAGGGACCGGCATTAATGAGCTATTCTCACCCACAGTTCTTTGCGCGCACTCTAAAATTTTAGACTGTCCACACTGCAATACCTGAACATAGTTATATTTTAGTTGAATTTTCTATTTGTTTAATTACTGCACTGTGGATTTTTGTGTTCTGTTTAGGCTAAATTTGATTTTAAGACATTCTGAAATTGCAGCAATCTGTAAAGGACACTTCTTAAAAATGACCCTTTAAATAGGCTGCTTACTTTTGTTTGTTGAATAGGGCTGTTCGCTTTCCTACAAAAGAGCCTAGGTCGAGCGATAGTCTTATACATTCTTATACAAGAGGTTTGAGTTGAGCAGTATTAGAGCTTCTATCGCTATCGTGTACATTCAAATATTCTTCAATATGTATCAAAAATTCGTTCGAATCAGTTTCTCTTTTCCTATCATCCCTAAAAGCGAAAAAAATTGATATGAATTGGCATACCTTTTCGACAGCAGCTGCATCTCCTAACGCCGATTTTACTTCATTTTTAAACTCTTCATCAATTTCTCCATCATTACTCATTTCATTTTCTGATTCTTCTTCTGATTCCCCGTTTGACTCTTCCTCTGAATTATCCTCATGCTGCAGAAACATTTTTAATAAAGTTATCCGTTACCAACAATTGACCCATTATCAAATAGTTGACACGTTACCATACAACTGGCACGTTACCAAATAACTGCAACGTTACCAATTAAAGTTCAAACATCAAAGTAAACATTCTACAGGGTTTCTAAAAATGTGCTCCATTTATTTGGCTGCTGTGGAGGAGTTGTACGTTCTAGTGTTACACTCTCAATACAGTTGCGTAGAATAGCCTTCAACTAAGAGTTTGAGACCTTGTTTTAGCCAATCAGACAAGCTGTTGCTAATTGATGATGTATGAAAGTGAAATAAATGATTTCTTCAAAAATGGTAATGTGAAATCTTTCAAAAAGCGTGGGAGGGGAGTGAGGACAATAAAACTAAGCTTCTATACCGTATATTTTCTCTAACCTTAACCCTAACCCTAGGGTCCATTTTGATACAGTCTAAAGGGCCTTTCTTGCTGGGGCTTCAGAATACAGTGACTAGATCCTACAGCCCTTGCCAGAAAAGCACCTTGCATTAGATATACTAGCCGTGTTAACGTTCTCGCTCTGATCATTTCACTCCATGGCTCACATTCGTAGCTCGTAGGATTATTCTAAAATGCCTAGGTTAACGTTTTTTCCTAGCTTACCGCTCAAGTCCACGATAATTTGCTGCTACCATCCTTCACAAAAAAATTGAAAGTCATTTTCAACAAAAATGATTTCATATAAAAACAATATATGTTACCCCACTTGCATCTGAATCTGCATCCGCCTCGTCTACTTCAATATCTTCATCTAAAACAGACAAATTAATCATGACAAAAAGACAAAAATTGATCATAAGATCTAAAAAAGCATTTGCCTAAAAACTGCAAAAATATGCCCATTAGGGTCAGAAATCAGAATCTGAGACTATGTAATACACGAAACATTAGGCCATTACCTGACTCTTCCACCATTTCCAAACCTGCTTCGCCTGCATTCTTCTTGGGTTTCAAGGACTATAATCAGAAAAGAAATTCGAAATCCCCCTTAGAATTTCGAAAAGAACGCCTATTTTTACCATGCCATCATAAAATGCCATTATTAACAACCGAATGAGATAAATCACAGTAGAGATTACAGCAGGCATAAAAGAGCTGTAGTCTTAGCTACAATATTTCCTAGCCTTTTCTAAATGCATTGACGAGGGATGATGATGATGATGATGATGATGATGATATGATGATGATGATGATGATGATGATGATGATGATGATGATGATGATGATGATGATGATGATGATGATGATGATGATGATGATGATGATGATGATGATGATGATGATAAACAGTGCTCAACGTCCGATACAATAATGCTGTTGCAAGAATCAATTTATTTGTCAACGAATAAACGAATCACATACCTCAATGATAAGCTGAAAGGCCGTTGAAGTCACGTGAGGCAAGATCATACTGAACACTAAATTGACAATTTGTCTCATCATATGTGAAGACTGTGCCAAAAAACTAAGCAGAATTTCTGTTAGCACTTCTGACCAATGAGGTTCTAAAAACAGACAAATGATGAAAAATCTTAATGCGAGGGCATATCACTCCTTGACTATAGTTTGTAGCTCGTAGATTTTTCACGGTAATCCGTTTACTTCCTCAAGAATCTCTGATATCCTTTTAGTAGAAGTCTTTGGCTTCTCATAGGAATCTCGTACACTTTTTGAGGGAAGGGTACGGTGAAGGTGAAGGTAAAGTTGCGGTTTTTAATGACAAACGCTTGGATCACAGAAGGAGCTAAGCAATAATCGAATTCCCGACCCCTTGTCACGACGCTCAAGCAGTGCGGCTCTATCGAGTATCGAGCCCTATCCGGCTGACTGTTCTGGCTCTAAAGTCAGAGAATTACACCACTGCGCCGCAAAACGTGAGTTTTTACGACTGTCATCATAATGAAATAAGATGTAAACATTACACAAAATAGAAACATCTCTTAGCAAGAGGAATTTCTTTTAATGAGGACCAGATTAAAGCAAACAGATTATCGGAATATGGTCTCCACGAGGATCCATTGATGGACTTTAAAAAGGCAGTTATCACTGGGCTAAACCTCTGAATGCAGAGTCCCGTTAAGAAATAAACAATAGATTTTGAACAAATAAATGATCACAATGAAATACCATCATCTGTCTTCGTTTTCTTTTTTTTCTGTGTTAATTTCTTGTGACATTCAGCCAGCTCCTACAACGACAAAATAACCTAAATTATGAGACTTGCCATCGAGTTAAATCATGAAAAAGTTTGATATTTCAGATTGGATCTCAATGAGTCAATAGCACTTGGCTTTCTCCATTCTTCAAGCAAATTTGGTAAATACGCAATATCCTAAAAAATTGTGCCCCGTATATGTGGCTGCTGTGGAGGAGCTGTAGCTCCAGTTGTCTCAGTTTTTACACAGTTACATCGGATAAGCTTCAGTTTAGAGTTTGAGACCTTGTTTGAGTCAATCTGACAAGTGGTTGCTGATCTAAGGTAGCGGAAAGGCAAAAATAAATGGTTACTTCAAGGACAGCACTTCCACTATTCTCTGGCAATGTCAAAATCAAATAGATTTTCAAATAAGGAGTTCCTGCCCTATATTCCATTTTTTCTGCATTTTAAGCGTCAAAAAATGTTGTGTACCTGTACTTGCAGACAACACTTTCAACCTCTTTCCAAATGTAAAGAAAATTTGAAAATAACGCTAGAACCCAGTCTTACAAACATTACTTGATTCTGATATTGATGGAGAAAGATTGAAGTACCGTTTTGAAGCAACCAACTTTTTTCCTTTGCTCTGCCATGAATTAACAACCACTTGTCAAAATGACTCAAACAAGGTCAATCCTATGCAACTCTGAAATAAACGGGATAAAACTTACTGCTCCTCCACAGCACCCACATAAATAGGACACAATATTCTGGGACATACTGTATAAATTTACATGGTTAAACAAAAACAAGAAATAAAAAAAATGACAAACTTGGATCACATCAGCTGCTTCGTCAGTACTGTCAAACATTTGCAAGCTTGTGTGTAAAAACAGTAATTCAAATGCTCTCTCTTCAGACATCGGAGAGTCACGTGCAACCTTAAAAGAATAAAAAGGCATTGTTCACTTAGATCAAGCTCAACAGATCACCAGTTGAAGGGCCATATGATAAGATGATAAATACCGTGAGATGATATATCTTCACGACGTAAATTTGCTTTCAAATGATGAGACCTGTCGTCAAAGCTCTATTTAGCCCCCATCTCTCTACCAAGATCCCCTTTCAAACAAGCCCCTCCAATCCAAGCCAAAATTTAAAAGTCTCATCTCTCTATGGAGCATTCGCCCACTTAGACTACATACAAGACCCTACAAAAGATTCAGGGATTACCTTTTCTCTTATTCCATTTATCTCCTGTACGGCAAAATCAAATGTTTCCTTGGCCTAGAGCAAAGATAAACATGGTATATATATGACTGGCCTTTTAATGACTCATTTGTAAACAAACAAATAAAGATAAACAATCGTACTACGAACAGATTTAGACTTTAAGCCATTCCACAAAACTGCCTGGATAGACTGATATTTCCATAAGAGAGCTTCCAGTGAAAAGAATTAGAGCATCTAGGACTTCCATCACCATTGCACACATTGGATCGAAAATCCTACGAAATGTATCAAATATCGTTCGATCCAGATTCTTTTTTAGAACAGCTAAAAGATCTTTTCTATAAACGAAAGATTTAGCATGAACATTAGCTGGGATAAAAATCATGACTTACTTCCGGTGTCCATGTTTTGTTGAGTGTGACATGCTTTGGGTCATCTAGCAAATCCTGGAGATTATGAAAGAAAATCTATGTTAAATAAATAAGACTCTAAACACCCAAAACACTAAATGAGAATTACAATCATCTATGATGGTAAAAATTCACGAAAGCGCCATTTGGTAGTGATTAGAAATTACAAAAGCTTTTAACCAAAAGGATTTGAAAAGATATGAAGGGCTAAAACTTTTGTATCTTACGAAAGAACAAGCAGTTTTTGTAATAGCAAATACCTTGGCAAATTGCAAAATGTGATATGCAAAAAAGTCACCATCCCTTACAGTTCCAGGAATAGCATCAGTGTCATGCTTTTTCTCATTTGGTGCTGAAAGTAAAAAGTAGCCTCAATTAAGAAATTTCATGTTTTATTACAGAAAGGCAAGAAAAACTTTTCTACGGTCTCTGAAAGAACAATAATTATGGTTGAGTGCCACTTATTAGAGGTACTGTGTCAACACCAGTAGACCTCCTACAAGAAAACATATATCATCCTCATATGATCCACTAGCATTTCTCTTCAATCACGCATACAAAAGTAAAACGGCACAGCAGAAAAGCAACAGAAAACTAAATAGATATATCACTTTCTCCATACAACTTTGTACTCCTTGTGTATTCTTATGTGTCTACTTTTTTCTATGTCCAAAATCAGTGTGGCGAAAATTTTAGCCTTTCAAAGCTTGAATGAATATTAGCTAATCCGCGCTTCAGAGCGTCTTGCTAGGCAATGAATATCATTCAAGAGAAACAACGAATTAATCTAAGACTCTGAAAGGAAAGAAAATAGTTGACAGCTGCAATAGAGAAGAGCATTTCGTTGCACACTCGTCAGTTCAGTTCGTGAGAAGAACATATTAATGATAAAAACATGCCGATTTAGCATTCTAGTTACAGGCTTATTTGGTTGTCATTCTTTTACAGGAGCCAACATTATTCTTTCTAATCATTTGTTTTAAATATGAAATGATCAATTTAAATATTTACCATCTGCAGACAAATGTATATGCGACAATTCCGCAAGAACACCAAGAAAACGATCTTTGCAAAGTGTAATGATATTTTCTTCAACTGCTGGACTAAGAATTGTGTACAACTGTAAAAAGAAAAAGGAAACCAATCTTTTATCAAAGTAAAATTAACGTTTGTTTCAAAGTTCCGGGCATTTGACCTGTTAAAGGAACTTCAAAACTTCGATGCATGTACAAAATTCTAAACTGCAATACTTAATAGCTATTCTAAAAAAGAGCCTGGATTAAGCAATTTTCTTATGTAGACTCGATTACATTTCGTAGTTTCACTTTTTGTTTGAACTGGTAACGTTAAAACTACGAATAATGTCCCTAAATCAACTACTACATTTTTCTCACGACCACTGAGTCTAAAATGCCTCAAAAATCAGTTTCTAGAACTGCGGTACCATAAAACTAGGTATCAGTACTTCGGTAAAGGATCATTCTTCCCATAATAGCAAAAATTGCCTTCCTCCAAGCCACATCCTGACCAGTAGACAAAGGAGCGACAAAAACCCGTCGCCGTTTCACTTTTTTGCCGTTTCTACGGCTCTAGGGAAATAAGGTCTTCATTGCAGCGAAAACAACAACAACAATTCAACTCAACGATATGAGCGTAACTTAAGGGTTCTTATGAAGTGAAGCTACTTTTGATACATTTTTATAACAGTGGTTCGACTAAGTGGCGTTAGAGCATTTATCACAATTATGGTCATTTGAACAGTCTACCAAATGTATAAGATCTTGCCCTATTCGGATTCTGATTTAAGAATAGCTAAAAGGTCTACGAAATGAATTCGAATAGAATAACGCATACTTCTGATTGCTTTTTCTTCTTTTTAAGTGAATGAAAGTGACCATAGAAGAAAAGAAATTTGGCAATGTCTAAAAGCAAAGATTCTTCTCTCTTCAAACTGGTACATCTTGCTACCGTTAACATCTACAAAACAAAAATAAGTAATATTAAGGGGCTTTTTCACCTAATGTCCTTTGGAGGCAGGTTACAATATGTGACAGCCTGAAAATCAAATGTGGCCCAAATGGAGACTATACATCCACAGTGCAATAGCTTGTGAAAATTCAGTTGAATGCATCATGCACTATGAATGAAAAGAAAAGGTTCCCAAAGTGAATGAAATTCTCTTGAAGGAACATTGACAGAATATTTAAAATGGCAGAGCAAACTCACCTGGGATGCAGCCCATTGTCTTGTCTGAGTCACTTTGTCTTCATCAACCCTGTTGAAGAATTAAAGGCAAGTTAATCACGCCTGGCATATTTACAGGTTTCGCGCATGTTTTGGGCAGCTAGAGGAATCGAAAGCATAGCATGAGAATGAATGGTTCGTGCGTCTTTTATTTGACAAAATGAGTTACTATAAAGCACTCTTTCAAATAAACATTATCAATTGCTTTTTTAAAGGAGAAAGATAATTTGAATTACTTACTCGTCACCCTCATTAGTCATCTCAGTATCTTTACCACTGATAAAGAGTTCCTTTAGCCATAACACAAAGTTGACAACGCTATCTGGATCGAGCTGCGATGGCAGAAAATTAGTTTGAGACAAAGTATTTTCAGCGAGGAATTATAGTAGCAGAGGAATTTTGCACGTTGCATTTGATCAAGTTGGGTTTATGAACAATCATTGGAAAATTTACGTGATTTGCAATCAAATATTCATTGAAATAATATCATTGGGTTATCCATATTTTCATCTTTGACAAAACTTGCTTTGAGTAACCTTTCGCACCCTCAGAGAAGGTCTTAATTATCTGTAAATTAGCTACTCTTAACATAGGCTTCTTTCAAATGAATGGATGGTGATGATGATGATGATGATGATGATGATGATGATGATGATGATGATGATGATGATTATGATGGTGGTGATGATGATGATGATGATGATCATGATCATGATGATTATGATGGTGATCATGATCATGACGATCATTATGGTGATGACGATGATTTCAATTATCATGATGTCATTGGTCTTCTGTTTATCGTGACTGCAGTAGTTTAGATTTTGAGAAGCAAGCAGGAAGAAAAAGCTGGGTAAAATTACTTACGCATCCAACCAGACTTTCAATTGTCTTCGATTTCGTCATCACGTCAAAATAGAAAGTTCCAGATCTGTGAATTGAGACTAATGCAATCACAACTGTACCCATACTCATTAAAACCACAGGTAAAAAGCTTCGTTTTCAATATGATAATCAAGTATACCAAATCACAGTAAACGAAAAGTAAACGAAGAATTGCGAAGCAGTAGAATTCGAAAACAGCATGAAACTGTTACAAATAAGCCTCTAGTTCACACGAACAGGGCACACTTTTGCCAGCCTTATTTGAAAAACGAAACTCTAACAAGCACAATTTGAAAACAGCATCCTGTAAACACTTGAAAGATAAAAATACAACATTTTTTTAACGTTTTTGCAACAAGACTGATTGATTTCTTTGCCGGCAAGATCCAGCCTCTTTGTTGTAGATATTTAGCAAGGATTTTAAAGAGATTTGTACGGCTGAAGTGCCTATCGTTTTTAAATTGTTCCGGCATCGCGTAAAAATCAGCTGCTATTTTGGGACTGTCACATTTTTGCTGTTTTCAAACTGTACTGGAATCGTGTAAATGCAATCTAAAGGACGGTTTCGAAAAAGAATGAAGTCAACATATTTACCTTCTCATAATTTGCTGGAGAGATGCCAAAGCAATACCACTATTCGCATTTTTGCCAACTTGAGATGGAATTGATGATAGCTAGATGGATTAGATACACAATCAATTTATATCGAAAAAGACGGATTTTCAGCAAAGGAATCATGTCTTTAAGACACAATGTACAATTAATCAATGCATCTATCAATATAAAAACTGTAAAATTTTGTGATTTTAAAATCATACCAGATCTTTTGATGCTGTGTATAAATAATTCTTTTCTGATGAACTGCCATTGATGATCGATTTCAGGAGCTTCTCAGAAAACACCACTTCAACCTATGTAAAGCAAAATTTCAATAGTAAGCAACAACAAAATTTAGATATGACTTTTCATGAAGATTGATAAAATCAGGCTGATGACTCTATTAAAACAGATCAATTTGTTTCCCAAAAGCAAAATTTTCTCAATGCACAAAAAACTCTGACAGACATCTTTTTCAGATTAAAGACCCATTGCGACCCACGGTGCTTTGCGAGAATGTTGAAATTTTAGGCTGTGTGAACATCAGCTTTGGCCTACGCAGAAACCATAGATTCAAGTTGAACTGATGGAAAAGTTTTACTTCAGTTCAACTGTTGTATCAGTAAACTATTGCACCGTCGATCCATAGTTTCCGTGTATTTAGGCCAATTTTGATTTTCAAACAGTCTGAATTCATAATGTGCCCGCGAACGACCCTGGGTGAAATGCTACTTTAACATATGAAGAAAAAGCCATCCAAAAAGTGATTTGGTTTGTGTTTTGGTGTTGCATACAATAACAAACGGTTTAATGATTTCTAAACATGAAATCAAAATGCTTTAGACTTCATACACAATCTGAAGGTACATTTTCATTTAGCGAAAATCTGTCTTCTTCTATTGTTTCGATATACCTGCCTTAAAAACAATAACGTTCGTCAGCTTCGAAACTAAGAACATATAGATATAAAAAGGTTCTGAACTAAATCATTGCAGAGGACGTCTTACCTGAGTCACTGATATTTTTGGTAAAATTTCCTTTAAAATATTGAATGCCAGGAACTTCCGTTCATGTGTCGATTGCATTAGGCTATCTGGAATAAATATATTCAATTTACTATTAGATAAACAAATCAAACATTTGTATCTGGGCCTATCCATCGATTAACCGATCAAGGTCCGAATAATTCTTTGTTCCTGTCTATGAAGTAATTATTGCATTCTAGGCCATTCGATTGATCTATTAATCGGCAAGGTGAATCGAATAGTAATATCAAAATTGATGAAGAGGAGAGGCGTAGCTATATAACATGAAGCCATCTGCAAAATTTCACATCTTTCTATGCACCACTTATTTAAAAAACATTCTAAATCTTTTATGACATTTGAATATATACTCTGAGAAATAAGATGCGTTTATTACCTTCAACTACAGTGCTCCAAAACTTCATGAGGTATTTTCTGCTTTTAAGGGCATGAGGTAATGCTTCTTTCCAAACGATATGCACCCTTGGATGAGAATTGACTGTCGATTCCTGAAAACAGAAATTACCCCTTCGATAACAGAATAAATCAAGCCATTTCTGTCACTTGCTTATCATATCTTCATCAAGATAATTTGACGACATCTTGGATACCCGAATAGGGCATTAACGGTAGTTTCTCTTTAGGACTTAGTGAATCAAACGCTTAACCTGATTCTCTACCTTTAACATGATGTCAAAATGTGGCCAAAGCGTGTATAACTTTTCAGAGCCATACCAGAACAAACCATTAAACACACTGATCTGCCATTTCTTATTGTACATCTCAGCAACATCCAAAATATTTCTTGTGACTTTCTTTTGTGTATATAAACAGCTATTCAGCCATCAATAAAGGAACCAACTATTGATTATAAGTAGTTTGTTTACTCTTAGTTTCATGGCATGAAAATGAATTATGGTTGATTTGAAACGTTCCGGAAAATTCCAGAAAAGTAAATACTGATGTAAGTAAAATCTTTCAGGCCTTTGGTAAATCTTATTCCATTAACACTGGATATGCAAATGAATAACTGATTAAATTCAGACATGATACGGTAGTTGTCTTATTCTCGTCGTCCAATGATTCGTAACAAAATTGCCCTTTTTTTCTGATGCTAAACTATTCATATTGTATTGGAAGCAAATCCAACTTCTCAACATGAACATTAACAATGTCTTTTACATATTTCTATGTGTCAAGTGATATGATTTTGCAATTGCTGTCTGCAAACTATTATACAAACAAACAACAAATCTTAGCTCCTTACCGTTAGTATTTTTGCAATGTGTATAATATTCTCTTTATCACAGACATTTGAATGACCATAATAAATCTTGAAGAATGTCTTCCCAAGAGATTCCTGCAGAAAAACATGACTCATACAATTACAAAGTCAAATTTTTTGGAGCTTAAAGGGAACCAGCATAGGTTTATTGAGTTGCCATTATAAGCAGACCAAATAAGATTCCTACACACCAATTGTTTCTTTTGTTGCTTAATAAACTAACAGATACCAAAATTATCAAATGCAATAGACTACAGTTTGAGATTCACCCAGGCAACTTCTTAACAATATTGATTACCTTTAAGGCAGAAGATTATCTAACTTACCTTGAACAGCCTCTCAGTTGCAAACAAAATGTACAGATCTTCTGGAGTTAAGTTGTTCCATCCTCTTTTCAGTTCATATTCGATGAATGGAAAAACTGTTTCCAGAAAACATGGAGAATCGATCTACAAAAAGAAGCTTTGTCAGCCATGGAAAGTGTGGTGAATTCAGGAAAGGCACCTTTAAGGCTACACCTTCATCAAGAAATTCAACAAGTCTGATTGTTTGCAGAGAAATAAATCTTTCATTCCCTCCATCCTTTACCTTCAATTTCCTAGCCTGGGTTTTACCAGATCGCTCTTGGCAGTTGTCTCCAACAGACAAATTGCTCCCAAGTTTTGTTATATCATAAAACAGGTTTTCAGCATTTTTCAGATGAGCTACTTGCTCCTCTATCAGCACTGTTTTCCTGCCTAAGAATTCTTAACAATGCTTGAAAAAAGTTCCATTTCTTACAGGAGTTCTTGTCTGAGAATATTTGCAGTCTTTGCAATCAAATATCTAACAACTGAAATATTTACACTCAAGAATTCTTAACAAAATGTGAGGACTTTTAATAGATATGCAAGGATCCTTGTCAATTCTAGTCATAAGCAGCCCCTCTTTAAAAAGTTTCAATCATAGCAAAGTAGTAAGACCTCTGTCAGGTAAATCACATTCAGTTAAACAAGATATGAACATTTTGTTATTCATGAAACTTGTTTGGATAGAAACAAATAACAAACCTTTTGAAGAATGTCAACAATTAACTTTGCACAAAGCTCTGCCAAGTAACTCTTTTGTCTTAACAATGTCAGTAAAGACTTGACAAACATTCCAATGGATTTTCTGTTGGAATCCTACAATGAAACATTTTCATAATCATCATAAAATTCCATTATTTACAGTGATTGCCCTGTATACACAAAAAATCCGACACAAAAACCAATCCCATCATTCCAAAGCTTAACTATGCACTGAAGAATTACTTAAGATGAATTATGAACCTTAAGGAAAGAACCTTTCATAGGAAGAGACTTTTACATAAGTTGCATTTTGGCCAAAATTTGCCAAAGCTTCATCTGCAAAAATGTGAAATTTGTAAAAGTCTGTTCCTGCACAGTTTCCTAAACTGTAGAATCAAGTATCTATACAGTCAATTATTTTGCTGTATGTCATAATTAAACAGAGGGAAATCCAATTTGATCTACAGTAGTTTGATAACAATTCTTTTGCACTATGCTACAAAACAAGCACAGGTATGGAAGATTTAGAAGAATTATTGAAGAGTCAATAAACATTTGAGACATCACAAAATTGATAAAACAAATTCAAAAAAGTTTATTCCCACAAAATTTCTCATTGTGGTTGATACAAGAAAGCATATTAAAAAAATTGTGCATTTTTTTCAGCTTGCAAAGTTTCTTCTCATGAAACTTTCTTCCCTTAAAGGCTCCTGTTCAATCAGCCTACCTTGCACATGCCACTTCTTTGCTGGCCTTTGTTGTCCATTTTCATGGTCCATGAAAATGGCTACATGAAAATGGCTACAACAAAGGCCAAACAAGTGATGGGATGACACATGCAAGGCATGATGGTTGAACAGGAGGAGCCTTTAATTTAAAAGATGATATCAGATGTTCTAGATGTTACATTGTAGCATGATGTTCTTACAAGATCATTTTTACCAAACAAAATTTCATCATAGTAATGTTCCACCTTTTTATGATCCAGTGCTTGTATTAACGCTGCAAAGCAAAACACTTGGCCAAACAAAGATTCTCTTTCTTCCTGCAATGACAAGTAATATCTGTACAAAAAATTCATCATAAAAAGACATCCTCTGAGCTTCATATCACCAAGCCAACTATTTAACAAGCCAAAATCTCAACGTTGAGGTGATATAATGTCAACAATCTAATAATTTCATCACAAGGTAGATTTTGTCAAAATGAACAGTGTTTTCCACTTTTGTCATTATTCATTTCTTTAAGTTAATTCCATTGAATATGTTGGAAAATACAATTTATGAAACATACAGATAAGATAATTGTTCCAAACAACCAATGACAGTTGACATCTTTTGCAAAAAGACTGTATGGTCAGCAAATCAACCCTAATTGAAAACAATTTAAAATGCTACCTGCCCAGTAAATGATCCTTTGACAGTGAGATGTTCTTGCATCAAGCCATGAACTGTTTCATATTGAATACCATCAAAATGACTCAAAAGTTCAGCAAGTGCTGTCCCATACCCTTGCCTTGCTCCTTTTCTTGATGACCCAATTCCTTTCACCAATCTTTTCATGGCATACCTTAAATCTTCTGGAATTTCCTGAAAAATAAAGTTCATTATCTTTGATTTCAGTTGTTTCTTGAAAGGCTTATCAAAACTTATCAAAACAGTGAATATTGGAAAAGAGATGAATAAACACATTAATTCATTCATTGACATCAACTTCTCATCTAATTCTGGAATTTTGGTTACTGCACACTACAGCTAGAATCACATAGTCTTGCAGTCTGTAACAATTGCACTGAACCAGACTGAAAGGTTTACAGAATCTGCAGAGGACCCCTCCTTCATTCAAATCATTTGCATAGCTGTATTTGTGTCACAAAACCATTGGCTTATTGTTTCTCTTTTGTTGTTTACAAAAAATAGCAGTTAATTAGAACTTTGGCACCGTTTTGGTCCTACAAAGTCGTTATTAGTTCAATTAGAGTGTTGATACTATTCTAGAACAAACTTATGGTAACGTTTCATGTTAACCCTTTCAAAATACCTATCAAAGTATTTTTCAAACAATTCCTTTGGTTAGCTTCAACTATACTCACCCCTTTTCCAAATTCGGTCTCTTCATGTTTCTGTGATTTCATTTTCAACGTGGAAACAAGATCAACAACACGGCCTATCCGCTTCTCCTCGTCATTCGATGCTAAATCCCAAAAGAAGGGAAGAATATTTTTTTGCGTTGATGCTTCTTCTTTCTCATCAAAAGCTTTTTCATCTTTGCTGACATTTGATTTCATTTTGTTATCTTTGTTTACTGGCAAGTAATTCAATGAAGTAAGTGGAGCACATGAGCAGCCATGGACTTAGGCCCAGGCCCAGAAAGTGTGGAAACTATCTCCGAGGCTTGCCTCGCTATCATAGTTGCAGTCACAATCAATAATAGCTATTAAACCAATCAATTAATCAACCAATCAATCGATTCCTTCTGATCGATAGAATTCGTTGGTTCGCTAAGCCCGTACGATATGTTGTATTCAAAAAGATGTTTTATTCGAAAAAATATTTTATCAAAAAAATATTTCCATATTTTTCACTCTGGTGTTATATTTGTGTGCCATTTTCTGTTCTTTCGCCTTCTCAACGTGTGTTGTGTTATTTGTGAAATAAATACTTTTCGAGAGTGACAAATAACACATGTTGGGTTGGGAAGTACCCTGGGTACCAGAGCCTCAGAATTTACATGAAAGTTGGGAAGGCGAAAGAACAGAAAACACGATAATAGACCGATAAAAGAGGGATAATAACAGAGTGAAAAGACGATACTGTTTCTTGATAAAATACTTTCTCGAATAAGATGTAGTATGGGCTTCCTATGGTACGCTACCCAGAAGGGCACTCTCTTATCGCTAGGCGATGGTGGGTCAAACACAGCATATTTTTGAAAGCCCCCAAAATATGCTAAACTTGGGAGATTTTTAGACCCCAAAAAGTACTAATTGCTGTAAAGTACAATTCACATCGTACATGTCATATGTATCACATTATCATTTATCCAACCTACAAAGAGCCTTCATACAGTCTCTTCTCTGTTACAGTCTTTTCTATGTTATCACAAATTAAGCTTCTCTTGCTCTTGCTCTGGCAGCTTCGGGCAGCTTCGTCCCCAGGGCCTTTTGTCATATTTGGACGGAGACGGAGACTCTCTATCCCTACATGACAAAAGACTCTGGGGACGAGGCTGTTGTTCTGGTAGATAGCAAGAATTTTATTGGAAGTCAAGCCATTGCAGGGTGAGTCAAACAGGCTTGGCAGTTACCAAATCACAGTCCTTGTTCTATTTTGAAGCTGCTTTTGAAACTATTGGCGAAGGGCAGACATACTAATGATGTATTCTTAAATTTTCATCTTAAAATAGCAATGGCATGGATAACAAGGCCCTTGGGAAGGGAGAAAATACAAACGTTGTATGAAAAATTTAATAGTTTTCCTTTCCTAATTTAGGATTACAGTGATTGTAATTTGTTCAACGTTTTTCAAGGATTCTCTCCAGAAAAAGAAAAAAAACAATAATTTAGAAGATCATCAAGATGTCGCAGAACTGCCTACAAGCGCTCACAACGAAGTACCTGAACTTCCTTTCAAGCCATTGACGAAAATGCATCAAATAAACGCGCAATGTTTTGTTAGGGGACACCAATTCTGGTTGACCCACATGAACATCTAGACTTATAACCTGGAGTCCTTTGCTTCACTGTGCTTCTTTAACTTGATGATGCCGCTTCAGTCATTACTCTGAAACCTGACCCAATTTAGGCCCAAAATCTGAGTTTCATTCGAGATTCCAAGCCGTAATTCCATCATATTTCGATTGATGAAGGCAAGAAATAGGATCAGCATTTTCACTGTTTTATTATGAATCTCTGTTGAGCAAGGTTTACTGCAGGGATACAAGGAACTCATCGTCATAAGTCTGCTGTACATCTACTCCTTCATCTAATTAGCTTACATCTTGCATGAAAACTGTAGCGTTCAGAAAGATACATCTACTTTGGGCAACCAATTTTCACATTTTGTCCAAATCTTGCACCAAATATTGATCGTCTTGTGTTGAAAAAGAAAGACTTCAAGCAGCCGTCAAAGTGTCTTGCAGCACCTCCAGGCTTCAATATCTCCCCTAAAACGAAGGATTGGAATGTGATTTTGACAAACTACGCTATATGTTTTGTAGATCATCAAAAAATATCTCATCTGTGAGGGAATATGCGAAGGATTCGTGACGAAAAGAGCTGCAATTGAAGTCTCCTTTGCAGTTCCGCTTTTTGTAGCTACTTCGCAGCTTTTAGTTGGGTGAATCCTTCACAACTCCCTCGTAACTCTTATTTGAGGTTCCCCAAATCCTTTGCACTTTCATACCCAGCTCTTATTACAGAAAATTCAGTTTTTCAATTTGCTAATCATTCCTGGGCTCCCTGTGATTTTGCAAGTTGATTGCTGCCTCAGAATCTCTTGCGCGGGCCCAAAAAGGCTCCTGTATGTATCTATTGCGAGAAATAGTACACTCATTTTCAGCAGAAACTAAGAATTTGAACCAGTACTGAAAGATTCTTAAAATCATCAGATTTTGAATATTCGGAGTTTCTTACGAGGTTCTTCAAGGCTAGATTACTATCTTCGTCCTCACTATCTGTTCTCTTCGTAAAAATGTCAAAACCATGTTTTCTGCAGCTTTTCAACGCTATAGACGTTACTCAAAAGTACCTTTAGATTAACATGATACATTAAATAAATGATTATAATGTGAAATTATGGAAAGGATTTCTTTTACAATAATAAATAGTTTCTTAAGCTACATTTTCCCAGTAATGAACATTCTTCAGTTTTGGCAGTCTGAGGTCTGAGTTTCTTTTTCAGCATTTTCTTATAAAAAATACGTGTAATGGTCTTGAGAGATTTTCCTTGCGTTACTGTAGGAATTAAAACAATCACGATTGCGTTGTTTCAGATTTTAGATTTGTTTCGGTTCAAAGGATGGCAATGCATCTGGTTGAATTTCAAAGAAATCTTGATCGTTTTTATTGCCAATGATCATAAGATCTGTTGATTTAAGCGAGAGTTTTCAAGTCGAAGAGCACTGTGAAATAAGGGCACCAGGTAAAAAGTCTTGTGACACCTACCGGGAATTCCACCAATATACAAATTGCCAGCAATGCTTCCACTTTGCTTCGTTTGCACATTTGTTACATAAGAATCAGCCGTGATGGAAACGAGGTTTCCATTCTTCTTTATCTGAAGATTGTGCCATTGTTGGTCACATAATAAATAAGATGAGTTTGAATTTGGGTCCGTCCATGAAAACGTTTGAGATGGTTCATTTAAAGTCGGTTTGTAATGCATTTCAATCTGAAGAATATAAAGAAGTAAAGTAAAGCATACGACAACGACTGGTCATATTAATTAAGTCAATTTTTGTCAGAAAACATCAAAGTGGTGTGTCGTTGGATTTCTAAAGTGGTGTGTGGCAGGATTGCTAAACCAGTTCCTTCTAGTTCCTTTAACTTATATTTCTTTCTCTTTGAGAATCTCCCATGGAGATAGTGTGGAGATATCATACATTCAAAATTAACGGAGTAGCAAAGAAAAAAAGCAACGTATAAAGATCTACAGTCAAAGAAAACTGTACCTTCCCCTCCTTCAATTCGACGACAAAATACTTAGCAGCAGTGCTATTGCTGTCTGCAAGAGAAATAAAATATGTAATCAACAGAAGAACTCTCTGGTGTCATAGAGAAGGGGGCGTCTTGATAACTGAGAGTGGGAAAATCTGAGCTTCATGAGTGGGCATAAGCGTACAGGAAGAAAAAATCTTGGGGGCTGCCCGACACAAAGCCCATTGTTTACCAACATTTTTGCCCGACTTAGGGCAAAGTTTTGCTCGAGTGGAGCTGATTTTTGAAAATTTCTCCAAATTTGGGGGGCTACCGCCCCCCACCCCGCCAAGCTTACGCTCATGCAAGTGGGGGTCTAAGGGGGTGTAAATACTTCAAATTAAAGTGTTACTCACAACAGCTTTTAAAAGAAAATGTAAAACTCACAGTATAACGGGAAAACTGTCTTAATAAAACTAGTGAAATGGAACATTGATCACATCTAGAGCAACAATAAAAACAAATATTCCTTTTTCAAGATACATCAACACATACAGGAGGTTATGCAGTTCTTACCTGCACCTTGGCTTGTATCATTTGTGAAAAGGTAGAATAATAAACCAGAACGCTTGTTTGTTTTGAAATTCATTCCAATTGTGAAGTTTTCACCCATTTCAAAATCGTTTGCTGTAAAAAACGAAGCATGAAAATGCAGCTTTTCTCTATCTATGAAAATTCAAAACTTCGCAAACAGAAATGAAGACCTGAAAGCTCTTCGGAGATATTTCAGAGTGTTCAATATAATCATCATCATCATCATAATCATCATCATAATCATCATCATCATCATGAACAGAACCTGAATACGCTTTGTAGAATTTTCGAATTTACACAACAAGGACCACCACTCGATCGAGCCTCGAGCACCACTCGATCGAGCCTCGCCTTGCAAGGGGTTCAACCGAGATATGTGATAAATGGGTCGATATATATATATATATATATATATATATATATATATCAGGGTTGCATTGAATATTGTCATTAGATTCAATAGTAGTATTTGAGTACACTAGTAAATCTTTGTAGACGTTGCCCGAATTGAATGAAAATGAAACGAAAGTAGATATGAATTGGAACTTAGTGAAGTGACTATGAACGAATTTACGAACTTTCACTGTCAGGGTTTAAGATCTTACCATAATATATCCAGCCTGACCCATTGAAAAATGTTCCGGGTTCCACATTAACAGGGCATGATGCAGTACCAGTGTTAGATCCTCCAATTTGTGGAGCAGCCAGATTTAGAGAAAAGAATTGAAACGAAGAAGCGACTTCGAATCTTCTCAGGCATCCATTAAAAGCAAACCTGCGATTATTGAATGAGGACGCATTTACTGAAGATGGTAGGCCACCAATGTACACAGGTGTGTTTATCAACATTTCAGTTGGTGCAGATGTTATGATACTGCTTTGATATTCCTTTGAAGTCGGTAACAATATTGCTCCAAATGTGTTGATGCGCAGCATATGAATCTAAAAATGACAGACAAGAAATTTATGATTAAGCTAGAATAGGTATCCTACGTTGGATTAAGTCTCAGTTAAGTATGAGAAAAAATTTCATTACATTTTACATATTACATACCAAATGCCAGTTTCCATCAGCATAATCGTTCGTCGTAGAAATCTTCAAACTCTTATCTCCCAAACTAAATTTGAATTCGAGTCTGCCATTAATCAGTTCCAATGAAACATATTGTGTTGGAATTGTGCTATTATCTGCTGCATAAAAAATGATACCATCTTTTGACGTTGACTTGAAGTCCAGTGTCACTACAAAACTGAGAAAGAAAATATGCCTGTTGAGTTACAAAGTGTTAATACGTTACAGAGCCCGTTGTTTTCTACCTGCTCAACAGATTTCTAAGATTGATCATCATTTTGTAGGCAGCAAATCATTTTGTATAACAAAATTTAGTTAGGGTCTATTGTCCCAACAAACTTAATGCGAGCCTGATCTCGCTGGACAAAACATGACCAGTTAACGCATTTCAGACAGTGAGACGGTCAATAGAAACCCCACTGGAATAACCATGTATCTTCAGTTCCCTGTGAACCACACTATATAGGAAACAACACTGCATACATATCTTAACGACAAAGAGAAGGGAAAGGGGCATTTTACTTGCCTTAAGTTACAGTTTTGAAATGAAATATATTTAAGGTCTTCTAGTAAGGTCTTTTGATTGATGTCTTTTCTTTTGACATTACAAAATTAATGAGAAATAAAAGGCACATTGCTGAGGCCCGATTTTACTGGTCATTATTGATGTTATTGTTGGCTTTGGGTGTCTGAATTTGAAGCCGAAACCAAACAACTTCCTGCAAGGACGACGTAATTCTAGAAAGGAAGGGGAAGAAACAGCAATCGAAAGTGAATGAAACAATGAAGGGTTGCATTTCTTATTCATTACTTGTTTGTTTTCAGTTCAAGAAGTCCTGCACAGAGAGGAGAGGAAAATAGTTTTTCGAATTAGAGGATATCAAAAATGGCACTTACAAGACAGAATTTGGTAATATGCTTGATCATTTTTGTGACAGATTGCAATTTGAAACTTCAGACGACAGCTAGTGAAATTGACGCAAGTGATGAAGTTGCTGATATTGCTGAAAATATACTGAACGGAACATTCATCTTTGGAGGACCATTCTGGAAGACCAAGATATTGTCTATATACCCTGATTTTATTCGAAACACATCATTGATTTTGAACAGGACGCTTTCAGAGAGCAAATCAATCTGTGAAGTAATCCGTGAAAATTTTATGGACAAGCAATGCAATTCAAAGTTAGCAAATGATGAATGCTATGAAAATGAATATTCAGAAAAATATTCTCAAGAATGCCTAGATATCGTCAGCTTGAAAGAAGATGACACCCTTTCTCGACCAGTTTTTCATACAGAAACATCAAATGCAAAGAAGAAATCCTCACAAAATGCAGCAGGGATACTTTCACCAGCTAAAATGCTAGAAACACAACGACCAGTTGCATCGCAAACATTCGGACCAACAGGATATCCTGAACAACGAGTGGATCCTACATCATCAGTTGTGTTAAGTGATAAAAAAGAACATCGTCTGCAATCAGGTATTACTCATGTACCACTTCATTCTAGGGGGTCACCCCTTGCGGCATCTTTGTTACCTAATACAACATCAGCAACTACTCCTGTAAAACACACACTTCATCTTCCAACCAAAGAACCCATGGAACCCACAACACCCACAGACTCAGAAAGATTCCTGCCTCCACCTATTACTAACTATTATTTTCTTGCGGTGGGAATTATCACAAGGACAGTCAAACTATCTCATGCACGATGGTGCCATATCAGAAATGGAGTTTTTGATATAGAGAAACTAGCTTGCAAACTGCCTATGTCTAAAAATGAAGATAGACTTCCCTTGTCAGATAGTGGCAATAGAAAACACGTCGAAACAGAATCTGATACCCCCTCCAAGCAAGAAGATCTCACAGCAACAACAATGATTCCAAGTACTGCCATCTTTAGGAAAAAATCCCACCTTTTTTCACGTAACATAAAATCAGGTCCTTTCATAAATTCAACGTGGTTCAATAACAGAAACATGACAAGATTTAACTACAGCATGACAACGCATGAGCCTCAATATACGACCTGGCTCAACAGAACGATGGTTTGGTCTAATAGCACTGTGATCTATTTTACGAATCCTGCATGGTGGAAAGCAGTCAAAATTATTAACATCTCCGGTCATTCATGCAGTATCCTCTGTCTTTTTCTCCTTATTATTACTTTTTTCTTGTTAAAAGCAGAGTTTACTCTGATGGACAAAAATCTTCTTTGCCTCTCTACTTCCCTTCTCTTCGCTCATTTGTTGCAGTTGAATATGGTATTCTTTTCAGCGATTCCCATGTTTTGCAAATGGGGTGCAGTCTTCTTACATTTGTCCTTGTTGGTAAGTTTCATGTGGATTGCATCCATTTCTTTCGATTTGTGCATTACTTTCAAAGGAAACACACGTATTACACCTCATATAAAAAACGAACGGTTCAAGAAATATTTTACCGTTGTCTACGGCCTGAGTGGCATGATTGTGGTAGTATGTGTGGCCATAGGGCTGCCAAGTGAAGATTTCTCTGGTTATGGAGACCAAGGGAAATGCTTCGTTGTTAAGTTCTGGTCTAATCTTTTGGCCTTCACAGTCCCTATTGTGATCATACTGTTGGCCAGTGTCATTCTCACAGTGTTGACGATCTACAGCCTCTATTCCGAACAAAAGAGAAACTACAGAGCCCTTTCAAATGGAACCAGTGGAGCTTCTGCTCGCAAGAAGATCATTTTCACCGCACTCGTTCTAAAGTTGTCCATCCTTTGTGGTTTTGGATGGCTGATTGGCTTCATAAATGGTTTCTTTGCAAGTGTTCCTTTGTCAGTCATGTTCAATATCATTGTGTCACTGCAAGGAACATTCCTATATCTTTTCTTTGGCGAGCAGAAATCATTGGTCAAGAAATGCTTCATGAAGATGCAGCATCAGCATCAAAGAGAGGCAGTTGCAAAAGAGGCAGCGAATTACCAAGCGACGGCAGTTTGAACACCAAGCCAGTAAAGAAAAATCAAATCGAACCGTCTTTGTCATTAAACATAAGTTGTTTGTTTGTATGTTCGGTAATACCAATAAAGAACCAAAATAAGTTTAAGAATGATACATAATCTAGAATTATAAGATTAGAGTTAGATGTTTAGAGCTTAACCTTTCAGCAGCAGTAACGAGAGAAAAACGTTTAAAACATAATCAAGTCTTTGTCGTTATACATCAAAAATAAATTCAAAAATCTGATAGCCAATCCCAGATTTTTTATTTTATTCAGGTAGACTCGGGGGTGAGTAGGCAAACACAGCTACCCAAAAATACGGAAGAGAAATCAGCCTCTCTTACCTTGATCTGAAAAATTGTCTCTGTGCTTGGCTTAGTTCATATCCAATATAACTTTGGCTGCCAGTCCAGGGAAATTGACCGAACCCAACTTGATTGACATCGGTAGAAGTGAAAAATGCGGGAAATCCAGCTCCACATGTAGGGGTTGGGCCTGTGGGTTGGGGTGCAAACAAACTTGGTTTAACCCCAGCATACGAAACACCAAAGGAAATGCTTTGATGGAAGTTCTGAACCCTGAAAGGAAATAATTGTTCGAAACGCAAAGGAAGTATTCTAGCTTTTAAGACTGCGTTCACACGATGCAAGCACATTTTGAAAAAGATGAAAAATTCGACGGATAGGCCTCCTGTTCACACGAAAACGGCACATTTTTTGCCGGCAGATTTGAAAATCGGCACATTTTGGAAATGGCATCGTGTAAACACTTAAAAAATGATGAAAATAGAACATTTTCAGACGCTTTTGGATCGAGACTGAACGATTCCTAGGGTTCAGGTACACTTCTTCGGAATCAAAGTCTTGCAACGAGCTTTTTACCGGCAAATTTTCAACCGTTTTCAAATTGTTCCGGCATCGTGTGAACGCTAGCTCAAATTTTGCTACCGTCACATTTTTCATCGCTTTCAAAATGTGCCGGCATCGTGTGAACGCAGTCTAAATCGTTAGTTCAAAGCAAGAAGAGGAATGCATTTGGTATATGCCTATCGAACAATGAAGGTCATCGATTTGCCATCATCAGGACCATTTCTATCTGCAATCATCAATAGCAAGAACTATTGAGCTACGTGGAAAAAGTAATTTTCTCCCCCCCCCCTTCAATATTGCTTGGAAAAGATAGATTTGGGGGGGCATGATACTTCAACGTCAATTTTTTATGAAGCTAAATATCCTAAAGAGGTAATTTGCGAAACAAAACCGGCACTTCTTCGTTATAATCACAAAATCTGGGGGGGGGGGGACATGCAACCAACGCACACGGTTCCAACATCTCTGAGATTAACTATAGGGGGGTGGAAGCTGAGGCAAAGAAACATGGAAATTACAGGAGCTGAGCAATTTTGTACGTGATTCTGGGTTCCCTCTTGAAAAACAGAGTTTAGCAGAAAGGAATACACAAACCTGTTATTTATGATGAAATTTTTGACATCCATAGCCAGTGATAGCAACGTGGGAACAGCAAAAGGAATATTAATTGTTGTTGGAATTCCACCAAAATAAATCGGAGTACTGGCTGCAATCTCTCTTTTGAAGTTCCCAAACCATCCTGTGTGTATTGATCGACCATCAACAAACAGTTGGTAGTTGAAACTAGTCAATGAAAAAGAGTATATACTTCAAAAGACGACCTTAAAGAGCAATGTCACCCAGGGTCCTTTTCGGGTACGCTACAATTTAACTTGTCTGAAAATCAAATTCGGCCTAAACAGAAACTATGGTTTCACAGAACAGTTGTGAGCTGATACAACGGTTCAACATAAGTAAAACATTTCTATCATTTCAGCTACTGCAGTTTGGGTCCGTGGTGTCCACTTGTAAGCCTAATTTCATTTTTATAGGGGATCTGAAATTGCAACGTGGGCGCAGAGAACCTAGCAGTTTCGCAATTTGCTTGAATGATCTATCGCTTATCGCTACAAAGGAGAGACCCTAGGTAACAATGGATCTTTAAATCTGTCACTTCCCTTTCAAATTTTTGTTAAAAGTCTGATAATTTCAATTCTGCGTTGCAGAGAAAGCAGTTATATGTAATTCGTATCAGGAAGATTTAGATTGAAGGGCAAGAACGACGACAAAGAAAGTCATGTTCGTGAAAATTTTTTTCCCACCGTTTTCAGCATATCATTATTAATTTTTTAACTTGCCCATTTTCAAGGATGACAAATCCATGTGACTTGCCCATACAATACCGGCAAAATGATGAACAATGTCGCGGGCAAATCCCTCCTCACACGAAAAAGGCACATACTTGGCTTGCAAACTTTGAAAACGGTAGATTTTGAAAATGGAAGTCTAACCTGCACATTTTGAACATGGTATAATGTGAACACTCGAAAAATGTAAAAACTGAACATTTCTCGACGCCTTCAAACGAGGCTGATTCTGTTTGGTGGAAGCACATTTTTTGGCATAAAATTCTTGGGGAGATTGCAGCGAGTTTTCATCACTCGGCCATTAAGGCTTGGAATGATATTCCAGTTAATTTCAGAGAACTGCCATCACTACGCCTGTTTAAAATACATCTGAAAAGGCCTATGATAAGCCATAATACTTAATTCAAGCCCCCTCAAGAACGACTCCCTGGAAGATTAAACTTATTTAGCTAATTTGTTTATTTTTCTTTTTGAATATACTGAAGGGATATCGTTGTAAAGAGATCATATACTGTATATTGCCGTCAAGTTTCCTGCCGTTTTCATATCATGCCGGTATCGTGTGAACTTTGCGATTTTCATACTTACAAGAACAAAGTATCGGAAAACTTTAGAGATATTACTTTTCACGCTCGTTCTGTTAGAAACTTCGGATCGGTCTTTCATAAAAACATTTCCAAATACCAGGACTTTGATCAAAAATCATTTAAACATTAAAATCCATTTTAAAACATTCGAGTTTCGAGAAGTCAGACATGCGTCAGTTTTCAGCTACGTAGAATCAAAGGCCAGAGCACATTTCCTGTTTGTACGTTCTTTGTGGTAAACGTTTCTAATGTCAAGGCTCAAATGTTTCACCTCAGAATTGAGTAATTTCTGGTTTCAACCAAGCTAAAAAATTTGCGTCAGAAAACTGGCATGTAAATCTATTATTTACGTGACATATTTAGAAAGACTCGGTATTAGCATGTCATGAAAATAGTGGAAATTCACAAAAGTATAAACAATTACTCAAGGACAGTTCAGTAATAAACTTCTAGATCATTGGGTACGATTTGTACTCTGAATCAGAAACTTCTGCTATTTTTCTAAATCTGAAAGAAAAACTATAAAAGAAGAAGAGAAAAGGAGGGAAAAGGATAATTTGCCTCTTTTCCCTTTCTTCTTATTTGTTATCTACTGTTTTTCAAATATTAACAAATATTCTCTAATCAAAGATAACGATTTTGAAACTTCCTGCAATTTTTTGAGTATGACCAGATGTTAAAATGGCGTTTCTCTGTGAACTTAATGTTGGCATTTTTATCTAGTAGTTGCATGTAGCTTCATGTTCTTTTCCTGTTTTAAGTTAATTTCCATCTAGGTAGAAACATTTTTTCGTTCCTAACCGTATTCTCTTGGTAGTAGGTATAGTATCTGGTAAGACGTATAATCAGTAATGCCAGTTGTAAGTTTTTAATGGAATGTCTAAAAAATGTTGGAATCACAGCTGAGGCCCCGTTACGATACCGTTTTCCTTTCATATCGAATTGAGGATGTCAATCTGATATGAAAATTTATTCTGTTTACACGATACAGTATTCATATCATATCGGATTGGGGGTTCTGTTTACACGCGAAAACGAAATGAAGCGTATTGAATTGCTGCGTTCTCGTGTAAACAGGTGGCCAATCCGATAGGTATGACATTAAAACGTTATCGTGTCAACGGGGCCTGAATTCTCTACGGAAGATCAAAAACAAGTTTGAATGAGTGAAATTTGTACCTTGAAGCGTGATAGTTAAGTGAAATATTGTGCCATCTTCCATCACTTAAGGTTAGATTTTGGCTCAAAAAAGGTGCCAGTGTTGCGAAGTTGCTATCATGGAATGTAACAACGAGATTTCCACCAAACAGAGCCATGTAGAAATAGACCAAGATTCCTTGATTTTTTAAATATTGATTCTGAAATAAAAAAAACCAGCATCGAGTTAAGCTTTATTTCCATACGGCGGCATTTTGCGAGCGAGCAAGCGGAGTTTTACAAAATAAAAAGTCGCTCAGCTGTAACTTTCTTTTCAACATAAACAATCAAATTTCTGCTTACTCACAAAATGCCGCTGTGTAAAATGTGGCTTTAAAGAGCAATTTTCGACCAGGCTCCTCCGCAGGCACAATTCTATTTCAGACTGGATTGATATTTCTTCTATGGCCAAATATGATTTTCAGGCAGTCGAAAAATACAGCGTGACCGCAAAGGATTCTGGATAACAATGGCTCTTTAAAGACAAACCGTCTTGGCGTTGATTGAATAAAAATAATCTAAAAGAAGAGAGTAAGATCGATGTTTCTTCAAATTTTTCCTAAGATTTCAGTATCTCAGAATTTCAGAATTTCAGTTTTGAATCCGTTTGGCTATGCGTCCTTGTATGAGTAAAGAAATCAGACGACACATTGAGCGAATACAAGGAATCATGTTATCAGTCTACTTCTGGATGGCATTGCCATCCTAATTTCATAATTACTCTATTGTTTAATGATTGACTTACATTTTCATTGTTGTACATGATAATTCCAGTTAATTGATTGGTTTTAAAGACAAAGGAAATTGATTTGATTATTGTTGTAGGTCCAGGAATCAAAGAAGAGTATGAACCAAAACCAATCCACCACATATGACCATAAAACCTTGCGCCTTTCACTGCCTGCAACAACAAAAAGAATCTTACGTTAATGTGTCGAGAATTATTATTCTTTGGGAAAAAATTGTCCCGCATGGTGTCCAATCTCTGGGCAAGCAATACAACTACAAAAGATTTTGGATCAAGAGATACTCTTATACATCTGTGTATGAAAGATTCGATTAAGTGCAATTGGAGTTTCTGTCACTATTGTTGGCATTCAAAAATTTACAAAATGCATCAAAATCGATTCAGATTCCTTTGTAGAATAGCTTAAATGTCTCTCCCTCGAAATATCTTTTTCTTCTATTCATAATAAATTAGAATTAAACTAAAATACATTAATACTGTACCGCTCTTGGTGTAAGAAGACACAAGGTCATCTGGCCTACACAAAGAACGGCACTTACAATTTTCAAATACAGCTTCAAACGTAAAGAAAAAATATCTAAGTTAGATATCGAAATATCTAAGGGATAGTGAAAAATTTATCGTATGACATGGCCGGTGGAGAAAAAACATTATTGCATAAAATTTTGCTCGCCCATACGAAACTATTGCAAAAAACCAATGGAACTGTGGCTCAAAGAAACGTTCATCTCAGAAGTGATAGCTACAATCTTTACCATGGAATAATCAAGGCTACAATCTCCGCCAAACTTTTGTCACAAAACGAGAAAGGGTACCTCTGAAGTGTCAAAACCCCCCTCTACCACCAAATCAATGTTGCTGATTTCTTTAACTTGGAAAATTTTATGCAGGAAGTGCCCTGAGCCAAGACAAACAACATTGACTTTCGGCAGAGGGGCTTACAAGATATTTCAGCTTAAGTAATAGGCACAGTGATTTTTTTCGAAACATGCTGAAGGAGCATGGAAGTTTTAACAGGCCCACTAACCCCAGATTTCGGGTTTATCATCTTCACTCTGAATCAGACAAATGAAATATGACATGAAATGACAAAGACAGATTACCTGACCATCGAACATGCCATAATAACTTATTCCTGATTCTGATAACTTGTATAACGATGAATTAAAATTTCTTAATTTCAATTGACTCGTTAGAATGTTTGTCAGATAAAAGTTTCGAAGATCGCCTGCAAAAATGCCAGAAGCTGGTAGGCCAGCAGAGCTGAAAATCAAAACAAAATATGTCAGTAAATGTTTGTCAGATAAAAGTTTCGAAGATCGCCTGCAAAAATGCCAGAAGCTGGTAGGCCAGCAGAGCTGAAAATCAAAACAAAATATGTCAGTAAATGTTTGTCAGATAAAAGTTTCGAAGATCGCCTGCAAAAATGCCAGAAGCTGGTAGGCCAGCAGAGCTGAAAATCAAAACAAAATATGTCAGTAAATGTTTGTCAGATAAAAGTTTCGAAGATCGCCTGCAAAAATGCCAGAAGCTGGTAGGCCAGCAGAGCTGAAAATCAAAACAAAATATGTCAGTAAATGTTTGTCAGATAAAAGTTTCGAAGATCGCCTGCAAAAATGCCAGAAGCTGGTAGGCCAGCAGAGCTGAAAATCAAAACAAAATATGTCAGTAAATGTTTGTCAGATAAAAGTTTCGAAGATCGCCTGCAAAAATGCCAGAAGCTGGTAGGCCAGCAGAGCTGAAAATCAAAACAAAATATGTCAGTAAATGTTTGTCAGATAAAAGTTTCGAAGATCGCCTGCAAAAATGCCAGAAGCTGGTAGGCCAGCAGAGCTGAAAATCAAAACAAAATATGTCAGTAAATGTTTGTCAGATAAAAGTTTCGAAGATCGCCTGCAAAAATGCCAGAAGCTGGTAGGCCAGCAGAGCTGAAAATCAAAACAAAATATGTCAGTAAATGTTTGTCAGATAAAAGTTTCGAAGATCGCCTGCAAAAATGCCAGAAGCTGGTAGGCCAGCAGAGCTGAAAATCAAAACAAAATATGTCAGTAAATGTTTTTATGTTGTCAACGAGAGCGCGTGGCCGAGTGGTTAAGGCGTCTGACTCGTAAGCCAAAGGTCAGGGCGGCCGTAGGTTCAAATCCCGCGCTGGACAGTTTGGTCGCTGTCCGTAACTCTAGCCCGGGTCGACCAGTGCCATGTGAGGGAAATCTGGTAGCTGTGGCGGGTAGCTGCGGCGGACTGATGGTAAAACATCCGTGGCCCCTGCTGGAAATAAGTCTTTCAGACTTTCGCAGGCTAGCCACGTTAAATATAAGTACCTACCTACCTAACGAACAATACATTTAGCCATTTACAGACTGTAGAGCAATAGGACCCTTTCGTAAAAATTCACGGAGAATAAAGTAAATTCTATTATGGAAGCCTTTCGACTTTCGTATACCATAAACCAGCAACCATTGTTGACATTGGTTAAAACAAGGTCTCAAATCCTAAGTCCAGCCCTATCCTATTCAACTGTATCAAGAAGGGAGGAATATAACGTAAAGCTCCTTCACACAACAGCGAAACGAAGGGAGCGCTGTGTTTTGGGACATCCTCTGTATAATATGCATGAAATCAACAAAATAGAAATGACTCACTTGGACGTAGGTGGTGCACCAAATAGAATTTGGACACCCCGTGGTAATGTTGTTCTGGCAAATACATGAATCGTTTCCTTATGCAATGGATTGGTTGAACCAATAAGAGACGCGGATAATGTAGCATTGATAGATGTCCGGACCATATTCACTCTATACCATCTTCCATCAATGTATGTATTTCTGTCGGGAGATATTTAGATCATCAAATAACATGGTTGACTAAAAGATTACTAAGACTATGTTACGATGCCGTTATAGCTTTAAAGCAGAACAAACTTTTTAATTGTCCTTGTAGAATTGATAACGGGAGACTTGAAAACGGAATACTACCGGCAAGATAATGGGCAATAATACACCTTGTCTGTAGCTAAGAAATTAAAGTTTATTATCTCGATATTACTGTTTTACTTTGTTGTATTCTTTTCGGCTGATGCCTTAACAGTGCTAGGAATCAAATTCAAATGGCTACTGCGCGCCTGAACAGTTAGTTCCTACACAGCGTCCACCCTCGTTTCAAACTTCCTTCAGGCACTTTGAAATGAGGATGAACGCTATGTAGGAGCGAGCAAGTCAGACGCACAGGAGCCATTTGAATTCGATTTCCAGCACTGGTTAGGCTTGAGCCAAAGGGAAAACAACGAAGAAAACTATGGTAATATCGAGTTAACAACTTTAATTTCCAACCTACAAACACGGTGTATTATTGCCCATGCCAAGATTTGAAAATGACTTTATTTTAATTTTCGAAAACGATGCAAACGAAACATTTTTCCACGCTTTCAAGACGAGCTTCTTTGGACCAAAAGGCTAAGACTCTGGTTTGGAGGTGGAAGGAAATTGGAACTTTCAAGATTAATATTTCTACTGTCAAAATACCAACATCAACAAACATGGTATCAATGTTCAAGTTGAGCATCAAGGAACATTTTCAAGTTGAGCATCAAGGAACATTTTGAGAGTACTTCGCCATTGATTGAAGCAAAATTCACATAGATGAATTCAACCAAATTTGCTTCTGGGACACCCACTGGATCTAGAAGGTATGGTAGGATTGTGGTTGGCAAACTAGGAGCCCAAAAACGTACGCAGATACAAAGTTCTATTCAGTCAGGTAAATTTTTTGAAATGGGTTTGAACACGTAACTCATCTGGTATTGTAAGGAAGTCTATACAAACATACCTGTTGGTAATAAGCGCAGAATTTTGTCCAACACCAGTAGAAAACTGAAATAATAATTTGCCTCCAACTAAATACAGTCCATAAACCAGACCACCAGTTGAATCAGTAACACCAAGGATCACAGTATTGTCTTTAAGGCTACGAAAATCAAGTTGAATTTCCGATGATGCTGACTGGATTTGAAAATTGCCAATGCTATGACGTAAAAATCCATTGCCAAAAAGACTTATCCAGTTCCCTGTGACCACTGCCCTGAAATCATTCCGTGTCATGGCGTAGAAGGGGTTTCCTGAATAAGAGATATAACTCCATACGTTATACTTGATGTTGTTGATCACCAAATTGTCGATGACTCCGTTGTACTGGCCATATAATGTCACGAGGCTTGTCTAGAAGGAATACATGGAAAGTGATCATTACAATCCTGGACATAAGATGTTGAGAAAAAAGCGACTTTCCCCTCTTTTTAAAACCTCATTACCAAAATGCAGTCAAAGAATTCACATTTCCCCCCCCCCCTCATCTCAATGTTGTTTTTTTGTCTTCAGAAGTCACGGCAAGTATCAAATCTTAGGATGTCTTCACAAACAACATTGAATTGGGGGAGAAAGGGGTTGCTTAATGAAAACATTCGAAACTTTCCAAACACTCTCAACGCTTATGGCCAGGATTGTAGGTGAGCAAATTATGATTAATAATTATTCATGTATATATTGATATTTATTTTCTTAACAATTATTTTGTGCATGGTGTTCAGAAAGAAAGGGTATGATGGGCATACGCCAAGAATTGGAAAGGAAAAAAAATGGTAAATCATACCATAAAACCCGGTGAGAATCCAGCCAGATAGATGCGACTAGATGATGATGAAAAGTCCATCGTGTTTGAATCAGCGGAGTAAATCGATTCTCCTTGAGCTGTGATTGTGTTTGCATTGATATCACGTATTGACAAAATTCCTCGTTTACCTTGTCTTTAGGGGAAAAGAACAAATACGATAATTACACATACGGGTCTTACTAAAAATGTGTCACACATTTAGGCCCCATTTACACTGTAACGTTACAAGTTTATATCTGTAACAACAGTGTGTCGGAATGCCATTGAATCGTAACATTTTTGTAGCGGACGGGATGAAACTGTATCGGTACAGTAGACTGATTACAAGGGTTGTATTTTCTACAATGGTTGTTTTTTTCAAAAGGGTTGATTGTTTTTCTACTACGGTTCCCCTGAAACTATATCAGATTTTTAAAAAATAAGAATACTTAAAGAATATATTCAGGCTGAAAAACGAAAATTTATTAAGAATATAAAGGCTGAACAAAATTTATAGCAATCTTATAAAAAAGAATGTGAATGAAATATTTTGGAAACCATGGAACTTTGATTTACTAACTTCAGGAACTTGTTAACATCTAACGAGTGCGCCAATGAAAAATTCAGGCACGGTTTAGTTACCTCGCGATGTAGACAGAATACCATTGATTTGTTATTATTCTCATTGAATTTCTGATGGCTGTTTGACCAAATCCAAGATGGTAGATCAAGTATAGATACTCATTTTGCAGATAAACACCAATGCTGTGTCGCTGCAAAGAGAATAATTGAAATATCGGATGAGTCAAAACAAAAGTTAACACGTTTCGTGAGCTTTGGACTAAACAAGGATGTGGCTAATATTCAGAGCTGAAATGTTAATCTGTAAGTCGAAGGCTGAAATAGATTTGAAAAGTTTGCTTGGTAAAATAACTCATTAATGTGAAGCTTGAAACATCCTGTCAATGATTTTGTATGGGAATGAGAATTCCAGACTCGATCCTGATGCATGAATTAGCTATTTGCAACTGACGTTTAATGTCAATACAATCGTTAGTTCCTGAAATAACGATGAAGAAAGACTGATCTGTTAGAATAAACTTACCATTTTGCCTGGTTTCGAAAGAACATACAAAACAACTCCATTTGTAGCATTTGTCTTCATATCGAATGCAATACTGTTATACAGAACTTTGCTTGTACTGATTGTATAGCCTTGTAATTGATATACAACGGAATCTGAGGTTAAAAATTGAATAGCAAAAGGGAGCGTCATTGACAATGATTTCAGCTGGGCTAGCTTCCCTTCCATTGTTGAAATTCTGCCATCTATTACTCTGCTTGTAGCATTCATTTGTGCATGTGTTGTCTTTGCTGTGTTCAAAGCATTGAATTGCTGCGGTAGCCTCGTTTCAGCTAGTGTTGCTGCAAAACAAAAACGGTGCAGTTAGGATCAGTGTCAGTCGAGGCATCTTTTAATATACAAACTGTTCTAGAAATTTCCAACTAGCCAAGTCAATTTCGCCACCAGCCATGCCCATTTTCTCCACCAGTGAAGTGAATTTCTACGCTCTAAACCAGAAAAGTTAAAGGTTTTAGCTTGATACCATATTGTACACATCTTTGAACGACTATGGATTCCTTTAAAACCATTTCATGTTTCGTCAAAAGCTTAGAAATTACCATAGTTTTAAGTTTTCTTGAAAAACCTCTCTTGCATATTTTCTTGAATTCTCGAAAAAGAAAAATAACTCTAATTCCGAAAAATATTGAAGATTTTTAAAAGTCCAACGGCAGAATTATGGCAAAATAGCTCAAGTTTCTAGGAGCCATTCAGTTCAAAGGAATAGGTCACAGAATTTCACACCGACCTTTTTAAAGATTTGGAAACTATTGACACCATCATTGAACAAAACTTGGAACTTGTACTATCAATATGAAACATTATCTGTCATTTCCTATCATTACCTGTTGCAGAAGCATTTGAGATCATCGATGAAGCATTTCCAACAAGAAATACAATTTGGTTGAATTTGAAAGTAATATCAGAAATCATCGTATTTAATTGGATTGTTTCACGGAGAACTTTTGACGCAGATTCAGTAGCTTGTCTTAAAATCAAATTAGCTGCTTGCAACGAGGACTGGACGATTGTGGCTACAAAAGAAAGAATTTTAACGAAATGACAGGATGAGTCATGCTGATTGGAAAGTTTAGCAACATCAAGGGGCATATCCCCGCGGGATGAGGTAGCTTGAATCAGCCTGCCCGTGGCCCAGACCCCGGGATGAGCCAGCTTGACATTTGAAATCACACCCCAAAATCTATAGATTTCCTAATACAGGTCATGTGAAAGAAGTGAACATTTATCAACACTAGCCAAGAATATTAGAATTTGAGGGAAGGCCAACGAGTAGGGAAAGTGAAATATGATTGACTTTCTCTACAAAGATAAGTACGGTTCTAACTTGAGCCTAATCTACACATTTCATACAGTCCTTGCTAGATCTAACTTGAAAAAGCTTTTAACAAAAAGGGTTGAATATCGAGCCATATGTTCTGTCTACAGATAAGGATAAAGTCAGTCGATAGAAATACTCACCAATAGATTCTGTGAGAAGGAATCTTTCTGTGGTAGTCCGCAGTGTTGCAAATTGTGTGCTTATCTCACGCCATTGTGGCCATGCATTTTGGAAAGTTGTATTTGCTGCGTTGACTAGATCTTCCAAGGAGCCTATTGAAATAAAACGTTATTGAATAGCTTCAGATTTTGCTTGAGGCTTATGGCGAAAATGACAGTGAAGCTGGATGAAACTTCTTAAAAGTTAGCAATAATTCATGAACAACATCTTAAAAATTTTTAACAATTCACAATAACTATAATAAGTATACATAGCTATACCATAGAGAGCATGGATCTATATAGCAACCCTGCGGCCATTCACATTTAACATTCCTAAATTACTTACATCTAAGCTAAAGCCTGAACCCAACAGGGGAGAAGACACCCCCAACGAACAGAAACCCTTGAAGATTTAGGCATTGCTAGAGAACAAAAGTAGTGTTGTTTTTGAAGTAACAACTTTCTTGCCGTTCCTCTGCCATATGTCAGCAGCAACTTGTCAGATTGACTCAAACAACGTTTCGTACTCTAAGTTGAAGGTTGACATATGCTACTGTGTAAAAATTGAGATAATTGAAGCTACAGCTCATCTACATCAGCCACACAAACTAGGCACAGTTTTGACACTCGCTGTAGAAACCTTTCAGACCATATAATAACCCTATAATTTGAGGGGACAAGGGGCGATAGAAGAGGCCATTAATAGCATAATTTTTAATGAATAAACTCACCACTAAGAGGGACAGTTTCGCTTATTTCGCTTATTCCTTGTCCTTCATTTTTACCAACTTGCTTTACCCATGTGACTGTCTCTTGTGCAGTTCTTTTGTATCCAAGCAACGCGTAAGATCCTTTTGATGCAGTAATAATCGGTGGAACAGCACCCAATGAAATTAGTTGACCCATTAATAAAGCTTGATAATTGAATGAAATTATTCCTTGTCCTTGTTTGACCAGTGCAACTATTTTTTGACCTGCAATGTAGGGATTATGATAAAAACAATTTCAAATCAGTTTTATGAATTTTGTCAGCCCCTCACCATTTCCCATCACCAAATGACAACCCATTGGATCGCTGAAGCTCGATAACTAGAGGAAATTACTCCTTTCTAAGAACTAAGAGCAATTTCTAAGAGGGGGCCTATGAACAATTTCAATTCAGTCATAAAGACATTGTATCTTTGTCTTAGTCTTCCAAAGAGAAGCAAACTCGTAGACTGTATCGTTCAAAAGTTCTCTGCAATTTTTACGGCCCTGAAAAGCTTAATCTCAGAATGTTTTAGTGGCATCAGCTCAAGATCTATCCCGTTTGTGCTAATTTAAACCATATATCAATTAAAATTCAGTGAATCTTAGCGCATTTGAGATGTAGTAGAAAACGAAATTCTGCGTCAAATGGTGTACATAAAAACTTCGAATTATGTCCAATGGGTAGACACGGCTGCTGACTTGATTGTTGTCATTTCCAAGCTTCCCGTGAATTTAATCATGACATCAAAAGTAATTGGCTATTACAGAGGATTACACCACTGCGTAACAACACCTTCCAAATAGATAATAAAATATTGAAAACGAAATGAGTAATACCTTGAACTCTGTCGAGGAAATCAACCAATTGTCTACCAGCATTAGGATCGATATCAATGCGAAAATTTGAAGATGACTCAACGATCCCAGTTCGAATATCAACAATAGCAATATTATATCCATCCAAATTTTTGTTGTAATCTACGCCGTCAATTTCGATTTTCGATCTTGGAGGAGATGAAATTCCAACACTGCCAAGGGTTTCTGATCTCAAATAAAATCGAATTGCTGAAAAAGATCAAGTCAAAATTCATTTAGTCATGGCTATATTGGGAAACTAAACCAGGATATCAAATACCACGTTCTGATTGGAGACTGAAACGAATCGAATTCAACTGATTGGTTTAAACGTAACTCGGTTTCGATGAACCCGGTGTAATTAATGCGAATAGGGTATTAAAAGGAACAAACTAATGGACACTGAAAATCACCTCAAGCAGCCAGTCAACGCGGACTTTTTTGTCTGTACAAAGTAAAATCTTTTAACCAAGAGAAAACTCGATAAATTGATAAAAACTTCACGAAATTGATAACAGCGTGGTAAAAACCCCAGCGGTGTCTTGAGCGATGCGATTGTGACTCTAGATTGGGGGCAGTGACGGTGACTTTCAACGTTTTATTGGCTGGGAGGGGTCTGATTGTTCATCACGCCTTTCCTACCTTGACATCCAATATGGAACTGGCACAAGTGTTTATCCATGAAAATCGCTTACATCTAGCACTTTGTAAATGCATATTTAGTTGTAGTTTATTTTCATGTTTTTCATACGCCTGGAGAAATCATGATTCTTTGCTCCCCTTGGATTTCGTCCTTGGAACGTAGTCAAGTACCTCCTAAGCATTGCCTTTAGTAATTCACTTTTGTCAATTTTTATGAACAAAACGAAACGCATTAAGACTGCCATGAATCACGATAACTACATTTAGTGAATATATATAAGTAAACTCACAGGGATGAGTGACATTTCGAGCCTTAGCAGCTGTCAATAAAAGTTGGGACTGTGCAACAGCAACATCAGCTTGAGTCTGAAGTTTGGAAAGCGACAAGCTTTGCATCTAAAAGAAAACAGGAATAACAACTTTAAAGTGGTTAAAATTGAAACAGAGATACTACCAACAAGACAAGTAAAATAACCTGAGGACAGCATAGATCAAAGGGCTCAAAACATAGGCAGCTTGACACTTGCTTAACTAACGGTGAAGGTGAATTGGCCAGGAACATAGTAACTGACTATGCACAGCGAGAATGTATCTGCAGGATTTGGCAACAAACTAAAAAAAGCCCATTTTGATTCAGGAGGTGACCCTTTCCAAGACTGATGAGCATAGAATGTTATCTGGTATGAAATCAAGTTACAAACTTTTTCAAACAAAATAAGTGAAACTAATGCAAAGATGAAAAATGATGAACTTGCAGCAATCACTTACCAATTTCATCATTTCTGACGCTGACTTATTTGCCATATTCGCAGCTTCAATTGAACTATTTATCAATCTATAGATCTCTTTATATGTATTAACGGCAGTGACTGCTGCTGAAGCATGACTTTTTGCTGCAGCAAATGTCCTAAAATATAAGATAAATGACAAGTCATGTGAGGAACATATCCATCACGAGGTATACGATGGTATGTTCCATTTAAATACAGGTTACATTCGCTATTTCGAAAAAATTTCAATTTCCCGATCATGAGGGTTTCTTAGCCTCATTCCACAACCGACCCTCAACTTAACGCTCATCTCACTGAATCGATGGTGTTGTTGTTACTTCAGTGAGGGCCTCGTTTCCCAAGAGCTGTTCAACCAAATACAAATCTCAATCGAGGACCATGTTTTGTTGTCTTTGTGCTCCAATCAGAATATGGCATAAAGGGAGGCAGTTTTTGCAACTATAGTGTGAAGAAACATCTTAGTACTGATATCAACTGTTATGGTACAGCAGTTCTAGAAACTGCTTTTTGCGTTGTTTCAAGCTCGATCGTTTTAAGAAATAATTGCATGTGATTTTTAAGCCCAATTGTTTAAACCATATTGAATCAACACAAGACGACTCCGTTGCTGCAAGTGTACGGAAATAAGTCACAGGTGTAGTGGTATCAGTGCAAAACTACGACATGTATTGAGTCTAACAAAGACTTACGACGTGAGAAGATTGGCTTGATTTTGCAGTGCATTAGCAGCAGCTTCAGATTGTGTTGCTGTTGTTTCTGCTCGCGTCATCAAAGAATCAACCGTCTCAATTTGTGACGTCAGAAGTTTTTGAACATCGAGAATGCTGTTTTGATTGGAGGTGAAGAAACCAGTTGAAACTAAATCATAACCCTGAAAGTAAATGAATGATGAAATTCAAAATTCACATTCTCTTCGAAATGATATGTACGATCAAATGCCAACGCTGAAATACTGGTTTAGGAAACGATTGTTGAAAACAATTCCTACCTGTGGTCTAATTTGATATGTTTGAGTTACAGTTCCAGTTAAAATTCCAGGAATTGATGCTAAGGTTATAACAACTTCACCCATGAAGTCATCTGCATCCTCTAGGTCCTTATCATACAGAGTGATTACGAGGCTGGTCTGCTGAAGTTGTTCACGTGTTATGGAGAAGATGTAAGAATCAACGATAGGCCAATTTGGATTTAGAGTACCTGTCAGAAAAGAAAAAAATCATATAGGTACTTTTAAATGCAAAAATTACAGCCACTTATTATACATTTAATCACTGATTATCTCAATCGAACGATATTTTCATACAATGGACCTTTTATTTGTAGAATGACTAAAAGTTCCATTCCCTAATTCATAAATGATTGATTGATTGATTACTGATTGATTGATTGATTGATTGATTGATCCATACTAAAAACTAAAGTCATTTGCCTGTCACTGCAAAAATATCGAGAAAATTCATCTCAAGGCCTTTTCCGATTTTTCAAGTTGCAGAAGAGCGAAGAGCACTTCTTATAAAAAGTACAAGAGCGCACGCTCTTGACGTGACTTATAAAAGGTGAAGGTGAATCGAAATAAAGCAAAGGAGACAACAAACATCAAGACATGGTAATTGAATATCTAATGACAACATGGGTGTTCTAACACCATCGGTTAAACCAGCTCAAACTAAATCAGGTTGTCAAATTTTGCATTTTAATTGGTTTATCAAATAATTGAATATATTTGATTGGTTTAGATTAAGCTAACTGTATCAGTGTAAACAAGTCATATTACTTACTATTTATAACAGGCGATTGTTTTGTGCCAACATTGTTCCAATCAGGTCTCAAAGAGACCAAGAAATACGGGTCAGAAGTGAGTGTTGGGAAATCCCTTGCTGCTAATGCTTGGCCTTTTAGAACTTTGATTGTGAGAGAATTTGCAAGAAATTGTAAAATGGATACTTGAAGTGTTCCAGTTACTGATGTCGTGTGAATTTTACTTTGCTGTTTTGAATGGAAAAGAAGAAATTGACAAGTAAGAAATCTTGATAAAAATATTGAAGAATGCTTTGCAACGGAGTGAATGTCTTCATTAGAGAATGTTTTAGATTTGCCAAATAAATTGATGACAGTCTCAAAGATTCGTTGACATTTGTCAACTTCATATCAGGTCCACACACCTCTAAAAATTGAGTCACCAAGAGTTGGCAATTGACCCTCTCTGATCAAAAAGCCTCCAAAAACTGAATGATAGTATTTTTTCAAATGTCTGATTCTCAAGATCTTAAAAGTTTTGAATAAAGACGGTATAAAGTCAAAACTTATAGAAAGTTGTGTCTATGATCTGGTTTCTCACTTCCTACCATCTGCGGATGGCTAAACAGGAATTAAAATGGTTTATTAAAAAACAAATTATCGTGAACAAACCTCGTATGCAGCCAAGCCTTGTTTGTAAACGAGAGTTGCTTCTTGAAGAATTGTTTGTACATTTGTTTGTGTTGTCGTTGTGTCACTAATGTACTGTTGCTGTTGCAGGACTAAACTCTGCAAAAAGAAGCAAGAAGAGCCATCTAAAATTGAATAAAATTGCATTGACCTGATCTGTGCCATAAAGCTTCGTTTTCAGTAACTCTATAATCAGACAAGCTCTGATGATTTACGTTAAAATACGCTTGTCTTTTCCATTCTCACAGTTATGAACCTTAGTGGCAAACTGAGACATACATACATATGAAGGATAATACCGGGTGTCCGAAAAAGTACATCTCTTTGAAAAATCACCAAAGCTGTTTAGGCTGATTTTCACTAAGTAGAACTTTTTAAGGAAAGAAACAGTAAAAGTAAGAAATAGATGGGTACCCTTGTGCTGTTGAGAATTGTCAACAGATCCAAGCCTCTCTTGTACACATTTTGAATGTTGAGGAGAAACTGTGGAAGCTGTTGTCTCCATGTTGAATTCCATTGGATGAATGTTGCAGAAGAGGATTGAACTGACGATGTTAACGAAGCTGAAAATGTTTGCTGTGTTTGGACCTTAAACAGGAATAAGAAATAAAGTTAAAAGATATGTAAAATCAAAGGCCTTAATGTTGTGTTTCATGCGACAATTTTGTTTTACGTCACTCGTCACTACCAATAGAAATCTTTTCACCAAGCGGAATACGATATTCGAATGATCGATTGTTTCTGGCAGAAATAACGGGAAACGATTATGTTTGGATTGGGCACCTCAACAAAAGAAAACAAAAGAACATCGGAGGGAAAGTACCCTCCCCGTTCTCAGTGGAGGCAGCATTAGATGTGGCATGAACGTTGTTTCAGATTTCAGAACATTTTTCTGTGAGTTAAATCATTGATGCAAGGTACTATAAGCACTCAAAATCCAAGGGCCTACCTTGCAGGGTTAGAAAGTTATCTAGGTTCGAAGGTTTTGAAATTGTTTGCGATGTTTCGAAGGTTTGGAAATTATTTGCGATATCTATTTACTCTTTGCTAAGTGCTTAAAATGAAATGAAATACTTTCAACTTACTGTTTGTCCAAAAGTAGAAACATTGGTGTTGACTGAATTCGAGAGTGCCAAATCTGCGTCGATACTCTTGAGCATCGATTGATGAAATGCCAGAGAAATGCGTTGAATGTCTGTAAATGCTTTCGAAACAAGTGCCTCACTTAAACTCGTTGTACTTGCTAGTGACATAAACACCGATGTTGTTGTTGATGTTGCAGCTGAAATGAAAATCGTAGTATACTTTAAAGGGAATCTTAGCATATCTAAGGATTCGATAAAGATAACCTTACAGAGACAATAGGCTGTGACACGTGCAGCACCATACTTGGGCAACTGATCTACGTCAACGGGAAATTCTGATATCTGATTGGCTAGAATTTGACCGCAAGTGGCTTGAGCCATTTCTATCTGCATACATTGCCTTTAAACCCCGGGGTGGGTACTTCACTATGGGTAAGACGGGGATGTGCGCCAGTTTTGGGTAGTTTTTGGGCTGAAGATTCTGGGATTGGGGTATCCTTTTACTGGAAAATTTCTGTGATTGGGGTATACTTTCACTCGGAATTTTCTGGGATTGGGGTTTGTGTGTTGAATGAAAGTACAACTGGATAACAACACGTGGTCAGTTTTGGACTCTGCAGTTTCAGGTGAACTGATTTCAAGTATTTTTGTGTTGAAAAACATCCTCAGATCAGAACCTTGTTCTAAATGGCCATTTGGAACCAAAATACTCGTTCCAAGCCCTCAGTCCTTTGTCCCTTCGACGTTGAATTGTTTTTTTTTTGTTATTTCTTCGATTGGGTATCAATATCTGACATAAATTCAGGGAATGGGTATCAATATCGGACCAAATTTCTGGGATTGGGTCGTAACATAAATCCTTGCGGCGCACACCACCGTATGAATTTACAGTGAAGTAGCCCCCCCGGGCTTTAAACCCGGTTAGCTCACAATCCCCCAAAGTTCTTAATTCTAAAGCAGCATATGAGTTAGATTTTCAAATAGATTACACAAATGGCAATAAACCATTTAGCTGTTCTTTACTCAAAAGAGTCTGGATCGAGCGATGTTTCTGTACATTATGATATGAAAGATTTGATTGAATGGCGTTAGAGCTTCTATCACTATGGTATAAATTCAAAAATTCTACAAAAATATCGCAATATAGTTCGATTCAGATTCTTTTTTAGAACAACTAGCTAAAAGATTTATTATTGAATCTTAAATAATTTTTGAGACAACAAAATTTCACATTGACACATTCATTTTACTGTACAAAGTCTTTGCTCTGGTATGAAATGATTTCAAACATTTGTATCCTTGTTTCATAGTAGATCATGCACCGATTGTATTGTGCCATGAGATCATTATCATTGTTACAACAATCCAAGAAATAGTAATGACTTACTCTGAGTTAAGACTGACGCACTGAGTGCTGACGTTTGAAGTGCTTTCATCCTTGCTGCATTTGAAGTGGCCATTGATACGAGGCTGGTTGCTTTTTGAGAAACACGTGAATTCTGTGAACGTAAAATTTATCAAGGATTATGCATTAACGTGAGAAAATCAATCAGGTAAGTCAAGAAAATATCATATTTTAATCATACCTTTCACGAAGTTTCAAAATGAGCAAATCAGGCATTTGATGTGTTTTTGGCGATCTTTGTCATTTTTCTACGATTTAAGTCCCTCCTCTCTCTCAGACAGTGCAGGTGAAAAACGCCCATTTCGTCTGGGTAGAGAACCATCCAACACGTTGCACTCTAACAGGTACCAATACATGAATGGCTCTCACGAAAATTACAGTGACTATAGAATATTTTGCATTAAAAATACTTGCTACTACAAACAAGCTTCACAGCTCTATGCCTTTGCATTGAGAGCTAATGATGCATGCCATGTACTGATATTGACTTAACATCGTTGTACAATTTTAACAGCATGAGCTGGTTGATTACCGTACGTCTTAAAAATCTCAGTTTAGCAATGATATACTCCTGCCCTCCGCAGCAGCACAAAATATGCATAACTTACCGTTGAAAGCAGCGCACTGAGACGCTGATTTAATGGTATCAAATAAGTATTTGTAAGATACTGTAAATCTGATTGTCCTTTTGTGATTCGTTGATTGTAGAGTACTGATGCGATCTAGGAAAACAATGATTCATTGATTGTAAAGTATACTAAGGTAGTCTAGGTAAAAAATTATGTAAACAAAGAAGAACAATATTTGAATCGACATCATAAGCCAATAAAATGTGCCAATAAAGAGAAATGGCGCTCAATGCAGGCCATTTTTATAGCCAGAACACCAAGTTAGCTCTGGTGTTTGGGTGTTTGCGTATAAAAAATGTACAGATAGTTAACTAAAGAAAAAAGAGGCAATGCTATGATGGAAAGGGCGACCAAAATGGCAGCAAGCAAGGCACCACAGTGACAAAAATCATCAGATGTCATAGGAGCTTTACTCAAACAACGATGTTTGGCCTCAATTCGCATAATGTTAACGGATTTGCAGCCGTTGTGACTTTCAAATTGTAAAAAGTTGATAGTTCGTGGTAGCATCTCGTAAGTTTTGTTTCTACCATGAATTATATGAACGCCGGAAATGATCTTTAAGCACAGATTGAGAGGGAAAATACGTTGAAAACTGATCATGTGACATATTTGTGAGCACCTTTAAACTCAAAATGAAGAGAATTTACCTGAAGATTATTAACAGTATTTTGCATCTTAACAATTTCAGCTTGCAGCAATGTCATATTCTTGGTTTCATTAACCCTTGTTTGTGCAATGCTCAGTTGGGTCTTTAGATTATCAACCGTTGTTTGCATCTGTGTTGTGCATAATGAACATTCTGTGGATCAAAGGACATGCATCACTCAATCAATACGTTTTAAAAATCTCTTCTAATAGGACAGCACGAAACCAAATGGAGTTAGCCTCCAAGATATAAATTTTCAATATCAGATGTTACAGTCTCAGTAGCCAACTCCTTTATCACTAGCCTGCATATAGAACTCTCTTTCTCTTGATTAAATGCGTAGCAAGGGTGAATTTCTAAAAACAAACGATATAGTTCTAGTTAAAGGCATTCTAAGCGTTGACAAAAATCATCGTACAAAGATAATGGACTGTGACACGTTCCAAACCATATCTAGTTGACTGGTCAACATTAGCAAGATATACTGATCTCTGACAGGCTAGAATTTGACCGAAAGTGGTTTGGGCCACTTTTATATGCATTGATTCCCTTTAACACCAATGTTACCAGTTAGAAACTTTAGTTATCAACAAACTTACGTGTGCAGCCAGTTGACGAAAAGATGACATATTGCTTTTTGCATTGATTACAAGTTCTACCAGTAACACCTGTTTTGCATTGGCATTGTCCCGTGCTGTCTCTGTTGCAAAATGTGCCAGAAATTGTACCAGTTGGATCACAATTGCAAGCTGTTGAACAAATACACATTCAAATATCATAAACTCATACAAACTGTTGGATAATGGTTGAACAAAGTTTTGTAAAAAGGACAGCCATCATAATGAAATTTATCTTGAAAGGGCTCTGTTTTCCGTCTCAATATTTCAGTCGAAATGATGATTATGCAGTTCAGTTTTATGATATAACAATATCACACAGACAATAAGTGATGGGGGGAAATTGGTACAAAATTGATAAGCACCTGTCAGTTTGCTTTAGCGTTTGCCAGAGTTTGCCTGGATCAGGACAACCACGAATGAAATTGGACTGGTAACATCATAAACATCATGATAGGCCTAATCCAGACAAAATATGGCAAAAAAAAAACAATGTACTTATCAATTTCATATGTTAATTTTCCCCACTACCTGTTTAGCGAATTCAAAAAATGAAGAAATCATGCTGAACTTACGCAAACAAGTTTTTGTTGGCAATCCATAGAATCCCAAGTTACATAGATGACATCTTCGCCCAGTTGCATTTAATACACAAGAACATTGACCATTTGATGCACATTGTTGACTTGTCGAGCCAAGCATATTGCAGTTACATGGGAAACAACCAGTTGTTATCAAACCGTAATAGTTTGGCTACGAATAAAACAAGGTCATCGTAAAATCAGAGCAGTGTTATGAAGCACATTGTTATATTTTATGTCAAAAGCAGAGATCACCGGATACACATTGGTGACTTGTCGAGCCAAACATATTGCAAACAACTCTAATAGACTTACTTAGGACAAAAAACGACGTCATTTTGGTTGAGGGCAGTCAGCTACAGATAAGCAATAACTAGCAGACTGTAAAATTTCAAAGATTTGTAAAAACATTAAATTCATGATGGATTTATGCAATGTCGAAGTTTTAGAGTAAAATCTTAGGTAACAAGGCACCTGTTTTGTAAATTTTCTTTACTTTCAACCTTGAGCTGTATCGTACAAATGAGGAAAATCGGAACCAACCTTATCTGAAATGTTGAAAAATTTGATTCACACAGAAACGAAGGAGAAAGAAGAGGAAAACATACCAAACATTTATCACATTTCAAACCAATAACTCCAGGTTTGCAATAGCACTGCCCGGTAATTGTGTCACAAGTTTGATTCAATGAGCCATGCACGTGACAATTACAAGCTAAGAATAAAAACAGTGAAACGGTCAAATTCCAGAATATCAAAACTTATTCAGGATTCACAGGTGGAAACAAAAATCAAAGAAACGTTTTTAGTAGAACAATTTGTGATCAGAATAACCGACTTGCCAGGGATATAGTGCTTCGAATTATATTAGTATCGCTCAGAAGACACGAGGATAGAGTTCAGAAAAACAAGAACAAATTCTCCAAGGGGAAGCAATAAGTTGCTGTCTTCCATGAGCTGGAAACTAATGATTTTAAAATACTTGCGTACTACTGAAAATTCACTTGTCCTAAAAGTTGCATGGCTGCAAGGAACGCTTTTATTAGCTTACTTTGGGTCAAAGGGTAGACAAATATCAATGGACATGGATAGGAATGTTTTTTCTGTACATTGCACAGGATGGAAGACATGCATGATTCAAGCTATGCGTAAGAGCGAGTGGAATAAATTGAAAGGTGCAAGCTGCAAGTAAATTTAAAAAAGTATGAGATTCAGTGAGATTTACCAACATAACAGGGGGCCCTTTCTCACGTACAAGAACCTATTCTCATAGCTCGAGCAGCAAGCTTAAGAAGCTGTACACTACATTTAAGAAGAATATTGGTTTAGAAAAAGGAAAAAAGATTCATATAGCTTCAACTTACGTTTACAACTTTGCCTGATTGCATTCCCGTAAAACCCAAGGCGACAGACTTCACATCTTGTAGAAGTTGAATTATTGCCACAATTAATACAGTCTCCGTTTCTGACACATTGGTTGCTGTTGTTGTTACACGCACATGGTTCGCACGTTCTACCAACTGTGTTATTTGGACATTGACACATGCCAGTCATTGGATTACAGATTTTGTTAGGCCCTTTGCATCCACAAGCTAAGAATTGGGAGAAAATCAATTCTTAAATGATTATGGTAAGAAAACTGATCGACAGTATGAATCAAAACAGTTTCTGCAAGTTATGAAAGAAATTAAAAATTACTAACAGCGGTTACAAGTACAGAAGGATGTGCCTTTCATGGTGACGACTCCGATGACCTAGTGCCTATTCCCGCCATGATAGGCACTGTAGATGTACCTTTTACATTTCTCTTTTGACTGATCATAAATAGGTAAGGTATATCAAATGAGAAAAAAGGGGAGATATTTTGTGTAGAATTTTGAAATTAGCCAATCAGAAGATGACAGGACAGCTCTTTGTGGCTGGTGGTCGGGCAAATTACTTTTATAATTGTATTAAATAGGAACAAAAATTGAAGACTTTGTTGAGAGCACGACAAATCAATGAAATTGAACTCACGTGTGCAACCAGACGATGAAAAATTGTAAAATCCAGGAAGACATCTTGAACAATCTCTTTCACCTACGCCAGATTTACAATGACATTGACCGCCATATTGTTGACATGTCATGTTCACAGAGCCAATCACGTGACAATTACAAGCTTTAAGTAAACAAGGACGAAAATCATTAATCAATTAAGAAATTAAACTCATCACTCGAATTCAGTAATAACCCATTAGCAAATCAAATCAGCTTAAACTAAACCAGGTTAACAAGTATTGAGGCAAGTAAGTTACTCCCAACTTTGTTATTTATTTATTTATCTATGTTTATTTACCTATTTAGCAATTATTGCGTTTCGATAAGTAAATACAAAAAATTGAATTTACCTGATTATGGTTGAAATCTAACCTGATTTTAACAAAGCTGGTTTTAACTGTATCAATGCCAATGGACCTTGTACCTATTCTAAAAAAGAATCTGAATCGAACGATAATGTGATACATTTTGAAGAATTTTCGAACAGTGATAGAAACTCTGACGCCAGTCAATGGAACCTCTCCTGTAACATTGTATAAAAATTTCGCTCGATCCAGACTCTTTCGTAGAATAGCTAAAGGTCTATAGCTTACACTTATTTTTCTATACGCAAAACTTATTTTGAAGACATTAATGAATGAAGGTAAATGGTACATACGTAAAGCTCCATTATTGAAAGAAGTAGTCAGGCTGTATACATAAGAGAGACATCTTTGTTCGTCTATTGAACCAAGTCTACGAAGATGAAAATTCATCAGAACTTCACGAAACCTTTCCTTAATCTTTTAAAACTCTTTCAAAATCAATAGGGAATTCGTCAAAGTACTTGCCGGGCCTATAATAATAATAATAATAATAATAATCTATATTTATACAGGATAAAACTTGGTAAGCTTGCTCAGAAGCTGCTATCAGTCAAGGTCCTGTTAAAATTAAAAGTTAAAGAAATTAAAAGATATCAAATTACAAGATCAAGTTTAAAAGACATCCATAGAATACATATTTAAAAGTTAAATTCACTGTCAAGTTGATCGCATTGTCTCTTGAAATTCATTATAGACTGTTCTTGTTTCAATGCATCAGGTAGTTTGTTGTATAATTTTTATCCCTGAAACAGGAATGACTTTCGACCAGCTTCTGTGCGAACTTTTGGAAGCAAAAGGCTTTTGTTGTTCCCACGGGTTGCCTTATGGTGCAGAATTTTCTTGAAATAGTCTTTGAACAGCCGAGGGGCCAGTCCATATTGGCATTTAAACACTTCAACTAGGCATCTCTTATTTCTCGCATGATTGATAGTTGGTAATTTAGTTTCCTAGTTTAGTTTCAGTTTCAATTCATGTTTAACTTCTCAACATACTAACATTTCAATTGCAATTGATACAATGAAAAAGTAGCAAAAAAAAAATAATTAAGCAATAACTAACTAAAATGGGAATAGATATGAGTATGGTATGGCATTAATTATCTAAAAGAAGAACCCCCCTAAGGGGAAGTTAAAGTATATGGAAACGATATTCTCCTGCCAATACTTGAATTTCTACTTTTCAACATTATGCTTATATTGAAGTTATGACCCTTTAAAATGATTTCAAAGTAAAATAGTTTGAAAATAATATACCTCATATCGTTATTTGTAACGTTACAATTTGCGAGAAACCAGTTTCTGTTTGTCTGGCTGAGAATCGAAGCAGTAAGGAAGAGTTGCGGAATGATTACCACTCGTTCCTGCAATAAATTAACTCAGAATTTCAGCATATTCCATCATCAACAAAGAGAGTTTCAGATTTACTAGCTCGAACGAATTCCAAAACTCAAGAATCTTCGGCGCTGCTACTGTACTGCAAATCATCTCTTCTAAAGATGATTTTAAAACAAATGGAATATTCCTACGACAATAAATGCGTATTGGCCAGATAACCATCGTCACAAACTATAAGGAGGACCACAATAAAAGTATCACTCAAGATTTAAAATCTTTAAGAATTTTCTGAATGAACGGTATTGATGAATTTTATACTGCATCAAGGAAAACATAAATACGGACATTAGGCTACTTTTTTCAGACTAAATTTTAGTAGCAATATTTATAAAAAAAAGAAGTTCTCCAAATTGATGCTTGCAAAACCACTTAAAAACGCAAAACATATCATTGAATCTAAAGAGCCTTTGAAACTTTTGTCCTCAAAACTATTTATGAAGATAATTTCAAAGACCCATTGCTAACCATGATCCTGTTTGAGCCGAATAAACACGAAAAAAGCAGAACCTAGGGCAGAAATAACGTTCCTATCGCATATCGTATAGGTGGACTTTGCGGCCGCAGAGGATCATGGATAGTTAAAGATCTTAAACGATGAAGAAGTAAGATTAATTACTTACAAGTTTTAACTGTGATTCAGCTATGGATGACGTCACTGTTACGTTCCACGTTCCAATTTCCAAGTTGAAGAATGATGTTGCAGCTACCGAAAACATTTGAAAGCAAATCCCATGACAGAAATTGAGTGACGTTGTTGGAAGATTTCCACTGGATAAAATAAAACTATGTTTCTGCAGTCGCAAGGTTAATGAAATTGTAGCTGCCGTTGACATACTGTAAACAATGTAGATTTGGTAAAATGTCGTCCTTGGAACATGGATTGTTGTGATCAGGGAATGCTGAAAGACCAAATGAATAAATGATTTTTTGCAGGCATTGAAGCAATCAATAGGGAATAAATCAGAGAAGTCAACTGTAACAACAGAGCTACCACAGTAACAACACAGAAGATAGATCTAGGGCCATAGGAAGCATCATAAACTTTCAGGGTACGATAATTCAAGGGTGGTCCTTTCCGAGAAAATGGGGACTTTCTCGTTGTAATTGCTAAATCTTGGGAGACACGTGCCGCCTGTTGCCCTTCAGTCCTTAAGTTTCTGGACAGTTTTCTGCTTCCTTCTTTACTTGAAAATCAAAGATTCAACTAAACAGGTAAAAACCTTTTCTCTGTGTATAAGATTATGAAGTTATGATAAGCTCTTCGATCCTGTCATCTAAAGAAAGAGATCTTGTTACTTCCATTTGGGTAAATATTTCTGCAATTTCACGGAACCATCTCCTAAACGTTTGCAAAGTCATGACATTTGCAAAGAAGCTTTCTTGAAATTCTTAAAACAGTCTCATTGAGAAACATTAAATTTTGAAAATGTTTTCATCTTTCTTCATAAATAAACTGCTGTTCTTACCATGGCTGCAATATAAGCATTTCTTGATCCAAAAATAAAATGCAACGTTGGGTAGTAGTAACCATTTGAAATACTGCCAAAAACAAGAAATTACAATGTCATAATTCATCGACAATAGCACAAAGAACAACTGTCCTATTTGTGAAATTCATTCATATTTCTTATGCGTAGGTAACTTGCATTGGTAAAATGAAGAAGCGTTCATAAAGATATTGTTCATATCCCAAAAACTTGAAATCGAATTCCCCCAGCACTTTAGCAGTAACAATAAGAAATGTCTGTCATACAACTGAAAGTTCATAAAGGCAATATGCAGAGGCAAATACGTCCGTCCGTAGACTTTTCATTGGTGCACAGCCCCTTGTTCATGAACACAAACTTTCTAACTTAACAATCTTGACGGGGACATCTCAAATAATTACGACAGCATTTACTCAATAGCTGGAAACCAAAAATATCAAAAATATTTTCAAGGATTGAGGTATAGGCTGGATAGCAGCTCTAAACATAGAGTTAAAGCGAGAAATCAAGTCACTTGATACAAGAGAACTATCGAGGTAGGCACACCTCAAGCACGTTCTTCCAAAGAGAAACGACCTGCAGGCACATTGTCCAGAGATCTTATTGCAGTTGGGTGATGAGGAGGCGCCTACGTCACAGTTGCAAACTGAAAAGAAAGCGATAAATGTGACAAGGAAAAAAAATTTAAATGGATCAAGAATCTATCTAAGAACTGAAGAAATAGATTGTTTGATACAGTATCATTTTAAAAGGGGATTTGCAAATGTAAACCGGTTAAATGTCAGTCAGTTGCATTATCATGAGCACAGTAAATATTGCTGAATTTCGATTCTCGAAAATTTGTTTTAGCCAAATGGAAATGACTGACTGAAAAAAGCCTAAAACCTGTGAAAAACGATGCTCTTGTACTGTTCGATGTGAGAAGCTTGTTTATGATTTGCTCAAATGTCTTAGATTCCTTGTCAAACATTTTGCAAATAACAGATTTTCTTACAGTCGGATTTAGCTTCATTTTCAGTGCTCATAAAGAGACAAAAATAAATCACAACCATTCTGCGGTCTTTCTACTACGAACTAAAGTTCGATTCATTCAAATCCACTTAGTACACCAGGTAAAACATTTTTCAAACATCTGAACTTGTTTGTCGAGCTTGGTATAGCCTAAAGCATCATTTAATCATTTAGTAGCAGCAAGTTTCAGCATCTAGAATCAGAATATCAATGTTAAAGGGGCTCATTCGCCAAATCGTGAACAAATTTGTAAATGCCATTGCTTCAGGAATGTGTCCATTGCTTTCTGCAGCTTGTTTGATGGCATTATTACCCAAGCCACTTGAAAGTTATCATCAAAATTCCACTTATTTCCAAGCAATCGTAAAAGATATGAATGATGGGTTTATTTCTCTTTGAAGTTCAAAGATTTATCTTAAAAATAATGCTTTCATATTTTAAATAGATGAAAAGACTAGATGATATTGCCTGTAAAAATTTTAAGATCAATCTATCACCGAAATTTATGAGACGAAGCCCCTTTAAAATGAGGGAGTGAAAAATTGAAGAACCTTTGCATCCATTGATATCAGCATCCGTCAAAAAATAATAACCATCTTTGCATTGACTGCAGTCCCTTAATTGTACGTTTACTTTACAACTGCACTGGCCAAAGAAATCCTACGAAAAATATAAACAAGTATGTATACATCTTGTCATCAAATATTTAAAGGAGCCCTTGAAGTACGGGAAGATAGTTTTTCAAGTTTTTCACATTTTGTCACTCAGGAAATCCAAATTAGTCCTCATGAGACAAAGTCAAAAATTGACTGCACAGCACCTAGCCTCACTCCATGAGGACCCCCAACTTTAGACTGATCACAGTGAGTCCTAGCTATCGCTCACCAAATCGAAACTACAGCCTGCCAAACCGAGACAACTCCAACTGTAGCGGTCTATAGCGCTCGAACTAGTTGTAACGGGGTATATCAGATTGGCAGAGGAGCGAAACCATGGCTTGTAATCAGTTTACCTCAACTAACGCTCATATGGTTGAATTGAATTGATGTTTTCGTTGTCGCTCCAGTAGTTGTATACCCTGGGTCAGGGTAGTAGTTGTAGCGCTATCAGTGCTGCCAAAAAGCAAAACTACGACATGTAATGAGTCTACAAAACACCGTCATTCAAACAAAGTAACAGAGGGCTACAAAAATACAGATAAAGAGTCGTGGTAACCGGAAAGAGGTTCCTAGAATCGCATCAAGGAGCTCGATTTCTGCATTATTATACGAGTTTTGCATGAGCAATTTGCATCATTGAAAATCCCACGTAGCATCTACTGTGAGATAACATTCTGTAGGAAGTTATCCTGGATACTAGACGCGCTAAAAGGCAGAATCTGTTACCAAAAATGTTATGCTTAGAGAGTCTGGTACCAAGGATAGTAGGAAGTGTACCTTGTTGCATGTTGCATTTCTATTCAAAGTTCCCGCCAGTAAACAATTGCATGCTGAAGGAAAAGAAAGAAAATTAGCTGCAAGTGAAGTAGACACAGAAGTAAAGAATTTGAAATAGCACTTTTTCTGTAATTATACATCAAACAATTTTTGAGAAAACAAGACCTACGGATGATAATCACTAAATATTTTACATACGTAAGCATCCTTGTGAATTTGTCCCTTCAAGTCTGTAATATCCATTCTGACATTGATCACATGTTTTACCAGTTACAAATTGCTTGCAAAAACAGTCACCAGATTTCTGAAAAATAAATCAAAATGGATAAAATAAAGGTTTTTATGAATTCATAAAGTTTTACTCCTATGCTAGAAAATGCAATGAAAGATAAATTGAGATAAATTTCAAACGCAAAGAAAAATTAGTAATTTTGGTTCAAGTCATAAGTAGATCAAACATACCTTGCTTGGGTGTGAATTTGCACTTATTTCATCTCTGATACATTCAAGGAAATCATAACCCAATTGATTGCCTGTTCCATTTGCAAAACATCCGCAAGCTGCAAATTGAAAACAATTTGCTTCATATCAACATAAACCTACAGTTTCATAAATGGCTACCAGAAAAAACTGAAAGAATTGGTATGACATTCTACAACAAAAATGGTCTGTTAACAACTGCAGTTTGTTAACAACTGCAGGAGATTGTTTTAGGCTATGTAAGGAATATGAAATACAACACAGATCAATTCTTGTTTATTCTTTTAAAGAGCCGTTGTCAACTACCCAGGATCCTTTACGGGAATGCTACAATTTCAGAACAGTTCAATTAAAGTAAAACTGTTGTTCCAGTTCAACCTCTGCAGTATAAATTTATGATTGTCGCTTAGGCGAAAGTTGATTTTCAGACAGTATGAAATTTTAGCATGCCTGCAAAGGATCCTGGGTAACAATGGCTCTTTAATACAGGTGATATATTTTTGCATTGATAATATCTCTTTTCAGCATACCTCTGGAAGGAATAATTTAAGACTTACGGACACAGGAGTTTGTTAAATTTCGATTTCTTCCTTCTGGTCTGTAATAAAATTTCTTGCATCTTTCGCAATTGATTCCTTCTGTGTTATCCTGCAAGAAGACAATAAAATGCCAGAGTAACTTACGAAGGATCATTGGAGCAATTGAATCAAGAAATTTGGACATATCGATATCTAGTTAAAAAGCTAGTGCTGGGTTTCATTTTGTCATTTGACTTGCTAAAATCTTAAACCAGATTTGAAGTCTGGTTCGAATGGTTCCTTTTCGTAAATCGCCATTCTCCGAATCCTAAACAGCTAATATCGAATTTGATGATGTATCACATGCCAGAAGGAATAGACCAATCGAATCTCGACGTTCTCTCCTTTATAAACGAGAAGGCAGAACTATTACCTTAGTCCCTTGTTTCCCTGTACTCTTTGACTTGATGACGTCGTAGACTTATTACAATTCATCCCAGTGTTCTCTCGATTTTCAAAAGCTTTATTACTTGCATATCTTTTGAAGAATGACTTATATACCTATCTCTTTTAATTGCTTGCTCAAAGGTCCAGTTCAAAATTAGAAAAAAAAGGAGCAAAACTTACGACGAATTGTAATCAGTCTAATGATGTCGCATGAGCAAGGTTTACCGAAGGAATACAAGGAACTTTTGTAATCAGTCTAGTAACAAGGACTGTCAAAAATTAACATCAAGAATACCAGGCAGTTGAGACAAACACCACCTCCAGAGTAATTGCCATTTCTGTTTATGCTTAGGCCTAAAGAATCAACCGTTGCATTGTAAACGCAGTTAGTGCTGTGGCTGAAACAGTTGCATCCTACAAGAGATGCAAAAGAATTGAATAAATACATGCAAACAAGGCTCATTAAAGTAATCAACCCTGTAGCTATTCCAGGAGGGCTCTGGATGGTACTATATTTGTATACATTCTTATGCGAAAGGTTTGATTGCGTGGCATCAGAGCTTCTATCATTGTTGTGGACATTCGAAACTTCTACAATACAAAATATCTAACAATGACGCTCGATTCTTTTTTAGAATGACTTCAAGGTCTAATACATCGAGAAATACAACCTTATCTATTGGCTTTACATGAAAGAATTGAGCAACACACTTAACAAAAGATCTTTCTGAATTCAACGAAGAAAATCAAAGTATGAGGTGGTAGGGGAAGTAAATCACGAAATACAAACAGAAAATGTAAAATTGACAAAGACTTGAGCTGAGACGAACAATACTTTCTTCCGGGGTATTAATGGATATGTTCTTTAAAAGATTTTAAGCGGAAACTTAGCTACGAAGCAATTTTTCTTGACGAGTAACCCTTTTACCTTCGAGGGACAATCTTGAAATTAGTGCTAAGTAAATCGAAATAAATCGGGGCATAGACCTTTCGCTATTCGAAAAAAACGACTAAATTTCCTTAAATTTTCGAATGCGCATAACAAGAAAGGAATAGAGGCTTCAAAAGCGACTCTATCGAGCAGTTGTTACAAAATGGAGAAAGACATCCCTCGACCCAGACTCTTTTAGCATTGATTAAGAAGTCTATGAAATATCTTACTTTCACAAGCAGTTTTCGAATCAGATAGCCATGACGCTCCTGATCCTTGTCTCCATGGATACTGATTGAAGCCTGGACAGCATTGATCACATTTTGTGCCACAAGTATTGTCTGCACATTGACATTCTCTTAGGCCAGTCCTCGTATTTACTGGACATAGAAGACCGTTGCCATGGCCACTGCAGTCGCATACTGATGTGATGTCGATTTCTCTGACAACGTAATGATGCTAGTGAACGAAAAAATATATTTTTATTGAAACATTTCAGCAGAAATGCGTTGATACTTTCATTCACAGCAAAAAATATCAAAATTTCATTAGAATTTTCTCTGTAGAAACTTAGAGGAAAGGCACAATTTCCTAGGATTTCTGATGCATAAAACGGAAACTTCCCTTTCCTCGTAGTTTTTTCAGAGGAAATTTCTAGTTTCTGCTGAGTTTCTTCTTCCAACACCATCGGAAATTTAAAAATATCTTGCTGTGATTGTAAAAAGATAAATATGTGACTGCAAGTACTTTTCTTGTAAATTGCTTTACTTTAGGTTAAATTGTTACGTTGAATTCTTTTATTTTTGCTGGACACATACTGAAAGCAGCTTTAAAGCAGTTAAAAAATATAGCTATGTGATTCTTTTAGAGCAGTTAAAAACTTTTATAACTGTGTGATTCAAAATGATATGTCCTGAAAAAAACTAGAAATTTCCCTCTTTGAAAAAGTGACTATGATAACCCAATTCAAATTTGTACTTTCATTTCAGTACATTCACACACATTTTATAAAAGTTATGATTTAGTAACAGCCTTACCCATCTTGTGTCTATAAAATCGAACTTTCGAAACAGACCCGTGAATCGAATGTGGACATTTGTTACTTTCATCCAATCCTGTGAAAAGAAAGATCAACAGAACTTACTGACATTGGAAATGATCCACTCAGAGTTTATGCAAATAGAGAGCTGGATAAAATTTTGCAGGAAAAGGCTTACAAAACAGAAGAGAGGTAGACGAAGGGAAAGGATGTTCGAAGAAATGTCAGGTGTCCTAAAAAATATACAGATTTGGCAAGGTCCAACGATTAAAATTTAGCATCAGTCAATGCTAATCAATTTGACAATGTTGCTCAATAGTTGACTCAAACGTCGCTAGTTCGTTTGCCGACAGTGATTCTTTGAGCGTTGCAATTTTTATCTTGAAAATTTCCCGTCACTTCCAAACCAGGACTTTAACGTTTTGGCCTGAGCAAATATTTGAAACACTGCACACATATCTGTATGCATAATCAGGGACACCCGGTAGAAAACAAACCACTTACAGGACAAAAAAAATGAACTTTCAAAACAGACAACTTACTCGAAGTTCTGGCGAATCAAAATTAGCAGATCCATCGCCTCTTTCATTTCCATTCAAATTGATTGTGATCTGAAGAAAAATTAATTAATCACCAATGTGAAAATTTGATACAAACAAATGAAACACAATCCCTCTACCTTTGGGTGTCCAGGTGACCTCACTAAATTACATTTTCGTAATAAACCACAAACTTTCCAAGCAAAGAAACTTGAGCTATTACCCCATTCACACAGTGACACGGCTAAACCAGCTTTATATAAACCTGGATAAATTTCAACCAATCAAATGAATGTAGCTTGATGGACTGACCAATTAGAACACTCCATTTGCCAACCTAATTGGGTTTAGGCTGGGTTTGCTTCCATGTGTAAACGAGGTAGTGCTTCAGGCAAATACATGCGACTACTTCCCTCGAGCAATCACGTGATGAAAACTGTATAATTCGCTCGGCTACTCAACCCGCAACATAACGACGCAACACAACGATCTTCCCATTGGAAGATTAAAAGTTTCAAGCTTCCAACTTATGAAATATGTTGAAATGTAACAGAAAGAGAATACCATGTTATACAGTACATACCACTTCATCGAATTCCAAGGGATAAGTTTGATATTCAGCACAAACTGTTCTGTTTATTTTATCAGGATAAGGGAAAATCAAATTGCTAGGAATATTGAAAACTGAAGTACATTCGGCTTGTGACGTCACTTGATAATGCCATGGAGAATATGTTTTTCCAAAATCAGATGATTTGAAAATTGCAATTTGGCCTGGTCGACGATAGTCACCAAATCTGAACGTGATCATCTTCCCAAACAATGCCTTGGAGAGAAAAATGAAACTGAAATAAACAAGGCCTATGCGTTTGTAGACTAGACCTTTTAGCGATCTACAAAAGAGCCTGGATCGAGTAATACTCTTATACCCTGCTCACACTGCACGTTAAACCAGCTTAAACAAAACCAAGTTATCGAACGGAGCCTTCCAATTGGGCAATCCGATGAATACAACGCATTTGATTGGTTGAAATCTAACTTGGTGTAGGTAGAGCTGGTTTAATTGTGTCAGTGAGGTGTTACACACATAAGAGAAGAGTGGTGTTACAGTTTCAATAATTACTGTGTAAATTCAAAAATTCTTCAAAATTCATGAAATAACTCTTGATTTAGATTCCTTATTAGAAGGGCCTATTGCTTTGTATCCGTGTACCTTTCTACGAGAAATTGCTCAGATCTTACTGGCTGCACACTTCACATTTCATTGTCTTCACCACAGCTCTGCAACCATAACCTTTTTCTAATAAAAAATTGCCCGCAGCATTAGTAGACTGCTTTCTCCCAGCCTTTCAAATGTGGAAGGAATTAGGAATTAGGAATCGCGTCACCATGATCAAAAAAGTGGTTATTCATGTAGCAAAAAGAGTCCCCAAGGTCCTTTGGGGGGGGGCAGGCTACATTGTCAGATTGTTTGCAAAATCAAATTGATGAAATAGGAAACAAAAAATCCACCGTGCAGTAATTATTTATCAAACAATTCAACTAAATTGAAACTACTCTGTCAGTTCAACTGCTGACAGTGGAGATGCATGGTTCCCACTTACGCTAAATTTGACTGCAGACAGTCTGAGATTACAGCATGCACGCAAAGGACCCTGGGTGACAATGGCTCTTTAAAAATATAGAAGAATTCAACATTCTTACTTGTTTGAGATTGATGGTAATGAAAGCATCACTCTTATTATTGATTGACTGCCAGAAAGTGCTGAGCTGTCCATCAATCATATTGGCAGCAGGATGTGCGTATCTTGGATCTGATGCATTGCATAACGAAAGAACACGGTCACGTGGACTGATGTATCCTTGCTTTGTATTGAAGTACTGCGCAGGAGGAGATCCGCATGTTATGTTAGCCGAGATTGTGCTGCCAATTGCTGCATTGAAACCCTGTGAAACAAGAAGATGGGATCATAAGAATAAACCCTTTGCTGTGTCATGAGCTCAAAGAAAACATGGGTACTTAGGGGCATTATGATACTACGGAGGAGCTAGCGAAAAAGTTAGGACGAAATTGCGAAGTCTCCTACGCAGAACGATACCATGTTAAATGAAATGATGCAAATTTTCCTCCGCAGAAGCGTTAAAGGTGAAGCGTAACTGTGGCATCCAGTTACCAATGAAGAAACGTGAATTGCTGTTTCCTGTGGCAGTAAATTCTGCTCCGTGTCCTTGTACCCATGAAACTTCTTGATGCTGCTGTTAGCGCAACACTAGGGTAAATGAAATACTGGATACAATGGCACAAGGTGGAACAACGACTTGCAGCGTTTCTTGAAACCTATTGACCGCAAAACTAAATGTGACATGATTTGGAGCACGGGCATAGACGAGGGGCATTTCACTCTTTCGAAAAAGCGTACGAGATTCTTTCACAACAAAAGGATTCTTACGGATTTTTGGTGGATTTTTCTTGAAAACAAAAGGATTTTTGCCAAAGGTGTACGAGATTTTTTGGGAGTGAAATGCCCCTCGGGCATAGAGGAACACTGAAGCAAAAACTCCTTGAATTTGGATCATTTCAAAGAGTTAGTTTTGAACTAACATTTTGCATGATGAAAGCAATTTGCCTTTCAAGGGACAGTACATTTGAAAGGTGCTGCAAGAAATAGTTTATCTACAGCTCATCTGAAGGCAACAGTTCTTAGTCCGGGATGTTTATCAATTTGGATGGATTACTAACACTTCTGTCTCTAGGTGCCATACCTATCATGGGCGTAGGTTGTCATGGCCTTCCACTTTCTACTATCTCTTGTAGTATGTAGCACGGCATTTGGTTTTATTACATAATCCTCTGTCATGTATAGTAACATCATTTGACTCTGTCTTTCCCTACCCTGGGTACCAGAGCCATTTAAATTTTGAGGCTCTGGTACCCAGGGTAGTCTTTCCCTTGCTTTCTTACAAATGCAAACATTTGAAACTTATTTTGATCAAAAAAAGACTAAAAAATGATGGGAAAATGACAATGTTTACCGTTGAAAATACGCTTGACAATGAAGTTAAACGAACACACAGAGCCGTATAAAGTAAAAAAATAATTTCATTGTAATATAACGCAGGAGCAAACTCTGCAACTCAGTTTAAATGTGCAACTGATCACAACAGACACAATTTGAAGGTATTACAAACATTTATTTAGATGCAGAATTAATACGAACAAAATTCTTTTACCTGTGAAAGAACTGATCCACAATAAAATGAAACCAGTACATAAATTCCAAGGTAAAAAAGATACATTTTGTTGTAATACCAATAAATTCTGCAGGAAATCAGCTCATGTAGTAAGCATTTTCGATGTAGTGGAATTTCAGGTTGAAGTTTGCAGACGCGTTTTGTGTCAGGTAGGCAATGGAATACACCTGTACGAGGCATAGACTCTCTTCAAAATCAATGAATCACTAAGCAGGTGCTTTGTTTCATGGCCTAATTCAAAATGCGGGTGCAGAGCTGTCCAGAATAAGAGCAGTGAATCATGATCATAATCATGAATTGTGAGTCATTCTATTCCTAAATCATTTTTATTATTAGTCATCTTTTCTTCTTTCAACAGATTCTGCACTACACGTATTTTTATGAGGTACTGACAATTTGGGTCAACGCTCAAAGTTTCTTAAAGTTATTAGAGTTTGAGTACTTAAAGAGTTTTTTATTGAAGGTTCCATAACAATCTTCATGTTTAGTACCAGTGCCCTCATGACAAAATAAGGTTTTTTGAAGCCTTTCCGATGTATAGACATTTCTCAAATATTCTTGGTAAATGAAACAGGAGACAAACGAAAATGAAGTAAAAATATGTCACGGATTTCTTTAAAACAAAATAAATGGATTCTTAAGTTATTACATTTTCGTTATTTCAGGCGATCTGATACTTGAGTTTCCTATAAGCTGTTTCCGATAAAAATGTACGTGTGACAGCCATGGGCCAGGGTGCAGCCAGAACATTCGGGTAGACCGCTGGCAATAATGCAACGTTCATGTGGCCTACAGTATGATGAAATTGAAAGTATTTACTTTGATAAAAGAAATTAGCGAGCAAAATCACATATTTGTATGAAGCGACAAAACTACCGTTGCAAATAAGATTCAGGTATATGTTTTACAGTACAATTACTTTTTAAGGGAAGAAACATTCAACTTTTTCGCGTTTTTCATGGAATAAAACGTTAATAAAATCAAATATTGATAGTATTGATGAAATGTGATCTTATTCAACAAGAACCCTTTCAAATTTGACAAGAAACCTTTCCATCCATGCTACTATTAAAGCAAAGGAAGATTATGAAGATTCATTTAAGACCCTATGAGAATTCACAAAATTTGAAATGATTTGACAACAGTTCACTCTCGCAAAATTGCCCATCGTGGCTGATTCGCGAAATTAAAAAAAATTCGTGTCTTTCTCCAACTCGCAAAAGTTTCTTCTCTTGAAAGTTCCTTCCCTTAAGTAGATTTCAAATGAACTTTTTTCCTTCAAAAGTTTGCCTACGGTTGTATGTCTCACTTCAGACTCCGTTTATACGATGCCAGTTGAATTTGAAATCTGCAGAGTTACAAACTTTGCCATTCTGCTAACCGAGATAATGTTCTGAAGGCATGGTGAAGGATTAAGAAACGGCACTTCTCTATCCAATTTTAACTTTCTACAGGGATCGTGTAAACGGGGTCTAACATAATCAAACTATGACAGCTTTTTCTCCATATAGGTCTCTTTCTACGTAGCTACATCATTGCAAAACATTACAAATGTTGATAAGAGGTTAAAACTACCGGACGAGTCAACAAAAAAAGTCAACACATCTGGCGGTCTTTGGAATAAAATGTGGAAGACCGATATTCAAAAATGAAATTTTAATCCATCTTCCATCAGTCAAAGGCTAACTTGATGTGAAGATTTTTTTGGCAAAATCACTCATTCTTCAGACCCAAAAATAAGGAAAATGCTAGCAACGGGTTTCTATGGCAACAAGAATTCCAATCGAACATGAAATTCTCATTCCGATAAAAACCTCTCACTGGCAATTTTCTAATTCCTGGGTGTAAAAAATGAATACTTTTACCACAAAATTTCATATGTGAGTTTGCCTTTGATTGATAGATCAAAATAGACCATTTAGCTATCCAGGAAAAGAGCCTGGATCGAGCATTATTTTCTACATTTTTATACACGAGATTCGATCGAGTGGCGTTAGAGGTTCCATCATTATTTTACACATTCGAAAATTCTACAAAATGTAGCAATCGTTCGATTGAGATTCTTTTTCAGAATAGCTAAAAGGTCTATTATTTTTGAATATCGGCAAAGTCCTGTTCGTCCATAGCCCGTAAAAGATGCTACCTTTTGGCTGACTAACCAGCTACACCTTGTTCAAAGTTTCAATAAACCTTATTGCGATCTAACAAACAAGAGTCTTAGTCATTGGGGTCACGACCGTGGAACAACACAGACAAAAAATAATCTATACTGGTTCGTTAAAAACTACCCCAAAATAAACTCCAAATTAAAAAACGTGTCTGTTTATTAAATGAATAATCCCTTGTGAATTTCGTCAATCTGGGAAAAATCATAGGAAACTTTCTGGGAAACTTTTTGAAAATATTCTGAATTCTTCTGCTCGTCTTACTCCACAAAGACCATCAAATTTCGCTCATTTCATATCACTTTATTCATGTTTTTTGTTGCTTCGATGAGGGCTTTGTGCCCTAAAGCTGTAAAACCAGAAAAAAATCTTGGCTAAAAGGAAGGCGTTTTTGCAATTGTAACTCGAAGAATAATTCATCTTGGTACTGGTAGCTGGTTTCATGGTACAGCAGTTGCCTAGCCAACCGCAAATCCATAATGGCTGATAATCTTTCCACTTTTCTGACACATCATAACAGGATGTAAAAATTCGTGGGTAGGCGGGTGGGAAATGGAATCCCCACCATGTGGATAAAAATGCTAAAAGAATACAAATCAATACTTGATACATGAAGTTGAATTTATTTGCTTAATCCTCTTCATCTGAGTCTGAGTCATCATAAGCTATTAATGAAGATAATGCATGTTTCGTTTCTGTTTTATTTACTTGTGGTTTCTTCGCTTTCTTCACCGATGTGGCCAATGGGGCGACAGGAGGTTTGAATACATCCATAACTACAATGTAACATAAAGATATAAATTAGGCATGTCCATCGATCTTCGATTAATCAATTAATCTTCAAGGTCTTCAAGGTCCTATTATTATTTTCTCACAATCAGTCATGAATGAAAATTGATTTGTGACTCACGCTCGATCATTTCAGCAAAGTCGACTATTACCCTGCAGCCGATTGCTCGATGATTCAATTCAACTAATCGATTTTCCATGCAGTCAATCGAATAGCAAACTCAAGGTCGATGGCCAGGCCTGACGTAAATCATCAAGAAATTGACTAAATCAGCTACGGTTTGTTTACACCTTTTTGAAGTCAGGTGTTCAATCTCTTGATAAAACATCTTTTGAATTTTTCAACATATTTCGCGTCATGAACACAATTGCCATGAATGCATGCAAACATTCCACAAACTACTGGTCATGTCCCATGATTGTGTGATCACAAACGGTTGCTTACGACATAATTTTCTCCATTCATATGATCAGTTTGAAAATCAACCAATCACCAACCAAGAATTTGATAAATGTTGGCCGGCTGGGTATACACTGTCCTTAAACTCACTGCCTTTACAGTCAATGCGGAAGCAATGTATCATGTAAATTCGAAGATTATTTGAAAATACACTTTCATGATTGAATAACAAATTGAATATTGCTTTCGTTATTTGCTTCCGCTCACTCAAGCATTGTTTCAATAGGGAGGAGCATAGGGGCTTACACTAGGAGTTCTTCCCCCCTGGAAACAACAATGAATGAGAATCTTCAAGGATTTTGTCATGCAAAGAAAACAAACTTCAATGAGGATGCGAGTCTATCTTGAATACTGAAGACATGGGTGGTACAATTATTCCCCTTTGACTGTAATGTCTCGATAGTGATCCTTAGATAAATGAAATGCTTGAAACTAATTGCAAAAGCAAGAGATTAAAAGCCTGTATTCAAAGTAAATTCAAAACAATTTGACTTACCTGGTTTCTTTTTAGCGCTTTCACGTGGAATGGAAAACCTTGGTTCTTTTTCACTGGGATCAGCAGCATGGTCTGGAAGCGGATCAAGTCGATCGATGTCACGTGAAGTTTCTCTGCTCGGTTCTCCAGATGACCTAAATTTGGTATTTGAATCTAAACTGTGAGAATTGTCTTCCTATTTCATTAGAAGGTAAAGAAGAGAAATAAATCAATCAATATGTGACAGAGAAAGTATTTCAACCAAAGAAAAATGAATCATGAGGTGCAAACGAATGAATATACAAGAGGACAAATATTTGGCCTTTGGCAAAACAACAAGGCAGTCTTTGATGTTACAGGGCAAGTTCGGGTTTGGTATGATTGTTGATAAAGTAAAGGTCTACTGATCGTAGCCTTCGACCTAACCTCTAAGCCGAGGCTAGCCTCCTTATCGCATACTCTTACAAAATGGTGACGACATTTGGCCTAATTTTTTAATTTCACGAATTTACAGCTTGTCCTTCAACAGCTTGACCTTTTGCTTACTATAAAGGTAATCGACGGAGAAAATTGGACCTCAAAGGGGCTCAGCCGCAAATATGTAACAGATTTGTTAGCACCATTGGATTAGTAACGGATTTATGGTTTTCTCCATCTCGTTGGAGCAATTTGACATATCACATTTACCTGAACTATCCAATAGATTTTCAAAAAGGTAATTTGAAAATCTCTATATAGATGACAACTCAAATTTTTAGATAGGCATAGATAGATTTCATATTTTTAGATAGATTTTCAAAAAAGTTTTAAATCAGGAGATTTTATTTACCAGATATAAAAATACTGAAATTCGAAAATAAAAGAATGAAACAAATGCCATTTCGTTGAGCTTCAAGTTTGTCAAGATACGATCTAATATCATCAAGGTTATGTTTACATTTGAAGCACCGAAAGACTCTATTATTTAAAAAAATGAGTGGACAAACATTCACCTTGATAACTTTTGTTTCTGTTGTCTTGCGAATCAATGCTGGATCCTACTCATGAAAATACAAGTCAAGAGAGAAAGGGAGAGAAAAGAAGAATTTATTAGCATGATTGTAACAAAACGTAAATACAATATTTCTCAAAAGCTTAAGTTTCAACTCTTTATGCCCAATGAATTGGCGAAGTCACTTCTGAATTGTCTAGATAGCCTGCTATGTCTGAATAAAGGCATTCCTTAACATTTTCTCGCTTACAAAAAGCCATTCCTCGCTTGAACCATGCTCAACGTATGAGCAAAAGCAATCTTTAAGCACAGTGTCATTTGCAACTGTTGACATTTGTTATACCGTGTCAAATATAAAAATAAGGAAAAGAACATATGTAATCTCAATTTCCATCAGCAAAACCATTAAATTTGTTTGGTAAAGGATAACAACAATTTTTTATGAGTTTTATTATTATTATCGTACAAGAGCATACATTTACAATGATCTTATTCCTGATACCTTAAAAATGTAACCTATAGTAAGAAAAGGTTTCTCCAGCGCTCTGTACACCCGGCTATATCTCTGGCATTGTTAAGTTCTGCTATGCTATCTATTTATAGATTTCACTGATTCAAATCGTTCTTTATTAATATTAGTAAATTGCTCCTTGGCCTTTCAATGCGTCCAAACTGAACGCTTATCGGTCTCAACAGCGAGTTTCCTACCAATTCAAAAAATTCTGATAGCCCCTACGTATATTATTGACAACCTAAAATGAGCCTACGTAAAGGTTTTAGTCAACATTTTCGAATTTTTTTTTTTTGACACAAGATTCACTTTTCCGCAACAAATTTTCTTTTTGATAACACCTCCGGAAGGACCATAATGGAAACAAGGTCATATTGACCTTTTTAATGCTATCCTTGCCATCTTAACCTTTGCCTGTAAATATTATATTTGCTGTAATTAGAAAACTTTCTTTTTAGTAATTTATATTGTAATTTAGATTTTTAGTTTGGCAAAAACATATATACATACATACATACATAATGAATTTAAAGGGAACAGATAGACATTTATAATACCACGTTAAATCTATAAGGATAATAAAGGATAATAACAACTTTTTACGAGTTTTATACCAACCCAAATAAGTGTAAAGGAAAATAGATTTTGTTAGAGTCTCACCTCAGTAAATCTGCGTTTTCTTGGCTCCGATCGAGAAGATCTTTCGGAATGAGATGATGAGGTACTTTCTTGATCTCTTTGGTAGAATGGAATTCAACATTGACAAGTAATAGCAGCAGGAAATGTTGTTGTTTGAAACTTAACTTATGCTGCCAAATTATGCTTAACTTATCCTTAATTTATGCGAATCAAAATAATTAAAACCTTTCAGCTGTTCTACAAAAGAGTCAGAATTAAGCGATATATTTTATATATTTTTACATAGAGGTTCGATTGAGTGACATTCGAACTTCTATCACTATAGTGCACATTCGAAAATTCTTCAAAATTTATCAAAATATCATTCGATTCAGAATATTTTGTAGAATAGCTAAAATGTCTATTGGTCGACCACAACAAGCTTTTGCTTTTGTCTTCATAAATCATTTCTTATTCTGAATCATGGGCCTTGGCTACTGTAAACACTGCCTGAAAGGGCAGTACTATAAACCCATAGCTTGTTTTGCACAGAATGATAATCAAAACAACTCTTGCAATATAAAGGATTGATGTGTCTAAAAAAAACAAGATACAGATTGAACCTTACCTCGATTGATGATCTCTATATGATGTCTGAAAATGAGAAACAGAAATACTTTATCTAAACAAATCCTTAGCTTACGATGTGAAATGTTGTTTGTGCGTGCGGCTATAATAACAAATGAATACATAAATTACGTAAAATATAGAATATATTTAGCTTACGATATTTCATGCTGGTGCCACAATTTGCAATGAAGTTATTGCAATAATTGACTTAACGCCTGTCACCTACAAACTACCATGATCTAACAATTGCACAAGAGGACATTTTATATCTTTTTCAGTATCCTATATCTTTTTAAGCAACTTTTCAGACATGTCAAACTACCATTCCCTATCCCCATCGACAGAGAAGAAACTGCGTAAAATGACGTCATCGACCAATCTGAGACAAGGAAGTGTTAGGATAGATAGACTTTTTGAATTGATCAATCAAGAGCTTAACGTCAAAGGAACAAAGTATCAAGTGTTGCTGGATTTTGGGATCTGTTGCAGGGAGCTAGGGGGACTCAAAGTTAAGATTTTTGCGCATGCGTGCGCAGTTTCTGCTCTGTCATCCCCATCAATTTCATGCCAGTGAAATATTTTAGTTCTTTAACATATATTTCGCAAATCAACAGAAAATCTTACAAGTCAAATACACAAATTCAACACAGGTATAATTCTAAACCATATTGAAAGTAAAATACAACCTTATTTAGCTAAAGTAATGGAAAATCTTTGGTAAAGTTTGGCGTTTGGTTTAAGTGCGAGGTCTCATAGTGAAAGGGGGGCTTATTTGAGATTTTACCTAACTAGGGAGCCGTTTATTAGAAAGGGGGTTAAAAATAACGGCTTGCGGTATGTAAATAGAAACTTTTTTAAATTGTACCTGATAAGATTGTTGTGGATGCGCATAATTTGCAGAAGGATAATTGCCTGATGGCGGAGGATATCTGGGCGGTCCTTGTGGGGAAGCACTACGCACAGGAGGTGGATAACTCATCCTTGAATCTTGTTGAGAGTAAGGTGCTTGATACGGAGGCTGGAAAGACGGAGGAGGCTGATTCTGGTACCGCACTGCAGGAGGATCTAGAGAGGAAAACGTGGTGAGAATTAACTAAAGAATTCTTTCAACGGCCTTCATACTATGATAGCTCAGTTTTGCAAGGACATCCAGAATCAGAAATACTTTCCTGTAAAATCGATCAACAAATGAAGAACAAATGAAATGTGTAGAGTGAGTCAAGAAACAAGTCAATACGTTTATAATAGTCAACACGGGGGTGGTAAAATACAAATTGTGTGACCAATCTTCAGAACTAAAACGTTAATTTACCAGTCAAATGCTAATTTAGATGGGAAAAGTTTGCTCGTAAAATCACTCATCATTTAGACCAAGAAATAAGAAAAATGTTGGCAAAGGGGTCTTTATGGGAACAAGAACTGCATGTTCGATTCTAGTCCATGATTTTCTTGCCATTGAAAGTTAAAATTCAATTTAATCCTTATTATCAAAAACACAATTTAAATGTTAATGGCAAGTAAGCAATGCTTGCCAGGATTCATCCAATGTCTGGATCAGAATTGCCAGATGCCTGAAATGAGTCACGGCCAAAATTTTTACAGTTCACGGCCAAATTCGGCCAACCAAGCAAATTGTTCAAAACAGCCAAATTTCGGCCAATAACGTCCAGTAATAACGTTATTGAGAATTGATTAGTGTGCTGAGGTAACTTTTACACCTCTTTCTTTCTTCAATTTCAAGATTTTCAATGAGATTTTGAGCATCAACTGTTCAAAAATAGTTCTTTTTATTTACGTAAAATCGGCCAAATGGCAGCCCTGTTCTGGGTTCCAAGGTAAGTGCTTTTATAAAACAAAATTTCATTAACAATTTAGATTTGAATGTTAGTCACGTCCTTTAATTCAGATGCCCACCAAACACCTGAATCTTTCTTACTCACTTCCCGGTAAATATACTTACAATTTCGTGGTGGATACTGTCCAGATGAAGGTTGATTATATCCAGGAGGAGGCTAAAATTAAAAGATCATAAAACTGTTGAATTCACAATTGAATGACTGAGTTAACTAAGGTCCGTCTCAAATACGATTACGTGAGATTTGCGTTGACGCAAAATTAATCATGCATAAAATTCGAAGTGTATTATTTGCGGAGATTTTCACGTACCACCAATGTCAGCAATCACATAAAATTCCTTTCGATCAATTAAGTTGAAACAATTGGGCAGCAACACTTTATAAACAAAATTTTAAAGTTTTGCAAAGATTAGTTGCCTATGCCACGATGGAGTTTTCTGATTTCAAAACGACCAACAAATTGAATAATGCTCTACATTACTTACTTGGACAGTCGATTTCGCACAAAAACTAGTAATAATAACAGTTATAATCGAATATTTTAACAGTATAGCCTATCAGTGCAATATAAAAGAGGTGATACTTACAACTGACATATCTGGTCGATTGCCTTGATTGTAATTCGGAGGTGGAGCATTGTAGTTTGGGTACATAGTAGGTGGTTGGCCATATCCTGTTCAATAGAAATAAAAGCTACCGAAAATTTTCAAAATTGCCCATACAAAAGGCGGGAAAATACCGTGTAGCTTTGCTGTACTTGTGTTAAATATTGATTATTGTATAGAAGGCACCTGTATATAGATTGTTTCTTTATTTCTATTGTAGGGTAGTTAATGTATAGATTGCTTAGATATATTTGTACTAAAAGTGAAACTGAATCGAGTACCTTGAGGAGGATATGGTGATTGTTGATGCCTTGTTTGGTCCCAAGTTTTATATCCATTGTGAACCTAAAATAAACACAACAAATCTATTTTTGCTTCAAGTAAAATTTCTCGATAGAACTACCTATGTTGGTAAAACACACTTTTGTTCGTACTGTACCATAAGAGATGAAAGTTTCAAATCTTTGATAGTTCAAACAAACAAGTTCTAGCTTAATTATAAATTCTTGCTTACGGAATAAAATTTCTGCTCCATGTTTTTTCTTTTTGATGAATTTTGATTACATCTAATAACTAGAAGTATTCTATCAAAATGAAACAATATACTTCCTCCTTTAGCAGAATGTGCTAAAGTTTGGATTCTATCCTGAATGTTACATCCTGAACTATATTAGCTTATTTGTTTCTCTGCCATTCATTCAAAAAACTCACACATACTTTCTTGTGTTGTTGGCCCCTAAGAGTGTAAGTGCGAGCGTTTTTAAAAGAAATGGCATACGAACAAACACATAACACAAACAAACAAAACAAGCAAAAAATATACAGACATCAGAAAAGAAATAAAATTAAAAAATTGTAATATTTGAACAACTTACCGATTGCACAAGATTTTCACATAGTGCCTTTGCTGCCTGGAGGCCATCTTGTCTTGAATGGCTGCAACAAATAATCATTCTGAGCTGCGTGTTTGCTTGCATCGAGTCAGTTAAACTATCACGTTTAGTTAGGGGATCATCATCATCATCATCATCATCATCATCATCATCATCATCATCATCATCATCATCATCATCATCAGTGTATTTTTACAGCAGGCGAGAATTGATTAAAGCTCTAAATTAAAGCTAATTTAAGATTACCATATTCATATGCAAGAAGACTAAAGAAAGGCAAAATCTTATGGTTTCCAGCTGCATGAGACTCCTCAAAATTACACTTTGAGAAAATCTTCTTTATTGTGGCAAATTTTTTTAATGGATGGTCGTTTTAGCAGGATATCTTATCTAAAAACATCTTTTAAATCTGTACAACCGATCTGTAAGATTGATCACACAGCTAACAACTTGTTTTCTTCACAGAAAAGCGTTTGGATATCCAGCAATAATTTCATAATAAAATAGTTACATGTTTATCAGTTGCCTACCTCACATAAATATGCAATGCTTCAAAAGATTCTCTTCCTGAATTTGGCTCCAAATATCCAGATCCTTTTCCTCTCAGATAAACCTAAATAAACAGAAACAGTAAGAAGACATAACGTGTTGCAATATGTTTCAAAGGAAGAGCATTTGTAAAATATCAAAAAACCCCAATGAACATGGCATTTTCACAAGCTGATAAAGTTTCCTCAGTACGATTTACCCCACCCACCGCTACCCCTAACGATAGGCTGAAGTTTCAAAGTCTAGTTTCAGAAAGTCATCATAATATCTTGTAGCTTTGACATGATCTTGGTTAACTGACCTTACTACTGGCTAAGTATTTGGTATTTTTGTTTGGTATATAAATATCAACTTTGCAACATATGTGTTTTGTGAAAGATATTCGATCTTAATCAAGTTTGGCAATGGCATTTGGAATAAAAACTGGATTATCAAAATCAAGAAAAAATAATTGGGAGATCCAATGTTTTCGAATTACTTTCTTATCATAAGAAATCCCAAAGACAAAGACTTTTAAAGCTTCCAACAAAGTATTCTAAAATGATCTTAAAAATTGATTAAATAGTAACAGACTAATGCATAGATACCTTTGCTCCGGATTGACCTATGATATGCTGTAAAAATGAGCCCTGAAAAAAATTGATAAAACTTTTTTAAGTTTATGAATATCATCATCGAATGTTTCTTTGTCTTTTATATTCCCCGACATTTCAAAGTGGCAATTGACGAGATTATTACATACTAGCTGAAAGATTTTAAGTTGATGAGACATGTTCATGGCAATACATTTTGAGGAGGTTTTGAGACAGAGTTGAGAGTGTGTATCAGTTTTTGATAAGCTTACTTTGTACATTTAGTATTATACAGCAAGCTTCAATTTCTAGATTGATATAACATAAATTGGCATATAAAAAAGGGCCATCAAAATTTGACAGCAGTGAAACAAACACAAAAATTCTGAAAAATCTTCTTGAGATTCAAAAACGCACAATTGACAATCTGTTGATGAACATAAAAAAAATTACATCAGAACGTTTTGTGTACTTACATTAGGGCCCTCTAGTTTTTCTTTCACATTGTATTCAGGTGGAGCAAATTCAAGGCCAACAAAAACTTTGTCCTGCACATAATTCATCTGAAACAGAAACAGAATATTGTCTTGAAATTCTGTCAAAACACATCTGAAAACTTAGTGTCAAACAATAAACTTCCAGTGTTTTATGTATATATAAAGCCGTAAATCTCTGTTTCTAATAATCAATGTGAAAATAACATTTGCTTGGAAAGATTACCTAATTCTCAAAGACTGCATTACATAAGAAAACTGAAAGTACAGGTCTACTCACAGATGAATTCTGAGATCCATTGAAAGAATTTCCTAATGATTCAGGTCTACCATGATTTCTAATTACATCTTTGATCTTGTGTAGAGCAACTGCAATGTAAAATTACTTCAACTGTGAGAATTGCAGTAATAGGTGAATTAGAATACCTATGTATATAATTTTGAATGTTGCAGCACTGCAGTTATTTAGATTATTGCAAACAACCTCAATGAGAAATTTCACACCACTAAACATTTGCTTTTTGTGAAAATAATACAATTCGCAAGAATAAATTGTTGTGAATTAGGTATCTTGTATTGTATCAACTGTTCCTCTATTCTTGAATGACTTTTTAGAATCTTCCATTCCTAGGTATCCTCGCCAGTAGCATAGTTCAAAAGGGTTATTGAAACAATGTCATATTGAATTTTGTTGTATTTCATTAAGACATTCAATAAAATAGTGAAAGAGCAATTTCAACGTAACTGCAACACATTTGATTCTAGAAAGAAATTTCCAGAACAGATTTTTGTAAATTTCACATTTCAGGAAGCTTTACAAAATAAACTATTGCAAATTTTAGCCACCCAAGGAGTGAAAATTTCTTCCCTCTGATAAAAAAAATGAATAATTCAGTTTCAATTTTCATGGAAAAATATATCTAAACCACTTAAAGGAACTGACCTTGGACTTTGGCTTGTATTGGTGCCTGGACATTTAAGTACAGTGGTCTCTCCCTAGAAATAAAAAAGAATTACATTTTAAACTATGAGTCACTGGATATCAATTCACTTGAAGAAACTGGACTTGATAATATTATGAATGCATACCCTTGTGCTATGAGGCTTGTTTTCTCATCTGCTGCCATAAAGCGACCTTTAGTTGCAATGGCAGCTCCACTTTGTTGTGATATCTAAAACAAGAGAAAATAGACAAACCTACCAATGATATGCAAAAAGATGATGTATGAAGCTATAATAGCTAGTCAATGAGTGATGCATAATTGTTTTGTTCTACTCACAAAGGGACTGCAACACTTTTCCATGACTTTTGTTCCAAGTTTAGGAGGTGTATGGTAATTGGAAGTACAGTGCATGACAAATCAGTATATTGGCTTTTAGGCCAATAACAGCAGGAGTTATTGGCTATGACACAATTACTCTCTCATTGACAATGGGCACCAGATGCAGACAAAGGGTCTAGTCATAGTTCAAGACAGGGAACAGACATCTGGTAAGATGATATTGATTCATGATCATTTCCACCAATAAGTTGGCTAATTTCAAATATTGCCAAATTGCAGAGCATTATGGTTGGTGGAAAGCAAGGCCAAGTTGGACAGCAGGAATTCTCCCCCAACACAATTACCTTATTGATTCCACTTTGAAAATCAACCACTTATTCTGCTTTTCCTATGCCATGAAATTATGGTGCAACTGTGTAAAATGAGACAACTAAAATGACAGCTCCTCCATGGCAAGCACAAAGATGGGAAACAATTTTTGGGCCATCTGTGGTACTGGAAAACATGCAAAGATTGAAAAGTACAAAGATTGACAGTACACAAAATACAAAATACCTTGTCCTGCACCATTCTCTTTGTCAGGTTCACTCTACAAATAAAGAGAGGATATTTTGAAAAGAATAAACAAATCAATCAATCAATTTATCAATCAATCAACTGATTAATGATTGATGCATGAGCACACTGACTTTGAACAAGATCATACTTTAAAACAAAGGAATTACAGACCCAGTATATGAACAGGAAGTTGCACTGTTGGTCTGCAAGCACAACATCTCATTTTAGACATTCTGCTAGAAATTTACCATACACGTTATTAAATACCGTAAAAGCTCTATTAAGCCCCCCTCTCTATTAAGCCCCCCTCTCTAATAAGCCCCTCCCCTGTGAGTCAAAATTTGAAATAAGCCCCCCCTCTCTTTTAAGCCCCCCCCCCTTATACAAGATTCTAGAATTTACCAATATTTTCCATTCATTTAGCTACACTACCTTCCATGTTAATTTTGGCACGTTTTGGAATAAAAACTGTGTCAAATTTACGCATTTCAGCCGTAAAATTGTACCTTGATTCCGCAAACTATGGGATAAAAGAACTGAAAAGCTACCAAATATATCCTTGTCACTTGATTTTGTGAATAAGCCCCCCCTCTCTAATAAGCCCCCCTCTCTATTAAGCCCCCCCCCTGGAAGGTCCAAAATCAAATAAGCCCCCCGGGGGCTTAATAGAGCTTTTACGGTACACTACTTACAAGCTTCTCTACACTATTACCAGGACAAGACCATGAGCAGCAATAAATATGTCTACCCTAACATAGCACAAGATGTTACTAAGAACTACCACACTCTGCAAACTAGATGAGGGCTACACCTTCAATCTGGAAGTACAAACCTTGAAGGAAGGTCATTAATTTCAACTTCTGCCATATAACCACCACCATCAAGTTTCATAATTTCAGGATCTGGGATTTCTGTGGCTGAATCAATGCTTGGTTGCTGTAGTGAAGGTGGTTGGGTGACAACTGCAGGGGCCTGTTGATATCATAAAAGTTCCTCAAATCAATTGTCAAATTAAGTGCCTACAGATTAGTAATGCATACTGCACAGGTTGTGCACAGCAAAAGAACAAGGATTCTCTTCAGAACGGTTCTTGAGCCTTACGAAAGACTGCAAGTTCAAATTTTCCTGACAAGAAGTCACAGGAAAAATCTTTGTTGGAATTACCAAACAGGAGAAAGGGATGTGAGTAGCATGGTGAGCAACAAAGACTTGAAAGTCTGAAAAGTGCAAACAATATCTTGCAAGTGCAAGAGATTGCACAGTTTTCAATCTGAGCTGTGTACTTGGCAATAAGTAAAAGATCTATTGTTTAACCTATTGTTCTCATCTGCCGAAGCTGGGAAATTCCCCCAAAAAGCTTTACTTAGGCCGTTGCAAATTGCACTTGACAAATACGGACTTTCCATTCTGGAGTATAACTTACAATGACTGGAGGTGGAGCAACACCAGCTGCTAATTTTCCTTCAGCAGCAAGTTTTGCGGCAAGTTGTGCAGCTCTTTCTCTCGCAAGTTGGGCTGCTTCATTTGAGCTTCCAGAATTTCTTCTCTCTGAATTTTCAGCTTGCTCACCTGGGACATCCCATTTGCTCCTCCGAGTTCTGTAAAATTTGCAAATCATGTGTTTAGAACTTGAAAAATTTCAGAAAATAACTTAAAAAAATTTGAACACAGTGCAAAACCTACATTTTAATCTTGTTTGGTTTCATGCATACATAAACAAACATTTTTCAAGGACAATCAAAATTCTACAAATTCAGCCACAGATGCAAGTAGATGCACAAACATGCTCAGTTCACCTTATCATGGACACTGCCATGTGCATGTGAATGTTTAATGTGTCACCATTGACATAGAACATGATCAGACCTAAAAGCATGTAATGTTTATTACATGCTCTATTTATTTCCTTTGTTTTGTATTCATTCATAATGTGGTTTGATTGTCACTAATTTTTGGGGGTTCTGAAGAGGAAGCATTGCATGCTTTGAAACGTTAACGATTAAACATGGACTTGTCAGATATGGATTAATTAATGGGTTAATATCAACTGGATTTGTTATGTGAAATGATCAATCTTTTTTGTGTGTGTTCCTACTGGTTCGAAGAGGAAAAAATGAGTATCATCATTGCTGTTTTACTATTGCAATTTATTCTGAAACTGAGGTTTCCTGCTAATACATCACTATCATTATAATTTTTTGTGGCAAAAATTTGTTCCCGATTAATTTTGTAGGCCCTGCACAATTTTCTAAATCCAAACCAGTTTCTTATTAGGTTCTTCACTGCAAAATAACTGGATGGGCAATTGGCACATTTTTTGGCTAGAGTGCAGTTTAGCGGGCGGCCCCTGCGCAGCAACGTCGTATTTGACAGGATTCGAATTCAAATCAAAAGTCAGTGTGAAACAAGCGTGGTTTCTTTTCATGCAAACATATCAACTGATAAACAACGGGGGTTTGGGGGCGGTAGCCCCCAATTATCACGGAAACAAACAACGAGTTATATAACAAGAATCATCGTAACAAAGAAGCTGTTATTGAAAGTCATCTAAACTGTTCGTGCTGCAGTCCAAGCTGGGTTTTGCAGGATTTTGGCGAATCGCAACAAGTGGCCTACGCGTCTTCACTGGATAAACTTTCGTGATCAACTTCAAGAATGTTTTGAATTTATCTTCGGATGGAATCAAATATTGTTTTCTCACGCAGGTATTTGATAATCTTGTTTCCCTGTGATCGCCGCCCGCTAAACTGCACTCGTCCCCATTTTTTACCCAAATAATTTTGAGTGGAAGTTTTAACATTTAAGTTTTGGCAAGGAATTAATTAACTAGACTTTCAGAATGATTTGTTTCACTGACCGAGAGTGCCTGACAGTGTGATTCATTTCATGTTTTCTTACTCATCGGTGTCTGTTGATTTATTTGATGACAAACATTGATTTTGTCTCGGGCCTAACTGTCACTTGATGACGTTAACATTTCTCTCCAGCAGCACGCAGACATGAATACTTACCTAGCTTTACTTTGCTCAGCCATTTCTTTGTTCCTTAGGCTATGAACTAAAACTTTATATGGCGTAATATCACCCCTACTTTAAGGTGCGATTTACTTTTAAATTCAAAAAGCGTGGAGCAAACTTTTCTGCGGCCTGTTCTGCCGCCATTTCTTGCCACTTGCTTTGCAAAGACTCCAGCAAAGCTCCTGCGCTGCACATAGGACATCACAATTGCTCCTTCGCAGTAACTAAACCTCGTTTGCAAAATAATTCAGTTCAATACGCCATGGGCCTAGCCATGTAACCAAGGGAGAGAGAAGAATGGTTGTAGAGGTTGGAAAGGTGCTTGAAGAGCTGAAGTAAAAAGGAATGAAAAAGAGCATAAGCTGGTTGCTCTTAAGTTTCTGTTGAGGTATACTATCATGCAAATTCTTTCAATGTGAAGAAAAGAAAGTAGAGACGATCATTATTGATGTTTTTCATTATTTTCCTTCTTTTTTCATTTCACATATTTCTCAGCTAAAAGCTACGTATAAGACTACTATAATATGCTGCTAAAATCGTACAAATAGTAATAATCGCGTGAGATCATCTAAAATCATCTAAAAGCATCTAAAATCGATAAGGCTGAAGAGGACATATGAAAAGAACTCTGATGGAGCTTTCGAGCCATATGCCCTCAGTTTCGTGGTTATGGATGATAACATTAATGAGACTTCTTCCAAAAAAAATTTTTGAAAAACTTGAAAAACTTGGTGTTTGAAAAACATTAGATGATTAGATGATGGGAAGATATCACCAAAAGTAAACAGTATTGATCGCACCTCAACGGACCAGCTTTATGTGATATGTTTCAGAGGAAGCAGCCTTTTCAACCAAAAAGTGGTGCAGTAGTAGTAAGCACCTATCACTGTTTATTGTACACATTCAAAAATTCTTAAGATAAAAATCTATGAAATTATTTTTTAATTCTGATTCTTTTTTAGAATAATTGAAATGTACCTTGCAGATCTTCTCTCTGTGAAACTATTTGTTGGGATTGATTTTCCCTAAGTCAGAACATTTTCATATGCATAGTTGAAGACACTTCACACATTCCAAAATGTTTGTTTGTAGTGACTTGTCATGAGTGAAGATGAAAAAGAATTGGAACTTTCTCTCACTGAATCGTTAGATGTGCTACAAATTTCCGAGCAAAACCAACATGGTGAAGATAGCAAAGAAAAAGCTGAACACATCTTGCATGATGTTGCTGAATGGAGAAACAAAAAAGAAGCAAAGGAGAAGGCTGAAGCAATTGAAAAAATCAAACAGTTTAAAGTAAAGTAAGGCTCCATTTTTGCTTTCAAGAATCTGCTGAAAATTTCAGTCTTCCATAGATAGATTTACATCAATCAACCCATCCTTTCCTTTGTTGAAATAAGACTGTTTTTCAGGAATGCCATCAAGTTCATCGATTTTTTAAGTTATAGGGTCCACTGGAGTAAAATGGGCTCAGGGTAGAGTGGGTATTGTTGGTTGCTGGAAAACAGTAGATCCAGAACTGATAAATCAACATTCTCCATGTCAGGGAGGGTAGTTCAAGTGGTTCTTGCTGAGGAAGACTCCAAACAAAGATTTTGGCAAAATTTATCCAAATATGTCATCCTACCCATTTTAACCCAAGCTTACTCATTTTACCCATAAGTAGATCCTAATTTCTTGAATGGTCTTTGTTGTGATTTGCTAGTTTAGGTATGAAGTGTTCTTAAGCCCATGCTAATTTATAAGAATAGTTCCGCTCAGATGAACACAGGGAGTTAGACTTTTCGATCTATAGCTGAATGGGCCGATACCTTTAAAAACTGTTAGATTGGATTATTAGATAACGACTGGATGCTTTGAGCCTAGATAATTACTTAGGAAATACTAGAAAATTGAGTATTGATTTGTAAGAGACGTCTTGATTTGACTGAAGAAATAAGAATTCTTTTAGGCTAATTTTAGATAGAGGTTTGGGGCTGAGGGCATCTTTGGGTTTACTTTTAAAAGAGAGCAGAGCTTCGGACATTGATTAGATTAGATTAGATTTTGGTTGAGAAGTTAGGGCAGAACTTTGTGGAGTGAATTAGATTTTGGATTTTAGAGTTGCACCAAGTTAGGTTGAGTTGAGAGTTTAGAGTTGAGAATCGAGACTTTGAAGACTTGGACCATTTTAGGTCATTGGTCATTACTCGTTCGTGTACATAATTTTGTAAATATATTTGCTGCGCTGAAATTGACTTTATTTTTATTCGGATCATACATTGCTACCACACACCAAAACCAGAACATCTTTAAGGAGTAAAAACTTTGCTTGTAGTCTTCTCTCTAATTTTTTCAAGAATAACAACTTTTGAAAAGGAAAGGTCATCACAAGTCTTCAATAAGAAGCATGAGTTCAGAAAAGAGTTTAGTGAATTGGAGGAATTTGAGATGAAACTATCAACAGAAAGAACCAATGAAAGTAAGTGCTGGTTATTATATTTTATTTTCATACATTGAAGAATGAGCTTACTGTCTATGGTAGCTGATGCAGAGAATGTTTATCCTTTCAAGTAGATTTGCCTTTATTCTCAATGGTGTAACAGAATAATTATCCAGTTCATACCGACTTCAAGGTAATTAATCCCCGTTTTGTTTCACCCTAGAGTCAACTGTGCAGTCTTACATCCAGAAGATATCTGCAAATGTGAAACAATTTCAAAATGAGATTCAGGGACCAAGAACAACGCCTCAGTGTATGTACTATAAGCTTCTCTATAAATATGTTTGCCATGAATCATATCAATAATAGCCTTTCATTCCTAGAAATCATTTTTACAATTCAATTGACACTTTGATGATAACATAGGTTTAAAAAGACCTCAGTATGCCAATATCTTGGATGTTGCATCCTGCCATTTTGACATCATCTTACAGTTCTAAGTAGAATGCTATTTTAGCTAAAAATTAAGACGCAATTTCTGAAAACCATTTGATCTTCCAATTCTTGAAGTTAGTTTCTCTTGCATTTGTCATTGAAGAGATTTTAATTTTTGCTATAATTGTTACAGTCTTAGAAAAACTGAAGATGTTAATGGAAGACATTGAAAGTAGCATTCTTAAGTACAAACAGCAGCAAGGAGCATTGTAAGTGGGAATACAGTATTTTAAATGTTTGTTTTATCTAGTCTCATTTCATTCCATTTTGGTTATGTCAAAACTTTGATGATCGCTTTTTATTCAAAAAATCATTCATGGAAAGCCAATAAGTTGTCAGAAGAAAATTTTTCATGCAATGAAGATTATTAAAATCATCTTTGGTTGTAAAGAAATCATTTTTGTCATTGCACAGTAAGTACAGGCCTTGCACGCATTAGCATGGTTTTCCTGCCAAAAAATTTGTAAGAAAAATTGGCACTCTTTCATGTGGCTCAGATGCCCAGGTGTTCTTATCTTATATCGTATTTTGGCCATTTTACAGTATTGATGCTCCCCCTTGCCCAACCTTTTAGATTTTTGTTTTTGCATGACTGTCAGAAGTATAGAGTGAATTATGATGACTATTTAATTAGGTGAAATTCTCAATATTTACTGAAATAGGTATGAACAAATGATGAAAGAGGAGAAACAGATAAGTGCTGATTTGGATTCCTTTGAGAAAAAAATGCAATCATGGACAACCAGTGCACCAAGTGCAAAGGGTACACAGTCAAAAATAAAGCAAAGTGAAAACAGCAAAGTTGTCTCAGTACCACCAGAAGTTAAAGCTTTTGAGGTGAGGTCATATTGAATTCATGTCATAGAAACATGATTGGTTGTCTTTAAATTTATGAGGCTTTTCATACTGCAAATGGATTTATGTTGGGAAGTAAAAGGAAAACGTCATTGCTTGCATGTCTGCATGATTGGTCTCTCATTCTGTACACTAAATAGGCAAAGTTTTTAACAAAACATCATTTCATTATGGTGTTTTGTTAAGTTATAATCTCTTCTTTTATCAACAGAAATTCTTATTGCAAACTGGTGGACATCAAGGTGGTTGGGATGAGTATGATCATCAAACGTTTTTAAAGCTCAGAAAAAAATTTAAGGTAGGATGAAGCTCTACCCTCTTCATATCATATCAAAGATTAGAATTCTTCTAAACTCAAATCTGTTTCCCAACTTTTTTATCTAAGCGTGTGAGGAAAAACGTTCTTGCCAAAAGGCTTACTGTATGTCTTAGGCAAAATATAAACTTTATGCCAACAGTGACCAAAACAGAGATCATGAATAACTAAGGAGTGAGAGGCATATCCATAGAACCACAAGATTGTCATCAAGTGAAATATTTATGTATATGAGGGTATGCTAACTTTGTAGCAAAGGGGAATTTTGCCAGATGAAAGATTCAGCTGTCTGAATAGACAGAGTGATTAGTCTTCCTGAAGGATAGATTTCACACCCCTGAGTCTGAGTACACTTGATCAAATCAGAATGAACAATGAAGGTGAAACACACTGGTTGGGTGTGTAGATGGTGTAAAATCTATTCTTTAGGCTGCAAAATCGCTTCGGCTTCATCAGACATGATCCTGTGTTTTACAATGAGATGTTGGGCATTTCCCTTGGGCAGTTCCGTCTCCCTTGGTTTCTAAAGGTGTAATATGAAGCAGAAATTGCGAAGAAATATCTTGAAAGTCTGCTACCATCTGCTACCAATCGAAAACGTTAATTTTTTTCCTTTCAGTTTTTTGAAGAATTTCTAGCAAATGCAGAAGCAGAAATTCCAACGAGATCGCGTGATGACATCGTCCAACACAATGAATGGTATAAGGAATATCTCATTTTGCGCGAAAATAAACGAACAGCTATTGCTAAATGGAAAGACATGAAAGAGGTAAGCAATGTTAATGATAAAATTCTATTTCAAAATGTTAGATCCATGCCAATTTTCGTTAATTTTTTTATTTTCACATTGCGCATATTAACATGACAAGAATTCATTACGTTATGGTACGGATTCTTGAGCATTATGAAGACTGTACATTTTTCAAACAGGAATTCTTTGGCAGAAAAACCATGTAAATGCGCGCCAGGCTTGTTCTTTAGGTCTTTAGGTTTGATTTATGCGTTCAGTTCAAAACAATGTAAAGTAACTCATTCCACAGAGTTCTTGCTCGTGTGTTGGTTGTATCTCTTCCTGGCTTATAATTTTAATATTCAATGTCTTCTCAATGTTTTTTAGAATGTCTGAATTTGCATTTTTTTCATATCTGTGTTTCTAGTCTGAAAAGCAAGACAAGCTTCATCGTGTTGAGGAAGATGTTGAACTTGAAAAACGTAGAGAACAAAAGCAACGAGAAATTATAGAAAAAGAAAAGATTGATCGATTTTCAAAGCTAGAGAAATGGAAGGTAAATCGTCTTGATTTTGCATTTCTTTGTTTGACTCGTTTTACGAATGGTTTGCTTGAAGAAACTTGATTTCATACAAACTTGATAACTTGAAACTTGACAACTTGATTGATGCCTGATTGAGTGATTGAGCATTTAGTGATCATTGTATTTATGATGAATATACTGGGTAACGAGTTTCACTGATTTTTTTACGTGCCCGGCTATCTTATCTACCTCGATCCTAGACTTATGACGATGAGTCACTTGTATCCCTGCGGTGAACCTTCCTCAACAGGGACTCATAATGAAACAGTGAAAAACGCTGACCTTATTTTTTGCCTTTATCAATCGAATTATGATGGAATCACGGCTTCGAATCTCGAATCCGGTGGGAATGTTATCAGTTGTTCAATCGAATAGAAAATTCTATCACATTTGCCATAACAATAGTAGTTCACATTCACAAATCGCGCAAACTGATTGGTACTCTAGGAAGTTCAGAGTTTGGGCCCAAATAGGGTCAGGTGTTGGAAACACGGGACTCCAGGTCATCTGTCTTCCTCGATCCATTGGCAGATTGATTGATTGATTGATTGATTGATTGAGTGATTATTGATTAGTGATTAGGGATCATCCTATTCGCGATGAATATACGGGGTGATGAATTTCACGGATTTTTATCTTCATGGCTTTACTGAGTCCTTATAACTGCTTATTTTTGTTATACATAAAAACATGCAAAAATAACTGTAGTGCAGGCTAAATTGAGTCTTAACTGTTAGCTACCTGTCAGAGAGTTTGAATTTCTCTCCCTATTGCTTGTTTCATTTGACTAATTTCTCTACTCACCTTTTGGGGTGACCATGAAGATGATTGGATTTTTTTATCTCTCCTTAGCTTGATAAAGAACTGCGACGTCAGGAAGTTCTTGATAAAGAAAAAGAGAAACACGAAACGGAAAGGAGACAAAAAGAAGAGGAAGAACAGAGAAGAAAGGTATTTCTATTGAAGTTCATTTTATCCACAAATATTTTTTATTTTTAAGTTGTGGCAGAGAGGGTTACCTTGCTTACCAACTTACCAATCACTAGCCTCATAACCAAGGCTAACGAATCACAAGATTTACATCTAAAATTAATTTTTGACAAAGTACCACGCCTTATTTAGGAAGATTTTATTAATTGTGCTCATGAAGACAAAAAGCTATTTTCAAAACATAGCAAACGAATATCTGAAGTTCATTTTTGCGAGCACTTTTATCGTGCAATAACTTGTTAAATGTATGATTAATATTCTAAGGTGAGTTGGTTTGAACCCTACGTTGTCCCTTATAGCTATTCTGTAAACTTTCAATCTGATTGTTGAATTAAACCAATTGATTTTTTGTTTTGCTGTCTATATGTAGGAAGAAGCAAGGTTAAAGGTGCAGGAATACCAGAGGAGGAAAAGAGAGGACGAAAAAATATTGGAAATGGCGCGTAAGGCACGGGAAGAAGAAATGATGCTGGCAAATAAATTGACTGAAGCTGAAAAATATCGAATAAAAGAAAGGGTGAGTTTATCTTTAAAATTGCTTTATGAAAAATTGTCTGTTTGCCATTCTTTACATTTAAGATTCAAAATAGCTTTGAATATCTCGGTAAATTGTAAGACAACTGGCGTGCTTTTTTCAGCATGTTAATGCTTTTCGTTCGACTTTCATTAATTTCTTACGAAAGATATAGTTTAGGTTGATTTGTCGTTAGAACCAAACTAGAACAGTGCATGATACATTCTGCAGGTAGGTATTTCTGATAGATGACATATTACGGTTATTAATTATTGTGGTTTTCTTTTCTAGGATAGAAAATTGCTTGAAGAAAAACGGCGCAGAATTGATTCAAAAGAAAGAGAGAAAATCGAAAAGGAAAAACGTCTCGATAAACTACGTAGTCAGGTAATGAAATACTCAATTCTAAGTTTCAGAAGGAGATTATTTGCAAACTTTTCGTAACGGAAGTATCGGTTGGTTCTTCGATTTCGTCTTAGTTTAAAACACGATGGGAAATTGAATTCTTAGTAAATCCTTTATCCTTGGATATGTTTTTGCAAGAGATTCTCGTTGATTTGTATGGTAGTCTGTGTGAAAGCAAATGCTATCTTGATCATCGATTTCCTATCGTTTTTCCTGTGCCAGTTGGCATATAATGATCTGTACCTTTCTTTGTTTTCACCATGACTGGGATATTCGAATTCTCTCATTCTAGGTCGAAGTTCGAGTTGAACGTGATCCATCTCGACTTTACAAAATGACTGAAGGATGGAAGGAACGCAAGAAAGCAGCCAAAGCTGAAAATTCTCAACCACAAGCTAATTTTCAAAGAAGGTGGTTAGCTTTTTCATGTACTTAGTTGTAATTGCACCGTTCAGCTATAAGATTAGTCGCAATATCTTATACTTCGGTTGATATATCTTATGGTAATTGCCAAAATGATATTTAAGAAGAGTACCTTAGATCCTCAATCAAACCCCCACCTTCGAATAAGCCTCCCACTTCATCTAACTAATTTTGACAAATAAGCCCCCCTTGTAAGGCCATGGGTTTTGTATTTGAATTCCACATTAGGGTGAATTTTAAACAAATTTATACTTTCGTTGCCTTGGTATTATGGTTATTTTCGTTATAGTTCAGTGTTACAGTTTTAATCTATCAAATCCTGTGAATTCTAGTTCAAAATTAATGATTCTCACTTTTCTATATACCTTCTCATCTATAGAATCGTGGTATACCATCAAACATCTACTGTACTATTTATTAAGTCATTAGTAAAGGGCATGCTCTTATCTTCATTTGCTTTATTTGTAGAGCTGTTCCATCTTGGCGACAAGGAATGCACTGAACCTCTCAGGCTAAACTGAGATGGAAGAACAAGGTTTGCGTCGAAAAGTCGTCAGTAATTTTCATTACCTGGCTGCTAACTTCGGTTAAAGACGTGAAGCTTTGTCAATGCTGATACCAAGCTGTTACTACTGGATTGGATGAATTGCATTGGCTTGGACAGCTATTGCTGCAATAAAGATGCTGTCAAATGCCAATGACAGCTAATGGGAAATCACTCCAGTCATCAGTCATTTTATTGAGCAAGGGATGGAAGTTGATCCAACATTGCACAGTAGCACAGAACAAAATTGTAAATTATGCACATTTTCATGGGTTGTTTTCCAATGATGTATATACTCTAAACTAAAAAAGTTGCTCCCATCATCTGTCTTCTTTCACATAGCCTTGTTTCTCTGGCAATGTAAAGAAAATAGAAATTTGCGTCGGGGATAACCTCAATGAAACCTGAATAATCTCTGTAAAATTGATTCTGAAAAATATAGAGTGAAACCCCTTTTTTGATAAGCCCCCTCTGGAGTCTTTGAAATCAAATACTTTCGGGGGGCTGAAGAGCTTTTACGGAATGCCGTTTACGGGCAAAATCGGATCAGATTTGTTTACATTCATTTGAAGTCATGTGACCATGTGAGAGAAAGAGCTAAACATGATAGAGAAATGAAAAGATGCTCTAGCTCTATCAAGAGACTGATCACATCACAGGACTTAAAATGGGTAACAAACCTAGGCAGTTTAGATCATTGTGAAAATTGTTTTCGATCCTGCAGTTCCAGAGATCCAGAGGGCCTCGCTGGCAAATAATTTGAAAAGTTTGTTGTCAAAATAAAATGCGGAATGTGAGTCAACGATAGTTTTGTATACATATCCCATAATGCATTGCTTGTTGTCAGTGCATCGATTGCATTTTTGCGGTGGAAAGGAAAAGAGTGTGAACAGGTGAAAAATAAGGACAACTTATATTTATTTGAACTGCTGAGATTACACACTTCATTTATCAAAGTATTGGTTAATTGTCTACATTTATCAAGATGTAATGGAATGGCGAAGTTTATTGCTTCATTAAAATCGTTTGAAAGCCGCAGCATAGTTGCAAAGTAGCGTCGTTCGCAACCGAATGATCTTTTCCTGTTCAGAGCAGGCCAGGATTGAGCAATCTTGAATTATTTGAATTGCTAAGATTACACACTTAATTTATCAAAGTATTGCTTTACTTGCGACATAAATCAATGAGAAATGGAATGGAATTGTTCACTGCTTTATCAACGTCGTTAAAAAGCCGCACCATACGCGCGAAGTAGCGTCGTTCTCCAACCATGGATGGTATGACTTTAGGCCTGGCTGGCCTAAACGAGAACAATGAGCGCTCATGAGTGCTAGCACAGAAACTCTCCTACCAATAAACATAGGAATCAGAGTAAGCCTTGCTTGTTAAAGAACAGATGGATCAGCTATGCCAGTAAATGAACGAAGCAATAAACTCAAGGAAGATGAGCTTGAGAGATCATTGAAATTATTGAAGCAACACAAAAACAGACTTACTAACAATGGGCAAGCTGATTTCGAAAAATCAATTTTTGCGTTATCCACATATCTGAAATCGATTCGCCCAGCCACTGAGGTCGAAAATAAAAATGATGCATTTACTGATGAATTTCTGTTAGAGAAACAAAGTACTGGACTTCAGGTTGTTGACTTTTACAACTGTGAAGTTGACGATTTTGGAATTATACTTTCTCAGTCAAGTAAAGCTCGAACTAAAACTTCAAAGGTTGGGAAGGAGAAAGTTGGAGGGATCTATGTATCTAAAGTGGTAGTAGATAGCAGAGCATATTATGATGGCAGACTAGAAGAAGGAGATGAAGTCCTTGAGATAAATGGCCATAATACTGAAAAGATAACCTTAGAAAGAGCAAGGTAAATACCTTATTGTTATGGTTATGTTTATAATTAAGAAGTGCAGGTGGATCACTAGATTTGAATGAGAAGGCCAGAGTGGAAAGTTTGTATAGCCCATGCAATTCGTGTGGACAAGAACATAACATGGTTTTCAATCTGAGCCAGGCAGTTTGCAATAAAAAAAGATGTATTGTTGTAATCTATTGTTCTCAACTACGAAATTTTCACGCACTCTTACTTAGACCATCTCAACTTGTATGCATAAAATACAAACTTTCCGCTCTGATAACAAGCTATAAAGAGATACTAGAAAGTCAACATTGTATTTTTCTTCAATGAAAAAGGAAAGTATATCTTTGAAAGCATGTCAGCAGATGAAGGTGAAGTTGCGGTTTTTAGTATCAAGTGCTGGGATGGCAGAAGTAGCTAAGCGCTAATCAAGTCTGCAACCCCTTGTCATGACATTCAAGTGGTAGGGCCCTACCAAGTATCAATTAACCCAATCCACCGGACTGCTGTGGCTGAAAAGTCAGAGGATTACACTACTGCGCCACAGCACCTTCAACAGTGGCAGAGAACATTTTGAAATAATCAATACACCTTTTGGCTACTCTTGATAGATGTAGGGGTAAAAGAGGTAGACTGGTGGGCTTAAGTAGAGTGTTAATTGAGTGAAAGTGGCAGGCCATATCCTATTGGCAAAATTTATTCACATTGTTTCTGTTACCCCTTTTCCCCCTGGCTTGCATATTTTACCCTGGTAGATCTTGCCTGTTTTATTACACAATACAAGTAGGATCTTCATGTCTCGGTATTTTTTCTGAAAATGATATCATTGCATTAATACATTCTGTTTTGGCTAAGTGGTTAAATTCTCATTTCAGCTTAACAATTATGCGGAACGTTTGAGCGTTTCTGTTTGAAAAGAATAAAAGATTATTTGAATGGAAACCACTGTACAGTAGATGTGTTGTTTTTGTGGAGGAGTGCTGAATTGAAATCAAAGCTTATTCAGCTGTGAATTTTAGTAATTATGATTTTTTTTGTTCTGCTACAGTATATAATGAACATTTTACTTCACTGCTGTTTCATTTGTTCAAAAATGGTTGTAAAATGAAACTCAAAAAGTGAAAAACTAATTTTTTGATATTGTAGGTTTCAACCACTTTTATTGCGGAATTGATCCTGGTTCTGTTAATACCACCAGACCGGTAATTTATCATATTTCATTGTATCTGATTGGGTATACTTTATTTTCATTAAAATTTGTTTTGAATTTTTCTTGCAGATGGCATTTTGATAGTGCCTTACGTTCTGGAAAACTATGTGTGGCTATCTTCAGGAAACAGTCTGCTGGGTCAGACTCAGAGCTTGATGAAAAGGAGCCCTCCCCATTTCTGAAAAGGAAAGGAAAGTTCACTGGCAGCATTTCAAGTTCATGTTCTGCTTTGTCAACATCAAGTGGTATGAGACATTCTTTTACAGATGATGATGGAATGCATTCTGATGTTTCAATGGAGAGCAAAGCAACAATTCCTTCAGTTGCTTCCAAGGTATTTATTTCATTTATATATTTACTTCACTTGTTTAAATCAATTCAATTGGTGCCCTCAGATCTGTTTCAATATCTAAAATACTACAGTACGGCTGTTGCGCATAGTATCATGGTTTTCCTGCCTAGGAATTGTCACAAATTATTAAGAATTCTTGAAAGAACTTCAGAAGTCTTGTTTAAAAAGATTCATTGTATATTATTTCATATGACCCTAGGCATCTTGTCAGAAGTGAAGAATTCTTGAATATTCTTAGGAATTCTTGAAAATTGTTGTCTTGTTGATATGTATGTATGTATAGCTCAAGAAACAATTGCTTATCTAGGGCCTTATGGCTACTGCCATTTTACTGGTTTCCACTTTTTCAAAAATTCGACTGGAGAGAATAGGTCAGCATCCCAGTAAACATTTTCCAATTCTGCAATCTCTTTGAATTAGCAGGAAGTTCAATTTGTATTTTAGTGATCTTTTTCAGAAAATTTTGATAAACTGCATGAACTGTTAAGAGATGAAGAATTTGTGTTGCTGCAAAATGCATAATATTACTTTTCTGATTTGAGTGACATCCTTTCATTGCTAACAAGCAGGTCTTGATTACCACTTATAAAGGAATGAGCAAATACTACCTGTCAAAGTCAAATATTTGTAAAAATGAAATGTATTTGGTATTAATAAGATCCCATTTAATTTTATGAGAAGATGTGCAGTGGTGTTGAAAATGTTTCCAACATTTCTTGCCTCTTATTTTCAGAAGAGGTTTGTCAAGAAAATGCACTTGCTGAATGACAGGGGTACAAGGGGATTAGGAATTCAAATTACTGGTGGACAAGATGCAGTTGAGGAAGGAAGTAATCATGGCATTTTTGTTACTCACATTATGGATGAAGGAGCAGCGGCCAGGTAAAGTTTGCTTTCAGGTCTAAATTTTTATTAGTTCACTTAAGTAATGCCAGCACTATCATAAAGGTGATAAACTTCATTCCTGGAAGAAGTTCTCTTAAGATTATTCACAAAAGTAGCTTATTTATGATTATGTTGGAGTGGAGAATTATTTTCCTGATGCCTAATTTGACTATTTCAAGTGAAATGTAATTCTATGCGAGTATAACTTGTTTTAAGCAAAAATATTTGACCACTGAGTTGTTAAAGAGAAGTGTTTTCCAATGCTTCAAACAGCATCCTAAACTTTTTTGTCTGAAGTTTTTATCCAAAATTTTTGTCCAGAACTTTTCAGTTCATAAAATCTCAATGAAGACATATTGAATATGTTTATGATTATTGAATCATATGGCACTGTCTTTGTATACAGGGATGGTCGTTTGAAGGTTGGAGATGAACTATTGTGGATAAATGGGAGGCATTTGATTGGTTTATCTCATAGTGTGGCTGTTGAATTGCTTGCTGCAACATCATCTGTTGTGCAGCTTGTTATTGCAAGAGATGCTGTAAGTAGTCTAGTCTCTTTTGCTTAATCTTATCTATTCTGTCTATTGGTTGATATTGACTGTTGCTTTTTGAGCAAGGTGCCCTTTCCCATGACATACTGATCTGCAAAGCTTTGCTGGATGAAACCCAGTACCAGACAAATGTTGTATATTCAATCACAGGAAATAAAGCCTGCCATAAGAACCATTATTCTTTAGCTTAGCCCATCAATTGCATTTATTCAATTTTCAAGTTCCCTTCATAAAAATTGTTCAGCTGAATTAAACCTTGAGCATTTTACTTAGAGTGAGGATGACACAAGCTCAATATCTGCTGGATCATCAGGTCACCCTGGTAGTTTAAGAAGAAGATTGAAAAGATTATCAACATCATCACAAGAAATTAGCACTTCTGATGAATCTGGTCGAAGGTTTTACAGAAGAAAAGTGAGTTTTGTTACCAATTTTTTATTAAAGTAATCGTATGAATCGAAAATTATTGTTATAAGAGAAATGGAACTTTTTCAAGGCTTTTGAAACAAAGCAAAGTGATTCTTTATGAACAGATGAATTTCTTTGTCACTCACCTTTTCATGCTGTCAGGTTTGTGGCTATCTCAGATTATGTTGTTTTACTGGGTGACTCAAGGACTGCCCCCCTCCCCCCATTTGAAAGATAATTGCAGCAAAAACAGTTATGCGATAGTTACAGTTATTGATTTTTCTAACAGCTAACAGATTGAAGTATTTTTGATATTTTTTGATACTTTAAGTATTAGTCTTTTGTCCAATTCAAAAGATCAAAAAGTCAGTCTTTCAGAAGAGAGGGAAAATGGCCAATTAAACAGAACGTCTGAATGATTTGATGTGCTCTAATGTAGCTGCAAGAATCATTCTGTTGAAAAGTGTGGAAATTCCGAACTTCCATACAACATCAGTGAGCAAACAAAGCCATCTTCAAAATTGGAAACATTCATGCTCAGAATTTCGGAAAGCTGACCAAGGAGGTTTCTGCGAAAATGATAAAAGGATAAAAGCCTGCCAACAAGGGTACAGGGTTGAAAAAACAAGGATCAAATAAAACAAGTAAATTTGCAGCAATGATATTTCGAATAGTGGGACATTTTTTGTGTCACCCAGTATTGTGTGAACATAGTCTACGGTTGAGGTTCCTCTTAAATTTACCATGTTTGCACAATACTATTGAGAATGTTATCATTGATTTTTCTTAGGCTGATGTATTTGATGAGCCAATAGCGACTGCTGGCCAATCAAGTATGAACACTCAAATAGGAGAGAACACACGAACATCACGCCAGTCACCTATGCAAAACGTTGGATCCCTCCCTGGCAGCAGCTTTGGACATGCTGATGATAGCGACACTATTCTGATCACAGTACGTAAAGACAAGAACAGAAAAGGTCTTGGATTCTCTATCGTAGGTGGCAGAGATTCTGGTAACGGAGGCCTTGGGATTTTCGTCAAAACTATCTTGCCTGGAGGAGCTGTAGCGGAAGATGGCCGTTTAAAAGTTGGTAAGAAGTGTTTTTTTATTGCAAATTTGAATGTCAGTGGTGCAGAACATCGTATTGTGAATATTAATCAGAAGAAGAGAGTGAGCGTAGATTCGTGTGCCTGTCAAAAATTGCCTGTTTTATCTGCAACAGATGCCTCTCCGATGGCGCAATTAGGATAATGAAATAATTCTGGTTTGATTTAGATCTCCGTTGTCTTACATCTAAAGGTATCTTCGGTCTTTGCTAATTGATTTTTCTCTTTCGTGGAACTTCGCCTTGCCTATTAACTATCCTTGCTCTCTGTTATGTGAGAAACCTATCAACAAGGTGCCTTCGAATCTGAATCCTTTTTCAGCAGATATATTAACGAGAAGACACTTGAAATATGGAGGAAATAGGCTTTCAGATGGCATAGCATTGATGTCTCTACAATTTTAAACAAAAAGGTTGCTGGGATTTCAAGAGGCAAACCCCCTGTTCTGAGCTCAAGACTAAAATTCTTTGCTTTCAGGGTTCCTTCATCGCTCTTTGAGTTCATTCGATTACTGCCTAACTTTGATTGGTTGGTTGATTTAGATAAGCAATTGAGGACAAGTGATAGGCCAAATGCCTGAACTTTTCAAACATGTTGTTTGAAAACATGTTGCAAAATAAAGAAATAGTTTAGACTAAATCTAACGTGTAACACCTTGTCCGAGTTTGGAATCGCTTATCTGCCATCCATAGCCGAGTTCCCTTTCTTCCTTTCCTGTCGGCAGTGGAAGACTTTGGCTGGAGGTCAATTTTAATCTCATAACCATAGCTACGAACTCAGATGCAAACCGCAGGCTTTGGATGTTAAATTAGATTCTGTCAGTCTTAGGAAGTTTATGGTTTTGTTGCGAAAAATGTTTTGAATCGGTCATTTTGAAGCGCCGAGTACAAAATCGCAAAGTGTATGTACCCACGTGCAAAAAGATCTTTTATTTAGCTTTGCCTCGTGGGAGTTAAATAGATCTTAACTGTTTTTTCTTAGCAAGTTGTATTCATCGTGTCCTTTTGTCTTTAGTAGGTTTTACCCAGTCGTACAAGTCAAACATTGAATTTTCATTATTTCTGTCGAATGCAAGAGCAAATATTTGGACGATCGTTATTGTGTTTGGTACAATAGGATGACATATAGGAAGTAAATATGAAAGTTTGATGCAAATACAGCGAAAATATTTACAAAGTTTTGTTCGTCAGACTTGAGAAAATTCAGTTCGTGAATTTATTAAAACAGTGAAATCCGATAATTGAAACTGGATCTTTAAAAGGTTTAATTTTCGTTAATCGCAAATGGATCGGTTCACACTTCACTGGCTATTGCGTTGTGTCACCTGACCAGTCGTAGATCATTGGACTGACTGAGGAAACAAAAGGATTGTGTCTCAGCCAGTTCGTAAGGACACTTTGCCAGACAGAAGCGGGTTTATGGTGCAAGATTGTTAGGACATCTTAGCTATTTGCGTGGAGACCTATCACTTGAGCAGAAAGACAAGGAGTCAAGTATGTGGTAGAAATTCACACAGATTTGAAAAGTTTAAGACATGGCTTACTATAAAACGTTTGAAATATGGCTATATTTGTTGATTAGGATTCAGATCAATGGGATTTAGATTTGTGGTGAAGATGCTAAATCTCATGATTTACGTTGGTAGAATTAATGCTTGCTGTTTTTTGAAGGTGATGAAATATTAGAGGTCAATTCACAGTCGTTGCTAGGCAGCACTCACGATGAAGCAATCAAGATATTCAAGGTAAAAAATTAGATTTATGTTATTTAGGCCACCTTGTTTTCTCTGCTATTTCATTAAAATGCTGCAGGAAACTTCTATTTAGTTCGTTTCTTCAATGTTTAGGCCCTTCTTTAGTGGGACCTAAGACACTTCTTTAAAGTTTGACAACATTGGTTTCCATTGGTGATGTGTGAGAAATATCACGTGACGTCTGAGAATTTCTCATCAGTCTTCAATCGATTAATTTAATGTAACGTCCGCCTTTCCATTTCTGGTACACCATTTGATTTTTGTTAGTTGGCTCAAGTTTTCAAGACGTGTAGGAATAATATTTTTAGGGTGAGATTTGTCTTCAATGTCACAGAAAGCATCAGATTTAAAACTCCACAACTGTGGCAAAATTTTATCACAAACAATACGGAAAATCAGGATCCCTTGGTCAGTTGAAAGCAAATATTAAAATTGGAACGGAAAAATTGTCCATGCAAGCTGTTTCGCATTTTTGTTCCAAACTTGGGCTTTTCATAATAACTGTTTTTAGAAATTATATTGTATACTTTTTTGATGAATTATAAATCTTATATCTTTCTTTCTTATACAACAATTGTATTTTATATTTTAACATTAGAATTTTTAGCTGTCAAATTTTGGCTATTTTTTGTAAGCCAACTAAAAAGAAGTTAATAGTAATTATATTACTAAAAGGTTGTGTTGTTCTGAATCAAATGAATCAAAGTTCTCTCAACCCTTAATTGCAAAGCGAAATTTTCTTTCGTAAACATTACAAGTTCCAACCTCGTAGAAAATTCCACTTACTGGAACTGACCTTAAGAAGATGGACTCGCCAGCGTGAACACTCTTTCTTTGCCCACAGGGCTTGAATGGTATCGTTCAGCTTTTGGTTCGCAAAGTAAGACGCCGCACAGCCAGTGGATCTGCACTTAATGCTGCTCAGAGGATGAGTTCACCAAAATTGTCATCCAATTCATTTTCAAATGAAGATCATGATCTTATCGAAGTCACACTTACTAAAGGTATGATTTCATATCCTACTAACCTTAGTTAACGCAGTTTTCTAGCGGAGAATGAAGTTTATGAAGCTGTAATGTAATGTCTACTGTAACTAATAGCGATACAGTAGACTGATTTCATAGGTCGTTGTTATCGCTATTGATAGACTGAACTCAATAGATCACTTTCACAATGACGTCAACGCTTTTGAAATACTTCCATGAACATCACTTGCCTCGATATCATGTGGATCTAAATCTCAAAAGCGTGCATTGCTCTTAGCAACGCATGAAATAGTTTTGCACGTGTCTTTGCAACATAATGTAAATTTCTTGCTGTACAGGGAATCACATCTCTTACCTCGAATTGAATTGAATCGTGAACTGGTTTATTGAAAATATGTAGAACATTTTTGTCGTTTTAGATCTTGTCGTTGTTTTTGCAACGATAACTGGAAGTATTTCAGCGAGTCTAACCTTACAACATACTGAAATGATACTAACCGTAAAAGCTCTGTTAAGCCTCCGGGAGGGACCGGGGGGGGGGTTAATTTCTGAAACGCCAAAGGGAGGCTTAATGGAGAGAGGCGTTGATCTGGACTAAAGACTGAGAACTTTAGATCAATGTTACATTTCAGGGCTTTACAGGTCACATCAAAACAGTGTTTAAGTTATGATAAGTGTCAGCTTGTTGACAAATTGAAAATCAAATGATTTGTTTTCAGCTGTCAACACTGGACTTGGAATAGGAGTTGGATGTTCAGGGAAAAGAGGCACCAGCGGATATGGTATATTTATACATCATGTTGCTGATGGTTCTGTTGCTCAACTCGATGGCAGATTAAGGTACTGATTTATTGCCGGTCTTGTCATGCTCATAAGTCAATCTGGAATCACTGGTAATAAAACTTTTTGGTGTAAATATTTGACAATTTCTTGGCCATATAAGCAGAAAAGATGGACTAGAAAAACTTGCGCTCTGTGGGAAAATAGAAGGAAAAAGATGTAGAGGAAGACAACGAACAACATATATTGACAGCCTGAACAACTTCGCAACAAATAAACAACTACCAAATAGTGAGCTCATTCAGCTTACTGATGACAGGGTGGAGTGGAGAGCCATGATCGTCGATGCTTGCACCAGGCCTGACACTTCAGGAAGGAATTGGACAATCAACTCGATCCAGTGCGCCAAGAATGGTTCAAAGCATGTAGTAAAAATTTGTCAACTGTTTAACAACCTAAAGTTGCTTAATGTAACTTGTAAGTGCGCTTTGAAAATTGTAAGAAAGAATTAAAATGTTGAAATGAAATGACAGTTTCCATTCATATTTGTATTGTCTAGATTCTTTATCCGTAAGTTAATGCAATGGTTCAGTTATTAGAATTCAACGATCAGACAATTTACTTTTTCTTGTTGGAAGATTCGATAAAATTCAACAAATTTAGAAACTAGTTTATTCGTTTTTTAGAAAAGGTGATCATATCCTCGAAGTGAATGCGCACGTGCTTTATCAAGCAACTCTTGACGAGGCTTACAATGTTCTTGGAAATCTTCAACCTGGAACTGTTAGACTGAAAATAAAGCGCAAGAAGAACGCAAATCTTTCCAAGAAATCTTCTGTTGGAAGATCAACAAAAGCCAAGTCTGACAATGGTGATAATGCGTTGGCAAAATGGGGAAATATGTTGGATCTTCGTACACCTTCTAAACCAGTTCAAGAAGAACTTGCTGATCTCATGACTCCTGCCAGGCATTTGACTGGTAAGTAGAGTCACATTCGCTTAAGTAGGATTTTGCATATGTTACACAAAAGATATCACCCAACAGACAAATTCAGATAATGTTATTCATGCCCCAAGTGCAGGTCAAGTGGTCGTACACTTGAGAGATTATTTTGTCATCTTGATTCAGTGACGCACATCACGTTTTTTACCCGCATCACGCTTTCTTAGGTTGTATCAGGTGCGTGCAAAGAGTGTTTTTTTTTTATAGATCTAAAAAGAACGTTAAAAATACAAAATTGATACATTTCTATGTACCAGCCACAGCGGGGAAGAACACTTGGTCATCTGGTCTCCACTGCGGCTGGCACTTACAATTCAACTATACTAAATACAATAAGAAAACAAAAACAAACAAAGGATAAACAGGTAAAGGGAAGGGATTGCTGCTTTGTGTTGTGATATGATATACCGGCCGAGTCAAAAATGTCCGCCGATGTGTAGTACAAAAAAATTTCGAGTAATCAAGCCATTTCCACGCGCTATGCACTATGCACTCACCCCACAGTGTTTCCTCAAGAGGACTATCACATGATCTAAAGTAGATATTACAACGTTTACTTAACTTGTCTGATTGATCAGATACTTCGAAAATTCATTGCCTTCGTCGAATTTTACGTCAGATATTTACGTAGATTGGACCCTTGTCAGAGTTAGTAAGTGAAATTCCATAAATTATAATTAAAGAACCTCGATTCCAAAGCCTTTAACCTGTGCTTGAGTGGAAAATTGGATTGATCTCACAGAGCAGAAACTGCGCACACATGCGGGAAAACTCGTAACTTTGAGCCCCTCTCCAACTCCCTGCAGCAGATTCCAAAATTCAGTAACACTTGATATTTTGTTCCTTAGGCCTTGAACTCTTGATTTATCATTTCAGAAAACTTTGCTGTGTGAAAACTTTCTTATCTCAGATAGCTCGATGACGTCATTTGCGCAGTATCTGCTCTGTTGATTTGCCTATAAAATCTTGGAAGATTTTTCTGACGAGTCACAAATACCTTGAATGTTGATTAATGCAGAGCCTTATGAGGATCTTTGAATATGACTTGACGAAAAAAATGGCAAAAGGACTTGTATTGCTAGCTGGTCTCAAAAAATTGGCTACTGCTCGGTATATAGTCAAGTTAACGTCCAAGTTTTTTAAACTGATATGATGTGGAATCAAGTTTTTGGAGAAAATTGATAATTAATATGAAATTGATAAATTGATAATCAATATGAAATTGATAAATTGATAATCAATATGAAATTGATAAATTGATAATTAATATGAAATTGATAAATTGATAATCAATATGAAATTGATAAATTGATAATCAATATGAAGAGTAATTATGATTTAAGTTTTCTCTTTCTGTGCAGGTTTAGAACGGAATGTTAGTCAGAAATCCGAAATATCGGTATGTGCATCAGATGGCTCAGACAATGGCAATGACGTAAGATTTCGAATGCTTTGATTTCATTCTTTTATTTTTACTTGATTTATTCTAACATTTCGTGCATGGTAGATTTCATTATTACGATTTAATTAAAAGTGTTGTAGATTCCAAAGCATGGTTGACCAGTGATGTTATCTTAATATCAGATAGGTCCAATGGACTCTTTTAGGCCTTTTAGAGATTCTACGAAAGAGTCTCGATTCAGAGATATATTTGTACATTTTTATGCGCAATGGTTCGATTGCATTGCGTTAGAGCCTCTATCTCTTTGTGCGCATTCGAATATTCTACAGAATATATTTAAAATATCCTTCCATTCAGATTATTTTTTAGAATTGCTAAAAGGTTTATCATGTTGCATTCACATTCTTAGAATCACAAATGTCCATCTTTTCCTTCTACCACTTTGCATGTCATCATCAAATTTTGTGTGCTTTGTTTCTGGTACGCTGTATGCCAAAATCTTTTAGCCTCTTTTTTCGTAAGCCAATTCCATTCACTACAAAAATTTACTGAACTTTGTGCTGAAATAAACTAGCTACTCTACAATCAATACGATTGATGACTGCACTGAGGATGGTGCAACTGGAAACTCTTGGCATGTGTCCAAATGCATCTCTCTATTAAGGCATCTGATTATTTGAGGTTCTGCAGAAACTTTGTTTCTTGACCTGCTTTCAATGTAAAGTTGATGGATTGAGGACTGAGGTGGAGCTCTCAGATGGCACATGAAATTTTTTTATATATATATTCCATTAAAAATTTACAATATATATATGATTACTTACTATACCTACACCTAACACTACCCTGTTACGAAGACGATACCCCAAGGAGCAAAATATTTTGTCTACCCAGGGGTCATAAACATAAAAAGAGATTAGTAAAAAGACAAACAGAGCTACAAGCTAAAGATTCTTGCAACCAAATAATTGCGAGTGAAGATTGGGAACGTTTGGAACCATTAAAGGCAGTGTAAAAAAACGTCAATTATTTGGTCGCAAGCTTCCTTAAGACATTAACTACTGAAAAACAGACACATATAGAAAGGATTGGGGTGCTCTTTTCAGGGATTCCAGTAACCTTCAACCAAAGCGTTCTGTCTCAGAAATGTGCTGAATAGTCAAATTTAAGTTTATTTTGTTGGCTTCCAAGGGCAAATGTTTGTTTCCGTACAGAAGAATTTGCAACATATTGACATCTGCACTCTCAGAATGTCCACAAGCTTCGAGTACATCGTTGACACCAGCTGATATTTCCTAGACATGGAAAGCGATGTTATCAACTTCTTTGTCCAACAATCAAAAGACTCACGTGCAAATACCATGAAATTCAACAACAAAGTATTTTTGAAAAGAGCTTGAATGAGTTATTTTCCATAGGCTTTCAAATAGGCAAAGACGTTTTTGGTAAACCTTTGATTTTACAAATGAATTAGACCAAATATAAATTCCAAACTATCATCTTGATTTTAACTTTAATTTTTACCGTTTTTACTTTCAGGATGCCATGTCATTTGCTTCATTCATCAGCCAATCAAAATTGCCATCCGCGGTTAGAGTGCGTCTTGCATCGACAAACGACCCTGCCATTTTAGATGAAGCTTACAAAGCAACGACATCAACTGAGGGGCCAGGGGGACCATCAAATCAAGATGGATGGACGTCAATCCCCCCTCCCCCGATTCTTTCAGATGAGGAATTATCACCTTATGATTTTGTGCAGAGTTTTAGCGGTACGAAGAGTTTATCGAAATCATACGAGAGATATCAAGATGGAGGGAAGTTGGTCGAGCGTTTGGTTATTGATAAACAAACATCTATCACAGGTTTGTTTCCCTGTGTTCATTTATGTGATACCGTAGAAATGTTTGTAATACACCAATACCAAATTTTTGTGGATGCAATACGGCAAAGTAGTGAGCCCGAGGTCAAAAGTATTTAACGAGCTTGCGAGATGAATTCGATGACCAAGCGCTTGATGTTTTTCGTATTGCCTGAAGCGAAAAGTTACTATTTGGCTTATTACCCAACGTAGATGAAACGAAGGAAAACAATCGACAAAGTATTACTCGTAGAAGCAATGCAAGAACTGAAGTGCCATTTTGAATTGACGACGAGCATTATGGGAAAATATTGCCCGCTCCTTGCCCAGGCCTGTTCGCTGTCAAGATCTCTGCCTTGGAGGTCGGACGATAAGATCTTTGATTTCGCAACGAAGGCAGATTCTGCATATGATATGAGTTATTCTGTAATGTAGTAGGCACTTCCTGTTACCTCCAGTATGCATCAGCCTTGTATACAGTATACAAGTTATACATCAGCCTCGTTTATTTATCAGCGAATTTACTTTTGTGCGACGAGTCTTGTAACTGCAGAGCTGCGAGCCGTTAATTAAGGATCCCATCCGTCTCATTCATATTGTTCAATAGTCTAGCTTCGGCTTTAAAGGGTCTGTTTCATCCAGCATTCCGTGCACGTGTCGTCTCTTGGCTAACCTTTGTTTGCCGCCATTTTCGTGGCCCATGAAAATGGCGACAACAAAGGGAAACCAAGAGACGACACGTGCAAGGAATGCTGGATGAAACAGACCCTTTAACTAGTTTAAAGGGTCTGTTTCATCCAGCATTCCTTGCACGTGTCGTCTCTTGGCCAGCCTTTGTTTGTCGCCATTTTCATGGCCCATTGGCGACAACAAAGGCAAACCAAGAGACGACACGTGCACGGCATGCTGGATTAAACAGACCCTTTAACTATTAGCTTCATAATGTGAAAAATTTAAAAGACTTATCGATCGGGTGGATTATACCTATTCATTAGACACAATATTTTGCTTGGAGCATGATTCTTTATTTATATCAAAACATAGTTTAAAGTTTTTGGTAACATTGAATTATTTCGTAGGTTCACTTGGAATGGGAGTAAGTGTAGAGAAAAGAACGGATACAGATGCAACTGGACGGATTTACGTCAAGACTATTTTACCGGGAGGTGCTGCAGAATTAGCAACCGGAGGAAGCAGTGGCATCCAAGAGGGAGATGAAATCTTAGAAGTAAACGGGAAGGAATTAAATGGCCTATCACAAGACCAAGTTGTCGTTTTATTTAAAGAAATGCCTTCGAAATGTGAAATAGTAGTGAGAAGGGCACGCAGTGTCGAGACAATGAATCACATTACAATACAGCCAGTTTCTATTGTTCCAAGCCCAAGACCTGGCACGAAACAGGCCCCGAAGATACAAGTAACAATTGATAAGTCACAGGCACCTGCAAGTACATCATCGGTCGAAGTTCCCAACATAATTAATGATACATCGAGCATGCCAACGATGCCTTACATTAGAAGACGCAGTGTTATCCCAGGTCTAGGAGTAGAAGACGATGCTGCAAAGGCGCGAACAAAGAACAAGAAGCTTGCACAGCTAAGCGAATCATTTAAGAATTCAACTGACTCATATCCGGATGACATGAAATTATTGGTAAAAACTGTTGAGAATATGGCAAACTCTGAAGGTGTCTCAGATCCCATGAAATCTTCATTGAACTCTGGTGATCACTTAGGCCTTAATAAAGTTGGTAAGAGCAATAGCGTTCGTAGGTCTCCTTCTAATGTTGCAGACTCGCCTTCAATACAAGACACAGATTCCGGATTGCCCCGGTCTAATTTGATGCCGTTACCTGGTGATGTTCCTGATGGCCTAAACGTGCATTTAATTGAACTGGAGAAGAAGGAAAGATCAGCTCTGGGTATCAGCCTCGTTCCGAGTTCTGACAGTGGTGAAGGATTCTTCCAGGTATTTGTTGTTTGTTTACATTTCGGAATCATTCAGGGTTGCTAAATCTTGTGATTTTCAGAGCTTCATGACATGCCTGGCCAACATCTTCGTCTTTTTTATTGTTGAGTAAGCTGCCATTACAATATTAAGTCTCAGTTTCTCTTGACGATTATCGTCTCTGTCAAAATTCGTAACGGAAATTTGTGATAACCCACGGAAAATAACTCAGATTCAGCAACTTTCGTAAGTTGTATATTTTTCAGGCTACCGGTTTCCTTGTTTCGATCCAAAGTTGTTAGAAGTTATGAAACCCAAGTAAATAAACAAACATTCTGTACTGGACGTTTGCATTGAGGTGTAGTGGTGGATACTTGGAGACGTGGGGGCGCGATAGCCTCCCCCCCCCCGTTTTTTGTCAGAGCAGAGATCTTATGGTTTTCGATTAAATCAATGGCTTCTTCTCCAATATTTGGCAGAGTCTATAGTGCAATCGTTAGTTACGTGACCTTGTACATACGCAATATTCATTTCGGAAATAACTATTTGTTCATCTTTCAGGTTCGACGTATCATACCAGGTAGTGTATCAGAAGCTGACGGGCGAATACAAGTGGGTGATTTAATTTACTCTGTCAACGGGAATGTTATGAAAGATTTGAGCCACCCAGCGGCCTTGCAGATTCTCAAGCATTCAGGCACATCAGTTAAAATTGTTGTCTTCAGGGACAAAGAAGAAGATATTCGACTAGAGCAAGAGAAACTCGCTAAGACTACCCGAAATGGAAGCGAACACGTTGGAATACAATTTGACAAAGCACCGCGACCTCCCAGGCTTACTAAGCGTGAGTCACGTGATGCTTTAATCCCAGGATCCATTGGCACTGAATCGAGGTCACAATCATCCAATCAAAACCGTCCAATTCTCATTCGGCATAGCACAATAGATTCGATTTCAAGCGAAGCAGCATCATCCATGGGGATTCCCCATCTTGAAGATGGTAAACCAATAACACCTCGTGTTAGGAAATTAGATTTGGCTCAACAGACTGCAACAACATTAACCGCTGTGCAAGAGGACCGTGAAGGCGCGTCTCAAAAATTACGAAAAGCTACTTCTATGGAATTAAGAAACCAGAAGAAATTGATAAAAGATTTTCAAAAGTGGCATTCAGAATCGATGGACAGCACAGCAAGTTCAAAACATGCAAGAAGCCTCGATGAAGATGGTGCTCAGATTAATGCTGGAACTCCTGCGAGACGGTCTTCTAAAACGAATGATGATGATGATGATGACGATGATGATAGTGACTTTGATGAGGGTAGAAAAGAACCATTGCAGTTGAATGCATCTTTGTTGACATTTGGACATCGATCAGAAACACAGGCATTTGTCATTGAATATCAACGCATGTTCAAAGGCCTGGGCATCAAAGTCATGCTGGATGAAGACGAGGTTATGATAACGGAAGTGACGTCATCTGGTCTTGTTGGAAAGGATGGAAATATCAGGTAAGCTACCGACCCTGTTTTTAGAATGATTTCTGGGTGTCTAGACAGTCGAATTTTCTCGGTGGTAGGGTATTCTACTGCTCATATGAAGAAATGCTATCTGAATTTGAATACAAATTTATGGAATTCTGTTGTGTCAAATTCCTCCCGCTCAGAAATTCCACTGACAGAGAACTAACCTTCCCACATGATTTTACACCAGAGTAACTTTTTGTGGGACACATTATGAGACACAGATGCACAGAGAATGACTTGCTGACAGGAGTGGTATTTTGTAAACGATCACGAGGACGGCAGAAAACCAGAATGACAAATACAATTAAAGAGAAGCTAGGACTGACTATGTCTGATGCCATTGTAACAGCCCAGGACAGAGAGAAATGGAAGAACATTGTGTATGCCGCCACAGCCGTTCGGGAATCCGAATGTTCTGAACGATAGTACTAGTAGTAGTAGTACATTTTTGTGTCGCTGCCATATGTAAGGACTGCATTTTGGTGAAAGAATTTTATGTTTGCAGCTGTAAGTCTTGAAACAGAAGCAAATCTCGTTTAGTGTGAATTTTCGGGTTGCCTTTATGTTGTTTCCCCTGCTTGATTTTGATAATCTCCAAGTGGATATAAATGGATTTAGATATATGAATTCTGAAATTCCTTGGTATTGAAGTTTGGGGAATTTGTTCTCGTCTGACCTGACACTCGTCTCGATAAAACGTCTGATAATTTCCTAAAAGAATTGTGTGACAAAACCATCTGCAGAGTACTTTATTCTGAAACTGTTCATAGAATAATCATGAGATGACATTGGAAAAGGAAACTTGAATTGGCATGCTTTATACAATTTTCAAGATCATTACCACAGGAATATTTTTTAAATTTCTCTTCTAGGGTTGGTGATATCTTGCTGTCAATCAACGGCGAAGAACTTACTGGCAAACCAATCTCCAAGGTGCAGGAAATGATTAATTCAGTGCCAAGAGGAAATGTTCAGTTAATTGCAAAATCATCGACTCTTAGCGAAGAAGCAGTGAGAAGGCAAAGTAATCCTTTGGTTGATGGTATTCCTGCTGATCTTATTCGTAAAATGTCCAACGAAAATCTTTATGCACCACCAAGACCTCCTGAAAGCATATTTTCCGATGACAGTGAATTTCAAACTCCTGCCCCACCACCCCCACCAGTATTTGATGGAATGGGGCTTAGCGGACAAGCAATAGACAGGTTGAGTGTATTTTCTCAGGGGCCGCAAAAGGGGTTCAGAGATGATATGAGCGACGTGGAAAGTCTGCCAGCTGCTCCACCCCCGCCTTCCTTACCATCGCATTTATTACAATTAAATCGTATGCTAAACAAAGTAGAAGAATCATATAACTCAGTTGGGCCACCTTCATTATTTGCAGGGGACCAAGATGATGATTCTGATACTGACAGTATGTTTACTGCATTGCCCCCACCCCCACCTAAGTTAAGCCCTCAATCATTTACAGGCAATCCACCCCGAAATATAACCCACCAAGTCATCAGTCCTCTAACCTTGCCTCAACCTCAATCTCCTTACGTTGCATCTAGCTCGGATAGAGGCTCGAACAATGATTCAGAAAGCACCTTACGAGGTCCTGGGAGCATGGTTTCATCTGGTAGTGACTCAAGTGTTGTCCCCCCTCCAGCCCGAATTAGGGATCCTCGATTGCCCGTTGTTGAAGAAACATTTGCCGTACAAGAAAACAACGCAGTAGAATCTGGTGTAGAGTTCCAAAGTACTGGATTTGATTTGAATGGGAGTTACAATCATGAGATGAACCAACTTGAAAATGATCATAGCTGTGATAGTGAAATTTACGATGACGATGATTATGATGATGATAAAAGTTCATTGTATTCGATCCCAGCACCACCTCCAAAGCCTACTCTCACTGACCCAGACATAGAGTCACATGACCATCAAGAGACCAATTACCTTAAACGAATTCCCTCCCCATCAGCCTCAATAAGAAGCAATAGAAGCATCTCCTCCGCACTGGATTTTCTTGACTCTACACTTTTATCACATACGGACAGTTTCAGTGGGGAAACACCGATGCATGAACCCTCAGATCCCATCAGTTCGCAACTTTTGTCACCCCCTGGTTGGAGCACACCCGCAGAGAGTAATACAACCCCAATGTCATTAGCTAAATCAAAGTCGACACCTTATGGATCATACACAGATTTGAGTAAAGACTCCCCTACACATATGCCTATTATCATGGGAGAACATTTAGACTCAGATAAAACAACACCACGAAAGAAAGGATTTTTAAACAAATTGAAGAGAAAGTTTTTATCATCCAACAAAACGAAACTTGATGATCATGTTGTGAAAGATTCGAAAGGAAGAGAAATCGTCCATTTTACACATGATAAAGTCAAATCAACAAGCAACAGAAAGTCAGCTATGAAAGCTGCATCTAGTATTCCTAGTGTTAGAGATGTTTTCTCGGAAGCTACAGACGGAAGTATAAAGAGAACGATATCATTGGATGAGCAATCGATGCGAATGGCTAATGAACAGGATATGGCTGAAATGAATGAATCTCATGATTTAAAAGGCCTTCCTTCTTCAGTTATATCAGCATCGCAGGATTGGCAGACATCAGGATCAATGGAACAACTTCCATCAAGCAAACAACTTTCTAGGCCTGTTTCTAGGGATATTGGCCTCTCTCTTGAGTCAGGCATCGACAGGCTTTCCAGACATTCAAGGATGCAAAGCAACAGTCCTGACGAAGCCCCAGCAAAAGGTAATAGGCGTCGCTCGTTAGGAGGTAGAAGGATGTCTATGGAGTCGCCTCCTCGAAGCCCGGCCCCACCACCACCTAAAAGCAATGATGTATATGAAAGGATTGAAGAAGAAGCACCTGACAGTAGAGCTGGTAGCCAAAAAGGTAGCCAAAGGTTATCGAAATCTGTAGGTGATCTATCGTCAAGAAGTAATCGTTCTGATTCAGATGTGTCTCTTAAGGGTCGTAAATTTTTCAAACGAAAGAATAGTGATGGGAATTCATCGAAAAAGTCAGAAGAAGCCAAAAAATCGTCATTAAAAAAGAAACCACCGTCTCCTTTGTTAACACGTCTGAAGAGCATTGGAAAATCAAGCAAAACTCTACCGCCGGAGAGTCCCAATTCTTCGAAAAGAGGAGCAGATAAACTTGAAAGTGATGGCTCCGTTAGTAGTTCCAGCACTTTTTCAGGATTTGAAAATATCGGTGGAAACACGAAAGAATCCGTTGCCCGGCGGAAGCAATCATCCAAACAATCATTAATGAAGTTCAGCTTCCCACCACCGCCGACTGGTGAAGAATCAAGCGGTGGAGATACGTCTTCTGACCATAGTAGCAAAAAAGCTGTAGAGGAGAGTAAAAGAGGGGGACTTCATAGCCCTAATGCTGCAGGGAATAAAGAAACCAAGCGTTTTAGCGCAGTTTTGGAGGAGAGTGAATCCGAACAGGTCATAGCTGCAAAACAAGAGAATATTCCACCTTCTCCAGGGAGTTTGAAAGGTGCAAGAGCCCCAAGTTTTGATGGCAGTGAAGGATGGGGGTCAGAATTCTCTGATTTAGAATCAGTGCGAAACACTGCCCCAACGAGCACGGATTTAGTCGATCCCAAACTACAGGCATTTAGCGTACCCATCAACCAGTTGCCTGAAAATTTTAGATTCAGAGCTAAGACAGCCCCGAATTTGAAGAAAAATGAAAACAATGGATTTCCGGGAAGATCACCAGGAAGAGGAAATGGAACTGCATCTGAAAATGATTCAGATAACGAGAGCTGGGGCTCAGAATTCTCGGAATTCAAGAATATCAAAGATCTGCCAGCGGAAACGAATATTCCACGGTCTGAAGATATCGTAAACCCAAAATTACAACCATTCAATGTAACAAAGAACAAACGAAGCTCAAGTTTGGAAAATTTATCGAAAAGAGGAAAGCATGGAAATAATGAAATACAGACTGAAAACCACAATCCTGTCAAAATGAAATCGCCTCTTCTCAATATTTTCAGCAAAAAAGATACAAAACCTGGAAAAAAATCGAAAGACAAAGGATCAAAATTCTCATTGTTTCATAGTAAAAAACATGTTCCACGTGATACTACACCTTATCTTGACACTGCCGCGCAAAAGCAAGAGCCAAGTTTTATAGCACCTGCAAAGGAGGAGAGTTTTACATCAGCTGCGAAGGAGGGGCGTGTTTCTTGTCCACCAGATAAAGCTGCTGTGGAGGAGCCAGATTATTATGAATCGATAAATGCTGTGAGAGAAACAGGATTGGATAAAGCACGTGATGTTTCAACTCCAATGGATAAGCCGGAAGGTATGAGTTATCGGCATAGGTTCCAATGCTTGGTGTAAGATTTTATGCCCTATGTCTTTGAACCGTATGGCTTCAAATAATCCTAATAATGCTTTGGATAATTGCTATGATCCTACTTTTGGACTTTTCTGAAATCTTTAATATTTTTCAAACTTACAGGGTTTTTTACATTTCATCTCGTTTAGGATATGACGTCATCAAATTTTTAATTCATAACCCAGAAGAGTGAAAGATTTCTGCTTCGTACCATATTATAGAGATTCATAAATGATGGCATTCTTGGAAATTGTTACATGCTTTCTTAAAAACTTTAGGAGCTACGAAGTTTTCTTTAATGAAGGTGAAGGTTAAGGTGAATGTGAAGTTGCGTTATTCAGCGCCAAGCGCTGGGATCGCAGAAATAGATCAACTATCCAATCTGCGACCCCTTGTCATGACGCTCAAGTGGTGGGGTCCTACCGGGTATCAAACCTACTCTGCCTGTCTGTTCTAGCTTCAAAGTCAGAGGATTACACCATGACGCCACAACACCTTAAATCTTAGAAAGGAGAAAAATCCTCGAATTCTGAAAATATTGATGCTTTCTAACAAATCCAAGGGTAGAATCATAGCAAAGTTACTTAAGCTTTTTTCAAGCCATCAAAGAAATGGGCTAGGCCTTAGAACCTATGCTGGATTTTGTCATGTTTTTGTCTTGTTCTTCTGCTCATAACAAATGTTCTTTTATGGCAACATGTCGAGTAGGCCCATTTTCTTTCACATAAAGCTCGGTTCACACTGCTGTATAATTAAAACGCGTAGAAAATGCAATGCAAAGCATGCGTTCAAATTTTTAAAAAGTTGGTGTAAAATTCTGTTACCCATTTCTTTGAATTCAATGACATGAAACAAACTCAAGTTCTTCGCTGTTTGTGCTTTCTGAATTTTTATTTACCAGGTGGTAATTTTGATACACGCCAGTATTTCAAAATTTGTTGCTCCAATTTAATTCATGGATAATGTATGTTTTTAGAAGTGTTCTTTAAATTACGTTTGTAGGTCTAGATCTGTCGCAGATCAGGCTGAAACCACTTGAAGGACAACCTAAACCTGATCCTGATGAAGTAATGTATGAAAGCCCCTCAGCTTTGCGACATCTAAGCCCAATCGACGACTTCATGGACGGTACAAGGAGGAATCCAGTCCCCAAACCACCGAGAATTCACGAAGATGGCCGAAGTACACCGAATAACGAATACATGAATCTGGGAGAGGCTCGTATTAGTGCTCATGTAGGCCAAGGAGACGGAGATGCTAGACAACCCGTTGATTTCGATGTTGATTTGATGGATCGGTTAGATGATTTTGCATCAGCGATGGATGACGATCAAAGCGAAAAAGACGAGCCACTGCGACCTTTGCCGCCAATTCCGGACTGTCCAGAAGCAGACGTACGTCTCAATCCGCAAATGACTCCTGACGAACTTGATGAGCTTTATTCGAAAGTAGAGATCCCAAAACGAGCTATAACTGGTTTGAACACAGGGGAACAGAATGGTGTTGAGGGCAGCAGAAATATCCAAAAACATGATAGCCTCGATTCGGAAGATAGCTCTCGTTCTGAAGAAGAGACTAACAAGGACGTATCAAATCTCGAAGAAGGAAAGTTTAAGATCAAGGTAATTTTCTGTCTGTTTGTTTATGGAAAGGGAATATTATGTGGCAACTTGTGTAATGTATTTGATAAATTTAATGGAGATGAAAATTGTGCCAAGAAATTGACGTAAACAATAAGCCAACAGGAAATGGGGTTCTTCTTATGTGAAACTAAGCTTACATCGAGACAGAATTCTAGTTGTTCGCGGACAATCAAAAACCACATCTTGACATAGAGGGATCTTTTGTGCAGTTTCGATAGCTGTTATTTTGTAAACTCTTTGCAAGATACAGACACTTTTAGCTAGCTACTCTAAAAGAGGAACTCCAGCATTTATCAGCAGAAATTGTTCATGGTAGCCTTTTGTATAAGTATTTGATTGTATGTTTAGATTTGGCTTTAGTGACCTGTCGCTATGTTATGGTCATGGAGTAGTTATGGTCTTCTGCTGCTCATGGCATCGTCCTGGTAGTGTAGTGTTGCTCTTGGAAAGTTCGTTCTTGTAAATTTTCATATTGGATAAAAAAGGAGAAACTGGATCTAACAATATTTTCTTATATTTCGTAGGATTGTGAAAATTTTTCGAATATTCACAATAGCGACTGAAGGTTTAATGCCATTCAAATTCAATCGAACGTTGCATTTCGTATCCGGTTTCTCATCTTTGCATTAGAATTCATGAAAGCAATGCTGTATCCAAATTTGGTTTCAGAATAGCTAAATGGTGTATTGCTTCCCCTACGCGCGATTATGAAGTAGACTATGTGAAATCAAAATCAAACAAGTTGTCTTATCATTGCTTCCATTATTTTACAGCTTGTAAGAGAAGCAGGTAATCCTCTGGGAATAACTATTGTTGGAGGAAGTGATACTCCAATTGGAATCCTTCTTGTTGCAAATTTACAAAAAGAATCTGCTGCTGGAAAATCAAATCAAATTCGAGCTGGTGATCAACTCTTACAAGTTAATAAACAGGACTTAGTTGGTGAGTCTTATGTTATCAATAATTTTATTACACAGGCTACTTAAAGAGCCGTTGTCACCCAGGGTCCTTTGTGGGCGCACTGAAGTTCCATAATGTCTTAAAATCAAATTTGGCCTAAGTGAAAAGCAATGCTTCATACTGCAATAACTGAACTGATAAGAACGTTTTACTTTAGTTGAACTTGCTATCAGTTCAGTTAATACGCTGTTGATCTATTGTTTCCTTTTAGGCCAAATTTGATAATCAAACAGCCTGAAATTGTGCATACCCACTAAAGACCCCTTAGGTAACAATGACTCTTTAATATCAGCTCCATGTTGAACTGTATTGAACTGAATTGAACTGAATTGAATTGTATTGAACTGTATTGATGTGTTTGTTTATCGAGTCATCAGTGGTAGCATAGCAATGTATGTCCGTTCCAGCCACAAATGGGCGAAAGTACAGATGAGCGAAAGTAGAATGCAATGACGGAAATATCCTCAAATCTTGTCGTTGAAATTACTGCAAAGTTTATTGTTCTGTAGATTTTTAAGGGGCTTCTGCCCTAGATATCCCATCTCCCCTTGCCGTGCACGGTCCTGATCCTTATCGAATCAACATTTTTTTGATGCAATGAATCATTTGAAGGATGTTTATTTCAGTTTTGTTTTGTTAACCGAGCCTTTCCTCATAGTGGGGATGATCTTAACGTGTAGACATGACATTTTCATAAACTGTGGCAGGAAAGTTGAAGTTTGATGAAAAACAAATAAATTTGTTTAGGATTTGTAATATCGATGTAACCAATATTGACTAGTCCCAGGACCCTAGCATATAGCAGTATAACCACATAGTATCAAGTATCAATATATTCGTGTAGGCTTTGAACAGTATTCATTCGTAGGCATTCATTCGTATGTATCACGTTATGTTCAGTTAGAAAGCAACATATCTTCTTCGTACAGTCTTATGTCCAAGCCGGCATAAAACACAAAATATTATAGGATTGGTAGTTTGATGTTTAAGTTACCTTTCAAAAGCATTGTTACACAAGTGCTTGATCACAGTCCAAGGCGCAGATCAAGTTAACTGTGACGCCCAGTTGCGGTGTTTTTAAAACCATATTTTGTGGAAGGGATGGTTGTTTACATGCTGCGTTTGAATAGAGAGGGGCTTCGGAGTCTGCAGCACCTGGAATGATAACAATTGATTCTTTTAAATTGTAAAGTTTGTTTAAGGTTTTCTTTGTTTGCGTTCAAAGAATACACCATGCATACACATCCCATATATTTTCATTACTTAGTGTTTCACAGAGATATTTTTTGCAGAGTCCACGCAACCCCTAGGTTGGCATTCGTTTGAATAGCTCCATTTTGATACCAAAACTTAAGCCTCGAGTTCATCGAGTTGAGTATTTCAGCACAATTTTTTAACAGCAAGTGTGCTATGTATTCACTATGCTCAACTGAACCACAGTCAGTGAAGTCAACTCTAAATAGGTCATCATTCGAGGGATGAAGAATGTGTGTATGTATGCATATTATTATTTAGCCAGAGTAGCACTGTACAATTCAAAAAGATTGGTATAAATGGTGGTCCTCTGCAAAGAAATCACTGCAAAGAGCCTTCCCCCTTTTGTCATCCTCTGTTTCTGTTTTATGATATTGTCTAAATTTTTCAGACCCTCTGTCATGTCAGCAGACATCTAACATTTTCTTAGACTTCATGTCAGGTGAAGTTTGTGATAGCGCAGAATCACTCACGCAGGACAATTCATTTTTTTCATTTGAAAACATTTCCTTACCACTGATAGATAAAGGTTTTAATCGGTTTTAATGACTTTCAAACTTTCAAAGTATGGACAACTTTCAAAGTTGTGCGCTCAAGGCAAGCTATCATAGTAATACAAAGTTGTATCTGCTTCATAATTGAGTGTGAA